>OW052222.1:174187248-175387248 GCA_932526605.1 Nephrotoma flavescens | reverse complement strand
TTGTTTATGGGATACTTTTTTTGTCATTCCTTGTGATTATGATGATAATGTCACAATCTCCCTGGAGAAGATTGATTTCATGATTCACTCGAATTCGAGATTAGTTCGCAACCTTAATATGACCATAAGTGGATTGAATGATCTTGCTTCCAAAGGTAGATATTATACTATGATCGTTAGGTCAATGTCCAACTTTCGCTTCTAAAAGATGGCGCAGGGCTAATTAGTAAAGTGCAAGTTTAGACGACTACGAAATATATTTTGATCGCAACAATGGCTGACATCATTGTTGATTTTATAGCTGATCCGAGATATTTGAAGCCTCCACTTTGTCAAAGGTATGGGTGTTGCGGTGTTAAATTGTCCATGATATTATTAGGTTTTTGGCCTAGCACGATATCATTTGCAAATTCAAGCATTTGGCCAGCTTCTTCTTACCACGAGCTCAAGCACCATATGAAACACCTCAGGCTTAAGTATCTCCCTGGCGCAAACATTCAATTACAATTCTATACACAGAGAGTCAGATGTTGTTAGCTTACAGAGAGACAAGCTTTCTTTAATTCCGAGATATATGAGCGTGGCCTGAAGTTTTTCACGGTTGTAGCTGTCATATACCTATGAAAAATCTACATAGTGTTGGTATAAATAGTTATGTTGTACTTCCAACATTTTTACAGGATCATAACGTAACGGTAAGTTCATATAGATTAGACGTAAAAGTAGCTCCTCCGTGTTCCAATAAGTCTGCGAAGATTCGGTTAAGACCGAGTGCATTTTTTAATCTACTAAGCTGCATCTACGACCTCTACTGAAAATACAGAACAAGTACCTCTGCGTCGCTAGAAGAGTTTGAAAGTAGGGAGTCAAATTGAGTGAACATCAGCGTTTGTTCTCAATTCTCCATTCCTAACATTGATGGCTATGGATCTTGGATTCAAGTCCTAGGTCTTAAAAGGCTTTAGATATTCCATGATTGTATAGGGTGCATAATTAGATGTTTTTATTAGAGTACGTTACGTACTGGTGATAGATCTTACAAGAGAGACGCCCGCTTTAGCCACTTTTACCTTGGAAAGCAGGCGCTAATGTGTTATTGGTTTTGCAGCTAGCTCACCTTTGAGTTATATTGATATAATTATAATTACGAAAAGAAATTTATGAAATTGATACACGAGGAGGTGGTCAATTTGATTAGCCGTTCCCCCATCGTTTGATTTTTATTATAACTTTTCGGGTGTAAATCCCGGTATTCAAAATTCCGGTTTTCAAAATCCCCGTTTTCAAAGTCTCGGTTTTCAAGATCCCGGTATTCAAAATCCCGGTTTTCAAAATCCCCGTTTTCTTTTCTTTTAGAATTTCCCGCTTTCTTTTCTTCTAGAATAAAATAATTAATAAAGTTTTTTAATTGCTAGATTTGGTACTTGCAAGATTAATAAAAAAAAGCAATATTTTGTTAATGCAACATTTTGAAATGCAATAATTGTAGAGGCTGACGGCTTCGATAACTCTCACGGGCACTTAGCCTTCCATCCAAATTCCACCCCTATTAGCCATTTTCTAGAACTTTATCGCAGAACTTTATCGCAAATTTTTGTAAATTTTGTCAAAAAATCATTTAAGAGTCCCGTTTTCCCACATGCCAAATTTTAAAAATTCAAACCGGGGTTTCCTAAAAACCGGGTTTTTTTTATACAAAACCGGGATTTTGAAAAATGGGATTTTGAAAACCGAGATTTTGAAAAACTGAGATTTTGTAAACCGAGATTTCGTTACACACCCTAACTTTTCATATAAGAGATCTCATGTAACAGATCATCAGACAGGTTGGATCATGAGAAACTCACAAGTGCATTTAGTATTTGGCTATCCTGCTTCTAAGCATTTGAAAAAAATTACATGACGCAAGAAAATGACAGAAGGCAAACTAGTTGATTAGTTTTGTGTTCTCCTTAAGAAATAGATTTAATTCCATCAGTTTTCTTCTAAGTTCACAAACAAACCTCTTCACCGGCATGGGTAGCCTTTGCGCACATGCACACAAATAAACAAATATAGCTTTTCATCGGTTTTAGGCCTCTCTCTCTAAATTTATACGTTTTTATTGGCCCGGCGAAATCTATCCCAACTTTCATGAATGGTTTAACAAGCTCCATTCTCTCTTTAGGTAAAACGTCCATTTTTTGTGTTAGCAATTTCTTTTTCTGATTTGCACAGTTCACGCACTCACGTAGAATTTCTCTCACAGTTTCTCGTACGCGAAGTATCCAAAATTCGTTTCCTAGTTTATTATGGTCGTATAAGGCACCGCAATGTAAATATCTATGATCGTAATATCTTCATGCAAGATTATAGGATGTTTTTGATTGAATGCTATGAGAGCACCGATTAGACCACCCAGGCAACCATACGATTACCGGTGATTTGATAAACTTTTTTAACATAACTTATTAATCTTGTCAGAATTAGAGCTCCGTTTAGTTCCAACCTTGCTATTGAAACATTCTCGAGAGGTGCGACTTTCCTTTTTGGCTATCAGTAATCGGCGGGTTTGGTTCAAGGTTGGTTGTTTGCATCCAACGAGGGATTTCTACTGTCGCTAGGTCGTTCATTTCTTTTCGTACATTCAAACAGCGATTTTTTCCCAATCAAGGTTTTTGAGCCAAAGTGTTTGGTAAAACATTTTAATCCTAATAGTGAATAAGGGTCCCAGTGAATCACACAATCGACTGCGAACTCAGATTCTTTTGGTTGTGCTTGCTTGGTTGTGAGTCAAGGTGTGCAGCATATAGGCAAGTATATTTCTACCAGATGACCATAACAGACCTAACACCTTACCAGAGTGCTTATCAAACTCCTTTTGTTGAATACCATCGACGTCTGGGTTATCGCCTGCTACTACAGCATCGCAATTGGACATCCATTTCCTCAGGTTGAAATGGGCATTCATTCTCATCTGCAACGGCCTTAAGATTCTAGTCGCCAGATATGGCGATGGTGACATTCCGTAGGTTACAGTATTTAATTCGAAGGCGGCCATTGTTTGGTTAGGGTTGTCTCGCCATAAAAATCGTTGAAATTTTCTGTTTTCCGGATCAAGCCACACCTGGCGATACATTTTTTCTATGTCTGCTAAACAGACACCACGGTATGAATTCGAAACTGCAATAAAATAAAAAAATTAACAATTTTAAATCGTGAGTCCAATAGCCAATATAACATTCAAAGACTTCCCAGTGCTCGTTTTAGAGGAGGCGTCGAATACTATAGTTTCTTTAAGAACTCCATGGTGTGGCAGAAATAAGGAAAATTAGTATTTATTTTATGCCGCAGACTTTCGTACTCGCTCATAAATTCTCTATAGCGTTGACCAAAATTGTTATATATTGTTTTATTTTTATTTTTTTTATTTTTTATCCTAAACCTTTTATCCCTATCTCACTTGGTCGTTTCTGTAAACAGTTTTTCACAATATTCATCATTTGGTTCAGACTCAACATTGTTGCACGTCGGTAAACTTTCAACCATCCATAATTGTTGCAGGCATCGATTTGTGGTACAATGAGAAGCAACGGTTTTAAATTCTTCATTGGAGCTGCGCCATCCTAATTTGGTGTTTTGCGCAATTCGTTGGTTCACTAGAATCAGCTAAATACTAGCCGTATTTTGTTGAAAATTAAAATATTAGAGGTCAGGTTTCGAATTAGAGGTGTTTGTATCTGAATTTATCATAACAAAGGAAAAATTTTCATCATAGTTGGCTTACTTATAGTAGTAATTATGATTCCAATTCGAATTGTATAAACCTTCAATTTTTTTGGATTTATTGAGAACTATAAATGTCCGGGGTAGTGACATCTAGCGCATTAAAAATAAGCTGATTGGGTCTTTTTTTATATGAAATTTTAGCACGGCATACTTTATGAAAATAAAAATTAACATACAAAAATAGTCCCAGTCAGGTTAATTTTTTTGCCGTCAGATCTACAAACAGTTCTCTATATGCAAGCGAACTCGCAATTTATTACTAATGATAAATACGCCAGCTATGATGAAAATTTTTCCTTTGTTATGATAAATTTAGATACAAACACCTCTAATTCGAAACCTGACCTCTAATATTTTAATTCTCAACAAAATACGGCTACTTTCGATTAAGCCTGCCTAAGAACGTAACATTAACAGATATGGGTGTTAGTATACTGGTACTTGTAGGTATAACTTAATTGTCAAAGTAAAATTTGATTTAAAGTGAGGTTTTATTATAACCGCGACGTGGCCCTATTTGTATTACCAGCCTCTAGTCGATTCAGTCCTTGAGTTTGCAATGTTGAGCTTTCCCTTGGAAGGCACCATCGTTGAATACATTGTTCGTCGATGAATGACGATTCGGATCCGGAGACTAACAATACTCTTCATTTCTGCCATTGTCCTACGGAGTTCAAAATGTTTACCCATGCTGTCGGTAAGAATGTGTTTATGGGGCCAATAGATTGCTGCATACACGTTGACGCGCATTAATGTTGTTTGCTGTGGAATGGCGATGGCGCTACTTACGGTGGGTTCTTTAATGCGATGCACGATGGCGGAACAATTCGCTGGTTGACAAATTAGTTTTGACTGTTTTTCCTTTATTGTTGGTGGACGTCGTATCTTCCTTTGCATGTAATAAGGAATGGTGTCTTCTATGACAATGACAACAACTTTTTTAGATTTACACTGATATACATGATTATCTGCCAAACAATTGAAGCATCTTCCCTTCCTTTGCATTAGATCCCGTTTCTCTTCCACATTCATATCTTGAAATTTAGCACATTGATAAAGTTGGTGTTTGCGTTTGGAACACTTAAATGTGCGATAGTTAGTGCAGTTAGAGCCTCTGTCATATGCAAATATCTCTAACGCACCAGCACGCGATTGTGGGATAATCATTTTCTACAAACACTTGTGCTGGTTGGTTGAGTTTTTTTCGATATTTATCTCATTCAGCTCTGATAACTTGGTTGTTGTTGCTACGATCGGGGTTTTTTCAGTTGCAAAGTCATCTGCTGCTTTTATAGTTGGAGTTGTTGTAGTAGGTCTTCTCTCCTTTTGGCCTTTCTTATTCTGCCAGCTAGATCGTTTCTTATGTTTGTGATTAGCTTCTGTATCTGTTCGCCCACATCACTTTGTTCTTTCAGCATTTTATTAATTATAATTTCCCGTTCTTATGTGTTTGTTGAGCGTTAAGTTTTCACCTAGCGCGATGATTTGACTAAATGGTTCAAACTCATTAAAATGTATTGCTCTCGGAACTAGTATTTAATTTGCTAAAGCATATTAGTTAAATTTAATTAATTAGATCAAAAATTACTTCATTTATACCAACAAACGAGACTGACTACATATAGACGCATTGTTATATAGACATATCCAACATACGAGTATAATGTAACCGTATTACTTCATACATGATTTATTTATGTTTTAATAAATAAAATAAAAATTGGCTTTTTGTTGCTTGTACATACAAATTCAACCTTTTCCAAATACATAACGCACATAAAAATATTGAACTCATATTAACACAAACAACATAAAAGTTCAAAAACGAACCAACATCATAAAATGCCGCGGTCGCGCGGTATTCCTCTATTCAATTTTTTTTATTTTATTGTTGGTTCGTTGGTTCTTTTCGTTTTAAGTAACATGCGGTCAGTTTTTAATTTTATGTGAGATTTTGATTGTTTTACATAAAAGTTTGCGTTGATAGGTGTTTAGCAAAAAAAAATGTAATTTGGGCGCCAAAACCCTGCAAGAATAACCAAAGTTGTTTTACACTTCGTCGGTGTGCGGTCCCCTACCGAGAATAAATCAAAATAACAAGTTTTTCTCTTATCATTCCTGTCGGTCGAGCTTCTTTCATTCGTAAACTAATCTTATTACACCAAATGACAAGTTTTTAACATGTTTTGCAACATGATAACACAAATGTTAAATAAACATGAACGGCAATGCACTTGCTCATATCTATGACTTGTTAATTTCGTTAAATTCGACCTTTCAATATAATTTTTTACTACCAATTTGTGGTTTCATTCTTTTCTAACATTTTATCTCAACTTTTTATTGTTGTTGTTGTTGTTGTTGTTGTTGTTGTTGTTGTTGCGTTGGTACTTTATAATCATTACCAACATCATGATGATGATCAAATAAATCCCTCTTCAGAAGAAGAATAGAAAATACGATTTAAGAGAATTAGAAAAATAAAATCGTAAGAATAATACGTACGTAAAATAGAGTGGCGCCATTAATCTTAAAAAATAGAGTTAGAATAGAAAGAAACGTGTATATGCGAGTGTGGTATTGTTTAGAAGAAGAATACAATTGAATAATCCCTTCTTGATCTTCATCAATGATGGCTCGTAACTACCTGAGATTTTCCATATTTATTTCTTCTTTGGCTTCTTAACGCAAAATAAATAAATAATAAAATCTTTTTTATGTTATAGACATTTAACCTTTTGCTTTAATTTTTGTTTTCTAGGTTTCTGGCCTATAATTTAATGAGGTATTTTATGTTGTTCTTCGTATACGTTAATCCAATTGGCATAATAGCGTTTGTACATATGTTGTTAATCTTGATCATTGCTTTTAATTATGCTCCTATATTGATGTTTGATCAATGAACCGAGTTCAATTAATGCAATATGTAATTAAACAAATCGCTTCTGAATCATTCATGAAGTTAGTTGAAATTTTAAATTTCATTGACTTTTGCAATATTAGGTTGCGTTTGGACTTTCATTGTTTCAAATTTATTCAATGTTCAAGATCGTTGACCTTCAATATGATTTATACTGATTTAACACGTTACGATAAGATGATTGTAATAAACGGCAACTGCTAGGACGGTAACCGGGAACTGTCTAGGAAAACTGAGCCTAAAAGACTCTCAAAATATAAAACAGTCTCTTCAGGCAACGTTAATTAATAAAAGACCCAATTGCTTTCGTGTGAAGTTATGTCAGCCTAAAATTGAAGTTGTTCTGGGGCAACTTTGGAAAATTAGAGGGATACCATGTGGGCAATTGGAAAAGTAAAGAAATACAATTACGTTTATTAGAATATTTATTATATTTTATTTTACAAGAATCGTGCTGTTCCTTTTATATACTTCAAAGTCGTAAACTGAACTGTGTAGTACAATACACATTTTTTTATTTCTTTTTTTTATCTAACAAGTATTGTAAAATTTACATTTATTTTTCTATCTTCCCTAGGAACAAATAAACTGTAATTCCCAATACAGCACAAGCACCTTTTCCAATTATCAGAAAAAATATCGCACTGTAACGTTAAGTTAAAAAGGCCTACAGTGGGAAGAGCAAGCGCCTCACAACACTTCCTGAAAACTATTGGTGGAATAATTTTGGGATCGGACGAACAGTCATCATGTAAACATAAAATATAATTGGCATTGATTTCCGGGGTCAGTAAATACGAGTAGATAGTCAGTAGATTGATTTTATGAATTTAAAAAATTGGCAAGGATCACAAAAAATTTCAGTTTGAAATTTACAAAGATATGCTCTGTATAGTTGCTTAGGTTTTTTTTGAGTTTTTACAGTGGTCCTTGGACAACTCAGGTAGACGAACAAACAATAATTTCGTAAATGTATGTTCGAGTGGAAGATTTTTCATGATATCCTATTTTTGATTTTCCAATTACGTATTGTGCCACCCTTCTACATTATTTTGGTCGCGAGAAGTCGTCATCAATGCACCAGAAATTTGGTGAATACTTCGGTTTCGAAGTTTTATTATTTGTAGGGTTCTGCCCAAAAATATAATTATTTGCCAAAAACTTTGCTATTTTTTTAACATTTTGTCAAGTCTCTTCCGGCCTTACGCGAAAACTAAACTTTTCAGTATTCTTATTTGTAAGCAAAACTTCTCTTTTGTTACCACTTTACTGGAAAAGTTTCGCTTTGCACTTTTCGCCACAGAATCTGACCAAAATGGAATAGGTGAATTCTGAAAAAAGTAAAAATGACTTACAAACTGAACTGAAACGCTGGCCTTTTCAAAGTCTGAAATTATACTTTCCTGCTACTTTTATTGCTGTGTTCATATCTAATATTGTTTGTTTTATGTGTTATCGGGTTGTGATTTTGGTCTGAAAGCTTTTTGGTGATGGCATGGACTATAAAATTGCAAAACGCGCTCCATACAATCTTTATTTTTTGTCTGCAATAAACGTTCCGCAATCAATGTTCAACAAATGCAAAAAGATTGACATGTGGGTAGATTTTGTGGAATGCTTGTGATATATTTCGTTTGTCCCGTTAAGACAAAGTATCAGAGCGTTCCATAAAATCTATACGCACATGTCGATCTTTTAAAATTTGTTGAACCGATTTTAATGGAAGTTTATTGTTAAAACCCCTTTGTAAAATACCTCTTAATTATACCGCCGACCCCAGGAATCCTTCGATTCGTTTGTCCCGGTAAGAGACTATATCACGAGCTCATGAGCATTCCAGAAAACCTACCATAATGTCAATCTTTTGAAATTTGTTCAGAGATATGTTGTTACGACTGTGTGGTCGCAACGACGATTTTGTGTTATTTTATTCCCCCGGCTGTTGTCTTCGCTTTCGTCCATCTTCTCTTATTTATTTTTATTCACCTCGGATGTGTTATGAACGCACTTTCGACGTTTTGTTTTGTGCCCCATCGCGTGGTGGCGCAGAGGTAAGCAACAATAGGGGAGAAAGAGAACAATGTGTATCGAGTGTGGTGTACAAAGCAAAACATTCCATAAGAATGTTTTTCTTATATGCCTCTCGTTTACATCAATGCGAATTGATGTAAACGAGAAACAGAGAAGAAAGACAATTCTTCTGGAATGTTTTGAGCGTCGTTGTGCGACGCTCGAATTTTTTTTGTTGATTCATTCGAGTAGTGATTTTTAGAGAGTGAAGATTTGTATAAAATTTCGAGTTTGTTTTTTTTTTTTTTGAAAAAAGGTTCTTAAGCCATTTTGGATAGTAGTGTGTTCTGGAAAAAAATAAATTTATTGTTTTGTATATAAACAGATTAGAATTATTTTGGATTGAATCCAAAACATAATCATATTTTTTCTGTATGTGGTTTAATAAAAAAAATAATAAAACATTGTTATTAGTTTATTAAAAAGTTTATTTATTTTCATCGAAAGTATGTGAAAATATTGGATATGCAATAAAAATTGAACTTCTTGAAGGTGTTTACTTAAGAAAATAAAAATTTCTAATGTGAAAATTCTTAATTGTGAATAGAAATCGTAAAATAAAAATGAAATCCAGAAAAATGTTTATGACGACGATGTAATGTTATTTAATTACAATAAAGAAAATTGATTTAAGTTAAATTCGATTTGAGGAACGGTTATCAGGAAGGCCTATCAAGGCCAAATTTACGTTGGTTAGGCGGACAACGCCCCACAAAATTTTCCTGTTTCTATTTGGTATTGGCTATTGGATATTGTTTATTTTTTTGGTTTTGTTTTAACGGGGAAGGCCCCGCAACGTAACGGGAGGCCAACCGGCCCCTCGTGTTTTATATTTTTTTGGTATCGGTGGTCTGCCGCAACGGTAATCGGTGGTCTGCCGCAACGACAAACGGGTAGCCGACCAACCGGTTGCCCAATTTAGTTTTGGTATCGGGGAAGGCCCCGCAACAAAATAGTAACGGCACCAAGGCCGCAACAGTTTATAGAATTAATTAAGGTACCATTTTTTTTATTTTTATTTTTTTTATTTTTGATTTCATTTTTTTATATTTCTTACATTATATTAAATTTTTAAATTTTGTAATCGAGCGCCGCACAGCGGGTGCACGCGCTCGGTACACATTGATCTCTCTCTTTCTCTCGCTATCTCTCCTTCTCTTGTTTTCCTCGTGGGAAGTTGTTTTCTTTTGGTGTTTCTTTTTTTTTTTTTTTAGGAAAAAATAAAATGAATTATTAAATTTTCCGGTTAGGTATGATGGGAGCGAAGACTCCCTCTGTGTCGGTTTAGTGTTTGCGGTCCCTTGGTGCCCGCATCCAATTCCGTAACCAGGGCTTGACCCCGTTTGAATTCGGATGGATGCGCGCACCAAGGCACCTCTTCCGTTATCATTTTTTTTATTTATTTATTATTTGATTATATGCTGTTCGTTCCTCAGGTTCCGGCCGACGAATTTCGGCGGAACTCGGTTATTATTATTATTTGCGTTTCCCCAACTTTCTGTAATGATCACGGTGTAAGCCAGGAGCCCTGCATGCCTCAAACCCCACGACCTTAGCACTTCTCCGCTGAGAACATAGCCGGCAAAAATCACCGTGGAGGCCTCTGCAGGGGCTTAAGTGAAATCTGCAGGTTGGCAGTAGCCAGCCTGTAACAATGTTCACTCTTAATTAAAACTTTTTACATAACCAATTTTTTCTAAATTATTTGCAATACAATTTGTTTTTTATACATTATGTTACTTGTTCCATCCTTCGTTCTTCGCATCTTATATCATTTGCAATTTAGCTTCGTATTACGCTTTTCCACTTCATCTTTAATAAAATAAAATTTTCGATTTATATGATTCGTCCTAGAACTTTGCTTATTATTTGTTGTCCAATCTTCATGACTAATTCAGGTTCTTCGATTAAATTTATTTATTGTTTATAAAATTTATATCGCACTGTGCATCGCAAACTGATATTAATTCCGCCTCCATAGTAGACAAAGTAACCATCTTTGTGTCTTCCACTTTTCCAATTGATACCTCAATTCTTTTTTGACTGCCTGCCAATGGATTTCTCTTGGATCATTATTATAATGTGATAAGTTTGCTATCGTATATGCTAAACCTGGATGTGCACCTCTAGTTAAATACATTATTGATCCGATAGCTTCCTGATACTGTTCTCTTGATATTTTTTCTTAATCCTCGTAATCATCCAAATTAACTTCTCTTAATCCTGGTGTTTTGACTGGATTTGAATCACTCATTTTATATTTCCGTAATATTTTTTTCAACATAACTGGATTGGCTTAGCATTATCCCTTCATTACTTTTTTTTATCTTCATTCCCAGAAATAAATTGGTATTGATCTGCTTTACTTCGACTTGACCTTTAACATTATTTATGAATTTTTCAACCGTAGTATTCGAGTCTCCAATGACTAACAAATCATCATATACACTCTTTAATTCATTTTTCATCATTATTTTATTCAGTGCTAAATTCCAACATCTTCCTAATTGTGGTAATCCGTAAATACCCTTTTTTGCTGTTTTTTCACCCTCCATTGGTGTTTTTTTGAGATTTATGTTCTTAACCGGAGTTACGTTATAGATATAACATGATGTTGCTACTGCTTCGCCCCAGAATTGTACTGGTAAGCCTCTGTCTATCAACAAACACCTTGTCTTATCTAATAGTGTCCTATTAGCTCTCTCGGCTATACCGTTACTCCGTGAAGAATATTATGTCATTTTTCATGTTCAAATCCTTTTCTTTATAATATTCATTCATTTGGGAATGAATGAATTCAGATCCGTTGTCTGATATTACTATTTTTAGTTTAATATAAAACTTGTTCTCTCTTCGTTCACTTCCCTTAATTTTTGGTATGTTTGATCTCCAATAGTTGAAATGTGTTTTTTGTTTCCTAAAGTAGGTGTCGGCATAGATCCACATAAATCAACATATAACCTATCGAGCGATTGAGTAACTTCTTCATGATCAAATTTTATAAATGGTGTTCGACTCATTTTTCCCATAATGCGGGAAGTACACTCGTTCATTCCACATTTTTTACTTGGGTATTCCTAGTGCTAGTCTTTTGTGCTACAAATTATTCGAAGTTTCGTCGATTTTGAAGCAATTGTTTAACATTGACATCATTCTTTTTCCTTGATTGTTTGTTAATTTAATTTTAAATAAATTTCCGTTGAAACTGGCGTTGCATACTAGTTTGTCATCTGGTACCTAAATATGTGCCCCTTCTTTATTTAACGTAACAGTATTTCTTTGTTTGATTATATTTGGTATTGACAAATTAATTTCCATTCAATTTCGGGACATATAATACATTTTCTGACTTCACTTTATTTTTCGGTGATTCATTCTGATGAATTTGCCTCTATCGTTCTGCCCTTTTCTGCTACGTTTATTATTTTTCTATTTGATGTTTCTCCTGACATCTACTCATTTGTTGACGTCATGTGCGACGTGTATGCTGAATCTAGATGCCATATTTGATTTTCTGTATATTCTTCGTGATAGAAGGTGGTTAGTGCGAACTCATTTTCTTCTGTATTTCTCGTTTCTTCAGTCGAGTTTGCGTGCTCCCTTTTGGATTGTTTTTGATTATATTTATTCGTGGATTGTTGCTTCGCACCTAATTTTATGTTTGTATTATTGTTTTTATTTTTATTAAACCAACAGTCGTTTTGTAAATGTCCTGGTTTTCGACAAACATAACATAATTTTTTACTACGTCTTGTTTTAGTTTTATACAAGAAACTAACTCAAACATTTTGCACACAGACAGGGGGCATAGATGTATTACCACCCCTATTTCCCTAGTCGCATCACTTCAAGTGACTTGACTACTCATCTTCCTGGTTACTAGATCATTAAATTTAAACTTACAAAATAATTGTTCAATAAAGTTGTTCTGGCAGTTTTTTAAATCTTAGTATGCTGCTTTATTAACATTTCCTTGCGATTGCTATCACTCCAAATGACAATTTCTATCACTTGAAATATTGGTGTGACAAATAAATAAAAAAATTCAAACTAATGAAAACTAAGATTTAAAAAAATTTTATTGAGAGTTTTGCACAAAATTATTTAGTAAATTTGATTTTAAAATCTAGTAACCGCAGGAAGATCCATAGTCACGTCGCATGAAGTGATGCGTCTAAGGGAATTGAGCTGTACATTTCATCACAGATCATCGTTAGGGGCAGGATGTAAAGTGAAATTTCATCAACAATCCCGTTAGATTCGAACCCGGTACCTCTCGATGCAAACGCCAAAGCTTTAACCACTGTGCCATTTGGTCGGTCATAATCTATTTATTGCGCAGCATTTATTGCATGCAACAAATTTGGGTTTTTTTTTGGAACATATTTCCCACACATCATACCGATCTGCATTTTTGTTAAGCTTTGATTTGCCGAAATTATTCAAAGCCGTCAACAATAAGCATATCGCCCCCTTGTTGAAGCAGAGATGAGTGAGGTAGATTACGCAATGTAATCTACACGAATGTCGATACGTAATCTATTACGTAGATTACATAGCTATTTTTTCGTCTCTGATGTCAACAATGTAGACAACGTCGTCAACCTACGAAGCGATAATAAAATACAATACTTTACTATATTACGCCAGTCGGTCTTCCTAACTGTGATGCAATTGTCTAATTAATCTAGAGACCAAATAAGTTTACATTTTGATACTAAAATCTCATAAATTATTCGTTAGTGTATGGATTGGCTCCGATAAAATAAGTTGTGCACTATTAAATGTTTTCTAGTCGTGGCTTCTGCAGCTCGAGATACAAACACATTGCCTGCTGAATTGCACTTGCCATCAAACTACATAAAAGTTTAGTTCTAGTTAGTTCTTACATCATTACAGGAATGGTTTTGAATAGTTCTAGCGAATAAAATAGCGATCGTATTGAAGAATGATCTTTAAGCATCGTGTAAAGTTTAAATATTATTTTAAATATCTGTCTAAATAACGTGAGGTTTTTGAAACATTTTCGGAATTTGCTATTTTTGACGGTGCAACAATTTCATTAAATTGTGCACTGTTTATCGAACCTTTATTAAATGAGATAATATTTGCACGAATATCTCTGAGGATTTCCATAAATATTTCGAGAAATATATTTGGGCGTAATGCAATCATCAAAGCGTTTATGCACAGCAATTTTTAAGGGGTTTGAATTCAGTGTAGTCGCACGGCCACAACATTCTATAGCAACTTTAGGATATAACGTTATAATTATTATTTTTAAGTACACAAATAACACTTGTTAGCAACGACGCCCGAATTTTTTTTTCGTGATCACTTGCGTAACGATCTCCTAAACTGTATTGCCAGACTTACTCACTTCTATTTGTACAATCGAACAAACATCGCCCATTCTAACGAAAGTGACCGTTCAATTACGAATACAATTTCGATATCTTAGCCACGAGGTTTAAGCAAAAGTACGACAGTAAATGTAATAACTAGCAGCTTAATCGTTCATTTATAAGAGGAACATGTAAAACAATATATTGACAATAAATTATTACGGAAAGTTGGATCATGGAAATTGAAACAATTGTCCGACTTATGTATCAAACTCTAAAGGTGTATGGCATTCCGCACAAACTCGAGGGAAATAACCAATTAAAATTGAACATCATCCATTTCCATCAGCCAATTCGGTCTCATCCCAGGCTGAATGTACCTGGTTTATATTTAATTAGTATTTTTCTGTGAACGTTTTGACATTTAACTGCAATGGCTAATTAAATTATGAATGAAAAGAAATATTTGTAGTTCAGTGAACAAAATATTTATAGATGAATTCAATTTTTAGTAGGTAGGTAATAAACTATTTAGGCCCTTTTCCAACTAATTACCGACTTATTTGTGGACACCGACTTATTCAAATAAGTCACCTCGCGAGGAGACTTATTTGAATAAGTATATGTTTACACAGAAATGTTTCCAAAAATGTGTCTTGACTAAATGTAACCATCGAGCAATAAATATATAGGAGAAATCAAGTAGTGCAAGTTTTATAAGTCAATTTTTCCGAGGTTAATCTTATTTTATAGTTTTGATATATTTATAAACACAAATTTAATTTTTTTCTATATTTAATCCATATATACGTATCTTATAAACATATCGGCATAGTTATTTTATAATTCATTGTTATTGTTAGGCTAATACGAGTACAGATTGCCAAAAGTAAAACAGATTAACCTCGGAATCTCTACATGAGTCCTCTTATGTATATTTTGATTTATGTTGTATTGTAATACATGCAGTTTTTTCAAATCTAGTAGCAACGACCAATATGCCAAGAAAATTTTTTCTTCCATATAATAAAAATTGCGTTTTGTTTTTTTTGTTGTTACGTCACAAATAAGTCGGTACAATGAATTGGAATAAATTGACTGACTTATACAAGATGACCTCAAATAAGTCAATAAGACTGAAATAAGTCGGTAATTGGAAAAGGACCTTAGTAAGCAATTCAAGAATAAATATTTAGGCACACTACGTTTAACCCTAATGTGAGTGACGTGGGTACTCGGATACCTTTTATCCTTTTAGACGTCTATTTTTGTATGTTTTGCTTCCAATAAAAACTTTAAATTTTATGAGAACTTCTAGCTCAATTGGTATAGATTACGATCATACTTAAAAATGAGAAATGTTACAACTTCGACGAACGTGGAAAAAATAAGTTAATCACTCAAATTAAAATATTTTTTCTGCACTCACATAAGGGTTAATATGATACAGTGACAACTATCAATCACTAATATAAACTAACCGCAGTTTAGTTTAGTCAGTAATTTAGTAGAACAAATTTAAATTTCTTGGATTTGTGCGAGTAGTCGACGTAGTTTACGAGTAGTCGACGCGGTCACGTAAAAATTAGTAGATGACGCCTAAAGCCACACGATTACAAATACATACCAACATTGGCGTATTTGTCCAAATAACAAATCGTGTAGATATAAAACAAATGACAAATTCAAATCAAGGTTAGATTTTTCAACTTTGGCTCACATTCGCGGTCTTTCAAAAAAGATTAATGGAAATTACTAATATTGGAATGCACATTGGGTAATCGTCTACACGAATGGTATAATTAATCACTAGGGATTTTTAGTAGATTTATTAACTTCAAGATCCTATAGATGTCACTAATTTTATTTAGAAATTTTTATACGATGTCTTTAATTTAGTTGATAAAACGTTAAATTTCGTTGAGTTGATAAATGATTAAATCTTAAAATATGGAAGAAGTTTGGCCAAGTGATTTAATTTTAGAATTCCTAAATGTGTACGCGAAATTTCCGGAAATATGGGATTTGAAAAACCTAAAACATAAAAATAGGCTAGACGTGCATGATGCATGGAATAATATTAGAAACGAACTAAGTGTGAACCTGAAACTGCATTGTTAAAAAAAATCTTTAATGACAACATATCGGGCTCTAAAGCGTAAGGTAAGAGATTATGTGCTGGCTCGAATGAAATTTATAAACCTTCTTGGTTTGTATTCAAACAAATGGACAATTTTTTAAACTTTAATCAAACCCAATAGATGTTAACCTATAGTAAAATTATCAATGGGACTGCAAACATTGTAAGACAATTTTATTACCTTTACTTCCGTCTGAAGTGTTTTGTTCAATGCTAAACACACCTCAGGAATAATTTTGGCGATTACTTGATGTGACATTTCAAATAGAAAAGAGAGGCTATAGTAGCTATCTCCAGTTGCTAAAAACAGTAACGTCACCGCTAGTCTCTCTTAAATTGGAATCGCTTTCCTCATGTTTTTATCTTCTTAACAAATCGACGGCCCAATCTTTGCAACAAAATCTCAAAATCTGATGAAAATATCTTACAAAAGTTTTCAAACTTGCCCGAAAGCTCACGCCGTAAATCTGTAAGCAGATTTAATTCACTATATCTGTAATAAATTACATGTTTTAAATATGGACAATTTTGTACAGAAAACGGTTTGTATATTTAATTAAAATTTACTTTGCTCTACTTTTATAAGGCGACACCATCCACCGTCTCAGTTTCTTTGTTTTTTTTTGTTGTCTAGCTTTAATTTGGGCGCTACAAAATATTACTTAAGCCGAACTTACCATTGTAAATTCATCCTCGATGTCCATCATCTATTTTAAAATGTTTAAAGATTTGTTTTTAAATTATTTAATAAATTTTAAACTAACAATTTAAACGGTTCCAAATGTCAAGATTTAATTCTCAAATTTTGATTAAAATGGCCCCTTTTCGTAAAAAATATAAGTACTGTCATCGATAGTGATCTCTAGCGACCAATATCTATATTTGAAAATGTGTAAACCAAAATTGGTGCACATTCGACAAATCAAAAATTTCACAAACCGTATAGACATGTAGAGTTTGTCAATTGTCATATTTTGCCAATATCTGCCAAGTATAAAATACACCAACGTTGGTCGATATTTGCATTCGTGTGACTGCGGCCTAAAATATTAGGCCATTCGAATATAAATAGTATATGAATGCAATTGAAATATATGAATGTTCATTTCATTCATTTTTTGTTTTCAAACCCACTAGTTAAGAGTTACTACGATTATTTCCCAAAATTTGTAATTTAACGCAAGTAAATGGTTTTTAAATTTGGGCGGGTCGATGCTGGCAGCCTGTGGCGGCCATGATGTTAAGGTGGCGTATATCTAATGTGGTGTTTTTTTTTGCCTTGGTGTACTACAAATCGAACGAACAATTTTCTGAATTTTTCCGGCAATCTCCTGTTAACTAGCATGCGAAGTAACAAATGTAGTGAGATACTACTAGGGACTTTCTAGGGAAAACACAATACAAACCTGTTTTTCTATTAGATAGAACTTAATATCATCTCACTATATACGTCATTTCGTATGTTTGGTTTACAGGAGATACTCGGAAAGATTCAGAAAATTGTACGTTCGATTTGTAGTACCCCCAATCCTAGTTTGGCTGTCCTAAACACCCTAAACCTCCAATTTCAAGCAAGCAAAATTTTATTAGGGCTGTCCTAAATACCCTAACCACCGATTTAAACAAAACAAACATGTTTTTCGATTAGAAAAGATCTAATAGAATTTCACTAAAAACTCAAAAAATTGTAAAATACTAAAATTCCTGTTATATTATATAATTATTATACAGGGTGTCTCTTAAATAAATACAGAAAATTCGGAAGATTATGGAGGACAATAATCTGAATAAAAAATTATAAGAAAGCACCAGATAATCAATGTTCTACTGTAAAATTTGTAACTTTGAATTTCACTCATATCTTAAAAACAATTACTCACATATTTCTCACATAAACCTTTACTTATCGCAAATTAATTAGTTGATTGATAATAAGCACTCTTCACACTAAAAAAGGTGCGAAAATCTTTAAATCTTTCAATGTTTCTGGAAAATTTACTGTAATTTTGAGTTTGCGATATGTGACGTTTGTAGCGTTAGACGATATGATGGTTTGGTTTGTTATCATTTCTATAAAAAGAACTTCATTGTGATTACAGTCAGTATTGTCGAATGTCGTTCGCACTTGAAAGAGAAGAACAATTACATTTATTTCACTTTATCCCATTCGTACGAACAGACCGATCTACATGAATCCATAAAAAATAATCCGTCGATCAAGTTTTTTGCTTGCCAAAATGCTGGACCACGGTTTGTTGTTGATTCAATGGAATGCGAATAATTCATTACCCTACCCTAAGTAGCACATATATTATGTTTGTGTCGATTATCGTTTAAATTTATTTATATTACATGGTAAATTCAAAACTCGTTGCACGATTGGAAACAGGCAAGATAAAAATCCACACGACAGATAACACTATGTGCAGTATATTAAGCATCGATTGAATGCCGAATATCGATTAAGAAGTTTGCTGCCATATCATTATGAAATTGCACAACGAGACTGTCAGTCGTTACGATTGACATATATAGAGGGCTACCGAAGCTAAGGGGAATTTCAAAGTGGTCAGGAAAAGAAAACTGAATAATCGTTGGCATATGCACAGTTTAATCGTTTGATTCGCCGCCCTTTATTTGTCGTCAGAAGGTGTTAGGCTTGAACGCAAATTGTATATACAATTACCACTCAGCGAATACATGCGAATAACTGACAAACCGAATGTTGTTTTTATCGAAAGATTCACACGCAGGAGAAGAATTCGCATCAACCGTGAAAAAAAGAAGCGCGCTTGAGCGCTAGGTGACATTATAAATTGATATTGGTGGTTGATATATTATTTTTTATACCCTGCCTGGTGTCTCTGCTCAGCTGAGTGCATTTAGCTGGTAGAATTCGTGCCGATAGGCTTGGCACACAACGGACTTTGTTAATTTTTGTAGTTATTGTAATACTTTTTCAGGGGTGGGACCACGGTCAAGATTATATCATAATTCTCGATGTATTTGTTCACCGCCCCTAGATTCGCTATTATCTCCCCACATTCGGCTTTGTTTTTTGGCCCTCCCCTTTTTGCCTCAATTTGTTTGAATTTTTAGTTTTATTACTTGTTTCATCTTAATCTTGGAGTGAGCTTTTCATTTTGTTGATATTTTCACAGATTCAAGAGTTAATGGTTCAAAGGATCATGTAAAAATTACTGACTAATTTATTAAGGTAGTTAAAGATTACTGAATTGTGTCAATAATGTTCAAAAATTTTTGTTTCATGTTAATGATTATAAAACGAATTTTTAAAATCTTTATAAATCAATTTTGCATGCACAAACGTCATTTATTATAATCAGAAGAACTTTCAATTTTTTGATTTTTATTCAAAGTGTTAAGTACTGTCGATGTCTGTCTCATCCTTGTAAAAAAATTTAAATAGTATACAATAATATTTTGAAATGCTGATTTTTAAATATTTATTGTTATGACGCTTATCCACCATCCATCGAAATCCAGATATTACACATAATTAGAAAAATTGAAATAAACCATTTTGAAAACAGAACAAAATACATTTCTCACAGTTCCAATTACCAAAAAAATAATTTACATCTCCACACACATGAAATACCAGTAGCAACTGTTCAGATTACAACCAACCGAAATAATTTCAATAAATAATAAATCAGAAAAAAGACGAAATTTGTAAGCCAATTAGCGTACCAATAAATATTTTTCTTCTTCATGTCTTGGGTTCTAAATATACAAA
Organism: Nephrotoma flavescens; assembly: GCA_932526605.1. Classification (NCBI taxonomy): domain Eukaryota; kingdom Metazoa; phylum Arthropoda; class Insecta; order Diptera; family Tipulidae; genus Nephrotoma; species Nephrotoma flavescens. The sequence goes on along the minus strand of OW052222.1, from coordinate 175,367,245 downwards.
AATATAACCAACGAAAAATAAAATAAATAAACATACCTAGTTTGAACAATAAGCGGATATTCAAGACACAAGAAAACTATAAAGAAAAAAATTTAATTGGATCTCGTGTTATCTTAAAAATGAAATCCAACTTAAAATTGAAGGAATATTAAAAGTAAATTTTTTTTTTTTTACATTTTGAATTATTATATATTACAAATATATAACCTATCTGACCAGCCAACCAACAATTATATATTTTTTGTCTTCTTATTTTGTTTTGTTTCAGTTATTGTCGTGTACTCGAAGACCTTGACACAATGTGACTCAAAAATTTGTTATAATGTTAGGTTTGTGTATACAAAATAACTAGCGAATTAATAATAATTATTGTTATACTGTAGAATCATAAATAAATAATAAACATGATAGTTTGAATTCCAAACCATGCAATATGGAAGAATAACTCATCTTAACACAATTTTGGTTGAACTCGTGGTTGTAGAATAATTTGAATCAATTTTTTTTAAAACTGAATTTTGTTCATCAACAGGCTTTAAATTGCTGTTTAATAACATTGTTTTAATGAACATCTAAATACGATGATATTTCGTGATTTCGAAACCATGCAAATACTATGCGATTTTAGTTATTGTCGGGGTCACCAATTATTACGGTGAAAAGCTATTAAGGGTCACCAATAATTTATTACGTTTGATTCTGTATGTAAATTTAGTTGTTTGCGTGTTTAAAAGATTTTAAAGTGGAGGCGCAAGCTAGAGTGAAAATTGAAGCAGTTTCAATTTGGCTACAGCGTGATCTTTTTGCATTGATGTGATTTTTATCCATGATCAAGTGCCAATTTTGGTATAAAATATAATGACATATTTATATTTTAGCCCAATTTGATACTACATACTCTGTTTTACGTTTATTGTCTATGACGGACAATGGTCGTTTACGTTTATTGTCTATGACGGACAATGGTGGACCATCGACTACCACTTCAAATTTGAAATGAATACATAATCACTTTCGTGTCAATTAGCAAAAATTTGGTTTAACGAATTCTATTAAACTGTGGTTTATACAGCAAAAGATATTTGTTTTGTTCTAAAATTGACCTGTTAATTAATTGCAAGGGAATTAAATTTTTTCAAAAATTTCAAATAAAAGTTTTAATCTTTCTCTTGCCAGTGAGTGATAAAGTAATTTAGTAAGTTAACGTTTCGTGACTTATGACTTCAACAGCTAATTCCCTTATCTAGTCGAAAGCGTAATCACCTCACAGTATATAATAAAGTTACAGCTGTATTGCCGTATTGTCTACACCGCGTAGTTAATTAACTCGTGTCGTGACTCGGTCGCGTCATCATAAAGCGTGGAAAAACTACAAAAAATTATTGAATAAATTGTTAAAACTGAAAAAGAGTGTAGATGACGACAATATCGAAAATTATTATTAGCTTAGCAATAAGTTCTTTGCTTTCTTTGTCCTATGAAATCGTTCCATTTCAAGACAGAGAGGTTTATTCTTATTCCAGTTGTAGATTTTATATGGAATATTTATGCATATTGGGCATCCTCTGTCAAATTAACCATCCTTGCGCAGTTAAATTTATTAGGAAAATCATTTTTTTCATCTTAGACTTTTCGTACTCGTCTACTTTGTGCCGTATGACCTTCTTATGCCGTCTTTGGGGTTTCAAAATGGCAGTCGAACAATGGAGGAAAAAGAAAATATCTACAAAAAAAACTGATAGTTTCAATTAAATTGATATAAAAATGTATTCTGGTTACTTTTTGAAATACCAACTTCAAATACATGATCCGGGCCCCTGTTCTTGAAATCGGTGGAAATTTTCATCATCAGTGTTAAATCTTATTATAAATGATGAATCGAAAACGTAGTGACATTTGGTTATATTTTACCAAAAGATCAAATGATCACGCCAAATGCGATATACATATGTAGAAATTTGTTGTCATATAAAGAAGGTTCGACGTCCAATTTTAAAAAATAAATGCGAAACATCCAACAATTAATTTAGAGCAACCGGCAAACAAATCTCGTGTTGTAGAACAAAGTACTAATGCTGTGTTGAGTAATGTAGATGTAGAACCATCTACTTCTGCTGCAACTGGTACTTATACCAATCTACCATCTACTTCTATTGTATCTAATACTAGTTTCAATATAGCAAACTCCGATAATTTTAATACGACTGCTGTTGCGCAAATGAATTTTCCAAAAAAATCTACGAAGCAGACTGCCCTTAATCAATATATTACACGTCCTGTATCAATTGTTCGTCAGAACATGCAACCTTTTTCGATAGTAGAAGACAGCGGATTTCAAGAGCTCTTGGCTGGATTTGATTCCGAGTATAAATTACCTCATCGTACCACGCTAAGCAGACAGCTTTTACCATCACTTTATGACAACTGACAGTTCATTAGAAATCATGCGGTATATTTTAAATACAGCTGAAAGTATTGCACTTACTTCGGATATGTGGACAACTTGTACGACCGAATAGTAAAAGTCTATTACTCGTCATTTTAGCGATTCTTATTGGGTTCTAAAATCAGCTTTATCGGCATGTATTGCTTTTTCAGAATGGCATACTGCCGAAAATAGCAAGAATGGAACATACACAACAAAACAGATACAATTGTAACAGTATGGTACGAATATTGTTGCAGTGTGCAAATTAACTCGTATGAATCATTTACCATGTCTTGCTCACACCCTTAATTTAGTTGTGCAAGATGCAATAAAATTAATTAAACCGATTCACTTAAAAGCAAAGTCCACTGTTGAATTTTAGAGCCGAAGAGCGTTGCAGCGTCGAAATTAAAAAACTTTCAGGAGCAGATGAATACTGGGCCTGTTCTTAAATTAAAGAATGATGTCGTAACTAGGTGGAACTACACATTTTACATGTTTTGACGAATGGGACAGCTAGAAGAGCATACAAATGCTGCTTGATAGCCAAATTGAAAAACCGTTTGAGCTGGTTACTGTTGAGTTGAGTACAGATCAACATGTAAATTTGTCAAAAGTAATTGCCCTTATATGTGGCATGACTAAAGCTATTTTGAAAATAAAGGCTGGTGTTCATAGCGATTTTGGTGAAAGTTTATTTGACACTTTAATAGCTGGCCTCAAAAGGTGGTTTGATAGAGTCGAGTATAATTTAATTATAAGTAAGCCAACTTTTCTTGATCCCAGGTTTAAAAAACGTGCATTTTCAAATGAAGTCGCTTACAACAAAACTAAAGAAAACGTGACTGATTAAATTCAAATTAACGAAAGAAATGAACTGCACTTACAAATCATTAATCCGGAGATTAACAATTGCGAAACCAAAGATATGATTTGGGAGGATTTCGACGGCCTTCACCAAACGGTTGTGTTGACTCCCCAATCTTTAGCTATCATCGAACTGCGTCAATACTGCGAAGGACCGACCATCAATAGGAAGTAAGATCCTTTAAAATGGTGGCAGTCAAGAGAGCTAGTGTACCCAAGACTAGCCAAACTAGCTAAAAAGCAGCTTGCTGTAGTTGCTACTTCGGTTCCGTCAGAGAGAATTTTCTCAAAAACTGGGCAAATATTGAATGAAATACGGAGTCTATTGAAACCAGAAAATTTAGAAAAAAATGTTTTTCTAAACGGAAATTTTCCTAATGTACCTTTACATATTAATTTATTTTTGTCTCTCATGCTTTTTAATCAATGAAATGAATCAGCATCCAGCGATCATCAAAACAAAATTATCCAAGTAATCAAGATTCGAGGTGGCAATAATTTCGTTACAAAAAACATTTTAATGTATTAATTGTTCGTATTAGGGAAGTAAAAGTAACGATTACATTGTAACGGATAAAAAGTAACGAGTAGTTGCGGAAAAGTAACGATTACCCGTGACTACTCAATAGTACCGAAATTGCACATCTCTATCCTCAAGTTTTTTCGTGGCAGTTTGGTTTCGTACTGATAAAAAGTTGGCGTACTCATCATGGTATGGTGCAAAGCAACGACCAAACTACAAAAAATCAAACATTCATACCTTTAGTATAACACAAGAACATATCGATTTGGCGAATTATATAAAATATAGACGAATTGAAAAACAAAACAACGGGATTTCTGGCAAAACAATAAAATTTAACATAATTATAAGTTGTCATTATTATCGAAAAAATTGTTTTAAAATTCTAGAACTTTTGAAATAAATTATTCTGTTTAAATAAATAAATTTCAAAAAAATACTTTTTAAATTTAAAAAAATTTATAACATTTAGAAATTTTACAAACCAAGATTTTTCTCAGTGTATATGCAATCTAGATTTGCGTACTTAAACTCCATATGGATAGTGCGAAAAAAAGCTAGTATGGAAGCTGCTACCGATTTCGACCAAAAATCAATAGGGTCTTTCAATTTATAAAAAAAGCTTAAGTATGAAGTTTCATCCCGATCAATTGTTTCCACGTCGTTTTCATACGGATTGGACTGTAAAAAATCCAAATTTTACTGAATAACAGTTTTCTTGTTAAAAATATTAAATTTTGGAAAAATGATCTGGAAAATTAATTTAGAATCTTTTAGTTCATTGATGTTTTTCTCGTAAATGCTATACTTTCCTAAATACATGCAAAACGCGAAAAACCTCTAATTGAAACTGTCTCTTCCGGTGAAAAATTTTGATTTCGACCATGTAACGATCTTGGTACCCTTGAGAGCATGCCGATAGCATCTAGCATGGTCTCAAAAGTATCAAGCATCGTCAACAAGAAAATTTGTTTCACCAAATATCTGTTTCGGCGACTGCAGCACTGTGCCCGCTAGAGTGGCAGCCGTAGGGGGGTTGATGTTCGCCGATGATAGTTGGCGCTTGTATGTGCTGCTTAGGAATGTAAAAATAAGAAAACCGAGACAAAGAGGCAAACAAAAAAAAAGACAGTTTACTGAAATGGGCCGTACTGGAGGCCGTTGCTCACTTAACATCGATGCCAACACCACCCTGTTGAAGCGACATTATTTCTGGCACTTCCCGCCCTATTATGAATCTTCAACCACTTCCCGCCCTATTATGAATCTTCAACATTTACTAACAACAACCGCAAATAATAACATTCTGCATTGTTTGGATGAACTGTGTATAATCTTCCCATATGGTATATCTGTAAAAAAATAACACCCGGATGGCCATCAAAAGGTGTTCCTTGTTTACGTCGTTGCCATTTTTTTGCAGTCCAAGTGAAATAATTCGTTACACCTGAATACAGCAACGTTCTGGCAAATCCATCGCTTTCACACAATTCAAAGAATGCAGTTAATGTTTTTGCTGGTAGCTGTGCGGCTCTCTGCTGTACATTTGCATCGGTAAAATACACACGCTGGCTATTTTCAAGTTGAACAGCCCAATGAACAACAGCAGGATATCGCTCATGAATTGGAAATGAATAAATTCTCCAGAGAGCTTCATTAGTGCTAATGTAGCGCCCCATTTGATATTGGGGGATTTCATCATTGCTATTGTCACCAGCTTCTCCAAAAACAGCCATATCACTGCCCTTACTGAAATACTTTTGACAATAGTGGAGAATAAGGCACAATCCAACGATTATCAATGTCTTGATTGCGTATTTTAATTGTTGTTGTATGGCCATTACACTCTGGTGACCGACGTCAGTACAACGGGGATCCGTCGTCACCTGTAATTGTATCCGAAGTTAATGCTCTTGGATACCGTTTTGTACATTTTCCATCGATCATGCATGGTGAATTCATATTTATTTGATCGCAAGGGCCTTGGATCATATTTTTCGTGACAACTTCAAATAATTCTGGATCCCTGATTTCATCTGGAATTTCAGCTGATATAATGTTATCAATTTGATCTGGTGTTATTTTATTAACCAGCCATATCAAGATGTGCGCGTACGGCAGCCCTCTCTTTTGCCATTCAATCGAACACATCCAGCAACGCACCTCTCCAAAAATTCGCAATTTGATAATCAAATCCATCAGTGCTTTTACTTTCTGTCGAAATACACGTGCTGTTATATCATGTCGATTTGTTTGACTCTGACGATCAAATAAATTGTTTTTTATGTCAGCCCACTGTGGATTGCATGTAAATGTTATGAATAGGTCGGGACGACCATATTTGCGAACGTATGACATTGCATCTTGGGTATATTCGTGCATGTAGCGCGGACTGCCAACATATGTCGATGGTAATATTGTTAATCGTCCGATATCATTAACATTCCCATCATTCACTATTGCATCTCGCAAGTGTATGTATTCTTTCGATCGCAAATTGACTTGATTGAATCGAAGGTAATTAAGGCGTTCTGCTTCAATTTTCGCATACATGTCAACAGCGTATTGGTGGAAAAGTTTGCCACATCGCATAATAAAGTTGTCTTCTTGTGGGCGAATCTCGAATCTATACGAATAATAATTCATCCCACTAACTTTTTCTTCTACCTCACGATGTATGATGAATTCATTATCAGAAAATTAAAACCATGTCTTCTTGTTTTGAAATAAATAAATTTAATTCCTATATATGTTACGGGTTCGTGGTTCTATATCATTCGTATATTGATATGATAGCCGTCGTCCCCTCTCCCATGCAATAATGATAATAATATTGTAATGCATCATAGCTGCGGTGAATCAAGTCGGTGAAGTTAGCCCGAAATTCCATCGCGAATTTTTTTGGTGCATTTCTTGGCTAAAGTGTAGTCAACCCGAAAAAAGTACAAAAATGTAGTGCTATCCCGAAACCCCGAACTTTTTGAGTATTACTTGCATAAAAGCAATCGTTACATAAAAATGTAGGATTATCCCGAAATTAAAATCTAATACAAATTTAATTTTAATTTACACATTTTTAAAAAATATTTTTTGAAAACTGTCTAAAATTGTTGCAACCTCTTATTGTGGACTAACCGTGCAATATTATAATTTCATAAAAACCATTCTTAAAATTTTAAAAAGCCTATTGGAATAAACCATACAAAAAAATTAATATTAGAAAATTAAGTTAAATCGAAAAGTGCATTGGCAATTCATGACAATAAAATAAGCAAACCATAATACCAGAGATAAATTGCACTAGCGGTATATACGGCTAATTAGGTCTTGGCTGTGCTTATAAACCCCTGCGAATTTCATAATCATATCAGGTGGAAAAATGATGTAAATGATGAAGTGTATCAAAAATACGAAACAACATCGGATTATGATGTATAATATTTGGTGTTCAAAATTACGCAGCAAATATCATTTTTGTAGCGATTTCTATAATAACAATGAGACTGGAAATGCTAATTCTATTAATCAAAACTTTAATAAATGTGAATTAGTTTGTGGCGTAGACAAACATTCAATTACTGGTATATCAGTAGAACATTCTCCCAATGACCAAAATTTGATGTCTCAAGATTTGTTTGTATGTACCAAATCAACAATCCAATTACCTGTTTACCTGTTCATGAACAGAAAGCTACATCGCGCATAGAAATAATTTCCATTGAAATCATAAAGCCGCCATTTACCATAATAAATTTACGAACACTCGACAATATCATGGATCAAAATCAATTTGCTGATGAAGCGAATTGGAATAATGCAACCTTAAAAAACGATAATTTGCAAGCAATCGAAATGCCCAATGCAAATGAGCAACTTATTGCTAAAGAAAAATTTAATTTAACTGATGACGTAATGTTGCCTGATCAACGTTCGGAAGATGACAGTGAAGTATTTGAAAAAAAAAAACAAAAACCTCAAAGCGCATCATAAATATTGTCAAACAAACGAAATCTAAAAATTTAGAAGTGAAAGCTAAAAAAAAAAAAATTGAAGTCATGAACTACCAGATACATATTTCTGACGAAATATGGAAAAGAATCTATAATCAATGTGATAGGAAACTTGATGCTTATTCCTATACTTACCACATATCCATCCAATTAACACAATTGACTGGTTGCTTAATAAATATAAAAGGTTATGATGTAGCAAAGAATTGATTAACTATTTGGGCTTACTGTGGTCATAAAGACAAAAATCAAGTTTGTAGATCCTACAAATTGGTGAATTTGAACTTGTCCTTAGGGACATTTGATGTGTACGGTACTACTGATCCAATTTACAATCCCTTTAAAAAATTTCAACAAGCATCAAAGATCCAAAGAGATCTATTAAAAGCAGTACGGTAGAAATTGTTGCAGAAAATCTTGTTAATGAAGAAAACTTAAGTTTTTTCAACAAAACCAATACTGCGCAGTTTTTAAAGGATAGAACAGTTTTGAAAAAAATTAGATCTCAGCACCTTCTATGTAACGATAATGACTCGGATGATATAGAAGATATTCATTTTGGAAAAGGAAAAAAACTGACGCAAGCAAGAATCCGTACATCCATCAAGTGAGTAAAAACTCATTTTGTGTGACCACGTGCAGCAAAAGCCAATGCCTAATTTTGAAAAAAATGAAAGAATAGCGGGACCATGGCGATTTAACAATATATTTAGACGCCACTGGCGGGCTCGTTCGGAAAAACTATAAGACTTGCAAAGCTGTTATGTATTATGCTTACCAGTTAAGACACAATCGAAAGACACATTTACCCCGTCACCAATTTGTGATATGGTAAGCTCCAGCCAAAACACACGCACTACCGGAAATGGGTAACGGTCTCTTTATCGTAAACAATTTATCGTGTTTCAATTTAACGTGAACATTTAATCGTAGAACAGTTTATCGTGGACACAATTTACCGTGGACACAATTTATCGTGGGACAATTTATCGTAGAACAGTTTTTCGTGGACAATTTATCGTAGAAAGGTTTTATGCGTGGTATCAAAAAATTAGTGGGATTCTTTAATGATTTTTGGAAGAAGTTCTGGAATATTGCCATGTGGGACGGAACTCGGTAGTTTCTTAACCGATTATGATGGGATTGGGTATGTTGGATGGAAATGGGATTATTGAATGATTTTTGGAAGAAGTTCTGGAATATTGCCATGTGGGACGGAACTCGGTAGTTTCTTAACTGATTATGATGGGATTTGGTATGTTGGATGGAAATGGGATTATTGAATGATTTTTGGAAGAAGTTCTGGAATATTGCCATGTGGGACGGAACTCGGTAGTTTCTTAACTGATTATGATGGGATTTGGTATGTTGGATGGAAATGGGATTATTGAATGATTTTAGGAAGAAGTTCTGGAATATGGCCATGTGGGACGGAACTCGGTAGTTTCTTAACCGATTATGATGGGATTTGGTATGTTGGATGGAAATGGGATTATTGAATGATTTTTAGAAGAAGTTCTGGAATATGGCCATGTGGGACGGAACTCGGTAGTTTCTTAACCGATTATGATGGGATTGGGTATGTTAGATGGAAATGGGATTATTGAATGATTTTTAGAAGAAGTTCTGGAATATGGCCATGTGGGACGGAACTCGGTAGTTTCTTAACCGATTAAAGATGCGTAGGTGTCATTAATAGATTCTATATAATGCGCTCCTACGTGCGGCACGCAGTGCGACATGTTTGAAGATCGGCTCCTACGCCCCCCGAAATTAAAATCTAAAGATCCTCGCAGGGCTACGGGGAGAAGCGTAGGTGTCATTAATAGATTCTATATAATCTGCTCCTACGTGCGGCACGCAGTGCGACTCTTACTCTCAATTTAATATATTCATAAAAAAATATTAAATTTCATTTATTTTTAAATGAGATTCAATATTTTTTTATTAATTTTTTTTAGCACGTCTTAACGTATTTTTTTAAAATTTTAGTTCGTTTTTATTCCAGTAGATGACGCTAGGTCCAAAATGCTAAACAAAGGCACATTTTTAGTTATAAACAATTCTGCTTTTGGTCAAAGTGGCGCTACCGTCGCTCAGACTGTCAAAAAAATTTGGCTGCGATACTAAAGCTGTTCCAAATTGTTATACGATAAATTATCCACGATAAACGGTTATACGATCAATTGCCCACGATAAACTGTTCTACGATAAATTGTTCCACGATAAATTGATTCCACGATAAATTGTTTCCACGATCAATTGTTTTACGATAAATTGTTCTACGATAAATTGCTCACGATAAATTGTTCACGATAAACTGACAGTAAATCATCGGAAATTGGCTGACGCTTTAAAAGACGCTTTAAAATGTTGAATTGTTTTCAACAATGTGGTTGTTGACTTCTGTTATGCAGAAATTCACTCCGTTCTCGATGTGTTTAACATAATGGACCTAGTTGAATGCCTCAGTATAACTTATATGTGGGCAAATAATATTAATTGTCAAAAAAAAAACCGCAAAATATAGTTAAATTGCACTTGTGCTGTTCACATATATCCCATACAATTGCTGGTGATATAAACAAATATTTTGAAAACTTATCTGAAGCTCAAACATTTATTAAAGAAGTTATGGCTTCTTTAATAGTAGCCACCAACTATCAAGATTTGAAACAGAATTGGGAAAAGTTATCAATTTTGCTGCAATCGAGAAGCATTAATGTGCAGGTTAAACAAGCATTTGATAATTTAGTTTGTAAAAGTTAAGCTTTTATTATTTATTTATATTTTATTTATTTTTATTATTATTAACATAAAATATTATTTTTTAATTTATATTATAAATTTATTTTATTAAATTAAGTTTCAATTAATTATCCGCCTTGTGTAAATGGCGGAGCGTTGAGCGGCATCGTGGTGTGCGGTAAGCGCAAGTGGTATGCGTGACTTGCTTCAGCGGCTTGTTGGAGACGAACTGAATGGTAAAGAAAATTATATTGTTCGTTCTGTTTTGGTTTCGTCTTCGTCGTGTTGCTTTTGCTTTCGTTTGTAATGCTCGTCGTATTGTTTCCGGCTTGCATGTATCTATCTGTACATCTGTTGATGCATTTACTCTGTTTAGACGTACAGAGTGATCATGAGTTAGCGATGAGTTTGCGAGATGTTTAGTTTGTAACATGTACGTTTAGAATATTGGTTTGCAATATTCTAACCGCTACAAGTTGAATCAATTGGAGCAAATATTTTACAACCAGAATTAAATTTATTGGAATCCAATAAAACTATTGTAGCACATACCTAACAATCGTCCCTGCAATTTGTTAGATGTTCAAAGCAGCGATTCGGTTTGGAAACGAAAAAGCAAGTATTCATCCCCAGCAAGCTGTAAAAAGAAGCAATAGCGGAGCAGTTTTGATTTTAATTTTGTACACAATTTTCAAAATTTTAGTGAAATAGACCAAACTATTACTGTCATGGCAGCATTGAGCCAAAACTCTAATACACCAAAGAGGAAAACACATCCAAAATCTAAAAAAATCTTTAAGGATAAACCGAACCCTACAGGAATTCCACTATATAAAAAATTCAATAAAAACTTGTAGCTTTTTCAAAAACACGTGTGCCATAGACTCAATTTATCAAGCCATCGCCCTTTCCTTAAGCAGCTGTCGGACAAAATTGTTATTGCAGTCATTGCTTAACAATGATTTGGATGACGTTTATAAAATAAGAAAAGTAATCTTGGTCGAAAAATATGGATTCATGTCCGATTGTACCACAGAACTATTTAATATTTCTAAGAAAATTTTTGAAATGTTTACTAGTTTAGAGGTCACGTTAGAATGCGCCAATTGTTTTACAAATGAAACAGAAAAATGTCCTCTTATTTATTTGAATACTGAGAAATACGCAAACCTAGGAGTATCAAAAATAGGAGAATGTTTAGAAGAAGTCCCCCCAAAGACTTACAAACAATGTTACCAGCATATGAATCCGATCCTATTTTCTTATGGACAAATAATTTGTATAGATAGCGAAGCAATTAGCGATGTTTCTGTACGATTATCTCATATTCCGAGCACTATAAAAGTAAATCAAATAATTATAAAGTTGTATCGCTTGTCAGTTTTTTACATGATGTCCCAGTTATAAATTTTCCCAAATCGTCGGAAGGACATTATGTTTGCTATGGAGTTGTCAACGATACATGGAAAAAGTACGACGACATAATATGTACGTATGTGCCAGTAATGGTACTATTCCATGTACAAAACAGAAAAATTTTGCTGAACATCGGAGAAAGACAAGAACTAAAATTTACATTAGAATGACTGAGAAACAACATTTTTATTTTATAGTAGAAAAAATTGGGGAAATTTTGAAATCAACAAAAACTAACCTCACATTTTTTAAATAAATAACTAAAAATCTTTATTTTTAAAAATTGACAATTATTTTATATCGTAAAAATTAATAATAAAATTAATATCATTTTTGAGATGAGCAAAAAATATGTTGTTTTATTATTTTGATTAATTTACCAAAAATATCTAAAAAAATGTTCTACTATAAAATATGGAGGAGAAATTTTTGACAAGTTCGTAAATTAACCTAAAATTTCAGTCGTGCAGCTGCCAAACAATTTCTCAAACATTTTAAAACCTAAACAAAATAAGAAATAAATAATGAATCAGATAAATTTAATAAAAATATTTCATAAATATTTAGTTTTACATAATAATAATACAGTGAATAAGTATTTAAGTTTAAAATTTGAGTGTTGTGTGATGTTACTCCAATGAAAACGTCCTCTCGAAAGTCATTCACATTCATAACACCGTTGCCCACAGTACGAGCTAGATTTGATCGTGAATTTCATTAAATATCCTAATGTGTTTTGTCTGTGTTTCTATTGTGACGATGAAGATGAAAGATGAAGTAGATCGGTGGCTAGTAGTGTAAATATTTCGGTACTGGAAGATAATGAAGAGTTAAAAGTTTGTAACAGTTCATGGACACAGGACAATGTAAGTGGTGATGATTGTAGACCGCTTGGCTAGTCTTTCAAATTAATCTGTGTTTTTTATATATTCGTAGAAAATCAACAAAGAGGTTACTGGCCATCGTAAATGTCAAAAATTTCCAAGTATTTGGTGCCTCATTGGAAGCATCGAGTAAAATTTATGGTTACCGGGTCGATATCGTGCACAAGGAAGTGATTCGAATGTGCGGTGGTTTATCGTATGAATGTCGGCGGTAAAAACGAAGGTGAATTTGCAGGATCCAAAAGCAACGGCTAAGGCTAAAGCAAAAAAGCGACGTCAACAAAGTTCAACCGTACCAAAATGTAAAGCAACGGTAAATATTTAACTAGATACGGTATCTTTCTTGGATCCCGTATTTGTCGATATAAAATCCAATTTAAGCGATATGACTAGTTCGAATCGATCTTTTCTAAATACGCTGGGATCGAATAACTCGGAAACTTTATTTGATAACTATAATCCGTACTGGGATAAAACACCAAATGAATTTATACTCAATATTTGGGCACCCGTTGTAAATGAGAAATTTTATATGAAACAATATTTAGGGACTACAATATTAATGATAATATAAACAGTTCTATAAGTCAAAAAATGGTTTAAAAGCCTTGCAAAGTGTTGGGCAAATTGTCGAGGAGGTACTCAAACCATCGACTGAGGATAAATGTAAATATGTACCTCCAATATGTCAGTGATTCAGTGAAATAATAATTTATGTTTATCTATATTTTTAGTTATTGTGAAAGCAACAAACGGGCTTCGATATGTTGTTGGGTGACGTTAGTTAGACAAGACAAAATTGAAAGCTGGATCTAGGGTAGCTCTTGATATGACCACACTTACAATAATTGCGGTATCTACCGCGTCAGGTTGATCCCCTCGTTTATAATATGTCTCACGAAGATCCTGGTGATGTAACATATTCGCTATTGGTGGTCTATCCGTACAAACTCGTGAGGTCTTTGAACTTCCGTAAATAAATCGTGAATTATTTTTGCGTGTTGGTATAACACAGCCAAAAGGTTGTTTAATATACGAATCACTAGTCGCACGTGCGGTAGCATCACAACTAGACGCAAATTTCTTAAAAGTTGTATCGAGTGCTATCCATTAACCGATCGTGAAATTCAACGTACTTTAATAAAATTGCTTAATCAAATGGATGGTTTCAATTCATTGGGCCAGGTTAAAATGATTGTGACTTGATCGAATGGCGGTTTATGAATACAAGTAAGTCTTTGAATAAAAAATGGTAAAATTTTTTAACTAATAAGAATTTTGTTTTACTTTAGATTACTAGGCCTTCAAGCCAACTGTCATCAAAACATTAAAATGTATAATTATCAAAATGACTACGTACAAAATCTCGCGATGTATTTATAGGATCACAGAAACTTCCGTTTGATGTATGCACCCACTGAAATTATTTTGAACAAAAGTTTTAACATAAATGAGTATTTTCGGGATCGGTTTTTATCGGTTAATCATTAAAAACACTGATAAAGTTGATATATTGGGGTTAAAATTAATATAAAAATCAATAAATAATTTTTATTTAGTAAAATGAAACAAAAAAAAATAAATTAAAAAAACATCTATGATAATAATAAAATATTAATAAAAAATAATAAATAATAATAAAAAACCAAAAAACATCTATGATAATATTAAAAAAATTCAAACGAGTATTAAACACCTAAAAACAAGTAAATCGAGAAAAAAAAATTAAAGACATACTTTTATATGCTTTCATTATACAATCCTCTTTTTGCTTCTTTTATAATTTACGGTCAATCACAATTTATCAATATTCACCATCGTTCCCCACTTACAATATACGTATCATTCACCATCTAACATAAACTCCGCGAAAACCAATAATTTAATATCTAGCACTCACTACCATTCACCACATACCATCATTCGTCGTATACCTCAAATACACATCATCATTTACATCATTTTTCCACCTGATATGAAAATGAAATTCGCAGGGTTTATAAGCACAGCCAAGACCTAATTGGCCGTATATACCGCTAGTGCAATTTATCTCTGGTATTATGGTTTGCTTATTTTATTGTCATGAATTGCCAATGCACTTTTCGATTTAACTTAATTTTCTAATATTAATTTTTTTTGTATGGTTTATTCCAATAGGCATTTTAAAGGTTTGCAACAATTTTAGACCATTTTCAAAAAATATTTTTTAAAAATGTGTAAATTAAAATTAAATTTGTATTAGATTTTAATTTCGGGTAATCCTACATTTTTATGTAACGATTGCTTTTATGCAAGAAATACTCAAAAAGTTCGGGGTTTCGGGATAGCACTACATTTTTGTAACGACTACACTTTTTTTCGGGTTGACTATATCGCGAGGTTGAAATATCGCGAGGTTGAAACTGGTCTTCAACAATTACAATGGCCACATCATCAATTGTTGGTGCATTAAATCGTCTCGCATGCTCTCCAAAGCGCGTTTTGTCAGCCCTGATAACGGTTCTGTGATCATCAGATGGCATACGATCGAGAGTTAAACCGCTCAAACAATCGAATTAATTCATTGTGTTGATGTAAGAATGTTTGAAGTTCAGAAACAATTTGTCGCCTTGCACGCGCAGCAATTGTACAACGCCGATCCAATTCACGAATTGCAACTCCGATAAAAAAGATTTGCAAAAAATGATGACCAGCATCAGGATATGGCAATAAGGAACCAGTTCGATGATAAATCTGACATTGAATCTGTAATATTTGTGAAATGTAATTAGATGCTGGGTCAGAATTCTTGAACACATCAAAAAAATTGCTGCTAAGATCGCATTTTTCATCTGATATTCCGCATGAAGCAATCAACTTAAACGTCGGCATGAAATTGTCTCTTACAATTTTGGTTGCACCAAAAGAAGTCATTTGAAATGCCGCATTGTATTCTTGAATGTGAGACAAAAAATGCTTAGACGTTTGCGACGTTCCAAAAATGAATGAATGAAGTGGATTGGGGGGAAATTCAAATGCTGGCAGTCTCACTTTGCCATTAGCACAATACATGCCAGGCGTTTCACCTTAAAGTTTGGCTGCATCACAATGTGGACATCTTACCGTCATTCCACCAATATTGGCATGTTCACTATAATCATTTTCGCTATTGTAAGCGAAAGCAGCATATTCCATCTCTTGCACAGCACGACGTGAAAGTCGTGCCGTTCGTCTCAATTCTGGATTTAATGGATTTGGATTTGCCGATCTATGACGAAGTGCGTTTCGTAATTGTTGTACTTGATTTTGTTGTGAGTGTTCATCTAAACTTTGCGCTCTCCGATTTATTCAAAAATCTATAGGTAGAATTACGCGTACGTCGACCTATAGTTGATCGTCTTGTTGGTGGCATTTTTTTCTAAATCAATGAAATTAACTCAATATGAATTAAGGATTGTTTATTTAAGAATAATTCAAAAAAGTATTGTTGTTGTGTGAGTGCTGTTATGCTTTGAATCCAATTAAACTTTCCCAAAAAATCATTAAAGTAAAACAAATTTGTTTTGTTTATTTGGAAAATATTTTGCACTGAACACACTTAAAATTACTTTTAATTTTGTTACTACTTACCAATATTTATGAAACGCAAAAAAAAATCACTTGTAATAAAAATCCAATTGGAAAGCAGCGAATGTATGACCGGCTGTATCAGAATCCAAGAGTGGAAGAAAGTGATTGGCAAACATGTGCATTTTGACAGGTTCATCTGTTTGTCATTTGTATGCTGTCAATCAAATGAATGTGTGTATTTATGAGTTTGTGCATTGCGTATATGTAGACCTACAGTACATATCATCATCATTTCGGAAAATGGTGAAATTCTGAATGAAAACTATCTTAAAAATGAAAAACAACTTTTCAAAATTAATGATAAATAAACAAAGATGAACTTTGTTTGAACTTTGTTGCTCAGGGGAATGAAAATTTATTTTTCGGCCACATTTACGAAATATAAATAAATAAAGTCAAAAAAAAAAACTTTTCAAAAATTTTTCCCCAAAGCATTTGTATGGGATTTTTTTCGTGTTTACCTTTTCTGGGACTGCATACATATACACTCAAAACTTTGTTAGACGGCCGTATACATATACGGCACTGGTTTGTGTATTAGTTTGGACCGACTATTTTCGTTAGGACGGACAGAAATTTAAACTTTTTTTTTCAAATGTTGAATTAAAATTTTTTCAAAAGGAGGAGCTACGACCATACCCAAGCGATCACAAAGTGTGTACATGAAGTGTGGGGAGAAAGTGACCGTATTTTTTTGCTCAGACGCACCGTTTTCGAGATATTCCCAATTTTTCGATTTTACGTGTATTTGTTGTTGTTTTACAAGGAGCGAGTTCATTTCAGGAAAAAAATCATAACTCGAGAATGGCTGGACCGATTTTGGATTTCAAAATCTACGGTTGCGCCGTTCTCGAGTTATGAAGTGACAATCAAAATGTACACTTCTTTTTATATTTAGATTTCAAATTAAAATGTGAGACAATATTCTTATTATATAGAAGTAAATCATCATTCATCACTATATCTTTTCTGCTGTATATAGTAAGTAAATTCTTTTACATGAATCATTTCGCAAATTCCTAATAAGCGGAACCACATAAAAGCACAAAACGCCCCCAAGTATAAAAACTGCGCCAGACATGAAATTTTTTTATTAAAAATGAGTAACAATATTTTTAATCACTTACAAAACTGTATCGTACCCAATAAAACAAAAAATAAATATTAAAAACACATAATGCAAATTAATTTAAATATCATTAATTATTTGAATTAAAGCCAGCTCACAATAATTGAAAATTATGTATTTTCATTCCGAGTGTGGTGTATAATACAAAACTACACAAACGGAATGATAATAGTTTGGTGGCGATTATTATCTGTTACCGCGCGTTAAATTTTTATTTAACAGACAAACTCTGTACTCGTATATATGGTACAATAATAACTAAGTAAATAAATAAAATAATATAATTTATATTTAATTCGTATATAATAAACGTAAATGTACGTGCACGTATACTTTAAAAATTATACCATTATGTAATTAATATAAAATAAATCTTATTGTATTTAATGTAAATTAACACATATTTATGTATAATAATCATAATTTAATGTTTGTTTTTTTTAATGTTTTATTGACTAGTTTTTTTTTTCGAACTTGTTGAAAATGATTTATGTAGTGTAGTGTATGTATAAGATACGTATCTTATCGCTCTTAAGTCGCACCGTTTGTGAACGGAAATACAACTTTTTGTTTTGCTTTACAAATTTTATGTGCAAGTAGTTTTAGAATATTAATAAGGAAGCAAGTATAGCTATGGACCATGGAGATGTGCGATATTTAAAGGTAATAAGACTAATTTATCTTACTTTCAGCATCTTTATTAATTATTACAAAAAATATGAATTATAAGTTCTGATTTATGTACGTTTAACAAATTCAAATATACAGTTAATTAAAATATGTGTAACAAAACTGACACCTTCACAGTTTTACTCGTATTTCTTTACTTCCTCTTTGTTGAAATGTACAGAGAACATAAAATGTGTACTATAAATTATGTAAAATTGTTTCCAAGAAACATAAATTGTGTTATCCAAGTAATCTTAATTCTGTCTATGAATTACCGTAATACAGTTTATTAATCAATTAAATATTATTTGTGTAGTTTTGAATGTAGTGTGATACTCTAAACATGACCCTTTCTCCTTCTTACACTAATGCCATATCCCAAAAAGTTGAGAATACAACATACAGATTAGTCAGTCTGAACACGGAAGCGCGACATCAATACAGTAAACATTCATTTGAAACTGTTTAGACAGCAGACATTTTAATAGACCAGTGAAAATCTAGTAGTAAACATAAATGACGAAACCGAACATAGCTCTAGCGAAAATAAACGAAAGCTATCTAATAGATTGGTCCGTCGAAATTAAATACGTACCTGTTGCTGGTTAATCGAGGCTTCTGTAGGTAAAGTTGGATTTGAATACGCCATTAAAACAACAATTATGGAAGGTTATTTAATTTTGAATCATAATCCGTTTAAATTGGGCCGAAACAACGTGCAGTTTTCGTGTAATCGTCGATTGAAACCGGCTGTTTTTTACCAAGACCAATGCACAAAAAAAATGTTTTTGTTTCAAATCATGGGATATTGTATCAATTATGGAATGTAATTTAATTTTGAATAATAATCCGTTTAAATTGGACCGAAACAACGTCCAGTTTTCGTGTAATCGTCGATTGAAATCAGCTGTTTTTTACCAGGACAAATGCACAAAAAAAATGTTTTTGTTTCAAATCATGGAATACTGTAGCAATTATGGAAGGTTATTTAATTCTGAATGATAATCTATTTAAAATTATCTGCCTGATCTGCCGTCCACAAGGCACAAGGAGTAACATTTATCTCAATATCTTGTGGTGGTCTAGTGTAATAAATTATTACAGGTTGTAAGATGGATTTTTTTGTTATAAATAATCATTTGGGGTGAAATTTATTCTTATTCTTCTTATAGGGTTGATCTTGAACTAGTTAATAAATGTAATTAATTTATAATAAATTCTGGTTCAAGAACCATCCAGATATCCACTCGTTCCTCGAAAACGGTAACTGAAATAAAATCGTGATTTGTTGTAATAAATGTGTAATAAATTATAGTATAGGCTTCATTGAGGCGGGCTAATTTGGTCGGTGCAGGTTTAGAGCACTACAATAACAGCACTAAGCCAACCAAGAGACTATCTACTATCAGAAGCGTCTGAATTATTTGATGGGCTGGCTATCAACAGTTGGGCTGGCTATCCACTGGGCTGGCTATCAACAGTTATTCAAGAAAAATTATTAATGCAAGAATTAAAACTCGCGGGAATATTATGGGACGAAGAATTACCAAAAGTGTATGTGGAATAAGTGGTCGTGCTGGAAAATCCGCCAAATAATAAAAATGGATGAAAAGCCAGTAGATGAATTGCTGCAAAACTATGATAGTGAAGTATTTCCTAAACTTTCCTAAAAATCTAAATCAGCCATTTTTGTTTCAATGTATGCGTAATACTTCATATAAACGAGTAAATTTTAATTTATATAAAATGATATAAATAAGTTTACAATAATGCTTTACACGATTTTTATAAAAAAGAAATCCTAAGTGTACTTTCGAGTTAATAAAGTTCCAATTCAACCAAAAATCATCATTCCATTGAAAAGTTAAATTCTTAAACAAACAAAAACATTAATTTTGTTTGACTGGAAGTTGTAAAACTGCTTATAACGAATATTCATAATAAATGGGAGTTCTGTAAATATTATACTAACTTACTGATATATATATTTTCGTATTTGAGATATATATAGCTTCATTGCCTATAAGTTAACAGAAACCCTTTCAAACTCACTTCAAATAACTGAGAAACTTCTCATTTAACTAACATATAAATACCAATCCATAGAAAAATCTAGGGGCCCCGGGTGTTTTAGTAAACAAAATTTGTGAAGAGATCAATTTGCGTATCGTATGGGTTTTCCGAGCATTTTTCCTACTGGTAGAAATACCGCTGCCAAATACTGAGCGCGCTTTTGAGTTGTTCTGGATCAGAACTAACAGATAAACACCGTTCCATAGAAAAATCTAGGGGCCCCGGGTGTTTTAGTAAACAAAATTTGTGAAGAGGTCAATTTGCGTATCGTATGGTTTTTCCGAGCATTTTTCCTACTGGTAGAAATACCGCTGCCAAATACTAAGCGCGCTTTTGAGTTGTTCTGGATCAGAACTAACAGATAAACACCGTTCCATAGAAAAATCTAGGGGCCCCGGGTGTTTTGCGGTAAGGTAAATACCTTTCTTATAACATACCTATACTAAACCTTTTATATAAAACATGTAGAAAAAATTTGTCATAATCAATTTCATTACATCAATTTTATTGTAAATTCAACCATACCATACCTGTTGGTCATATTCCAGAAATTAATAAAAAGATAATGAAATATAATTTCTACCACTAGGAAACATGCTCGGAAAAACCATACGATACGCAAATTGACCTCTTCACAAATTTTGTTTACTAAAACACCCGGGGCCCCTAGATTTTTCTATGGAACGGTGTTTATCTGTTAGTTCTGATCCAGAACAACTCAAAAGTGCGCTTAGTATTTGGCAGCGGTTTTTCTACCAGTAGGAAAAATGCTCGGAAAAACCATACGATACGCAAATGGACCTCTTCACAAATTTTGTTTACTAAAACACCCAGGGCCCCTAGATTTTTCTATGGAACGGTGTTTATCTGTTAGTTTTGATCCAGAACAACTCAAAAGTGCGCTTAGTATTTGGCAGCGGTATTTCTACCAGTAGGAAAAATGCTCGGAAAAGTGCGCATAGAATTTGTTAGTAGGTTTTTTTGATTAGGAAAATGCTTACGGGAAAATCTTTGATAACTGTTTGTTATTTACTTAAAATATGTTATTTAATAATATTTTTATACTAAGCAGATTGGCTTTTGTTTCTTAAAGGATATAATTTAGCCTTTAAAGGGTAAAAATATATATCGAGTTTAAAATGGTTAAAGCAGTAATTTTAAATTATTTGTTGTCATTTAGGAATCTCTTTAAAGTAAATTGATTTGAGAAAGTATTTTGATAGGTTTTTATAATTACAGCAACAGTTTTCAAAATTTTTAAAATTCAAATTATATTCAATTTTCAAGTGTTTTTTTGTTAAAGAATATTATTTAAATTAACAACAGATAAAAGTTCAAACTGTTTTGGTTTTCACTAAACAATAGGTAATTAGATAGTTTTATTTCAATAAATCAATCCAAGACATAAACGAATTAGTTGTATTAAAACAAAGTTCACTGCGACAGTTATTAAGATAATCAATCTAAAACTAGTTTAGGTTTTAAACTTTTTTGAATCCGATATACTTTAGAATGGTCTTCCTTTTTCAGAAATATAAAGAACCTTTCATTGTTGTATTGCCAGTTCTGAATTATTTTAGCTGTCGGACGTTTGCTTACCTTTAAACTCATATAAAGTATATAGAATGATGACATCGTGTAGCTATACGTCAAGATATCTTCTATTGATGGATTTTACAAAATTTTTCTGGAATTCAAATTTTTAAAACTAGCTTGGCTATAATAACTTTCTATAGGTGGTTAAATAATTGGATTTATCGTTTTATCCGAAAAAGTATATCATACTCACGCACACCTACACATATTTTTAGGATTTAAGAAAAACTTCCGACGATTGTCCAAACACGTGAAGTTTTTCCTAAATAATCCTATTTCGATTTTTAGGATAGTTTAGGAAAAAGTTCCCGCGAATGCAAAACTATGGTGGTTGATGATGGCTAGAGTTGAATTTATTGATGGAGAAAATCAGTTGCACTATTTAGATACACACTGAATGAAAAACTTAGAACCAAACTATTGTAAAAGTACTTTATTTAATGATAACACACTGTATTTTATTTCGTATAAGTTTATAACTTTTATGTTCAACAGATTACAAAGGAATGAATATTTTAATTTCTTAAAAACTAAATTGTCATTTTAATATGTAAACCACGAAAAATGTAGACAAAATAGATTTATAGTGAAAAAGCTTTCTTTAAACTTTAAATAGAAAACTTAAATTTCCCGGTATTATAGCAAATTTAAAATTATATTACGTTTTGCGCACAATGAACCGATTTGTACCGCGAACCTCTATTACATTTTGATTTACATAGAAATTACATTTAATGACAGGTATGTTTATAACTTTTGACATTTGTGTAAATATGTAGTGTTTAAGAATGTAAGTATACAATTAATATTTATAAATTCAATTTTTACAGTACACAAATTTCAATAATATTATTGTTTTTCAGGTATTTGAAACTATGAGCCTTAAGGGCTTAATAAATCGCAGTGGATTATGGTAAGTAAATTTGGTTTATTAATTTATGATTTAATTTGGTTTTAGGTGATCGCGAGTGTTGTGGTGTGACATTTTCTATGAAAGTTGGAAATGTCAATTAAATAAATAAATAATGATTTTGATTAATTTAATAAATGTTGTGAAACAAATTGGTGTATGTGTTTCATTGGAAAATTCTCACCAACAAAAAGAGATAGAAGAAAAATGGATGAAGTACAAGATAACACTGCCATATATATAAAAACTCCGTATACCACGTTAGGTAAAGCACAAAACCCACAAAATAGGACGAAATCATGGATTTTATGATGCTTCAGAGAAAGGATACGCTGCCCTAGTTTATTATGTAACTATAGATGAAAATAGCAATATCAGCTCCACGTCACTAATATCAGTTAAAACAAAGGCAGCCCCAAATGAGTCTGTCGAAAGTTTTCAAATATGTTACACGTTAGCACACACAGAAATATTAACCAAATGTCATTGATGACTTTAACTCTAAAGTACTTGCAATAGAATCCAAACAATATATGCGTACTATGATCATATCGCATATAGGGTGCCAGTCTCAACGGCACAACAAATCCAAGCGAAAAAATATGATATGAAATGATTGACCGTCAGATTTTTGAAATTTGAATACTCCAAGAAAGCAACAACGAAACATATTTTATATATATATTAAAAAAGCCTTTGGGCATATGAAATAAATACAACAACTACAACAACAAACATCTTAGGTTCTTTCTGTCTTAATATACACACTGTTGTTGTATTTTAATTCGCGGCATTTTTAAGCAAGCAAAAAAACTCTACAAACTACAACAATAATATCTTCTTAAGCGAGCTGAGATATGTATGCTGTATGTATGTACCTATGGACAATAAAAAAAAATTGAACAGCTCCTTGAATATACAAAACAGACAAAACATTTTTTTTATCATGTGTTGTTAACAAAAAATTATTCAAAATTTTTTATTTTTTGCCTGCTACTTTTAATTGTTTCGCAGAGCTGTGCGTTGTGTTCTGTTGTAATATTATATATGCACTGTACCACTTATCAATACAACATGAAGCAAGTGTACACGATGTATACGAAATATAACATAACATATACCCGTGTATACGGATGTTATGTAACTGACGTATTAATAATTATGTTTATGTCAATTTTTTTCGACATAACGAACAGATAAAAAGCCAAATTACAAAAAATTTCACTTTCAGTGGGCTCAGTTTTCTTATTTGATTTAGTTGAGATATTGGAAGTAAGAGGCTACCCTCGCATATCGAATAATGGAGATTTCGCAATTTAGAATTTTTCGTAAAAATTGAAACGCAAAATCGGGCCCAAATTATTTTTGTGTACGAAGTTTAGGTAACACGCGATCATTAGTTTGATTATTTAGACCTTTTATCTGGAATCTTCATCTTTTTCATCTTCATCATATAATCATCATATAATCTTTGTGTTTTTTATTTACGTATACAACAAAATGCAAACAGTAAATACGAGTATATTACCTCTCTTTGCTTTTGTGTATTTGGTGATAAAATTCAATTGCTCGTCAAGTATTATACAGCACTAGACGATGACTAGACAATATTTTGTTTGCCTCTATTTTGAAATGTATTTCTTGAAAGATCTAAAAAGGCTAAAACTGTGGTCACTTGTAAAGTACATTTTTCGTTAAAGCACCTCTCTCTCTCTCTGGCACTATATCCCATCAAGGGATTTGGCCGCCTCAATTGAGGTTTCTTAATCATATTTTCATTTCGGATAATGAGTAATTAATTCATTGATCGTAAACCAGCCGTGAAATTTTTTCCTTGTCACTGGGACTTGAACCCGGAACATCCGGTCGCTAGAGCAAGCATGTTTAAAGCACCTGACCCGACCTAAATCTTCGTTGGGTCCCATAAATACCTAGCTCATCGAAAACAAAGCTAAGTCATAACCTGCAAAGTTTCAAACCACAGCGAAACGCAGTATCATCAGTCACAAAAGAACTGGCTACAATGATTAGCCTACTTGATTAGCAAGACATAATTAAAGGAAAAATAGCCCGATTCGTGGTATTAGGAAACGAGGAAATGCGCGCGCGGTTAAACAATGGGCCACCACAAACCACGCAGAGACAGATGAGTCTACTAAAATTTCGAACAATCAACCAAAATAACAACTGATTCAAGCAGCAACAGGAACGCACAACCAGTTGGTCAATCTGCTAATCCAAACGGAAGATAAGCCACATATTCCTGATAGACTCAGGATCACAAACAACTTTCGAATGGAGTCGGTGATCACAACATTGGGTAGGTAAAGAAACTAGTAAACCTCAAAATCCAACCTGTTACGACATCCGAATTTGAGTTACAGTTAGAAGCTTCTGTATTTCAAAACCTCACGAAATAACTACTAGAACAACGAAGGTACAAAAGAAAGAGAGGATCACATTATAAAAGGAAGTCCACAACAACCGACAGAGCAAAAAAAAACCGAATTGGGATGGATCGTGCCCTTATAGAGAAAGAATTAAAAAGCTTCTGGAAAATTAAAGAAGTTAACGTATAGAACGAAATTTTACCAGTAATGAACAGAGATGTGAAGAACACTTTCAAAATACAAACAAAAGATTTGGAAATGGTACCTACCAGGTGACATTACCATTTAAAAACAACGAGTTCATATTAGGTGAATCAAGAAAAAAAGCTACAGCACGCTTCTTTCAAATGAATGAACCAATTGAGAGTAGTCTTTGACGGTTCAGCAAAAACTTCAAACGTAATATTGTATAACAACATTAAATGGCCTACTCCATACTGGCCCAACAATATACAGTAAACTCTCCAAGACAAAGTGCTTTATTGTGTAGGCATATAAAAATCTGTCCACAAAGGCAAATTTGGCATACATAAGCTACAAACCTTCACGTACTGAACAACCTCGGCTACATATCTAGCCACAATAGTTCTATGCAAATTAGCTCATATTAGAAAACATAGATACTGATCACCGAAATGAAAATGACCAGATAATCGAAATAGGAGAAACTCAAAACCCTTGGTATCTTATGGTATTCTACAGAAGATAGTTTTTTAACCAAGGGAACGGTGCTGCATCTGAAACGTTTAAATTGATCAAATCTAGGATGGTTGGCACCAATTATAATAAAAGCAAAAATAATTATACACCAACTATATGGACGTTAGGTCTAGATTAAAAAAAAAATCTACCTACTGGTTTGAAAGCAAAATGGATTTGCTATGCTCCCGAATTGCAGACATTAGAAAAGTAAAGTTACAAAGATAGTTAAGAAGCCACAACACGCAGGCGAACTACACGAGTTTTGTTAATACTACAACCAACCAAAGCAATGATTTTATACGAAAGCAAATCCGAAAGTCCGCTAGCAGCAAAACGTTCATCGTTAAAAGTTTAATTTGCTACAAACAGCTGGGCTAACGGTGTTCGTCTGTTTCGCAATAAAAGCCGTTCACTTAGAAGTAGTAAGCAAATTGTCATCTGAAGCTTTTCTAGCGGCGTTTAAACGCTTCACAGCACGTTGAACATAGCACACAATGAAAAAAAAACACCCGAGAAGCTAGCAGAACAGCAAGTGATGGTACGTTTCTTTATACTCACGGCTTCGTTTTCACCTATCATCAGATCCCAACTAGTTTACAACGTTAACACTGGGACATTTCCTGATAGGCAGGCCACTCTGAATAATACCAGAACCAACCTAATAAATCTGAAAACCAACCAACCATTTAACACAATTAAAACTTCTGCTGAGAATGACGCAAAAACTTTAGAAGATCTGGCTAACCGAATATATATACTACTTTTACAGAAGCGATGTAAATGGATTAAAATATAGAAAATATAGCAAACATACCTCCACAAAAGTGGCCTTTAGGAAAAATTCATGATGTACAGAAGGTAACGATGGTTTTGTTAGACGGTAACAGTCAAAAACAGTCGAGCCAACGACAGCGCAAAACGATATAACCGAGTGACAAGATCAGGCACCTAGCCCAAACTGCTATATACAAATACAAATCAACATAGTTACGTATCATAGCCAACATAGTTACGTATCATAGCCAACACATGACTTCATTACACGAAGCCGCACTGTAGAATGCTCTAAACAAATTTCCTCGATACAAGGACTCATCACAATCAATTCCTGGTATTCGAAAACCCTTACACCATTTTCTTTTCAAAATCACGCGAGCCTAAAAACCCATTAGTGGCCTCCTAAATGTATGTTCCCAACAAGGAGCCATAAAATAAATTAATAGATAAATTGGATAGATTAGATAGATTAGATAGATTAGACATAGATTAGATAGATTAGATAGATTAGATAGATCAGATAGATTAGATAGATTAGATAGATTAGATAGATTAGATAGATTAGATAGATTAGATAGATTAGATAGATTAGGTAGATTAGGTAGATTAGATAGATTAGGTAGATTAGATAGATTAGATAGATTAGATAGATTAGATAGATTAGATAGATTAGATAGATTAGATAGATTAGATAGATTAGATAGATTAGATAGATTAGATAGATTAGATAGATTAGATAGATTAGATAGATTAGATAGATTAGATAGATTAGATAGATTAGATAGATTAGATAGATTAGATAGATTAGATAGATTAGATAGATTAGATAGATTAGATAGATTAGATAGATTAGATAGATTAGATAGATTAGATAGATTAGATAGATTAGATAGATTAGATAGATTAGATAGATTAGATAGATTAGATAGATTAGATAGATTAGATAGATTAGATAGATAGATCGGACATTGTATATTAAAAGTAAAACTATAACGTAAAACTATAATGTAAAACTATAACGGCAAAGGCAAAATAAAGAAATCACTTTGCCACTTATAAACAATATGTTTCAAATTTGAGTAGGCTGTGCTCAGAAAAAAGAATTCGACTGCTGTTGTTTTATTAGTTACTACTACTAGGTGTATCCGTGTCGTCTCTTGAAGTTGTACAAAACATTTAATTTTTTAACATAGGTTTAGTTGTATGGTAAAAGCGACAAAATAATATTTTAAAGAGTATTACCTAATTATTTAACTAAAGTAAGTAAGTATGAACTTTTATTTAAGTTTAATTTGTATAGTGTAGAATACCCGTGATTTATTGTTGTCTATACCGGAAATATTAATTAAGTAACTAAGTTTACTTTCACTTTGCGGTGATTTTTGTACATTCCAAGTTTTCTTGGTGCCACTTGGAAATGGTGGCAAAGATCTGATTTATTTTTAAAACGGAAATAAAATTTACATCCCTGACCTTTTATATTTATGTGAAGGTGACTTTAATATCTGGTCTAATGTTTGTAGGTTTTCTATTCTGTTAGAATGCCTCCGAAAAAACGTACATTTGACGACTCGATTGGAGAGTTAAATGTTTTATATGAAATATGTTTTCGCTATCAGGAAAAACCAACGCAAACTTGATTAAATAAATTTTATTCCGTGGAAATATTTAGCTTGTATATAAATATTTAAATGTCCAATTTTGATTGAATACCTTTTTAACCAATCGTTAAATATTTCCATGGCATAAAATTTATTTAATCAAGTTTGCGTTGGTTTTTTCCTGATTGCGAAAACATATTTCATATAAAAAATGTAACTGACGCACAACTAACCGGCCGTTAGTCGTTTTTCTATGCATTCGGGCGTAAGGAATGCAAAGACAAGATTGTCAAATTTAGAATTAGAGGCGTTTAAATACAGCCCTGCAATCGATTATAAATCGCATCCAAAAATTTCTATATGAATAATGGATACTGTGTGTGACTACTGAACAAAAATGGAAGGGTGAAATTAGCATCCAATCTACTATTAATGAAGTGGCAATAGTATTCGTTGGAAATGAATTCGATAGACGTGATATAATCATAGAAAAACGAAATATGAAATGAATCCTAGAAACGCATCGACCGTATATATGATGCACTTCAATATCCACTAAGATTTTGGAAGGGAGAGGATGGATACCACTTCAATATAATGCAAACAGATCCGAACACTAGAATCAATAGAAACTTACTATTATGCGTTCAGAATTATTTTAAGACCTGATTCATCTAGTCATATATATGTATATTATGATGTAGGCAACTTTTTAACCAATTTCTAGTGGACATCTACGAAAAAATTGAAATCGAACGCCATCTTTTTATTCGCTTAACCAACAAAAAAATTGGGTTGACGAATACATACATCTAAGGGATGCTATGACACACGTGGGTAATGCCGAGAATGTTGTCCAGATGGTTATACTGCAAGCAACCTTTACAGGAAGTGCACGGCTTATGCTTGAGTATTCCCAGGACGTAATGTGTTATTACATTTACATGGAATCCAGCATAGTGTGAAATTCACCAGTAGCTGTTACAGGCCAACTGCCGATCAATCTGCATGATTTCAGAATCTCACAAAACACAAAATGCTTTTACAAAACATCATGTTTATGGAGAAATTCTCTGCTCTGGTTATATTTGATCGGATGATAAAAATAGGCTTTCCACATGCTCATATTTACTTATTACTTTGGTTGAAAGAACAAATAAGCTCAAATCAGATAGATTTCTTTATATCAACAGAGATTCCAAATAAAGAAGATGCTTTGCTACTTAATATTGAAAAGAAAAATATGCTTCATAGCCCTTCATCAAAAGTTACAGTTTTGGTGGTGCAGATTTAATAAGCTAAACCGACCACCCGTTCTTCGAAAACGGTAACTGTAATAAAATCGGGATTTGTTGTAGTAAATAAAAGCCCACCACTTCGAGTACAATATATTTTATTATCTTTATTAAAATTGTTAGAACATTATTATACTTTCACTGGCCAGGATTAATACCTCATGATTCTAAAGAGATTTCATTGCACGAGTTTAGCATTTGAATTTCCTGAATTGTATTATCACCAATTCGTGAAGCAAAATAATTTTATTTTACAAATCGGTGGAGATGGATCAAAAATTATTCGGTAAGCATCCGGTTTTGTTCTTTAGCAGTTAATTTTTTCAATTCTAGTCGAAATCGAGCAATGTCCTTTATCAGGCCAAATGCAATTTCCTGCAATTTCCTTCCAATGCTATGTAATATCCTTAATCGTATCGCTTCCACAATTTACTCTATGGGATGATTATAGTAACTTCAACTGTTTTAACCTATATACAGTTTATATAGCTCTACAACTGAGTCGAGTCGTACTAACGTCGTAGCGTGTGTGGGCCAATCTGTAGATTCATTTGATACTCTGCAAATTAGGTCGACAAAAATCAAATACTTATAGTCGCATAAACTAGTCGCTGCGTGTGTGGAACAGTCTGACAGGCTTCAATGCTTTTTGTGAAAAATATCACATAACGAAACAGAGTTATGTCATCTGTCATAGAGTCGAGTTTAAATCAGCCAACATTTTTAGTGTATAATTTGTAACACAAACATTTTTAAAACTTTAGAAAATAAGTTTAGTATTGATCGAAATGGAAAAAATCAGTGGAGTAGTCAACGTTTTAGACACCGAAAACTGGCGGAACTTTTTCGAAGTTATATAAAAATTTACCGATTTTGTGGCAGTCATCTAAATTAGGGTGTATATCTAAATTAGGGTGCACTCAGAGAAAAAACGAAATTTAAAATTAAATATAAAATTTTTAATTCAAAAACACTGCTTCATCAGTAAGAACGGGCAAAACAATTTATAACTAAAACTGCCTATATTTAAATTGAAACGAAACCTTTTAAATATGAATCTATTATATCAAAAAATAAATGTATTAGAAACGATTAGTTTCAAATTATATCGCATTCAAACTAAAACTTAGAATTTTTAAATTATACACAATTCGTTTTGGTAAATTTTTTTTTCAAAATATTTGTCAACATTGATAGAAACAGCTGTTTCTGAAAAATGTGGAAAACAACATTACACAAATTTCAAACTTCTTAAGCCAGTGATATAATTCGCTAAATCGTTATGTTGTTGTGTTATACTATAGGTATAAACAAGATGGGAGTTTTTACAGTTTGATCGTTGCAACCTGGTGAGTAGAACAACTTTTTATCAGTACGAAACCAAACTGCCAAGAAAGAAGGAGGGCAGGAGAGGAGGTTCTCATTTTGTAAGGGTTTTGTGTATTTTACATAATGACTCTGGGGTTCGAAATGGACGTGGTTAATTTTCTACTTTTTGTGGTAATTATTTATTGTAAGTACATGAAGAAACATTACTTCTTTGGTTTTTGATGACTTGAATAGGAGAGGGAATACATAATTTTCTATTTTTTCAGACCGCATGTGAAAACGTAGTTTATTGTATTGAACATATTTGAATTGAACTTTTCCCCAGTTAGATTTATATGCGATCAACGTATTCTTATCATTAATGCTGCATTTAAAATTTAAAAGAAAAGAAAACACTATTAAAATTAAACTTTTAAATTAAAAACCTCAGCAATACATTTCTATATGTTAACCGATTTAAAATAAAAATTAATATCTCTAATTTAAAGTTGATTTGTTTTTAAATCTATATTTCAATTTAAAAAAACAAGCACGATTTTAAAATGATCGTTTTCAATTCAAAATATTTCATTGTTGCTTGGAAAACGTATATGAAATTTTTTAAAATGAAACGTGTTTTTTTATTTTTAAGTTGTTTTTTCTCTGAGTGTGTATACATATTTCCGAATAATAGCTAAATAATAAATAAAAATATTATGAGTTTAATAAAAACAATAAAAATTTCTGATAAAACGTGTACATAAACAAAAAAAAAAAAACCAACGACAATTTTGTCCGGCTAACGAATATTTGTTTGAGGACTATATTTCAACTCTGCCTCATATAGAAAATTTCTGAAAAAATCACTTTGACTCAAATTACTTTGAATAACCAGACAATAAGTTCGATCACAAAATACATCACGTAAAATTTCTTAAAACATAATCGGGGATGGGCAAATATAATTAATAGTATTAATTTGTCAAGGCCCCGAAAATCTTCCTGTTTTCATATTCTCATGAAAATGCAATATTTTTACTCTCAGCCCCGAAAAATGTTTGTGTCGTGACAGTTTTAGCTGTCATGACAACAAATATTTTCGGGACTGAGAGTAAAAATGTGCTTTTTTCGGGGCTGATAGTGAAAAATGTCATGATATGTGCAGATTTTTTTGGACTGGAGAGTAAAAAATGTCACGATAGCAATAATTAGTGTTGCCATCGCATTTTTCGGGGATGTAATTTGGGCTATCTTTACATACATTTGCAATACCACGAAGTTGTGCCCAATGCAACGCTAGAAAACTTAAAAAATAAAATAAATAATATTAAATCGCAATAGCGACGTGAATTAAGATTAGCGAACTAAAGTATGAAGTCAGGTTGTGCAATCGACGATTTTTATGAACCGTCAATTTGGCTTTACGAATTACTACATTTTCTAAAGTACGACATGACACCTGACAACAGCGAAAACCAGTCTCGACGCCGATTCATATATGATGAAAACGAACTGGATACTTCGGTAAGTCTGCTGTTATAGTTCTAGTTTGCATTTTGCATTATACCTCTAAATTTAAATTTCATAGCTTCTAATTCCAGAAAACATCAACACGAAAATATTTAAATATTTAAAATAGCCAATATTTTAATTTAAAATCTACGTCCCCCATACTTTTGAATTACCAAATGGTATGTTTGTTGTGCCACCACAATCGACCTCAACTGATCAAGTACAATATTCCAATATTTCGGAAATTTACGATGATGAAAATGATTAAATGAAATTTTTAAATATGATAAAACTAATAAAAAACTGGATTACGGACAAGAAACGTTTGTTTTAATTTAATTTTTTAATTTTATTCCCAAAGTTGTGAAATGGCTTCACAAAAACTATTTCGGATTTTCTTTGCTTGGGTGGAAGCATTTCGAGGCGTAGTAGCTTCAACATGAGAGATTGCCTTGGTAAATTTTCTAAATTTGTATATGGCGAAAAACTCGTGAAATCAAAAATTCAACATATGGGACCGGAAGTCATGTTTTAATTTTGTGATTTTTTATGTCTTGAATGTGTAGTATTGGGTAAAAAAAATATTGTAGAACTCGATTTTTTTTTGTTGTTGTTGTTGTTGCATAAGATACAGTCGACCAAAAATTTATGAATTTGTTGAAAATGGTGATGCATTTACACAAATATAAAAAAAAAGTATTTATCCGAAAAATATAAAATAGGGCTCATTTTAAAGGTAAAAGAATAGGGATTAAGAAAATTTTACAAAAATAGTATCATCTTTTTTTTCATTTTCAAAATGGCCACCAAACTGATAGATGGGAAATTGCAGCACTACAGCTTCATTGTTACATCGAATTGTCTTAGTCATGTCACTGCGGCAGTTCATCTGTTCATCGAAAAAATGATCCAGTTCTTGAAAACTAAAATGACGAGTTTAACCAAAATTTATTATATTACTGATGGTACTGTAACACATTATAAAAATAAAAATAATTTTATGAATATAATGAAACACAAAGAGGATTTCGGAGTTGCTTTTGAATTACATTTTCATGCCACAGCACATGAAAAGGGACCATGCGATAGAGTAGGAGGTACTATCAAGAGAATGGCGTCCAGTTATGATGTCCAGATATGATTTTTGAGTTTTGTTCTGACATTGAATATAACTCGAAAAAATTCAACTTGCCAGTAGTTTCGAAAAATTTCAAACTGTAAAAGGAACTCGGGATTTCCATGCAGTTATTCCTTCAGATGGTTACATTAATTTTAAGAAATACTCAAATAGTGAAGATTATATTACATTTAAAATGTAATTAATTACTAAATTAATTTATAATAAAAATAAAATTTACTAATAAGTTTTGTTTTAAATTTATCTATATATAAAGAGTTGGTGGTCTTATTTAGTTGCATTTTGCAAGAAAATGGTATGTTGGAGTGAAAATAAAATAAATTTTTAAAAAGTTAAAAATTTTATATGCATAAATAGGTAGGTCATGATATTAAAACGTGTTTTGCAAGAAAACAAAAAATAATACCCAATTTTTTTTGGTATGTTTTATAGAATTAAATGGCGAACAAGAAAAATTAAAAAAAAAAAATTAAAATAAATAAGTTTTTCAGAAAATTGAGAAAAACCAGTTTGGTGGCCATTTTGAAAATGAAAAACTTAAAGATGATACTATTTTTGTAATATTTTCTTAATCATTATTCTTTTACCTTTAAAATGAGCCTTTTTTTATATTTTTCGTGTAAATACTTTTTTTTATGTTTGTATAAATTTTCAACAAATTCATAAATTTTTGACCGACTGTATCTTATGCAACAATAACAAAAAAATCGAGTTCTACAATATTTTTTTTACCCAGTACAACACATTCAAAAAATAAAAATCACAAAATTAAAACATGGCTTCCAATAGTTTTTGATTTCACGAATTTTTCACCATATACATAGCCCCCTGGCGAATTCTTAGGAAATTGTGCACGTAACAGCACGCTAATGTTACTGTTGCTGCTTTTT
This sequence comes from Nephrotoma flavescens, assembly GCA_932526605.1. NCBI lineage: Eukaryota > Metazoa > Arthropoda > Insecta > Diptera > Tipulidae > Nephrotoma > Nephrotoma flavescens. The sequence goes on along the minus strand of OW052222.1, from coordinate 175,332,770 downwards.
TGGGACACAGCTGCATATGTGGTAGAAATACACGAAAACGAGATGCCACAATTCCAAATGTGTTTTCGACTTTTACTCGTGCTGAACTCAAACACTGGTTAAAATGTAATTCATTTATCGATAGAATTGCGTGAGCAAATGATTTTAATAAATCCTCGTAAACCAAACGCGCCATCTCCAATAAACACACATGGCAAATTTTTTCCAACAGGATATACAGGCTCTGGTAGCGGTAGGGTTAGCCTGCCCTTATTTAATTTAAAATTTTGATTGCAGTAACATTCCTCCGTCAATTTTACCATTAGTATACCAATACCTGCATACAGAAACCCACAGTTGGCATTCACTACCGCAAGTAAACACAACCCTGAAAGATTTTTTATAATTAAAATAAAAAGAACCAGTATGTGGTGGCTTTTTATATAGATATATGTTTGCTATCCAGCGTGCCTACGAAATGAGGAAAACCAGAAAAACTCTCGAATGCAGAAGCGACTTCTTTCTATCCTTCGCTTAACGTTGGCATTTAGAAAGATATTCATGAGACTTGTCAAGCCACTTAGTAACTAACAAAAAGTTATTTTCTTACCTCTATAAATTACTTATAATTTTCCCAGCCGAAAATGCCGTGGAAATCATCAAAAGAATTACCCGTTGCCAAAAAAGCAACGTATTTCCACGCCTAACTTCGGTCGATAACTCATCTCACATGAATGTGTCTTGTTTTTCAATTTTTAATTTTATGAGTGGCCGTTAATTATTATGTGTGTTCATCCATCCGCATAAAGTTCCTGTAGTCTTCTGGTTCGGTTTCTTTTAATTTTCTTAGAGGTAGTTGATTGGAAAACTTATCACCTAACCATTCTTTCTGCTAAACACTTTTTTTCTTGGGAGTGTGATTCTATTTACTTTCTTACTCTTGTTGCGGACACTCACTCATAATGCAAAAATTCCGTTTTTGTTCAATTTAATTTTGGATTATTTCTTTTTTTATGCATTTTGTGAAAAATATGGCTGTGAAAATATGACTGTGACTTGTGAAAAATTGTGAAATTATAACGTAAGTTAAAGGAATGTGTGGCTTTTGTAATGACTATTCCGAAATGCAGTTTCCCAATTCTAATATCCTAGCACATACTAACTCACTTTTGTGGTTTATTATATCTGGCAAAAAATGTTGTCTAATAAAATCATCAAGTTAGTATTAAGAATCGATGAAAGCTCTGCATAATGAGCTCGCATAATGAAGCATATAAATAACGTAAATTGCTGTAATTTCCTGTGGGCCGAATTATCTATTTAGGTAATAGTTGTGCGCGAAAAAAAGTTAAGCACCACTTTTATTACCAACAACTTGTAGGTAGTTATGTAGCCGAAAAGCAGATGCAGGAAATAATAGTTAACATTAAAGAAGCGTATTAATTAGTTAATTATCTTAAGAAGAATTACAAATACTTTATGTTTTCTTTGATCATAAATCGGTTTTAATCCATCACTGGTCCAATATCCATTTCGTATTTTGTGCGGCAATTTTTCATTAACTATATATAACTCTGTTTATGTTAAATAAATATACTTTTGTTAACCTTACACCAGCCAGGGGTATATACGATCAACCAATAATGTAAAAAACAAAAATGTTAGACTCGTAATGTCAGGCGCCAAAACAAAACAAAAGAACAAAACCGTATAACACTTTGACTTTTCGGGTTAATCATCCACACGTCAAATATATGTATGTTCATTTCATACATCAAAAAACTGTATAAAATTTGATGTTGTGCTGTGTCTGTGTGCCAACCTCTTTCGTCGTTTTCAAAATTGTTTTTGTAATTTTAAGAAAATTGTGTGTAGGTAAGTTTTTTTTCCTATTTAGCTTTTCTACGAGTAAAGATCAAATCCAGCACACTTAAGGTAATAAAATAAAAAATTTAGAACAACTGTACCATTAATACATATTTGGTACAGAACACAAATAACAATACAATAACGATTAACTAATGTAAATGATCTACTTTTATTTTGTTTTTTTACTCTAAAAACTATTTATCTTGTACTGTGTGCGCTGGGCTACAAAAAAATTAACAGAACGAACTCTATATAAAAATCGACATTTCAAAGTATAATTAATCACCGTTCCTCATACATTGCGAGATCGTTCGACGAAAAATTAAGGTTTCTAAAGTTTATTTTGTGGATTTGAGGGTTTTCTGATCTTTTTACAATTCCAGATCAACACACAAAATACATAAATTTGTTATGAACATATACCAACAACAAATTCTAGTTCCGCGGATCTTTTAATTTACACCGCAAACATGAAAAATACTAATAATAATTTATCATTCTTTAAATTGGGTTTGGTTTAGTTTTTTTTTTTTTTTTTGTAACGTTAAACATTATAAAACACGAATTATTATTAACCTTTTATTGGGCATGATGCCTGCGGAAATTTGATTAGAAACAGGGATTTAGAAATTATTTCATATGTTTAGAAGAACACATTAGATGGTAACATGCCAAATAATTATGTATTGCCGCAAAGCCACATTAACATGGGTTTCATTCTATGCTATTCGCCGTGCAACTCTTGAAGAGAGGTTTTTGAACATTTTATTTTGAGTTTTAAAACCAAAAATGTTTAAGCAACGTTTCCGTTTTTAGTACAGTGTGTTAGAGTGGTGTGAAAAAGTGAGGGCTACCCCATCGGGGGTTCTGAACCATGATCTGGCATGATACTCGTAAGATCATTTTGTGCCGTTCATTAATGGAAACAAGTAGATTTCTCGTATTAAAGGCAACTATATAGACAAAGTCTCTGCAATCGATTATTCTTAACTTTTTCTTCTTCCCTGGTATACCGCGGGGTGTTACGCGGGGACAAATTACTACAGATTTATATGATTGTGAAATACATACCAAAAATTTACACTGTTAAATTTAAAAATATCCCAATTTGATTTATTTGGTGGTGAAATTGAAACATTTTTAGGTAATGATTAGAGAAGTTCCTGAGTCCCTACTAGTGTCGCTGTAAAGGTCAAATAATTCTCCAACAATTTGAGATAAACATGAGAAAATCGTAAAACGATTTACTAATATTTTTTTAATTCTAACGAAGACTAAATCAAAACACCACGTGAGTGATGAAAAAGATTTAATTATGATGATTTTTAACTTGTCCAGCGTATTTTTAAACAATTATGGTTTTTGATATCAATCTTTTTTAAAAGTCTTCTATTACCACCCTAGAGAAGTTCACAGTTTTTTTAAATGTATTTTTTATTTTAAAATGGCGTAGACAAAGTTCTAACACTGAAATGATCATGGATTAGTTTATGATATTTACTGTGCCATATATAGGCTACATAGAAATTCCATGAATTTGAAAAAAAAAATCTAATTTTATTTCACCTATCCCAGAGAGAGAAGTTTAATTTTTATCTTATGGTAATTTATAAAATGAAGTTTTAATTTTTTTGTCAAGTGTGATGTTGGAATTAAGGTCTGTTGGATTTTTTAAACGACGAACCGACCCTTACATTCAAAAACCAAGTTGTATTCTCAATCCAATTCTGCCTATATAATTTGACAATTATTTTGGAATAGAAATGGAAAAGTTCCATTGATTGATCAAGAAATGACCGACTCCTTAATTAAAAACGAAGGTGAAACAAAATTTTTAAGTTCAAAATCTATTTTTCGCATACCTGTCAGTAAATTAGTGCATCTAGGAGTGTATATAATCTGGTAACATTTCCTGACACGTTAATTATATCAATCCTACACAGACATCGATCTAATCCTTTTCATATAATCGTTCGTCAAAAAATTCGGAAAACAGGAACACCGGTGTTTTACATCCAGCGTTGCTACTATAGAAAATTTGCCACTAAAATTCTGGTTAGAATCAAATTACATATTTAAGTTTTGCACGCTTTCAAAACAACTGCATGTTTCAACCACAAAAATACCCCAATTTTTATGGGGTTTTGCCAGATCAAAATTTAGTGTTACGTTATAGAATAATACAAAGAGTGTATTTTTCATGTCGAAAATATTTATTGTTTTCTTGTGGCCAACAGAAATTTACATTGGATCGAGAGATTCATCTTCCCCACTGAGCCACAAAAATATTACCGATGAACAAGTATCGTATCTTTGTTTGAAAAGCACTTTTATGATTTAAAATTTTTAAATTTTGTGTTAATTATATTTCATTCAACTGTGTGTGATATACAAAATTTACTGTGTATCAAGTTCTCTCTCAAATTGTCCTCCCTCCACCTTAAAATGGTTTCATAATCAAAGAAATCATAGCATTTTGTCTACTGCTAACAACAACAGAAATTTTCAACATTTTTGACATATTGTCTACATTCTCTACATAGTTGACACCATTTGTGTAATTATCTATATATATTTTCTACCCATATGTAGAATATCAATTAACTACGCAGCGTAGACAATACCACACAACGCTGGCGACTATTGTAAACGGCCATTAACACACCTTTCAAAAGATTTTGATTCAGGTTCCGATATGACCTGATTTAGCTATCGAATTAGATTAGAACTTCCTAACCAGGAAAGCAAATTTGTGACGAACTTTTGTATTTCAATTTTGAGTTTGAGTGAAAATGGTGAACGGCCATTCAAACACCATTAATGATTGTGAAATACGTACCAAAAATTTACACTGTTAAATTTCTTCAAAATATTTCAATTGGATTCGTGATACAATTTACTAAAGTTGGCAAACTTCTAAATCGTATATATGGCACAGTAAATATCATCACAAGCAAACCCTGTCCAGAACTATAAAAAGTCGAATCTTTGAACTATCCAAAAGTATAAACGTGACCCTGTGAACTTTTGTAGGATTTCTGTTGTTCGATTGTTTTTACAATAAATCGGGTTCGTAGGTAATTTGGAAATGTCAATTGGGTAAAAATCCTATTGGAGAAAATACTAAAATTTCCAATTTAGAATAAAATTGAAGATGTTTATTCGAATATACGAAAGAGATCCCGTGAACATGTATCAACCGTAAACGTAAAAATATCTCTGGACAAATTAAAAACCATCCTAGTTAGATTCCGTTCACCACACTCATTGTTGTTTTAACTTATCTATCTGACCATGTAGCTGAGACTCCGTGAAATCTCTATTCTTAGTTGCCTGTATGACAGAGTAAATATTTCCATAAATCAACCATGTTCAGTGTTAGAACTTTGTCTATACGCTATCCTAAAATACATTTAGAAAACTATGAACATCTCTGGGGTGGTAAAACAAAAATTTGAAAATAGAATGAAATAAAAACCACAATTGTTTAAATTACGCACGACAAGTTAAAAATCATCATAACCAAATCTTTTCACCACGCACGTGTGGCTTTGATTTAGCTAGTCGATCATATAGGCGAGACTTCATGAACTTCTTTAGGATCGGAGATATAAAAGTAGAAACATTGTCTAAAATAGCCTCGTTTTAGAATTAAAAAACATTAGTAAATCGTTTTACGATTTTCTCGTGTTTATCTCAAATTATTAAAAAATTATTTGATATTTACAGCAACACTATTAGAGACTCAGGGACTTCTCTAATATAAATGTTAAAGATTATCTAAAAATGTTTCCATTTCACCACAAAACAAACCCAATTGGAATATTTTTAAATTTAACAGTGTAAATTATGGTATCATTTTTGTATGTATTTCACAATCATTACTTTAGTTTAATTAGTACGATTTATTAAAAATATTTATATTTAAAATGTACAAAATTGTAATTTTAGTAACTCTTAGAACTAAAATTCCTATTGAAATTACCATATTTTGTAATTAACATTTATTTTAACAGTGTAAATGACGATTTTATTAGAAACGGCATGCGCTTGAATTAATGTTATTTTTGTTTCGTTTTTTGGATTAAAAATTCTTAATAACTCCTTAATTAACAACAAGATTTTGAGGGAAATTGATGTAATAGTCGACAAAGCCGCTGACAACTTGGACTTAAGGAAAATTGAATTGGAGGTGGCCGAAAACCGTAAATTAATCAACGCAAAGTGGTCAAGTCTAGCTCCAATACCCATGATGTATCGACACAGCAGCAAGTTATCGTAGGGTCGGGGCCTCCCATCAACTCTATCAAAACTGTCTCAGTGCCTGTCAAGAAATATTTATATATCAGTCGTATCGATCAATCCGTTTCAACCGATCAGATCGTTATCTATGTCTGCGATAATCATCAAAATTATTCGCCAGGTGACGTAAATTGTAAGCTATTATTGCCCAAAGACCGAGTTTTGGACAGCTCACTAACGTTCGTTTCATTTAAAATTGGTTTGAAGGAGGCTGATTTTGACCTGCTTACAATTCTGATGTTTGGCCTACTGGTGCTATAATCCGCCCATTTAACAAATTATTCACGCATATCAAAAAACCGGACCGTGGCCACGTTTCAACTGCAGCCAAAGTAATTACTGCGTCAACAAATCAGTTTAATTTATCAACGACCGTTGCTTCATCTAATTCCATCAACGGCTTTACTTCGTTCTACTATCACAATGCCTCCAGTAACCGAGGTAAAACTAAGGATTTCCGCTTAGGCATACTTGACAATGATTTTGATGTAATAATAATCAGCGAGACCTGGCTTACGATCAATATGTTATCTGAAGAGTACTTTCCATTCGACTATGCCGTTCATAGAAAGGAAGGACAAATATGATTTGGTGTCAACCAGTTGTAGAGGCGGTGGAGTTTTAATTGCTGTAAAGGATTCAGCCTCCAATGAAGTGATCGCCTTCCATCTCTGCCTTGACTTCATTGCTGTTCGCATCAGACTAGCTTACAATACTTCGATTGTTGCCGGCGCCGTTTACATTCCTCACGCATCTGACCGGGATATCTACAACACGTTTATCAACTACATCGACTCAGCCGTTATACCTTCAGTTTGTTCTGGTGACCAAATTATAATTGTGGGCGATTTTAACTTACCCGGTATATCTTGGAACGATGTAGATGGTGTGTTCTCTTTATTCTCAACTGATGAGAAAGCATTGACTATCATCGATTACTTCGCTTCCATATCAACAACGCAGCTTAACCGTTTCAGCAACAGTCGAGGGAAATTTCTGGACCTGCTATTTGCCAACGATGTCTTGCATGCCGATGTTGCTCCGTGCTTGGATTTCACTGGACGTGAGAGCATTTATCACACACCAATTATGATAAATATTTTCGAGAGACACGTTCCGCGGGTTATCAATAACAAATCCGGCTTTCGTGAGCCATGGTATAATTCCGAGTTGATGGTGCTCGAGTTTCATTCCCTGTACAGGCTTTACGGCGTAGATTACTATCCCGATTTTGTCAAAGCCTGCAAGGAATTTAAGACCCTCAATTGGTTCCTTTACAATAATTACGTAGTGCAAATCGAGCAAGTATTGACATCTAATCCCAAAAAATTTTAGAACTTCATTAACAGTAAGAAAAAGGTAGCTGGTTTTCCATCGAATATGTCTTACCAGACCTCCATCGCCAGTCAGCCATCTGATATTTGCAATTTGTTTGCCAAATTCTGCTTGGTTTCATTAAACGAAACTGCAGGTACTTTAGCAACCCGTAAACTTTAGCATCATTATACGTCTGCTTTGTTCGATCTATTTTGGAATATGCATCTTCTGTTTGGTTACCCTCCTACCACTGTCATTCTGAGAGGATTGAGAGTATCAAGAAACAGTTAATTATGTTCGCGCTACGGCGTTTACCATCCATGTGTGCTGTGGATTACGTTCTTCCGCCTTATCAGAATCAATGCAATCTTTTGAAACTGGAACGTCTAGATAATCGCCGTGATGTAGGTTCCGCGCTGCTCGTGCGTGATGTCATTAATTACCGTGTCGATTGTATCGAGTTGTAACGTGATGGAGCTTTATTCATCGGCCGAGCGCTAACGAACTACGATCTTTCTGATCCAATTACGAGGGGATCGCGGGTATTTAACCTGGTCTACGAAGCTTTTGATTATCACTTGTCGAGAGATTCATTTAAGAAAACTTTATATAATCTTTTGTAGTCGAGCTTATGTGCCGTAATTTTTTACCAATTGTTTTGTTGTGCCGATTGTAATCACTGTAGGCACCATTTATAAATAAATAAATCTCTTAACTTCTTATTATTTATTGTATTTGCCGTTGACAAAAACCATTAAATGTGCGGTTGGGAAACTGGAAAGCATCTAATGTCCTCCATTTGATTTATGCGCCAGGAAAAAGAACTTGTCTTTCTTCATATCCTCCCCTAAACCGGAAAATAACCAAATCAACATAGTTATACTAAAAAATCTCATATCAGTCGCGGTTACAATTTACCCACAATCACAAATCATAAACAAAAATTTAATTTATTTATTTTTCATTTCCGGAACGTGTGTCTTTCTTGATATACCGATAAACATCATAAAATTCGATCTTCTCACATCCCAAATCTATATCGCATCTACCTGTTCTATATACGCGGCATCCGAAACCTAATCTTCCATTCGATTGATAAATTTGCCTTTCAATAAAATATTATTATTTTTTTATTTAATGTATCTTGTCCACACACCCAGCAAAATACAACACAACATAAAAATCGACATGATCTTAATACCCTCCCGCTGTGTTTATATCTCTGCTGTGTTGTTTCAATTCGTGTAGTCTTTACACAAAAACAAAAAAAAAATTACCACCGTTCCTGTTAAATTAGATTCATAAGATGAGAAAAATAAAGTGTTGGCTCTTAACTTTTCGATTTGATCGGACCCGACAAAAGGAATTCCCTTTCAAACAAGATTTAAATGATTTGTGTTGATAGTTTTTATGTTCTTTTGTTTTAATTATAAAAAGAAAACGTCTATCGAGGTATTTATTTACCTGGTTCGAAACTAATTATTTTTTATTGATATGAGATATTAATAAATATAACGATAGTTTTGTGTTTCTGTTAATGATTAAATTAGTGAAATTCGAGCGAGCTCGAGACGTGCATTTATACAGATTTCAAAAAGTGTTTATTCTTATAATTTAGAACTGGATACAGTATGGCCAGTGAAATTTAATTCTTCCTACAAGATATACATACGAAATATTATAAAGTGTTCAGCTCAATTACCAAGTTGTATCCCTTGTTGTATCTTATAAACTTGGTGGTGGTCGTCGGATATTATTAATCAAAACTCTATCATCTTTAAAATAATATATGTACGTAAGAAACAGCAAAACGATTTTTTTTTATGGTTTAAGACTTTTATTAGAATTGGCAGAACCGAAAGAAAATAAATAAATAAAATCTAATAACCCAAAAACAAATGTTGTATGAATGTTATGTAATCGAAATGGATTAAATTAGAATATTTTATTGCGTGTGTGTTCCTCCAAACTTTGCAAGATTTATGTATATCGCTTTGAAGTTTATTAAGAATATGTTTTTGTTGGATTTAAATATTAATTAACTAATTGATATAAATTTCTAATTGGGAGACGATTGTAATTTTAATATATACCTGCAACTTTATTTTGTTCTTTGTGTTGCATTCAGATGGATGGATCAACCAATATGATAAATCTGAGTTGAATCAGACTATACAACGTTCGCAATTTTATCGTGTTTTCGTAGCTCGTCTACAATACGATCGTTGCTAACCCATGTTTTACACCAAATAAACTTTTTATTTGATAAACATTTTTACTATCCAAAATTCGTATTTCACCTATTTATAATAATTACTCGTTTTAGTTTTCTGGAATTTTAATGTAAATGAAACGGTATGAAAACAACAAAAAATTAAATCAATCAATTTTCAAAATTTATTTGTGAGTTTATTAGATTTTCTAGTTTTTCAACAATATGACAGCACATTTTGACAATTTTATTTTTTAAGAAATTAGAAATATTCTCTATTGGAATGAAGAAGAAATGAAGAATGTTATTATTTATGATTTGTTTTTTATAATAAACGATTTGAATAAGCCATAAACCTACATGTTTTCACTTACGACCATTGAAGTTTTGTTTCTCTTGCATTGTGTTCTTACCTCTGTCACTGTGGTCTTTGGCTAGTTTCTTTCCATTCCATATGATTTTAAATAAAATATCAATAAAATATTTTTACATTTACGTTTTATTAATTAGGTACGTGATGTGCGTTAATTATAATAATATCAATTAAATTCGCTTAAGAGAAGTTTGCAGGCATAATTCTTTGCTTCTGCCATGGTATTTCACCAGCACATGAGATGAAATAATTGGCCAAGTGTTCTCTGACCGAAACAGCATCAAATGACAGGGCTCCGGTATTTGAAGTCTGGTGCGATATATCAAATAAGTTTTTTCGGCTGAATCGGCTTGCTCTGACAAAATATGACAAAATATTCCGAAATGACAAAATAAGAATACGGTTCTGTTTGATTTGGGAATGGATTCGCTTTGAGCAAGTCCAATTGATTTGTTTTTGAAATGTTCGTTTTTCCATACGAAAATAATTTTGAAATTTTATTTGGTCTTCCTTTAATTGTGGCATCAATATAGCGAATACACTTTCTTCATGTCTCTTAACAAACAATTCTATACTCCATAACTTGAAAAATTTAGATTTTAATTTATATGCGGGATGTATTCTTAGTTAATTTGCCAAACAAACCTCTTTACGCGTCTACTTCTTGCTAGCTTCCTTTTATACAGCCTATATAATATTATTTCTTCCAAATCATCCATTAGTTAAAATTTTTAATTGAAATAAGATGACGATATTTTTATTTTTATATTAAAAACACTTCTGACTGACAACTATAGTTTTCACAATATGATGTAGATGTCGCAAAAATCACAAAATTATTGTGATGTCAATTTATATTTTTTTATGAAGAAAACATGATTAGATGTTTATGTATTTTGATTAATTTATTAACACAAACATTTAATAATAGAAAAGCCACAACTAATATTTAATTTTTAACAACGTGCACAATTCAATGTAATTTTTATGTTAGGTTTCATAAATTCAATAATTTTATCATATATAAATGAAAGATGAACGTAAAACTATTCAAATAACTTTATATAATAATTTAGTAATTAATTATACAAATCAAATAATTTCCGCCTTTTTATTTAATAAAAATTTAATAAAAATCGGGGTTTGTGACACAATTTTTTAAGTTTTTCTTATTTTTCTTAAGTTAAGATTTTATTCCTGACTGGTTCCACTATTATGAAGATTCTGAGACTTAATTCACTTTAATGGAAACTCCCAATGAAAACTTTATTGTGAATTAATTAACTAATTAATTAATTTAAAAATTCCAATAAATACGCATTACAGGAAAAAAGAAATTTATAAATTGAATAGATTTAACATTTGCATCTGAAACATATGACAATCTCAAAAATAATTATAACTTTTATAAATTATATTTATAAAAACAAATAGAATCGTTTCAGTGTACACGATTTTTGTCCAACTTGTACTCAAATATATTCAAAAATAATCAAAGCCTACCCTAATTTTGGATTGAATCTAATATTATTGTAGATAATCCAAAACTAACACAACCACACGTAGTCCCTAAGTGGTTGCCCAATGTACTAACTATGCCCAGTGTAGCTTGACTTCGGTGATCGAACGAGAACTGTTGATCTCGTTTTGTGAAAAAAATTATCGATTTGTTTCGCTTCGTAATATACACCGAAATCAGATACCACAATCCGTTTGTACATAATGTAATTGCTAATTGGCCACGTCACGAATTCTTGTTTCGTTTAAAAATAAAATTTATAATATTTATCCTTTCGAAGTATTTTTACACTATTTTTAAAGATATATTTGGGTTGGAAGAAGTGTTGTGCCGTATTGACAATGTAGAGTATGTTTACTATTAATGTGGACTTCATTCTTTCCTCACATTCAAAAAATTGAACCCACGTTCCGCATTTTAACAGTAACATATACATAAATGTGCTTCATTAGTACAATATTTTAAAATCGTTTAAACGATCAAAAATCGCTTGTCTTCACCTACATACCTGTATTATTGTTTATTTACCTTGCGAGGATTAAATGGATGAAAGCAGGTATGTGGGGATTCCCAAATACTTTTTAACTAAAATTTTGGTACTTTGAAAATAAATGTTAGGTACATTTTTTTCTTACCATGTATGCTTTGTAAACCAAAAATTAATTCTTGAGGAATTTTTGTTTTTTCTGCTTTTTTTTTGGATTAGAAAATTTTTGTTTTTTGATATTTTCCAAATTCTTCTAATCGCGATTTGAATATATTTTTTAAATACACTTTATAAACATCAACAATAAAAGCCGAAAAAACAGCCTTTGCCTTTTTTGGAGACCATTTTATCTTAGCAGTACACTGTTTTGACTTTATTTTTGTCAAATTGAATTAAGTGGATAAAATGATAACACAATAATAATAATAAAAAAATTTAACATATTTATTTTATAACGCTATTTACAGAAAATTTATGAGAAGCCGATACGCCACATACACTACCCTTCCAGTGGAATTTAAGAAATTTGGTAAGTTGTTAAATTACACGATACATACTAAATTCGGTGTTTCAATTTTGAAATCGCGCTGGTAACTTTATCACGCGACCATGTCAACACCTCGTCTGGTGCGTTACTTATTTGTACTTGCTGATCAAAAAGTATTTTCGTTTTGGATTTTGTTGTTTCAGAGATCACGCCCTATAATTTAAATTCGGTGATACATTAGTCACTAATGGCTGATTGCTTGACAAGTCATCTTTACTCTCGGAATAACAAGGTTTGAGTCTATCAATTGAAATATTAACTTTTCTATCTTTTATTTCTAGCTCAAAGAATTTCTTGTCTCTGTTAAAAATTTTAAAAGGACCGGTATACTTAGATTAAAGTGCCCTTAGATCTGTACGTATAAATACATGAGAGCAATCTTCTAATTTTTTGCTAATGAATATCTCTTTTTTGTATGTCGGGATGCTTTAAATGGTTTTAATTCCTCGAAAAAATTTTCAAATTGTTTTTTCATTTCACATGAATTTCCTGGAACTCTGACAGTCACAGTACTTCCATATACTAGCTCTGCAAGAGTAGTTTTTAACTCGTCATTAAACGATGTACGCAAACCTAATAGCACGAGTGGTATTATTTCAGTCCAATCTGTATAGGAACCAAGCGCACATTTTAGTGGAAAAAAATATTCGATATAATTTCTTGTAAATGCTAGAAAAACGTACGTTCAACTTTTAATATTTTTTTAATCATAGCAGACGCATGTTTACAAACAAAATGACATTTCGCATTGATATTTGGCGTTTCGATTTGTGTTAATTTGTCGCCGTTTTTGTTTTAAATTTGAATGAAATTAAATAACCAAAATTTTTATTTTAAAGATGAGGGATAATTCCGCGAAAACAATTGATTCGAATTGCGTACAATGATCTGTTACTATAAATTGTAGAACACTAAAGCGCGCTATCCAGTTTGTGTATAATGCGCTTGCCACTGTGCTTGCATTGATATCTGGTATATGAATTGCTCCACCCAGCGAGTATACCTATCGATCATAGTCAGGTTGCATTTTTGGTTGTTTGATAACTGTAACGGTCCAACTATATCAATATGAACCTCTGTGAAACGTTCCTTTGTAACCTCGAAATCTCCTGATGGTGCCTGTGTGTGTCTCGCGGCTTTTAGCAAGCCAAACGTGCTTGTGCCAATTCTCTAACGTCTTTTTTAATTGAAGGCCACGCTACATGTTTCAACATAGTAGTATCAACATAGTAATCTATGTTTCGAAGTTTGTCCACTTGTGGCGATGTTTACAAACTTGAACGTCAAATTTAATTGACTGATTGATTGGACTGTAGAACCAAGTACTTGACAGGTGGTCCCGGATAACGCCGGGCCTCTTCCTACAGCCTGTTTACACATAACAATAGGAGGGATAGGAAAGGTATTTTTTTTTTGGGATGAAACGACCAGGTTTCAGACACCTAGCGATCGTACGGCACAACACAATTGTAATCTACTTCTAACTATTAGAGGGAGGATAAAGGCTTAATAGGTTTAATGAATAACGATGGTATTGGTCTTCAACAATTGCTTCTCTAAATCAGCAACCTGAGGGTAAAATTTTATAAAAACTTATTTTATATTTTATTTATGTAAAATTTTATAAACATACATCTAGGCCTAAAATTTAATTCTAAATACTAAATTAATGCTTTCCGGCTTCCTAAACAAAATTGCTTAATTGAATCAGCCCGGTTACAGACACCTAGATTAAGTCGATAGTTAGTAACAATGACAGCACGATTCTAATCTACACAATCAACATTTGGATGTTTCATTTGCCAAAATGATTAACTCCGTAAAACAATAAGTTGAGAAAAATGGGAGAACACAAAAATGTTTTTTTTTAAATTCCTTGTAAATTGCAACTTTAGTTCCTTTCAATTTTGTCATCTAGTGGTGTTAACACTTTTTGTTACAGAAATTGGTTTTGAATATATACACTTAGGAGCCAATCAAGTTCGTTGATATTAAAATTTAAAGAAAAAAAAATCCAAAAAATGGAGTTAATCGGTTTGGCTTGTAAACCATCCAATTAATATTTCAAAGAGAGATAAATATAATATTTCAAAGATCTGTAGATTTCCTGAAATTTAATTCTCAATTAATATTTTCCGACTTGCTAAATAATATAAATATTTATTAATTTAATCATACTGCAATTCCACAACTAACAGTAGATCAGTAGATCCTGTAATTTCCCCATAATTATTTAAATTGTATTAAAAATTACTCTAAAATCCATTAGTATTTAACAAAAAATATTTGGGGCATCTCAAAGGAATTGGTTCCCGGAAAAGTATCAAAGTTATTCAATGTCAGATCAACTATCGGATTGGACATTTCATATAAATTTAGGTTATTTCGCAACAATTTCAAATGTTTTATTAATTTTGGTCACCAAAGAATATTCGATTAATTACCAAGTAAATTATATTGCACAGGATATATTATGCCATGTTTAATAGAGCTTCACCCTTCCAAAACCAATTACTGTCAAATATGACCTCTCTCAACAAATGATGACCAAATTCGGTGTACAAAGCTGATTTTGACGAAAGTTTGGGATTCAGATATAATGAATGAAATCAGGTCATATCCTAACCGACAACTTAAAAATTCATTTTGCAGAGCTGGGCTAGGATTCTAATAAGAAAGGTCAGCTTATATTGAGATTTTCGTGTGTTTTTGATGAAGTTCTACAACTCGACCATTCTGAATAGAACTTGGGAACCATATCCCAAAAATATATATATTGTCGAATCAGGCATTCAGAATTGGGTGAGGACTTAAAAAAAAAATGATTTTAGAGAAGTTCTGGAGTTTGGCGGTGCTACCCACTTTCTTAAACAATCATGTTCGAATCTGGTATGCTGAGCTAAATCGAGACTCCAACATAAACCCCGGATGAATTCTGGATTTTTCTACAAAACAAATCCCAACATATTTGAAATATTTTGACAGAAAATATGGCGGACACTATGGAAATGGCTAATAAATTAATTTGTAATTTTTTTTTATTAAATTAATTGTAAACTTAATATGTTATACGCTAATTTATTATGTTTTCGTGGTAGATACTCAAACTACATATTTTCAGTACAGTGTATATAAATGCCTTTTCAGATAAAATATTATCCGATTTTCCAGATAAATAATCTCTCTAATTTATCTGATATCTCGTATACAATAAAAAAACAGACCATAACCACAAACACTGGTCAAATTATATCAGAAAAGATTTTATTCGCTTCATGGATTCAATCTCTCATGTTTTGAAAACTCTTGATTGGATAAATATTAGAGCTAATTCTTCTCTTAATCTTCCAGAAACAACGTAGGTAGCAAATACATGAGTGCCAAAAGACGCGGTTAAATATTTGTTGAAGGAAATATCGGGAGGAAATACTTACATCTTTACATCACACAAAATAAGTTCGCCCTTATGTTCGCCATAAAATACTACGCGTTGAAAACATCGCTTGTCATCGAAAATGCCGTTCATTTGTACTAGTAACAAAATTGTTTAAATTTACGCCTGAAGCGATCAAATTTTCGCTTTGCGATTTTTGTGGTGCACAAAATGTAAAAGCGAACCAGCAACGAACGCCGGCGGAGTCGTTGGTAAGGCTCCTGTTTTGACTGTATTTTAGATTCTGGAGTGTAATGGTGTTAAGTATGTCCGATTTATTGTAAACCTCTTGTTATAATTTTGAGCTTTCTCTCTTTTCTACATTTCGATAAATATATCACGAAAAAACTATTTAAATAATAATAATATATTAAATAGGGCAACCAAAAATATATGCTGTATAAGATAGCGGAAATGACAATGGAAAATAAGAGTTTACGCTACTCGTCACAAGTGGCTGCACTATCACTAAAGAGAATTTTTTTGTTATGTAGCTACCAGCGGAAATTTTTTATTCATTATGTATCACTTTTTTCACTAAATAAAACATCTCAGCGGAATAAATATTAAAAGGGGTCCTTAAAATGATAAATTGGTTTATCTCCTAAATAGAGGAACTCGGTATATGAAATCATGAAATTTAACAATATTCCGTCTTTCCGCCATTTCTTAACGAATAACGATGAAGTTTGGATAGTAGTATTGATCAGTGGTTTTAAAGTAAGGTTTGGACAGAATTCTAGGATCTGTTCATGCTGGACTAAACTGGGGCCATTTCATAACCAGTCCTTATGAAAAATGGTATCTGTACATTTTACACGACATAAATAAATTTTAAACTAGAGTAAACTTCGATATTTCTTAATTAAATTTTGTAAAATTTGCATCGCATACAGGGCAGGGACAATTCGGAAAAAATTTTGGATTAGATTTTTCACTAGAATTTTTTGATTTTCTGCAGCCATATAAGTTATTTTCATTTTTCGGCTCATATCTCAAAAACCTACACTAGTAGACTATGTGGAAAATTTTGGTGAAAATTTTTGGATTAGAATTTTCACTAGAATTTTTTGATTTTCTGCGGCCATATAAGTTATTTTCAGTTTTTGTCCAATATCCGCAGAAATTCAAAAAAATTCTAGTGAAAATAATAATCCATAAATTTTCCACATATAGTCTCACTATGACCTAAGCTATTAGAAAAATAACCGAAAGTATTGGTTACTAGTGGAAGTTTTTGAGATATTGGACAAAAACTGAAAATAACTTATAGAGCCGCAGAAATCAAAAAAATCTAGTGAAAATTCTAATCCATAAATTTTTCCGAATTGTCCCTGCCCTGTATGCAATGCAAATTTTACAAAATTTAATTAAGAAACAGCGGAGTTCTTTCCAATTTAAAATTTAATTATGTCGTGTAAAATGTGCAGATACCATTTTTCATAAGGACTGGTTATGAAATGGCCAGTTAGGTCCAGCACGAGAATTTTGTCCAAAACTTACTTTAAAAACCCTGATCAATACTACTATCCAATTTTCATCGTTATTCGTTAAGAAATGGCGGAATGACGGAATATTGTTAAATTTCATGATTTCATATACCGAGTTCCTCTGTTTAGGAGATAAATCAATTTGTCATTTTAACAAAATAAATTTTCTTTAGTCGTAGTGCTGCCACTTGCAGCGAGTAGCTTAATCTCTTGTTTTCCGCTGTCAAATTTCCGCTTTCTTATACAGCATCAAAAATATGCTCTTAAAAATAGATTTTAGGGGTATATCCTCTATCTGGTCGCAAATTATTTAATTGCGAGGCGAAATATGGTCACTAGATTTATTTTGCCATGCTAATTGACACGTTTTTTCAATTTAAATTTGTCTTGCGATTGCCAAGTAGAAATACACAAAAAGACGGTTACGCATTTTCTGAGGTCATAGTCTTTTCATGTATTTCTACTTTACAATCGCAAAACAAGTTTATATTTTAAAAAAATGTGTGAATTGGCATAGCAAAATAAAACTAGTAACCATATTTCGCCTCGCAATTAAATAATTTGCGACCGGATAGAGGATATACCCCTAAAACCTATTTTGAAGAGCCTATTTTTGGTTGCCCTAGTATAAATAGAGTCGATTATTCTAGTAGTCTTAGAAATCGTAGAAAAGAAATAGAGTGATGTTTTGCTCTAACCAAACTGAGAGCACATTAGAAAATGTGTAATTTTAGTGAAGTTTAGAAGTGAAATAGACTCCCATTTTACTTGTAAAACTAAATCGATAGTCGAAAATAGTGATGGTACAACATCTCAGCCCTGTTTTGCAAAATGTTTACAAATTTCTATTTTACATACATAATTCTGTTTAAGAAGTTCTGTAATTTTAAACATAATTTATGACATTTAACTTATACCTGTTTAATTACAAAATCAACACACACATACACCAAAAATATTTTGGAAATAATTTTTATTTTGGTAATCGAATTTTAACAAAATTATTGGTTCACAAATTCTCAATAAACGTTGAAATCTTACCAAATCTGAGTTTATAAGAATAAACTAATTGCGATTCTTTTAAAAAAATCTAATTTTCCCATTTTGCGACGTTTTTTTCTTGTTTGTATGATCGACAACTACCCGATTTTATTTTTTCCCGACTACCACGTTCAAACGTCGGTGCCATGCTTCAACGCTGTTTTGCGTTCTTGGGAAATACTCCGTCCCGAGCCTTGGTACACTGTCCAAAATACTGGAGAAGATACAGACTGATTTGCTGATTGTTACCCTTAAATAATTTTTTTCAAACCAGTCTCCAAATTTTGCAGGTTCTAGATAATCAAACTTCTCTTTTAATTCCAAGTAATATGAATATACGTCATCTTCCGGAACGAAGGCTAGGCTCTTTATCATCCTAATTTGCAACGAGAATGAAACTGAATTTCTATATAATTTTTTCATCACCTCCTTTTGAATTTTATGCCATAAAATTTGCCCGAAGTGGAACAAGCATCCCTTTACATTTACGTTTGGAAAAAAAATCGCCGAAGAGATAATGGGTTTTTCAAAATCGCACAAGATTCTTTGTGGATTTGGTTCAATTTCGAATTAATTTTTTTTTTAAATTCATAAAAGAAGTGGATTTTACAGTTTTTTGCTCATTAAACAAAAAACTAGTGGTATAACTTCACCTACATTGTGGCCGTGGATGGAAAACACTTGCCGCATTATGGACTTAACCACTTCAAAAGTGCCATCTATTATCCAGCATGTCGACTCTGCTAGGAGTTGTAGAGATGATCTAGTACCCATTATGATAATCTTTTCTCCGTTGACTTAAGCTTCACACAAGACAAACCATTCTCCTTCCAACTGACGTAATTCTTGAGGGATGTCAGCAATTATATTCTTTCTTATCCGATAGAATATTCATTTTTTGTGCTTCTTTTTTTGATAAAAAAACTTAACATTCGCAGGACATCGAACAACAGAATTTGTGACTAAAGTTTTAATGTTGTTGTTTGCAATGCAAACTTTCAGATCACTGGTCACTGGTGGATACGTATGCGTATCAGATTATTCTTTCACAACTTTGAGTATTCCATTTTCTATTGTAGTGGTCACTCTGCCTTTACAATGCAAGGATATTCAGTATTTCTGTGTCCATTTATTAACCCTAATGCACTCAGAAAAAGTTTATAGTAAAATGTGTTCCGGATAGTTTGAATTATTCGCACGTACATAATTTAAATAAAAATAATTACGGTTTTTTAATAAAAATTAATTAGTGTCAGTTACGATTTTATTTGGGGCCCTGTGCATTCAAAATAAATAGTTTAAGTGCGGGCCAGTGATATCAGTGTTGGTGGTACCCCAATACAGGGGGCCACAAAACAAAAGTGAACAAAATAATTGAAATTTTCCGAAAAAATTTTGACACAATAAAACAAATTTAAAAATTTGATTTTTACCAGGCTGCTATAATTTTTGATTGAGTTGAGTGTACCTACCTAGTGCTCCCTTTCGAAAGTCGCAGTTGTGATTGTTGGCGAGAAAGTGGAATCGCGTGATATTGTGATCAACCGGTGTGATGACGGACGAGTGCAACGCGTATACGAAACACATCGATCTTATGATGCACTTCAATATCCATTGATGTTTTGTCTTGGAGAGAATTGCTACCACTTCCAGATAAAGATGATCTATCCGCTGACTGGTTAGTTATTGAGCTGGCAATTGTACTTTCATTGCTATATACAAATAACATATTCATTTTGCAGGTGAAGAAACGAATCAGAATATGGATTTGGAGGCGATTTGGCATATTTTCACGAACGTCAGCCCACTGTTCATCATTTGTGGGAGCATTTGGAGAATAGACAGCGTGTCTATTTCACGGAAGCTATCCGTTCACAAGAATGTTACTTTATTGGGGTATGTCGCGCTATTATACTTGTAACTATACATACTTGGAACGAAGAAATTTCAACGACGAAAGAATGGACAACCTGTTGCAGGATACGTCGATGTATATTCGAATGATGCGGTTGGCCGTGTGTGCACCGTTCATCCACGACAAGACGAAATGCTTCTATCTTCATTTGCTTTTGTTCCATGCTTGTGGTCCCACTTCTTTCAAATCGCTTCGTACTATAGATGGTGTGTTGAGCGCCACTTATCAAGATGCTTGTCAACGTCTGAATTTGCTGGAAAACGGCTAACATTGGGACTCAACATTCGCCGATGCCACTGTTTCTACGCCGGCAAATCAAATTCACACATTGTTCGCGACCATGATAGCGGCGTGTCATCCATCGAACGCATTGAAATTGTGGAACAAATACAAGGACGTGGAACAAAAATAAATGTTGGCGCTTGGCAATGGTCAAATTCGTGAATCTTTGCATGTTTACGACGTCGAAGGAAGAACTTATCACGAAAGTGCTTCCGAACATGCGCCGAAATTATATGAATCACGATTAGCTCAGCGAACGAGCAATTTTGGCAGCGAAGAAGAAGGATGAAGACATGGCTGAATTACTTGATTCAAAACAAAATCGCTGGGGAAATGCATTGTTACAAATCCGTTAACTGTGCGACAAATCAAGTCGAGGCAACCATCTATCTGACCGACTTTATGAATGCGCTTGATTTACCGGGAATGCCACTGTGTGCGGAATAAATCTGGAACTTCCGTGTATGCGTTGATTTGCGTCTGTATTCGATTTAATTCCACTCGAATAAAACACATTGAATTATTTAGAATTCCAACTGCAATTCATTTATTCATTCTCCAATTCATTTCCATACACTGGAACATTTCATTCATTTTTCAAGACATTAGTGTTGAATTCGATGAAAAAGTGAATGGAATGTTCACTCAACTCAGTCGTCTATTGAGAATTGAGTTGAGTTTTTTGATTTTTCTCTCATCAAAATCAAATTTCGTGAAGGACAAAAGTTGTTCGGACGAAGTAATTTGAGGCGAAGTGAAGTTCGCTAGGTCAGTTAGTATACAATATTAACAAAAATTCTGAAATGGGTAAACTACTTCAATCAAGTCAACTCATACTACGTACTTTATACGTATGTACTGGGGCGCTCAAAAAAGCATTGGAAGCGCTTCATAGTGCATTAAAAGATTTGAGAGGAAATAAACAGCTCTTCGGTGGCGCACTCATTTTATTGCCTGGTACTTTTTGGCAAACGCTACAGGTTTTAACATGTCACCAGAACTTAATGCATGTCTCAAATCAACGGTTTTATGCGACAGACGCCGAATTGTTTTTGAAGACCAATTTTTGTGTTCAACTACAACATGATGCATCCGCTGAATGTTTCACAAAAAAATTGTTTGATATACGGAAAATTTAAAAAAGGCAATAGATGAGTCCTTACAATGTATTACATTGCCAACAAACTCCTGAAAAATGCCAACAGGAATCACAGACGAATCAATTCACAAAGTTTTCCCGGATATTGCACATAATTACAAAAATTATCAGCTGCTCAGCGCACATGCTATATTAGCAGCCAAAAGCAACGTTGCCAATGACATCAATTTGATCATTTAAAACCAAATACCTGTGGCCCTATTCTGGTTTTCCCCGGGAATAGGGAATTGGGAATTAGTGACGTATTTCTAGCAGTTGGGAATTATTTATTCCCCAAAGTGTATTCTGGCGTTTGGGAATTTTTTTTATTGGGAAAAAATAATTCCATTTTATAGCAGTTTTGACGTTAATTTTTCCCAATTATTTTTTTAGGGAATTGTAATTCATACTTTTTCGAATTTTTAAACATTATTTTTTGTAATAAATATATATTTAAAAATAAATTAAACTTGTAATAAGGTCGCAACATGCGTTTTAGTTAATAAAAAACAAAATAAAAAAATGTTCCCCCAAAAATTATTCCCAGTCTACCAGAATATACATTTGGGAACGGGGAATAAATATTTGGGAATTATTGCAATTTGTAATTACAGCAAAGTATTTTCCCAATTCCCTATTCCCTGGGAAAGCCAGAATAGGGCCACTGGGGTATAAGTAAAAAGAGACAGTAAAGAATAAAGATGAAGTTGTCAATTATCAATTAAAATAATTCTTCAATTATCTTGAGTTGAATGGGACGCCACCGCACGTTTTAACATTGAAAATTAGTGTGCCTACTACTCTGTTCCGAAGCATCAATCCATCACTTTGCAACGATACCTGGTTTCGGTAAAAGATGGTGACAATAAGATCGAAGCTATACATTTTTAAATGAAAAATTTAAAGTGAAAGACGTACATTGCATCCTGCAATGATTCCGACAGACATGCCATTTGAATTCAAACGTTTGCAGTTTCCGGTCCGACTCGCATCTCAATTACCATTAACAAAACATAGGAACAATTGCTACAAGTGCGTGGACTAAATTTGGAAAATTCGCACCACAATTAATGCCCAAACTTTTTAACATCGAAGATGTTTTTGGGTCGCATTATATAGAAAAATGCAACGAAATTTTGTCCCAAGAATATGAACGAAATAAAAAAAACATTAAAAAGGAAATGTGAGAGAACCAAAACACGCTGGTGTGCCAATTTTGTTTTGTGCTCTCTTTATGCACCTATTTCTCATCTACGATATCCATCGTAATATACAAATAAAAATAAAAAAAAATTCCGAGTTCGAAGATGGGGCTTAAAATGTTGCTTAGTGCCTAAATAAAAAAGCATAAGCCTATTGATTTGTTTTGGGCTAGAGTACTTGTATTTATATAGACCTAAAAATAAAAAAGTTTGAGCCCTTCGTGTTTACTTCATTTCTTGTTTTTTTATTTCGTTACACTTTCTTGGGACAACATTTCGTTGCATTTTTCTATATAACGCGACCCCAAAAACATCTTCGACGTTAAAACAAAAAAATAAAGTAAATGCGAGAGAACGAAAACACGCTGGTGCGCCGAAAATCAATTTTTGGACTCAAGCTTTCTTATTTTTAGGTCTATATAAATACAAGTACTCTAGCCCAAAATAAATCAGTAGGCTTAAGCTTATTTATTTAGGCATTAAGCAAAATTTCAAGCCCCATCTCCGATGTTTAAATTTTTAGCGTTAGGCTCAAACTTGGGATTTTTTATCTTTGAGTGCTACTGCAACGCATGCGGGGTACTCGAATATTATCACAATAAATTGAAGCCGTAGTAAGAAATAAAATAAATTAATTGGAATAAAGATAATAGTCAGCGACCAAATGGCACAGTGGTTAAAGTTTTAAATCGGTCCTATAGCCATACGTCCTCGAGTTGGCCGGAAGGCGTAAAGTAAGGACGTAGAAAGCATAACCGCGGAAGAGCTGGGTGAGCCTTGAGCCCCAAAACAGATCGCATGGTATTCAATAAAAAAAAAATAATAAAAAAAAAATAGAAAAATAAAAAAAAAGATAATAGCACGGGTTTTTTATTAGCGCCCGATAGATTTTTTCGGAGCACTCAATTTTCTATGTCAAAACTAAATATAAGTTGCGCGCTTTTATTGCATGTAATTAATTTATTTAAATCTAAACTAAGATTTTTCATTAAACTTTTTAGTTTGAAATCGATATAAAAATATTTTGCTCTACATATTTATCGGGAGCCGCTATCCAAAGCGTTATCCATTTCAATGGGAAATTTGCAAAGGCCTTTATTTTGTAATCAAGGGCTTACATAGAAACTTAATTTTGCAATAAAAATTTAAAACGCAGCAAGATGGCTTCTTGTTTATAACGTCATGTCAAACTAAATGCCAATTATTATATTTCAGGTGATGAATGTTTGTTTTATGGATGCATTTATTTTTCATTTTTACGGTATAGCGTTACCAGTGGATAATAGCTGCAGTAGAAATTTCAAAATTCGGCTCCGGATAGTATAACCCAAAATTTCAGCCCCGAAAATAAAAAAAGGTGCGTATATGGCAATACTATTTATACTATTACGACATTCATTATAATTATAGCTCTCTCCTTATACTATTTGTTACAAACTTAAAAAATAAAAATTTTAACATTCCTTTCAAATAATTTCAAAAATTGTGATAAAATTTTGTATACGAAATTGCATAAATAAAACTAGACGCATCATTCAAAACATGAACAACATCCTTAGATCCTAATTAAATTACAGTAAACAAAAAATTTACTGTTAACTATCGTAACATAGTATATAAGTTTAGTATATGATATATAAAAGTGTCGGGAATTATTTTATCATAGTTTCTATGCTTTTTTAAATTCAAAATGAGTACATAGAATTCGAGAACTATTCGTTGGACGATGTGCAACGCTAGTTGGGCCACAGAATAGTTCCTGACTTCTATCGACTATATATCAACTCCTAGACAAAGAAACATTCTAAAAAAAATCGTACGTGCTCTTTAAACATTCACGCATCGAACGATGTGCACCGCATAAAAAAATCCCTACATTTTTACTCTCAACCTCGAAAATTTCGATTGTCATGAGAGTTTTTAACTATCGTGATAGCAATAATTTTCGGGGCTGAGAGTAAAATTGTGGTGATTTTTTGAACTGGGAGTAGAAAATGTCATGAAAGCAATAATTAGTGTTGCCATATCATTCGTCTGAGGCTGAATTCATCCTATCTTCACAAACATATGAAAATTGGGCTAATTAAGTAATATTATATCTACTCTCAGCCCCAAAAATTCCAACCATGATAACAGTTTTTAACTATCATGATAGCAAATATTTTTGGGGCTGAGAGTAAAAATGTGGAGATTTTTTGGGATGAGAGTAAAAAATGTCATGCTAGCAATAATTAGTATTGCCATCACATTCTTCGGGGATGTAATTTGGGCTATCTTCACATACGTTGTAGATTTCAGAATACGTTGAAATATTTTCAGTTGTAGAATTCTTTGAAGGTACAATTTAATGGGTTATGTCTTATTTGCTTATATGGATTCTTCTTCAGTAGAAATAAAATGGCAGCTCCAAAGGCACAATAGATAATATTCCGACCCGGGCGCGTTTATATACTCAAAAATCTTTTGGGCATGCGAGCTGGCGGAGGAAAGTTTAAACACTTCTCAGAGTCCGCACCTCACACGCTAATCGAGGCGCTATAATCTGTATAATATTTAAAAATACTGTGTCTTTGAAATCCTCATTTTTAATATTGTCGAATGATTTGGTTTGAAGATAAGATCGGCTGAATTAGCTAACCTTTATTAATTAATCCATAATTGGATTGATGATCGCTTCAGGCCTTTCCATAAGTTCCGTGTTGGTTGTGTATTCGCCGTCATTAAAATAATTTTGGGGCCCCGTGGTTCTAAGAACTATATACGGTTCCTTTATCCCATTTCTTTATAGCGTGGGCATTCGTGTCTTTCATACCAAACCTGTAAGAAAAACAGCGAGTTAGTGGAGATCTAGTAGATTATGTAAAAATGGAATTTCTTGCACGTACACCTAATTGTTCTGTTAAACTCCAAATTGATTGTTAAAATTCGAACAAATCCCGCGGGGAACCTGAGTTACCTTTCACCTTAAAATTCTCATGAATATATGCCAAAGTTTTGAATTGGAATAAAAACGGGTTTTTGTTCCGATTGGTGGACCATCGAACAACAAACCGCACATCTTGGCAAACGTCAATGTTCAGGAAAATAATTTGGCTATGTCAACATTGGATTATTTATTAGTAAGTTTTTTAAAGTCGTCCGTGATATTAATTTATTTAGGACGTCTTCGGCTTTTCGAACAAAATATTATTTTTAATGGTATTTATACAATGTTTACGACTGTTCTAGTCATGGAAAACAAATAGTTCATTTACTATACCAGAGGCCATACATCTACCACAAAAAGTAGAAAAATTCACTCTTCCCTATTTGTAACTTCAGTGGTGCAAAATATTTTTCCCGATTCCCAGGGAAAGCCAGAATACTTTCACTGGGAATTGGGAAAAAATATTTTCATAGCATTTTTGTCTAAATTATATTTTTCTGGCCTACTGTTAGAATTAGTTGGGAGTAAATATTTGTGAATCAAATTTGAATCAAAGATATATTGGGAATTATTTTTCCCTTTAAAAATTTTTTGGAACAAAAGTTTCTCAATCAACGTTGTTTCGAAAAGATTTACACCAAACTAATTCCATCAGTAGACCAGAAAAGTTCAATTTAGACAAAAATGCTATGAAAATATTTTTCCCAATTCCCAGGGTAGATCAGAATGGTGCCACAGGGTACTTGTGTAAAGATACCCAAACCATTACAAAAATGAGAACTTCCATAGGTCTCTTCTTGCCATTAAAAATAATATTTTGTCCGAAAAGCCGGAAAAATCTTAAATAAAATAATTATTTATGATTGTAGTTACGCTTATTGTTCCGAATTAGAGATGGATCAACTTCATTTTCCATTTCGAACAACCCGCATGAGCTTTATTTTGGATGTCAACACTAACCGCCCTAATGTATTCTAAACATTCATTAGACTGGTCTAAATCACTTAAACATGCCTGAAGACCCACAATATTACAGGTTTTTAGGAATACGTCGGGAACCTGAAGTGTGTTGCAAGTTATCCGCGACAAAAAATTATAATTAGAATTCAGTGGTTCATTGAAATGTTCACTACTAACCAAAAACAAAATGATGTATGTTACTGTCGGATATCACAACCTCTGAACTTTCAGAAAAACTGCCAAATTAATTGTTTTTCACAAATTTTATATAAAAGATTTTAAAAATTGTTATTGTTAAAAATTATAACTATTCTAAAAGTTTCGAACTGTTCGTCGGTTTAAATACCCGATCGATTTAAAAAGCAAAATGCAGGCTAATTTCAAGTATATTGAGCTTTAAAAATATCCACGAAAGCTTGATGTCTTTCATTTGAAATAAACAAATTCGAAAAAATTTCATAGCTAATCGAAAAATATTTTCGACCAGACTATAGTAGCACAAACACAGCACAACAAAGTAGGCCGAACACAATGTCCGCCTTTCCAAAAACGTGCATTAATCCGTCGGATTGCACAAAAACTCAAAACTAATCAAATCTAATTAGAACCCCGCATTAAAAGCACTTTACAAAACATTTCAACACTCATAAAAAATTTGCACCCATAAAACGATTTTTTTTTTACTTCAAACAAAATCACAAAAATGGCTCACAACTAAAGTATAAAAAACTTCGTGATAGCGCCCGCAATTTTCTTTTATATTTTCCATAATCTTTTTATATTATATTTTGTATTTATTATATATATTTTTTTTAAATAATTTTTTTCACCAACACTGAAAAAAAACGTTACAACAAAATCTAAAATTCCATGGAAAAATCTAACAAAAACACTTTTCCAAATGACCTCGCTAGCCTTATAATGGCTCGTATCGTATATCGCGAAGAAAAAACAGACAAAAAAAATATGTTTTAAAGGAAAATACAACAAAAAACACGATATAATTCTATAATATCTATTCTGGCCTGAATATTACGTCTTTGAGCTCGTTTCTTTTTTTTTGTAAACCCGACATCAAAATTCTATAGAATACAACATTTTTTTTTTTTACTTTATAGCTTTTTTCCACCTTTGTGTAGTTAGAATATTGGAAAACTTATATAAAATAATAAAAAAAATTGTTTTTGTCATGCACCAGAAAACAAAAAACCCAACCAAGACAACAAATCGCAAAAAGAGAGACAGAATATATATAGCACTTTTTGTTATGAAATGAACCTATTATCGAAAGCTTTTCTGTTTTAAGTGGGTGGTACAATTCCCGGATACACCCGGTATAAAGTTTTGACTTTTATGATTTTGTGCAGTTCAAAATTTAAGCATGATATAAAATGTTAAAATGAATGTTTAAAAACAAAATTTCAGTGAAGTGTAATAAATTATATATAGGAGATGCAAATATCATAAAAGCTTATCAATTTTTATGTAATATTATCGGTCACTAACCTAACCAAAATTATATAAAATCATAATTTTATACTTGCCCTGTATCACGTAAACTTTTTTGAACCCTATTGATATTACCCACCACTGTACTAACATTGAAATATGATATGTATGTATATATATCTAATAACTCCTCCCATGGTGCTTTATAAATTCGACCAATCCGAAACATTGTAGGGCGTTGTACAATTCATAAACTATAATTTATATTGTAAATAACATCAAAGTGAACCCAACAAAATGCTATATACCTTTCTCAGTTTCTTCTTTTTCCCATCACGTTTACAATGTGTTGTTGTAGTTCGTTTGTTTTATTGTATTTCTTAGTTCTTCTTTACTTCTCTTTATTGTATTTTGTGTTTCCCTATTTCGGAAAAAAAAACTCAAACTTCATCGTAACAGTCACTAGTCTTTCACGCACTTTATTCGTGGTTGGTCGCGCAAAAAACCTAAAATTATAGAAATTATACATTTTTTTTTTTAATTTTACCATTACTATTATTATTAATCATTTATTTTGTTTCTTGTTCGTTTGCATTATTATTATTATCATTAGTTTTTTTTTTGTTTTTTTTTGTTATTATTACACAAAAATATTTTCATTATACTGAATACAAAATAAAACAAATTTTCGGGTTCCACCAAAAAGCAAAATATTTTAGAACTAAATTTTTTTAATTTTTTTTTTATTATTATTAAAAAATTCTGAAATGTTGTGTGTGTGCCCGCGAATGATGATGATGGTTTTTAGTTTACTCACAGTATAATTTCGATTTGAATAATAATACTTCTTGTGTGCGCTATTTAGTCGTCGTCGTCTTGATATGAAATTACTATTCAAATTATAATAATTTTTTTTTTTTGGTTTTCTTTTATTTTATTATATTATCATTAAATGTAGTTTAATTTAAACGACTATTATCAATAATCATCATCAACAAAACAAAATAAAAATAAAAAAACGTAAAATTATCAGTGAATTAGCAAATCAAGATTTAATTATTAAAATAAAATGTGCTTGTGATAAAAATAAAAGAAAAACGCGGATTTATAATTAAGTGAAGTGCGTAACGATTACGGTTTAAACTGAAATAATTAAAAAAAAAAATTAAGTGAGTGATCATTATATGAAATTTATTTACAAAAAGTTCCTATTAAGTGTTTTAAGTGATTTAAAATTTTATAGCATTAAGCAAAACCGTCGGACTTGGTTTATATGTAAAATAATATAAAATTTATCAATAATAATTAAGTGAGATTGTTTTTATTTAAGTGTGCTTATTTATTTGTTCAGAGTGAAGTTAAGTGTGCTTGGTTTAAAATTAAGTTGATTTGTAAAAAAAAAAAAATAAAGTTAAATTGATATTATACGAAAGTGGTAAAAGCTATTCGAAAACACGGTGCAAAATATATTCGATAAAGTGGCCTCGATAGGCGCCAACACGTTAAACTTTACAGATTTGGGGAGCCCCTACGAGGGCCCCCCTAGTACACCGCAATCAGGTATGGATGCACCTGATGCGCCACACACCCCAAAATATTTGGATGGTGGAACAACGACAACAAGCGGGGTACCCGGTAAATCGGCATTTGTTGAATTACAACAGCACGGGTAATTAATTATTTTACTAATATTTTAATTGTGTTATAGTTAGTGACTTAGTGAGTTTAAAGTGGTGAAGACAAAAAAGTCCGTTTGTGTTGATTTTTTAGGACGTATATTGTATAGTTTGAGCCTAATAGTTTTTGTGACTTCTTGTTCTATTGTCGTGTCATCCGAGAACCACATTTTTGAAGTAATTGTCCATTTAACCAGTTACTTGTGTTCAGATAAAAACATTTGATGCTCGAAATGTCATTCGACTTTATGTAACTGTTTTTACAACATTCGGTTCTGTGGTAGTTTTTCAAGCGAGTGGTTCGTCATCCCACTAAAAGCTTTGATTAGATGATGTTGTCTGTTTACATCGATGATAAACAAAAGAACTTTATTTCCTAATTTTTTTAGTATTTTTTTTACGGTAAAAAAGAGTTTCTTTGGTCAAAAAATTTAATTATCTTAGACTTATTTTAATACAGATGTAAACGATTTCTGGCGGTTTGAATTACTGCTCAAATCATATAAAAACGACAAATCAGGTTAGGTTCATTCGTTAATCTAAATTTAATGAAATGGTCACAATTGAAATGGTCACAATTAATGAAATGGTCACAATTTAATGAAATGGTCACACACAACTATGACCCCTGTCCTTTTAACTCATGGGCCGGCCCATCTTCCATGCCAGTATAGGCTGGCATGAAGCTAAGCAATGTGAAGATGGTGATAAAATCGGACCTATAGCTGTACGTCCTCGAATTTTCTGGCGAAAAACTAAGGACAGAAAAGCAAACCGCGAATAAGTTGGGAGAGCCTTGGCCCCAGAACAGATTGCAGGGAAAGTAAAAAAAAAATTATAGTGTGTGTGTACGTTTAGTATGAAATGTTTTTTTAATGCTAAAATCTGTAAAGTAGGATTTATAAAACCGTTTTCTAGACAAACGGGAAATTTTATTTGGTAGTAGATATTTTTATTTGGTGAAGAAGAAAAAGAAGTTTCTACTAAATTATAGTGAATCCGCTACAAGGGGACAGGATCACTAAATTCGAGCGAAGAGAAGAAATCATTTGCTTCAAGTTACTTCTAGAAACTAATAAAAAATATTTCAAAAATTTCGCGGTAAAATTTTACCCGCAACCAATATTCATTATCGAATATTTTCGTACCGAAATGAAGCACTCGTAGAAATTTAAGTTATAAATTTTTTTAATATATACAGTGGGACAATAAAGTCTACGTACACCAAATATAATAGGAATATTTTCAAAAACAAGGATTACTTTTAGGGTCTAAGTACATTAACTTTCATTTCGACCACATACAAGTCTACGTACAGATTAAGTTTATTTTTAAATTTTTAAGCCCCACCTTTCGATGCTAATAAAGCTTCAATATACTTCTCGACATCGAAAACACTATAGGTTTTTTACTAACTTCTGGTGGTTTGTCTCGGAACGTTATAAAGCAATCATTCTTAGTCAATGAGGGCCGTATGCTTCGGATCGTTATATTGCTGGGAGATCCAAATATTCTGGAGCCCCATTTTAATAGCAGATTGCTTTAAATCTTACTGCCGCTGACATGGACCCCCAAACCATAACCGATCCTCTGCCATGTTTCACAGTTGGCATTAAATTCTTTAAACCCATATCTGTATTAGGTTTACGCCAAAGTCTTTACCAGTATCGTATCCAAAAATGTTAAATTTGGATTTGTCAGTATAAATAAAAATTTTCCAAAAAGTCGAAATCATCGTTTCGATGTTGTTTTGCGAATTTTAGCCGCTTTTGTATATTAATATTACTTATCAAAGGTTTTTGTTTTGGGATACGACTGTGAAACCCATATTCTCTCAGAACTTTTCGAACTGTTTCTGCATGAATACTTATTTCCTTAGACATTTCGATATTTTTGGCAATTTCGGCTCAGCTCTGATAATCTTAACAATATCTCGTTTATCGCGTTCAGCTAGCTTGTATGGTCTGCCTGTTCGAAATTTTTTGACGTCTTCCTATTTAAAGCGGCATTTTTAATTATTTTTTCACAAATTAAACGATTAAAATTGTATTGCTTTTTTTTTAAATCAATTCCCAGGTCAAACTAAATATACAAAAAAAAACAAAAATCGGTAACTAAAGTTGCTAATAGATTTAAAAATGTAACCGTTGTGCAAACTTTTTTTATGTAAAAAAAATGAAAAATTGTTAATTACATTGAAAAGACTTTCATGATCATTTTGCATAAAGTTTGTAATTTTCGAATTAATTTAGATTTTATTAAAAACACAATTTTTTACAGTTTTAATAGAATAAGTTTGCTAATGTTTCTCAATTCATTAAAAAAAAATTCTGCCGTTTTTTCATGATCTTGCCTCGAGTTTTGTAATTTTTAAACATTGCCAACCGTTAATATTTTGTCTGGTACTAGAAGTATACGAAAATTTTAGAAATTATGTGTGGATTGTTGTTGTGTTTAGTTCTTTCCAATAATCTTCTAATTTATTAGTATTAATCTACCTCGCTGTTTTACTTGTTTATTGGATACTGCTTGTGGCACTATTCTGGCTTTCCCTGTGAATAAGGAATTGGGAAAAATATTTTCATAGTATTTTTGTCTAAATTGTATTTTTCTGGCCTACTGATGGAATAATTTTAGTGCAAAAATTTTCAAAACATAGTTAATTGGGAAACTTTTGTTTCACAAATTATTTTTAGGGAAAAATATTCTCCCATTTAAAATGTAGACAAAAATACTATGAAATTATTTTTAGCAAGGAAAGAATTTATATGTAATTTTTATTGAAACATTTTTTTTTTCTAGCATACTGAGGTAAATAGATAGTGTTAATTTTTTTGAAAACAAAATAGTTTAAACAATTTTGAAAACAAATTTTTCAAAATAAAACTTTTTGCCTCAGTAGGCCAGAAAAAAATGTTTGAATCGAAATTACAGATAAATTCTTTCCCCAATTCACTAGAGTTACCAGAACAGTATGCCACTTGTGGCGCTATTTCGGCGTTCCTTGAGAATAGGAAATTAATTGAAAAAATGTTTGCAAAGCATTTTTGTCTAAATTGTATGGTTTTCGCCTACTGAAGGAATAAGTTTACAACAAAAATTTTCGTAACAAAGTTAACAGGGAAACTTTTGTTCCATAAAATTTTTATACGGAAAAGTATTTTCCCATTTAACTTTGTTGCGAAAATATTTACACCAAACTTATTCTGTCAGTAGGCAAGAAAAAAAATTAGACAAAAATGCTATGAAAACATTTTTCCCAATTCCCTATTCCCAAGGAAAGCCAAAATAGTGCCACTGGTAGTTTAACCAACTTATACTTTTATTAGTGGCACAAGTGTTGATTATCAATGTCTCTATCCTTTTATGTACTTTTAACGATTGAGCCTGAGATAGTAATATTAAAGCATAGTTTAAAATAATACTTGGTTTGCTTGACGCTTGATATCTCGTGGTTGTATAAAATGGCACAAATTCGCTTACTTAGATTTAAAAACAAAAATTTTCATGCACAATAGCAGTTGAATTAATTTTTTTTTGTTTTGCACGTTAAATTAGACCTGATTTCGATGACAATATGTGTCATGAAAAGTAACAAATTTATTTGAATACAAATATGGTCAAAATCTATATGGTCTCAAGACACTTTACAAGAGGCTGCGTTTATCACCAACTGCATTGGTACCCGGCGGTCCAGCATTTTAATTTCTATTGAGGCGTGTCTAAAATATTATTTCAGTATATGGTCAACATACTAATAATACCATCCTTAAACCTGAGTTAATGTATCAGCAGTATTTTGTGTGAATAAAAACTGAAAAAGGTTGCATCTGCATGCAACAGATAGTCGTTCTCAGATATATTCCTAGATAATTTTAATCCTAAGATTGTTTTAAATTCATTTCACAAAGAGGGATTTAGTGAATGTTTGCTTCTTAAATTAATGTAAGTTTATTTAATTCAACCCATTTTGAAATATTCTCTATATTTTATAAGAGATATAGAGAATATTTCAAAACTTACTTACTACTTAAAAAACAACTTGTCAAACCATTAGGATTGTTCTAGTTTTCTCAGACAGTAGGGAGGAGAAGGGCAAACATATTTAGATTGGAATACTGCGATAAAACATTAGAGAAAATTAAATAGCGAAAAATTTCCAGATTAATTTCGCCGGTAAATAAATAATTCTCAATTTATAAAAATGGATATGCAATTTTTTTTCCAGTAGAGCAGAAAAAATTATTTATTCCAGTTCACTATTCCCAGAGAAAGTCGTCAAAATAGTGCCACAAGTTATTCTTTCTCCACCTGTGAAACAATTTCATATTATATTAATGAAAAAAGAAAAAAACAATATTTTCTAAATATTTAATATTGACATAAAAGTTGACGTACTAAAAATTTGCAACCGAAAACAAAACAAAAATAAACCGAATTCGGGACTGCAAAACATTTTTTTCCGGGAATTGGCCGTTATATGAGAACTAGATTCCAATTTCAGCCAAACTAATAAATTTTAGTAGATATTTTTTGGACCACAAGTGCTGTAGGTATTTTGGTTTCAAAGTACTGAGATGTTGTATAATTTTATTAAAATACCTTTTAATTAAAGGTATTAAGGCTTTTGATTACTGCTTATCAAACCATAGTAAATCAAATCATCCATTTTACGGACCATTACAGCGCGAAACGTCAACTTTTTATGAAAATTTCTGATTGATTTAACGAGGGAAATTACATAGTCGTGATTAGCAACGGTGGCTTCATTAATATTAAGTGCTGGTTGTAGATGCTTAGTTTGTTTACGAGGAATCCATCCAACATTTTCGAATACTTTAATAATTTTAGAAAATATTTGTGGCTACTAAAAATTTGACAGATGAAGTTTTTATTACTGACAACACTTTCCTCCGTTTTTTCAACTGTGCTAGTCATATCTTCCTTAAGTGTAGTCAAAAGTGTCACTTAGGGTCCGATTTTATACAATTTTGTATTTATTAAATCCGCAATCTAGTAAAATTTCTCCTAACTGCCTATAATCAACATTTCACTGCGTTGATATTTTATTTTCGGTTTTGCAATTACGAAATAAATAAATTTGACCACATATATGGGTGAGACGAGTGGTATGTAGCTTGATATTGAACACATGATATATGAAATAAAATATTAGATCTCGTTATTATTAGGTGGGCAAGTAGAAACTCTGCCTTTTTGGTCAAATTCAACTTTATTGAAAATATAATTGTTACAAAGATTAATTATCGAAATATTCGCCATTACTATCGATGGTTTTTTTGCCGGGTGTGTAATGAAATCTGGGTTTTCAAAATCCAGGTTTGTCAAAATCCTGGTTTTCAAAATCTCGGTTTTGTATAAAAAAAACCCGATTTTTACGAAATCCCGGTTTGAATTTTTAAAATTTGGCATGTGGGAAAATGGGACTCCTAAATGATTTTTTGACAAAATTCAAAAATCAGTTTACGATAAAGTTCTAGAAAATGGCTAATACGGATGGAGGGTTAAGTGTCCGTGAGAGTTATTAAAGCCGTCAGCCTCTACAATTATTGCATTTCAAAATGTTGCATTAACAAAATATTGCTTTTTTTATTAATCTTGCAACTACAAAATGTTGCAATTACAAAATGTTCCAAGTACCAAATCTTGCAATTACAAAAGTTAATTAATTATTTTGTGCAATTAGAAATAGAAGAAAAGAAAACCGGGATTTTGAAAACCTAGTTTTTGAAACCGGCATTTTGAAAACCGAGTTTTTGAAAACCGAGATTTTAAAACCGGGATTTTGAAAACCGAAATTTCGGTATACACCCTTTTTTACTATTTTTCATGTCAGTTTATGAGGAACCCATTTCTGTATTTTTGCCATTGCATACAATCAAAGTGATATTGCTTGTTAAGTAACTCCTTCCTAACTGCACTGCAAGCTCTTTTTGAGTTTGACGGATTTTCAACCTATAAAACTTTAAGTTTTCCGTCTTCGGATTGGGCGCACCTGAACGTTCCGTTCTTGGAAGACTAAAATTGCCACCACGAAATCTTGTAAATCACGTTTTTACTGTTGAATGACTCACAAAATGTTCACAATCGATTCAAAGTCGAATTAATCAATTCCATCTTGAGCAGAATTTTTGTTCATTTGAAAGCAGAGTGGAATGCAATGACGTAAATGTTGCGTAAATGTTTTATATTTAAATAAAACTAAATAAATTCTGCAAGACGGATGCCTGATAATATGTGCTCCATGTTTCCGTTTCTATGTATCGTCTTTCTCCCTTTCATATTTCGATTTGACTGGAACCTTTTTTTTTTTAGAAACACGTTTCCGATATTGATAACGGCAGCAAACACCAATCGGCAAACACCAATAATACGATGGTCGTATGTTTATTTTTGCTATAGGCTGGTCATAATAATCAATGCTATAATTAGCTAGACCACTTCATGAGTCTTAGACTTCTGGCTTCAGGCTAACGCTACATTAAAATAAAATATGAGTAAAACAACGATGGAATTTCACTGGCTGAAATTTCCAAATTTAGAGAGAATTAAATTTCACAAACTTTACATACATATGTGAAAATGTTTTATTTGGGTCAATAAAAGTTACTGCGACACCGTCGCAGCGTCAAATAGATCATAGTAGCATATCTTTGAGGCTTCTACTCTTCGAAATCTTAAAACATTATGAGTTAGACAATAAGCACGGTGAATGATTCTGAATTCATGATATTTTCGTTCTAGTCTCACTGAAGGAGCTTGAATGGAGAATCTTACGAAGTACAAGAATTCCGTTTTCATTTAATTTAATATTTGGCTAAGTTATGGGCCTTTGGCCACTAGGGCGTTTACTTAACCTAAGACTTTAATTGTACATTGCTTTCAACAAAAATTCTATGTTTAAGCGCATTTTACTGTGAATTTATAATTTATTCCCTTTACTTTCGTATTAGTATTCCAACCTTCTCGAACCTTGATGAATAACGCGATTGTTTTTGTTAGGGTTATTTTACCCTGTTAATATATTTAAAATTTCGCGTTCAACGAATTTCATCCTCGGTCACCGCTAAATGCTTGCATTTTTGGGTTTTGAAATTTTTGTAATTTAAGAAATTTCGCACACTTGTATAGTGAAGAGTATTTTGATCATTGTCGTACGCTAAAATATTAAGGTTCTTGTGTGTAGGGGGCGAACTACAATAACTCAATACTATTTTACATAGTTTATTTTATATAAAATTATTTAAAATGTAATTTAAACTATTATTAAAATAAAAATTATAACGTTAAAAAACAAAAGTACATTTCTATATCGAGGATGCACTTTTTTGTTTTTTTATAGAATGCCTACGTGATTTGAAAACTATCCCAATACGCTTTGAAAAATAATAACATTTCTTTGCGCTTTATTTTGTTAATGAATTTTATTTTTATTAATATTTCCGATGATCCGCTACAGATGATGATTTATTGCATCCGATAATTGGCTGCCGATAATGCGCTGATATAGATGATGTTTTATTACAGCTTTGATTTTGTAGGGCCAACGGATTTTATGAATCGTCATTTTTATAGGTGGTGGCGGTAAATTTATGGCCACCATTAGATAATTTTTTCGAAAATTACTTAGGACTAATTGTCTCTTCCATTATTTGTTAAAGATCTATTGCTATTGAATACTACAATATTTTTGACATTATTACAAAATGGTAATAATCGTTATTGCATATAGAAAATAACACCGTATCCCCAATAGAAAACTTATGATTTTTGCCTTACAGAAAAGTATGAAAAAAAAATGTTTTCGTTAGGTTGGTGGTTTCCTTATGAAAAAAGTTATCACACTTTTAACTTTTGCCTTAAGAAATACAATGAAGTTAACCGCGTTTTGGATATAATGCCAATTATTTATTATTATGATTCAAACGGAACGATATCCAAATCAATATAATTCTGACTAACAACATCTTTTTGTGTAGTGTCAAAATTTTGTAACAAATATGCTCTTCATAAGGAGAAGTAAAGGGGAAAAGTCATAAGGAAAAGTTACACTGCAGGGGAGTGCATTGGGGATGCGGTGTAACATAACTGAAGCGTATTTTAATAATTTCACTAAACAAGCAATAATTTGTCAAATGCATAGCTAAGTATAGCAAATATAATTTCGTAATTAGAAAAAGTGCATTTCCAAAAATAACAATGAAATGATACAAAATTTATTTCAATCATGTCAAAAATTATTACGCATAGCTGGTGTAATAATTTGGTTGCATTCAGAACACTGTCAAAATTATTACAATAGAAGATACATTTTCATACCGTGTCGTTGATGTATTTTTTTTTCTTAGCCTACTTGAAAATTAAACCAATATTTTATTTCGTATTAGTGTAGAAAACTCGTACTGGTCTTCGAATCCCTCTCATGGACACTCTTGTACTTTTTGGTTTTTCATTGAAATATTTCAAGGTTACTTAAGGATTTGGTTTTACAAACCATTATGATATGTAATGCGTATGGAAACATCTTGAATGTTAAATAGATTTGTTGAAGATATCTGGGACAAGTGTTAAAAATTTTAATTTCCTGCTTTTCCGATTCTGTTTTTGAAGAACTCCAAAACAACAGATTGGAAATGTTAAATTTTGTCATTTGATTGCACCTTCAACGAAAAATTATTTTTGCAATACTTAGTCGTTAACCTTTTACCATATTCAATTCGTTGATCCCAAAACTGACAAATTTAATCAATTTGTATAAAATATTCTCCAAAATTAGAAATGCATCAAAACTTTAGTTTAAATATGGCTATTTAATTAGAAAAATTTCTTTTTGTGGCCAAAGTAAATTTGTTTACCTCGATAATGATACTTCACATGGTTAAATGTTGCGAGAAATACTACATTTGGAAATAGATGTTTAGTCCGAATTTGATTACAAAAAGTGTAGATGACACCAATCTCTCTGCTATATATGAATTCTACTTTATGTCTAATATAATTTTTACGACTACATGGCCAATTCATTATCAGCTGTATATATGTATATGTTTTTTTACCACCAAGCGAATAAAAATTCTTTGCTGTAAAAGATAGCGGAACATAGTAGTTTACTGTACTCTCGTCATCAGAGTCAGCACTATCACAAAAAAGAATCTTTTTTTTACACCCAGCGGACATTTTGAAACTGTTTAACTAAGTTCATAGTTAATTCATACTATATATATGTTATTTAGTTCTAATCTCCAAACTTAGGTTAAATTTATCAGTAGCCAAATACAAGTATACAAGTAATGGAGTTCAAGTTGAGCCAACATTTTCAATTAATCTGCTAGAATTTTCCCTTATACTGCCAAAATTGATTGGAAAAGTAAACAAAGCACTGCAGATTTCAAATGTTGCAGTGAATTTCTGGACAGATTTCATAAAAACACTATCACGAATTTCGAGGCACTCCGAAGAATAAAAATTGTATCGTAAATAAAATCACCAAAATTTAGAAAAAATAACTCTTCAGTCCAGTGACGGCTTATAAGCTGCTCCATCAAAGGGGATTGAACGGACACTCGTTAGGGTACGAAAACAAAATAGCATCAATTAGATACTAAAACTTGGTCACAACAACCTCCATTAAACAAAAATATAGGAATGGGACTGTTTGGGAACGGGTTTGCCAGTTACAACCAAAACGACATAAATTAATTTCAAGTCAATCAAAGAATTAATAGTAATTTCCGATGAGAACAAATTTTTTCAGAAGGTCAGCGGATGTCGACGTTTCCTTAGAAGTTATGTAAAGAAGTAAATTTTTTAAGATTTTTCTTTCGGCTTTATTGGACAAAATATTATTTTTAATGGCACCCAACAACGTTTACGAGTTGTTTAGTCCCAGAAAACAAAAAGACCATTTACTCAAAATATTTCTACCACAAAAGTAGAAAAAATGCACTCCTCCCATTTTTAACTACAGGGCACTTGTGTACATAAAGATATACAAACCCTTACAAAAATGTGAACTCCCTTAAGTAGCTTCTTGGCAGTTTAGTTTCGTACTGATAAAAAGTTGGTCTACTCATCAGGTTACAAAGACCAAACTGCAAAAATCCAACTCTTGCTTTGTACCGATAGTATAAAACAAGAACTTATCGATTTAGCGAATTATATCACCAAATCAAAAACTTCAGAAAATTCTCACTATGTACATATGTGTACTACAGCCAATACATTTAATTTAGAAGTATTTCATAATCGTACACGATATTAGTTTATTTTTAAGGTTTTTTTTTTCGGCTTTACCGGACAAAATATTATTCTAATGACATCCAACAATGTTTACGACTTTTTTAGTCGGAGAAAACAAAGAGGCCATTTACTCACAATATTTCTACCACAAAAGTACTGAAAATGCACTCCCACCATTGGGGGTATAAATACTGTACCATTAAAAATAATATTTTGTCCGATAAAACCGAAAGACAAATCGTAAAAAAAAAATTAATATCACGAACGATTATAAAATACTTCTAATGTAAAATGGTTATGTTTCACACGGTGCCAACAGCCAGTTCAAGTTAGCCGCAAAACAATATTCAGAATATGATTCAAAATCAAGAAGAATACACAAACGAATGTCAGTTTCAAAACGCATCAGAGTACTAGAAAAATACCTCACTCAGCTCGACATACCTCCCGCAGTGTAATATGTCGGAACACTTTGGAAAGAATCGGTGAAATTCATGAAGCACCATTCCAAGAGGGTTATTGGGAAAAACACATTATCTGATGAGAAGCTGGTCACAGTAACCCTACCCTGCTGATCGAAATCAAACGATGCTATAGCTCCAGGTGTATTTGTAAATTTACACAGCAGATATTCTGGCAAAACTACTAACATCAAACCACTATCACTGTTTTAACTATGTCTTGTAACCATGGTATGCGCTTAAGTTAACCAGTTTTACTCATGAATCTAGTATCTAGTTTTAGCACAAGTCTGGGGCCTTTAAACATAACAGAAGTTACAGCGAGTATTCTTTTTTGTGCATTATTGCACCCCAAATGCAGTACAAATAATCCGGACGGAACCATAATTTTATGCCAGTTGATGCCATGTAAAGAAAGAATAGGTGGACAATACTTGGTTTTTGAAAAAAAACGACCGCTTTTAATTTAGGAAAAGTACTCCTTGTTCAAACCATTAGAATTCACAACTGTACCACGTTCATTTTAACTGAATATTCGAATTGGAACATCCTGCCTGTAGAAAAAGTATCGATAGACTGGCCACCAAATAAAAGTATTAAATTAGAAGTTCCTATGCTAAAACTGATTTTGGTAGTATAGACAAATGAATAGCAGATGAAGATAAAAAATTAAGTTTTACTTTCCCTGTTAAAATTTATTTTTATCTTCTGAGATAGTACTGCCTCTGAGGTGGTGAGTAGTACAAACTACTATGTTCCGCTAGCACATTTCGTCTATCGTACAGGACATTTTCAGGCGACCTCATTTCTGTCAACACTATTTCAGATTTCTCTCCTTAATAAAACTTCGACGTTCTGTGTGATCTCTTTGATTTGTGTAGGTAATTTTATTCTAATTCTTCTAGCCAAAAGCTTGTACACGGCTTGTTTCCCAGCCGAGGATCAAAAATTCTATAAACCGAAAATTATTTTCGATGTCAATCGATGTATCAACAGCCTATAGGCGTAATTTAATAGTACGTTTGGGGAAGGTCCAAACAGTTGCAGGTGTAAATTCAAAATTTCTGATTTATTATTGGTGAAAGTAGCATAGATCTATGCTACTTTGATTATTCATCACTTACGAATTCTAGCAAGTGATTTTTAGGTTAATTTGGATTATGTACTAAATTTAATTATTCCCGCTTGTTTTGACACTGAAGAAGAAAAAACAGTTGTATTGAACCTAATAATTGTAGTTACTGCTAAAAGTAGTATTCATTTTTTACAGACATCATCTTACTATGTAAAATTAACTGGAACTAGGGATACTACAAGGCTTTAAAGTTCTGACTGACTCTTGTTGAATAATTTATATTGTATCAGTTTAATGATTTTACTGGGTGTGTAACAAAATCCAAGTTTTGTATAAAAAAACCCGATTATTGTTAAATCCCGGTTTAAATTTTTAAAATTTGACATGTGGGAAAATGGGACTCTTAAATGATTTTTTGACAAAATTCAAAAATGAGTCTGCGATAAAGTTCTAGAAAATGGCTAATACGGATGGAATTTGACCATTTCTTAACTGCTTAACTTGCTAAAATGATTTTTCGATAAAGCGGTCAATAGAGATAGAACTAGGCCATTTCTAAACCGATTTTGTTGAAATTGTACACGTGCGATGGGAGTGGATTTCTAAAATTATTTTTTGATAAAGTTCTGAAATATGGCCATCGATATGGAACTAGGCCATTTTTTAACCGATTTAGTTGAAATTTCGACATGTGGGTCCTAAATGGGATTCAAAAAATGCGTTTTTGATAAAGTTCTGGAATAAGGCGAATAGGGATGAAACCTGGCCATTTCTTAACCGATTATATCTAAAATCAACATGTGCGATGAAAATAGGGTTGTTAAATGATTTTTTGATAATGCTGTGGAATATGGTCGATAGAAACGGAGTTTGGCCATTTGTTAACCGGTTACGTTTAAATTTGACACGAACTAAATGGGATTATTAAATGATTTTTTGGTAAAGCTCTGAGTATCGGGACAAAAAGC
The DNA here is from genome assembly GCA_932526605.1 of Nephrotoma flavescens. NCBI lineage: Eukaryota > Metazoa > Arthropoda > Insecta > Diptera > Tipulidae > Nephrotoma > Nephrotoma flavescens. Next base: position 175,289,889 of record OW052222.1, on the reverse strand, counting down.
GTAATTTATTTCAGAACTTAGTCAAAAAATCATTTTAGAATCTTATTTACATCACACATGTCGAATTTTATCATAATCTGTCAAGAAATAGTCAAGCTCTGTCGCTAATGGCCATATTCTAAAGCTTTATCAAAAAATCTTTTCAGAATCCCATTCAGACCTTACTTGTAGAGTTTTAACATAATCAGTAAAGAAATAGTCAAGTTTCCATCCCTATCGGCAGTATTCTAGAAATGTATCAAAAAATCAGTTTTGAATTCGAATCGTTCACATAGAATAAAACTAGTAAAACTGTTCCTTTATTCCCCACATGTTTTTCAACCCCGCTCTCCTGCATTTTTTTTCTAAAGGCCCTCGAAGGGGGAGGAGCGATGCGATTTCAATATCAAAACAATTTTTTTTATGCAAATAATTTGTAAATCATCAAAACTTTAGTTTTCTGCTTATTAAAATCCTAAACGTTGATTTACATTTTCCGTTCCTTTCAGTTCCTGCACATCTTCAATACGTTTTCGTTCAGACATTTTCCTCGTTCGCTTATCGTATCAGACAAGAAATCTTATTTTTATGTTAAAATATTCTTAGTCCGGCCGGCCCGAATTAATAAAAAATATTTTTTTGAAAATCAATACTTTAGAATTAGAAGAAAAGCGAGATTTTGAAAACCGGGATTTCTTAGTACACCCGATTTTACTACCGAATGACCGTCGCGTGGTTAGCAACGTTTTATAGTTAGTGGCTTAAGCATTTCTGGACCAACCAATTTTTTTAACTGGTTTTATATATAATTATCCGTAAGCCATCGGTTATTCTAATTGTTCTACTTCATTTTTTCTGCCTCATTTATCATAATTTTTACCATTTTTAAACTTAATGATAATGATGACCCTATAAAGGCTTTGTATCATCAATTTTTCTGTTAAAATTTCATCAATCGTTAATTTAACAAGTGTTTTTATTGGATGCCGAAGTTTTTTTAGTAAGAGGCTAATCTTAATCAAAGATAACAATAAAATATATATATTTTGACCAAAGTATGTCTATTCCAACTGGTGACCCCTGTAAGAAATTCGAATTGTTATTTCAACTCGCCAAATAGAGATATTGTTTTGGAATAAGTACTTTACAAAAAAAAAATTGCTTTGTTTAAAGAATTAGGATTAAACAAAATACAACATAATTTAATATTTTTCATTTCATATTTTTCAGATATGGTGCGATACGAAGTGGATACCAACACTTTGCTTCACAGGGTGGACAAGATTCTGGTTTTCCTAGTCCAAGAAGTGCTTTAGGTTATCCATTCCCTCCAATGCATCAAAATTCATATTCTAGTTATCATTTAGGTAGCTATCCTCCGCCATGTGCTAGCCCACCAAAAGACGGTAAGAATTTTTTACGATTTACTAATATCACATTTTATTTATAATTACACAATTTATAATTATTATTACTTTTACTACAATATTTATATATATAAATATTCATATGGGCATAAAAATCAAGTTAAAAATTAAAATGCAAACATTTTCTAAAAAAAAAAAAAAAAAATAAAATGCATGGTGAAAAATCATAATTTATAATAATAAATTAATTTATATATTTTTTTATAAAATTAATGAATTCCAAAGTGCGAGTTGTGATAATTTAGCTTGTGTGTGCATTTTTATAGCAAATTAATAGCCACATGCTGTGTGAATTCATTCATAAAAATATTATGGACATAAATAGAATTTATGTGATACGTACGTACATGTAAATAAAATATGCGAATATAATTAAAAATGTCTAATGAATCAAATATGTGCTCGTACGTAGGGTGTTAGTTTTGGTATCTCCGCTTGCAGACTAACTATATAGGTACAATCCGTCATTTTATCGAGATAACAGCGCTCTATATTTATGTTTTATTTTTTTTTTCCGTAAAAGAATGGTGTTTCCAAAAAGTCTGTGACCCTCCTCCCATTGAATAAATAAATAAAACATAAAATAATATTAAGAGGAAGGCACTCTGCCACTTTTAGACTCTAGATATTATAAACCTATATATGTATAGCTTATCATTAAAAAATAAATTTATTGAAAAATAAAAATCCAGCAGAGTCATTTTGATTAATTAATCTTTTTTGGGTAGCTGTATACCCGTGATGTTTGCAACTTCTCTATATAAACATATTTGTATACAAATCTTACACTCAAAACATATTTGTATATCTAAAAGATTAACGGTCATGAATCAGAATTCCATATGGATGTTAAAGTAAATAAATAAATAAATTTAATTAACACTCCGCGGCATTGTAATCCACCTTGACCATTTCTTTCATACTACTACAACATAATTTATTGTTTCTTTGGGCCTAATGATACAAATTCATCCATCATCATTTTACTTGAAAATTGTTTTGATTTGCGTATTGTGGTCGCAAAATTTACTTTCTAAAATACATTTCCCATTTTATACATAAAGCTGCGCGGTAGCTGCTATACCATATGTCCGACCGCACTAATTGGTGAAATGGAAATTTTCCCTCCATTCACATATGTATATACATTGTGTAGTATGTTCGGCGGTCGTGATAAAAGCACATTAAAATGTATAAAGCATATAATGTTGGTATATAAAAGGTGGACGAACGGTGTTAGCTTAAATTATTATTAGCTGGTTTTGTTTATACAATTCTTAAAAAAAAAATGGTGTGACTATGTAATTATGTAACGCATCCTGCGAGAAACCATTTTGTTGTTTTAAATATACATATTCAATATGGTCAATACTTTATTGTATATACACCATCCACAATATTATGTCCCAAATATGGGTGTTTATTTGTCTCGTTTTTTGCAGATGTTCTTTTTACTGGCCCGCCCAATACAACTGTAGCCCCTTAATGACCCAGCATCAGCCAGAGTGATTTTTTAATCAAAGAGTTTTTTTTACTTTTCTAATAAAATTCACATTTGATGGGGTCCCATAATTGATTAAACCCATCCACTTATATTCATTTGGTAAGTGCAGAAGTTCAATTTTCCACATGTATTTTAATTTAATCTGTATTCCATTCGTATGTTGGTGTGCTGATCCCTTGTGTCTCCCACGGAGCATTAACTAAACGGCGAATGACCTTGTTTTGGAATGTCTGTGTCATTTTGACCTTTGTTTACTTTTTATATCGTCATAGTTGGATTCAGTAGTTGCATAACGGCTCAAGAATTGGCCGATATATAGTTGCAGCTTATTGTGAATTAAAAGTTCAGAACCTCAACATATTTACTGAACTTCATGTGTTCTTCATTTTTCTTTTTGACATCGCCACGTGAGCTTGGTCAAGAATAAAGTTATATGCATGGAGTTTGCCTCGTTAAAGTTGTATCACCACTATAGTGAAGTTTCCGACAAACTAAAAATGACAAGAAAATTTATAACAGCCCAAAAAGTGTTATTCTAAACTTTCATAAAAAAAATTCTTTTGCAAAACGAAATAAACGGTTAAAAACAAATCAGTTCACAATGTCAAGCTAATTTAGCCACAACCATGAGCCATAATCTTTCAATATGTTTTACAAAATTTTGCTATAGTAAAAAAATGTAGTGGCGGCTTGATGGTCAATGACAAGGCCTAGTAGAAATATCTACGCTTAACGGTACGTGAAATCAGGTTATTCAGGCAATTCCTAATGTTTTCTAGAAGCTAAGGATGGGGCAATCAGAGATTTATTTTAATTTTAAAATTTTGCTACAGTAAAATGTGTAGTGGCGGTTCGAAGGACAATGACTACGCCTTGTAGAGATGTCTACGCTTAACGGTATGTGAAATAAGGTAATTTAGACAATTTCTAATGTTTTCTAGAAGCCAACTTATTGATGCGGTGGGGCAGTCATAGATATTTTTAATCTTAAAATTTTGCTATGGTAAAAAGTGTAGTGGCGGTTCGTTGGTCAATGACAAGGCCTCGTAGAGATGTCTACGCTTAACGGTTTTTTAATTTTAAAATTTGACCAGCCACTAAACTGCCACTAAACTGTTTTACTATAGAAAAATTTTAAAATTAAAAAAAAAATCTATGACTGTTCCATCACATAAATATGTTGGCTTCTAGAAAACATTACGAATTGTCTTAATAACCTGTACGTGAATGTTAAGCGTAGACATCTCTACGAGGCCTTGTCATTGACCATCGAACCGCCACTACACTTTTTTACTATACCAAAATTTAAAAAATAAAAAAACATCTTTGACTGCCCCACCGCATAAATATGATGGCTTCTCGAAAACATTAGGAACTGTCTAAATAACATGATTTCATGTACCGTTTAAGCGTAGACATCTCTACGAGGCGTTCTCATTGACCATCGAACCGCCACTACACTTTTTCCTGTAGCAACATTTTAAAATTAAAAAAATCTATAACTGCCCAACCGCATAAATATGTTGGCTTCTAGAAAACATTAGGAATTGTCTAAATAACCTTATTTAACTTACCGTTAAGCGTAGACACCTCTACGAGGCCTTGTCCTTGACCATCGAACCGCCACTACACTTTTTACCATACCAAAATTTTAAAATTAATAAAAATCTATGACTGCCCTACCGCTTCTACAAAACATTAGGTATTGCCTAAATAACTTGATTTCATGTACCGTTAAGCGTAGACATCTCTACGGGGCCTTGTCATTGACTATTGAACCTTACCCTACACTACATGATTAGTGTAGGTTAAATTTTTTCAGGGTATTTATGTATATACACTTTTAAGCTTTTGTAAGGTTTTTTGTCAACTTGTCGGAAATTTCACGCTACCGATTCACTAACGTTTTGTCCCCACTCTTCGCGGTACTCCGGTAGAAATTTTCTTCAATTCGGAACATTCGTCATCATATTACGCTCGAAAATGTCTGTGGGATAAGTAAAACCTTATAATTCACCGTTTATCACTATTCAGACTATATTTCATTTTTTACTTTCGCTGTTCACTTTGCGCTGTTCACTGTTAAATTACAACTTGCCCGAGGTAAATCTCTGTGCAGCTTGTATTTCAGACATCTGTGCCAAACTTTATCAATTGCTTGGCAACATCAAGGATAACACTTCAACATCTTTTTTCTAGCGTATTCCTTAATTTTATTGGTATTGTGTTTTAATTGTTTATTGCTTTTTATTGTTTACAAAGAAAAATTTTTGATTGTTGTTTTTTTCTTTGACAATTAACTTAAAGTCATTTCAAAAGCTCAGAATAAAATAACAAATATGGAAAAATATGTTCAATTGTAGAAGCTTTTCTCTGAATCCAACTTGATGGTGAGAAATCAGGAGCGGTATCGCGAAATCCGTGAGCGGTCAAACTTTGGCGGAAATCAATAGTTTACCGTCAAAACGGTATCATGGGCTCCGTTTAATTGGTAATTTACTGTCAAAAATTGTTCGATAGCAATGTAGTTGCCGAGCAAATGTTAAATTTGATTAAAACTTTAAAAAGGCAAAAAAAAAATACAAAATACTAAAAAAATAATTGTTTGTATTGGATGGGATTAATTCAAATATGACAAAATGAAAATTCATTATTTTAAAGGGTATTTTTTTTTGTGTCATAACCTCAATATTGTCGGGAAACAAACAATCAACCCAACACAAAAACAGGTTAAACCAACACCTGTTCATGGAAACCCACTCAAACTTAGCGAATGGATTGATAAATTCGAAGCTAGCACAGAGCATTGGGCTGTTTTAGGATTTGTTTGCCAACAGTTGAATTCTAATGGCGCTTCTTTCTCTTACACGAAATTAAAAACAAATATATCTGAGAATGTCATAATGCCATACAAATTTCTATTTTGCAAGAAAATACAGCAAACTACCAGTGAACTGGAAATTTGCGCAATACTTTTCAGATTGGATTTCATGATACCGCCCCAGATCTCTGTCCTTTCTTTAGCAGTAATTTTTCGAAAAGTTTTGGCATCATTGGCAACAAGAGAAAAACCGGTTATCAATATAACTTTGCCTACAACCCATTATCGCGGGATGTATTTTCAACTGAAAGTTCACATTCATAATGTGGGATTAGTAGCTTACGAAATAATTTTTTCTTCATCCATTCGAATCCATCCATTCATTAATGTTCGAATATTTTGCGTGCCCGTCGTTCTTTCCTTACAACCTGGAACGGCTCCTTTCCTTTTGATTATCATAACGGGTGAGTGATCCGATGCCCGAGATTGTTTTAAATGTGAATGTTGTTCTGATATATAACTATTGTGACATAGCCCTTTTTCAACCAAAAAAAAAACTGGATCAATATGTTGGTGAGCCACCAAAGTAAAATTCACATTCTGATGTTTGCCGTTCTGTGACCAATGTTGTACCCATTGGCGTCGTAGGTTAATCAAATGACGACACCATTGGGCTGTTTATGTTTAATATTGATTATGATTTATATTTCTAAGTGTGTTCATATTCTCCTTTATTAGTGAAACTGGTCCACATTTTACTCTTTCCGCTGGATGAATGGAATGATTCTTATAAATTATAACTTCGGATTTAAACGAAACAAAATTTAACAAAATGGCTCCATTCCAACTGCTATTCTAAATGTTTTATTGATAATTTTTGACGTTCAAATATGAATTGTTGAACTTATTTTGGTCATCTCGTCGCTTTTCATGACATGTGCTTTGGTGTTTGTTTGTTTCAATTTTCATGATTTTTATAATTGTTTACATCTTTGATAATTAGCCGGATGCCAACCGTTACAATTTATACATATATTTCGCTAATTCAAGTATGCCCGTTGTACTTGCCTAAGTATATACTTACCTGGATATTTTATACATATAGGATACAGTTGCACTATTCTGGAAATTTCCCGGGAATTGAGAACTGGTGAAAAAATTTATATGTATTTTCTGTTCAAATATTTTTTTTCCGGCTTACTGAGGAGAAAAGTTTGATGTAAATATTTATAAATTGGGAATGGTTTTTCCATATCTAAATTGGCAGGGAAAATTATTCCCAAAAAAGAGCTTAAAAATTTAATGCTAGCTTTGTATCTCAGTATGCCGGACAAAAAAATATTTTATAACAGAAATTACATATAAATTCTTCCCGCAGTTCCCAATTCCCATTATGCCGTAAATTTTTTGGACATTCATAAAAACATGGAATCCCATTTTACTAAATGCTTTGTTTCCGTACTCGTTTTCTGTCATTCTTTTTTAATATTATTCACAGCATCTAATATTTTTAGACCATTATTTAGTAAGTCTTCATTATTTCCTAACCTGACCAACTTGGCTCTTGCCTCAACAAAATAGGTCAAGCCTGTTTGTCCTCATTCAACATGCAATTTCATTGATTAGCTGCTATATGTGTCTGAGATTAAATGACTATATGGGTAACAGTTTTGGAGACTATCTTATTCTTCCTGGATGATTTTTCTCCTTTAGCACCGCTTTTAACAATTAATAAAAATAAGGATGTATCTATTAGAAATCACACTGTTAAAATATTTCTTATAAGAATTTTGAGTGAAAAATTTAATTTCATCAAATTTAAAACAGTAAAATATTCTCAAAAATAAATTATTAAATAGAATAATTATTCTAATAAAACCGAACTCGTCAATAAATCGAGGCTAACGGTGGATGCTGAAGCCATTTGACCTTCTATTCATGCAATTTTGCCACCGTAGTTAGTGACTTGTGACGGTGCATTATCTTGGTGCATTTTTCTTTTGCATTTAGGACCATTTTTCCCCAACATGTTAGGGTATCCGCAACCCAAAATGCGGATGCCAAAACGTTACCAGAAAATTTTTACGTTTTTCGTTGTTTCGGACGCCTTTCAACTCCTGTAGTGTTGGATCCAGGTTTCATCCATTGTCACAATCCGACGCAATCAAACAGCTCCTAACAGTACTTTGAATCATCGATGCGTTGCTATTTTAATCCAAAGTGAGCAGGCGCACCACCCACTTTGAACAGAGATTGCTCATGGACACGTGTTCATGCAAGCTGCCTTTTGATATCTTTAAGGTGTCAGATATTTCACGCAACTTCACTCTACGGTCTGTCAAAAGGATTTCGTGAAATTTTTCCCTTTTTGGAATAGCTGCCGAATTCGGGCTCTGAACATCATCAAACCATGGCTTTGCTTAACTTTATTTTTTTCCACAAAAATGTGTTTAATCAACACTTGAAATTAATTTTCCATTGTTTTGAAAATAACAAAAGTAGAGTTACTTAAACGCAACTTGTAATCGTTTGAAGGTTAGTATTTTCTAAAAATAACTTGAATTTTATATTAAATGTGCCACCGATGTGTCAGGCTCGAGGCTTATTGACCGAGGCACGATTTGATTTTGACTACATCACATTTAGGCAAATAACAAGACATCACAGACGTTAAACACTCTCATCGGCTTCTTCTCAGTTTTGAGTGAATCATCTCAGAGATTCCGTCAAAATACCACCATACAGCGAAGCCTGTTTCATTCCAACGTGAATTAGCTTACTAGAACTTTTTAGCTAACCTCTCATCGACTCTTTCTGATTTTTGAGTGAATGTCATTTAGACCAACAACAGGACATCTCAGAGATTGCACCAAACTGCAATTAAATAGCAGTAATTCCATAGGGTTCGACCTAACAAAATGCCAAAACATTTACTGCTCCCATGAAAAATAATCAGTATTGGAAAATGTTTTGAGTGAAAGTTATAAATTGAAAATTTATTACTCGGCCCCTTTACAGATCGCTCCGAGATAATCGAAGTTGTATTGAATTTACTCACATGTTCGGAAATCTCTTAGATTTTTGTTATTACTTTTTACGCTATTTGCCGTAGGCACTTGGCGAAACATACTTATACTTAATAAACACATTTTTATTAATCACTTGTTTTTTATATTTTACGTTGTTGTTGTTTTATTGTAATGGTTTTGTTGTGATTGTTCCGTACATTGGTCTATTTCAGTATATCTCGAATTAAATACACATTCGTAGGAAATTCTTCCATTTGGCGTCAAATCTGTATGACAACGACTATGATAATTCATACTTACTTATACCATAGAAAAATAAGTTTACCATAGATTTCTCATTTGTATAAAACGAGTGATAAAAATGAAATTCCAATGTCATGAGTGTATTTGTGATTTTACATTGTGCGCAATGTAAAGTCACAAATACAATCAAGACATTGGAATTTCATTCGTTTTATACAAATAAGAAATCTATGTTAAACTTATTTTTCTATGCTTATACATAATAAACTTCCCAACCACTCCATACTTTTTCTTTCCTTTAACGCTGGATCGCGGATAAATTAGAATTTAATTTGAATTATAGATGGAACAATCGCAACAAAACCATTACAATAAAACAACAACAACGTAAAATATAAAAGTAATTCGTACACAACGAAAAGTTAATTGGTAAAAATGAAGTATAGATGGAGAATATGAAAGAATCGAATTTCGTACGCTATGCAGTAATTCGCTAGTAGTACAACTACATGGTATTGTTCTATATATAGACAATATTCCTATGTAAAAATATCAACGTCAGTCGCCGCGGCCTGATGAGATGACTGATTTTTTCAAATCAATAATCTCATTAAGTTCGAAACTGATTGTTGCAATTCTTGCAGATCTTCCATTTATAATTCAAATTAAATTCTAACTTGTTTTTTGTTTCGCAGAATATTTTGAATATTTTTCAAAAAGTTTAAAAAATCACTCGATCGATTTCGACTTGTTACCTCGACCTGATGATGACCTAACAAGTCGAAATCGATCGAGTGGTTTTTTAAACTTTTTGAAAAATATTCAAAATATTCTGCGAAACAAAAAACAAGTGAATAATAAAAATGTGTTTATTAAGTATTTTTGTTATTGTTTGGGAGAGAGAATATCATTGAGTGTAAAACGAATTTCTTTTTAAAATAGGTTTCTCACGTCAAATTTTAATTCAAAACACATGTTTCTGATCTACGCTAAGCTAAATTTATTTTAAATTTTTCACTCAAAATTTTTTCCAATAAATATTATTTTTTAAACTATAAATAAAAGCTTCCACATGTTTCCCGTTGATTTTCTGGCAAATGCAATTTTTAGAAGAATATACTTTCTAGAATTCTCTCATCTATTTTTTCAGAAAGTTAGATTGCTTAATTTGGTTCATACTATAGGAGAAGTTGTGGCGCAAATTCTAGACGATAAATTTACCTAAAATTGCGCATACGGATCCATAATTATCTTAGCTACCAGAAAAACAATATTTTGTATTGATTTATACAAGGGCGGCGAATTGTAAAATATTTTCAAATATATGTGGACTAATGCATAAATGCAAGTTCTATAATATTTTAAGAGCAATGACTGAAAGATTTTCCAAACTCATTTTCTACCGGTATAAGAAATAATTGTCGAATACAATTTTACCGTTAAACTTTCATTTATTTGTGTTGTCATACCAAAATATCTAAGCCAACTTTGACCATTTTTCGAATTTCTTTGTGTTTGTCCATTAAAATATTTTGAAAAAATTGGCGGATTTCATAACCACACCCCAAGGAACGTAAGGAAGTTTTTAGAGCTCTGTTCAAAAAATAAATATTTTAATTTTACCGAAATATGTTCTCTATAAATGACAAAAAAAAGAAGTACGGAACTTGTTACAATCTAGTTACATCCAATAGTCAATTTTTGTCCTCTTTCCAAAAGTATAGTAGCGCGGTGAGTAGAAAACTGTTTTTTAATTCAGGAGAAATTTTTTCTGCCCACTTATATAGCCACAAAAGTCTGAGTACATTATTATTTTAAAATACAGTAATATCGAAGAAATAGTCGCATATGTGGGTTCGATTGAGTCATCAACAATTTGAGAAATTGTTCACTATGTTGAGGAAATTGATTTTGTTATTGTAATTTAAGATTTGTGCGATAAAAAATTAAGAGGAATTATTTTAAGCTGCCACTATGTGAAAGAAGTTCGGGCCGGAGCGGGCGTTTTGCTTTTACGTGGGAAAGTACAACTTTACTTAACTGTAGGCCATAATCGTTTTCCAACCAAAAAACCAATGCAAAAAATTTCTTCCAATTAAGGAACATCAAATCTGATTTGTTGCCCTTTCTAAACGGAGCGCAGGCGATTTCTTACAATTATTTGAAAAAACAACAAATTCTAAAATGCCCTATCTGCAAATGATGAGCCACGTCTTTAATAAACGGAGGACAGAGAATTTATTACAACTTTTTGAACAAACTTCGAATTTGGATCGGTTTATTAATTTTAATATTTAGTATTTTCATGTTTTGTTTTTTTAAAGAAAGTGTTAATTGCCCAGTGGATTTAAGTCGTTTGAAGTCGTTCATTCACACAATTACAATATACCACCTGCATATTGTAAGCTCCATGTCACCCTGTACACTGACATGAACGGTAGATCATCGCTGAATCCTACACTCCAACAGAGGGTCTTAGTTGTGTTTGTTAATATCACCAATCGTAATCGATGACGAAAATTGGCTTTGCCTCCCAGCCTCTGGTGGAATTCGAACCCAGTACCTCCCGGTCCAAGTGCCGAAGCTTAATCGACTGCACCACTTGTCCGGTAAAGTTATAACAAAATTTAGACACTACTCTACAATAAAATACCTTTTTATGGAAAGGAGCCATATGTTTGCTTAATCAAATGACCATACGCCTATTTAAACGATCAAAACAATAAAATATTAGAAAATCGAAGAAATCTCGAACTTTATTAGAACTTCAATAAACACTCTTGGAAAATTTTTTGTCTACCTAAAACTTCATCTGCATACAATCAAATTAAAATAAACAAATTTTTGATTTTTTTTAAGTGAGATGAACTTTAAATCATTTGCCAACTCTTTCTAATATAACATGTTGGCTCACTCAAATTGGTATTTTAACAGTGTAACAATAATGCAATAGTCTAAATCCATGGAATAATTCTAAAATTCTAGTTCAGTACGAAATCACAAACAACAATCCATCAAACATTTGTTATAGTTTAGTCTTAAATAAATCGAACAAAAAAAGTTGTTTACTTGCCCATGCCCACGTTTCCACTCATCCGTTTGGAATTAGTGTTATTTAAATATTATAGGTTATATAATATATTATAGTAATATAGTGTAATTTTTTATTCAAATCATCAACATTGATTAACAAATATATTTGTTTTGTTTGAGATAAATCCGGAATACTTTGCAAAATCTTCTAATTTTATCTAGTTCTTCAATAAATTCCAGAAAAACAGTGTAACAGAAAAATTGAAAATCCCAATTGGAATATTATATTTGAGTGTTTTTTGTTATTTGTTATAAATTGTCTAGGAGAGTTTGTGAAAAGTTAAAATGTTGAGTGTTTTTACAAATTTAAGTACTTGTGAGGCGCAGTGTATGTTTTGTTGTTTTGACATTAACTTCACTCCGATGCTTCGTAATAACTTTCATTTATTTTGTTATAATCAGCTAGTGGATTTTGTTATAATCAGCTAGTAGATTAGTATAGTAGTAGTAGATTATCTATTTTGTTATAATCAGCTAGTGGAAAATACCTTTTCATACAAATTGACGAATTGGCTTGTGACTGTTTTAATACATCCTTAGAATTATTATTATTCAATACATCTTTAGGACACATGAGTCTCTTCGTCAGGAGAGGCATCAAAGAGCCTAAGTTTAATGCAACACTTCTCTCTGGTGCGAGTGAGCCATTCCTTGTTTAATAATCAATAAATTTTTGTATACGTTTGTATCCATTTTAAACATCATCTCTCCCTTGTTCTAAGGCTCCCAATAAAGTTCCAGCCCAGTTTGGTTGCTGCCCAAATCTTGACTGGAAGGTCAAATAACACTAGTGACCTGTCATATTTACAAAAACTTGTCAACTTGTAGTCATAAAGCGGCAAATCCACTTATAGTAAATTCCATGTAAAAACTGGCAAGCTTATGACTAAAAAGTAACAAATAAAATGAGGGCGGCTCGAAATTCCGTATTTCAAATGCCCATTTTTCAATATCGCCGCCTCAAATGAGGTTTCATAATCATATTTTCATTTCGGATAATGAGTGATTAATTCATTGATCGTAAACCAGCCGTGAAATTTTTTCACCACCGGGAATCAAACCCGAGAGCGGTCGCTGGAGCAAGCATGCTGACCACTTTGCAACTGGGGTGGCCAAATCCCATACCTATTTTTAAAATTAAAAATGTGGAATTAAGGACATAGGAACTAAGTCATTTTATAACAAATAAATTATATTGTTAACATAAACATATCCTTTCTTGTTGTATTGTTAACATATACTTTTATCAGGGCCCGTCATGGCCCTGTAGTCTAAATTACAATATACAAAACGAATTTGAAATGTTATTTTCTATATTTGTATGAATTTTAGCCTCAAACCATTTTTGTTTAAAAAATTTCGAATTCACGAAAAGATTCATCTAAAAGTTGATTTGATACGAATTGATCTACAAAGTAGATCCCATCATAAACCATTTTTTAGGCCCCTTCATAAACCATTTTTGGAACGAATTGCACTTACAAGATAAATTAATTTGTTGTGTGAAATGTGGTTTTGGATGAATTGTTATTTTCTAATTTTGTGTGAATTTTAGTATACTAACCGATTTTTGTATTAAGAATTATTAAATAATACAAAAGGCGGTTATTGCAAAACGTCACCTAGACGAATCGCATAACCAAAGTAAGGGGTTTGTGTTATGAAACTTTGTGGGTGACTTAAATTTTGTATGAATTTTCCATAGTATATCATTTTGGTGTACGGATTTTTAATTTTGTTTCAATCTGTTACATTGATTAGGTTAAATTAACACAAAATGTTCTCATTTTTGCACCTTCTATGTATAGACGTGTATTAATTTGGACATCAAAAGTTATCGACACACTATCTCTCTTTTTCCCTAGCTTTCATATCCCATGATGAGCATAGGTCAACGTGATCCAACCATCTAACTCGATTGGATGGAAAATAAGTCCATGTACCGATAAATTCACAGTCTCCAAGGGTACCTTTGATTTCAAGATTCGAATCCCATATTCCTTATTCACAACCTTAACTAGGTAGAATGAACTTCCTTTCAAAGATAGATAAAAATCTGCTATCGATAGCAGTCAAGGCCCTGATTTCGCGTCTGAAAGTTAGCACAGGTTCAAGTTCTCCCGCCTCCTGCCCAACAAAGATCTAATTTCAGAATTGTCTTCGGTATAGAGCAAGAGCATTAATAATTGTGATATTAAATTTCTGTGTGGGGGAGGGGGGAATGGGTCTATATGTGCATATCGAGATCTTGATCGGACGGATGTTGATGATATGTGGCTGTTCTTGCCGTTAGATGAGAAAGCCGACTCCAAATCACTGACACACTGAAAATGTTAAAATTCACACTATAGAGGAGTGTAGATGAACAAAATTTAGACAACCAAGTGATTATTAATCGATTCCGAAATTTTAACTCATATCACTTCCGAATCTAATAATCATAACAGTCATCCAATTGACTCTCTACCCTAAAAACACATTAACATTGAACCAACCTGTTTATCGAAATCGAATACTAATCAAAAATTTCACTTCATCGCAACCACCAAATTCTTATCAAATACCATCAATCTATAATATCGTTTTGCTATGAGCATACAAAAATATTTCAAAACACCACTAATCTAATGCCATCAATATAATAACCTATTAAGTTGATTGATTCTTCCTAATTAAATTAAATTATGTTTTTTGGTGTATTGAAATATTTTTATTTTTTTTGTATTTATATAAAGAAAAAAATCGTTCAAGGTACTTAATTTTGTATTAGATTCAATTTTTCGTATTTGGCGCGCGCACGATGTTCAATCAAAAATCAATCAACGGTGTCAAAAAGAAAACATAATTTTTAATAATTTATTTTTTTCTATTTTTTTCTCGATAATATTCCAGATAAATGCGAAGACACGGGGTTACGGGTAAATGGTAAAGGGAAAAAAATGCGAAAACCTAGAACAATATACAGTTCATTACAATTACAACAATTAAATAGGAGATTTCAAAGAACACAATATTTAGCTTTACCAGAACGGGCTGAATTAGCCGCTAGTTTGGGTTTAACACAAACACAAGTAAGTACCTTAAAATATTTTTTATTCACCCTCTCATAAAATTTAGACATCATACTGGGATCGTATTATAAATGGTTTGTGTTTAATAGCACAAACAATAATAATAATAATAATATAAATAAATATAAACAAAACCGCACCGCATATATAAATATGACGACGACCGGGTAAGGGTTTTTTTTATATAATTTAAATTGATTTATACGATGTTTACTATTTCAATTGCATGTAATTTAAAGTAGTACGTACCTACATATATCGCATATCGCAAAACACAAGTAGCAGCAACTTTACAAACAAAAAAAATAAATAAAAAAAATCTTTTATTGATTATCTGTAATATAATAATTATTTTTAAATTTAAAATTAAATTAGAACAAAACAAAATATAGCAAGTAATATATGTAAGTAATATGTATACAATTTTATATACAGCCCCTTGAGCAAATGTTCAATTTTTTTGTTGTATATAAAGGGGATGCAAAACAAAATGCGATTGTGCACAACTTGAAATTGTTTTGTGTTTAAGTTTGAGGGCAAAACAAAAACCTACTTGACTTTCCAATTCTGTGGTTATATTTTGTTACATGAAATATTCAATATGACATCAATTTTTTGGTTTGATTGTTTTCAATTGCAACTCTAAATGTTTATGGTACGCGATTAATTATTCATATCAATTGTGAACATTGTAAGGACACAACTACTCCAGTAACATAATTGTGAATGTATACTATAAAATTCATGCCAGTTCGAATAAACTTTATTTTTATAATTTCTTAAATCATTACACATTAGTGTCTTAGTATATTTGAATGAGTGAACACAAAATTAATTGGACTTCAGTGCACTTTAATATAAAAAGTGAAATATTTATTTAATTTATTAATTGTTTATAAATAGTTAAACAAGTTGTGACAATTAGTCCTTGATATACATGAGTCAAAAGTATAAGTGCAACATTTGGTCAAAACAGAAACCCCTATAAGGTTTTCACCATAAATTGTAATTCGCTAGTAATCATTAGCCGTGTTTTTTTTATTAGCGCCCGATAAATTTTCAATGTCAAAACTTATATTTAGCGCGCTATTTTTGCATATAATTAATTTATTTAACTGGAAACTATTTTTTTTTCATTCACTTTTTACTATCAGGATAGCGCCCATTTCAATGGGAAATTAGAAAATGCCTTTATTTTGTAAGCCCCTGAAACGATTAGAAACTTAATCTTACAATAAAAATTAAAAACGCACCAAGATGAATTCTTGTTTAAAACGTCATGTCAAAATAAACGTTAATTAGTATATTTCAGGTGATAAATGTTTGTTTTATGGATGCATTTATTTTTCATTTTTATGATATAGCGACACTAGTGAATAATAGCTGCAGTTTCAATAGAAATTTGCCATTCGGCTCCAGATAGTCTTCGAATAATAAAACACGGTTATTGTTGGTATTCAAAATTTTAGAAAAGTTTCAGAAATTTTTATTTTCATTTTAAGAATAACCAAAATCAAATACAATGCGATCCATAAAAACAAAAATGTAATAGCAATAATAATAATAATAATGCAAACAATATTAATAATACACAAAATTCACATATTGTTAATTTATTAGACGTTTATTTATTAGACCTTCAAACTTCAGTAAAATAAATAAAAGTTATAGGATTAATTTGCCGTCGCCCGCACCACCCCCCCTACCTCCCACCACCCCGTCGTTCTCGGCCAACGCCAGAATCCTGTTAAGCATACTTCCAATTAATGATTTCGGACGATAATATTTGTTCCAGGAATATTCAATTGCCAATTTCAACTCATTGGTCGTCTTGAATTGCTATCTTCGTGAATGTACAGAAAAGAAAGAAAGAAAAGCCTTCCGATATTTCGCTTTCAGATTATAGATATAGAACTAAATTTTTTCAACTACCTTTGACCAATTCAGTCTCATATTTGGCTCAACAAATCCACGTTGTGTAGGTTTGTGCTGTGACAATAATTTTGCCACCTGTTTCATTTGAAAATCACTTTTCAAGGCTTAATAGTTTTCGTGGAATTGTTAGCGGCTTTAACCAGCCCACGTATTTGTCATGCAAGTGATCTTATTTTGGGTTCTGTGGTTTTTCTTGTCCCGTAGTCCCGAACCTCTGAAAAGGGCTTGAATTTTCCATGTTTCCTCGGCCGATAAGTATTTTACACGTGGCATTATTTGTGTACAACACTTGGCTATTTGACAGACCGAATAAAACTAAAATATTTATTAATTTATAAGTCTTAGAGAGAAAAATATCAAAGGCTGCTGTGGTTATATAATTATGGAACTAAGCTATTCTGAAAAAAAAAATTCTCAAAATAATTGAATCCTGAAACGGGTTTTCCATGACGAATAACACACATATTTTCGTTTATTTTTTGGCATTAACTTCTTGAATTTTTGTATATCAGTTATTTAAAAAAAACCAAAAAAATGAGTGGTTGTGGATTGATTGATCAGAATGAAACTTTATACTTAAGCTTTTTCCACAAATTGAAGATGCACAGTGATTTTTGGCCGAAAAAGGTTTTCCGGAAGTGGCAGCATTTGGAATATTTTAGTTCTTAATCGCTTTTCTCGTAAAATATTTGCAAAAAATAAAAATGCTCCAATGTAATAGCATTTTTGTTTGTTGCAAATATTTTACGAGAAAAACGATTAAGAACTAAAATATTTCAAATTCATTTTGCAGCAATACCGGTCTAGATCTATTTTCCAAAATTAAATCGCAAGCATCAGTCAACCGGAAGTGGCTTTCAAATATTTTGAAAGTATATAGCATTTACGAAGAAAATATTAAAAACAAAAAATATTTATTTCAAAATATTTTTAAAATGTTTCTGGAAATGACGTGTTTTGATAACAAAAAAATTATATTCTATAATAGTCATACTCGAAAAAGTATTTTTATTTAACTTCACATCATGTCTGTCTGTGAGAGTGGAATCTTCCCTGGTAACAAAAGTTCACCAGTTCACAAATACTCTTTTAGAAAAAATATTCCAAACGCATACAATTATCCAAGATTGCTAAAGTATTGCTAATTCTTTAATTGTGTTTTTATAAATAATAAAAAATTAAACATTATGATGTTACCTCTGATGATTCTTTTGATGAGTTTCCCGAAATTAATTATAAAATAAAAATTTTATGCAGCACAAAATTTAAATGAAGCATAGGTATGATAAGCCTTTCGGTGATACTCATGATGATTTTAATGATGCTAATTAGAAAACACACCCTAGTAACAGAGGATTGATGAATTCACCGATTAATTCATCAAGAAATTGTTGCTTCCCGAAGGAAACTTCAACGCAACGGAAAAGTCGTTTGGATAAGATGTTTGCGATGAACTCGGTGATTTGATGCAATTGCCGCTAGATCGAGGAAATCAAGTGTTTGTTCAGCCGGAGAAATTACAGCCAGCTACACATTTATGGCGTATATTCACATTAGTCGAACTGAAGCAGAATATGAGACAAAAGGAAGACACAACATTCATAGATATCTTGAATTCTCTGAGAATTGGAGAACTGACATCAGAGCATACAGCAGTCTTAATGGATTGCGTAAAGAACGACTATACTATACTGTGAAGTTTTGATCGAAAAAGAACTACGAATATATCAAACGAATAAACAAGTATTCGCACATAACCGAACCGTGCTTGAACACTTCAGATCAAAGGGTGGCATAACAATGTACAAGATCCGAGCACAAAGATCAGCTCGTAGATGCCACACATAAGCCAGATAACCTTGATCATAGTAAAGTCATACCAGCTGACATCAACCAGACTGGAGGTCTGCCAAAAGAGCTTGATACATTCGTAGGTGCCAAAGTTATGCTGCGATGTAACATCGATGTATCGACAGGCTTAGTAAATGGTGCTATTGGTTTCATCACAGAGATCATATGGCCACTCTACGCTCGTGATCAACTACACGAAAGACAAATACCATCAGTACGCGTAGATTTTGAAAAAAATGGCATATATCGAATCGAACCAATTGCTAAGCAATTCTCAGCAAAATGGAGCTATGGCACTGCCGAACATAGAATGTTACCAATGGTAGTATCTTGGGCTTCTACTGTTCACAAAATGCAAGGAAGTACAGTGGACTATGCCGTAGTATATTTGGGTAAAAGTATATTCGCAGCTGGTCAAGCACATATCGCTCTCAGTCGTGTAAGATCCCTAGAAGGATTATAAGTTGAAGAGTTGGACTACACAAAGCTAACAGGTAAAACACCTTGCAACAACGAAGCGTTAGCAGAAAATAATAGAATACGAAACATTGAATAGAGTTCAACTACGTTACAAGTGCATAACAAAATACAAAATAGCTCTACGTGCTCTCGGATTGCACGTTAAAAGTTAAGGTCCAATAGGTGGTAAGCCAACATCTGTGATAGATGCCACCTATCACAGTTCTCCAAGATTTCTCCTGACGATCAACCAATAATAACACCGGTACGATTGAAAGGATTAGTCTCTTTTTGCAAAAAATTCAGAGCTTTAGTAAAATTCATAAAATACTAACAATTTTTGAAATAACCTTTTATTATTAAATGAACTAAAAAGTAGAAAATAAATTTTCTTGAGCCATACACTGGACTTACATAAAGGGTTGGAGTCGCTCATTTGGTTTCTATGTTAATTGTGCTCCTCCAACCTTTTATGTTAAGTCCAGTGTATGGCTCAAGAAAATTTACTTTAAAAAAAAAAATCTACTTTATATAAATTATTTACTTAAACTTTTTCATTATTTGGGAGATCGTAGCGAAATTTGATGGAAATGATGTTGAAAAGATTAAGATTTACTAAAGACGATAAAGAATTTTTTTTTATATAAAATTTGATTTATATACAATCCCAACTTTGTTGCTTCTCTGGAATTTTAGCAGGAATATTCTTTTTTATTCATTCAAGACAGTTTTGCCAAAAGGCCGGTAAGTTCAATTTTTCGCTTTGGAAATCAAGAGTGATGTATTCGAAAACTATGTATACATTCATGGTAAAAGAAAGTCGGGTGTTGGTCACAACATAAGCGTTGGCATTTTGTAACATCACATTTTCGATACTTTATCGAAATTTATGTCTCTTTTTAATAAACTGAAATTGGCGACTGTTTCGTTTATAAATTATTTCTTTTCTATTGATATCACAACTTACTATAGAATAA
Organism: Nephrotoma flavescens; assembly: GCA_932526605.1. NCBI lineage: Eukaryota > Metazoa > Arthropoda > Insecta > Diptera > Tipulidae > Nephrotoma > Nephrotoma flavescens. Next base: position 175,269,500 of record OW052222.1, on the reverse strand, counting down.
ATGTGACAATATCTCTTTCTCTAATTTCATTGAAGTATCGAAAACAAATTAGCTGGTAATAGAAACCGAGTAGATACATCAAAATTTTTTAATGTAGCAGGCTTGAAAATCATATAAAATATGAAATAGTATCAAATTTTATTCTAGAGAAGCGAGACATACACTTCGATAAATTATATCGAAAAACGTGATTAAAATCCCACCCTAGCAGGTCGATTCTGGCTTTCCTATAGGAAAAAGGAATTAGAAAAAATATATACATATATAGTAATTTTGTCACAGAATTTTTTTCTGGCATACTATGGAAAACAGTTGTTGTAAATTTTTTCAAAAACAAAATTAAATTGGGAATATGTTTCCTATCCAATTTCGATACGGAAAAAATATTTCCTAAATTACAAAAATTTAGATCAAACATGATTTCTCAGTAGGCCAGAAAATGATATTTTTGACGAAAACGCTATATAAATATTTTTCCTAATTCCTTTTCCTATGGGAAAACCAGAATCGACCTACTGATGTAAGAACATTTGATGGCTTACTGAGAAATCATGTATGACCTAAATTTTTATAATTTAGGAAATATTTCTTCTGAATCGACATTGGATAGGAAACATATTCCCAATTTAATTTTGTTTTAAAAAAAATTTAACCAACTGGTTCCCATAGTACGCCAGAAAAATATTTTTTGCGATAAAATTCTATGTAAACATTTCACTTAAGATGTGTTTATTAAGTGTTCCTAGAGAAAGCCAGAATCGGCCTGCTTTCCAGGGTGTATTTTTTGTTGCGCTAAAATGTTCTAAGAAAAGTACCGAGTTTAGTGTGCTTAAATAGATTTCAAACTGTCAATCACGAGAGCAATTTGCACTTTATTTAAGGTCTCTTAATCAATCTGTTCAGAGTTCAGTTCATTACGTTCGTAATTTTGTTTCATGGAAAAATCAAATTACCAGAAGAAGTTTTTATAGTCAGTTTTTTACTTTTTGGTTTAAAATGTACAATGAATCTTAAAATACAGTTCCGTGAAGTTATTCCTCAATTTTCGCTAATATTTAAACTAGTGGATTGCGATAAAAATTCATAAAAAAAGTTTAAGCACTAGAATTCCAGAGCCTAACAGAAAATAACAGTTTTCTTAAGTAAAGCTACGATATTTGAAATAATGATGACGTTGATCCGAATCAATCAAAATAAAAAAAGCGGCGTAAATCGGCCCTGAGTTAATAGAGCTTTGCAAATCGAGCTTACATTGTTGACCGGAAAATGTATGTTTAAGATTTTACTATACCAAATAAACATGTCGTCGGTTTGGTGCAATAGTGACACAACTCAAATTCCACTCATTTCTGAGATATTCGAATCAAACGATACCGAATAATTCATATTTTTATTATTTAGTATCAAAACATACTCTCTTATGTAGTTTTTCTAGCAAATTAAGTAAAATTCCATATAAGAAATCACTCAATTCGCGAAATAAATTAACATTCTCAGATATTTGGAACTATCCTAAAAAAATATGAAAAATATTAAAGAATTATAAAAATGGCCTATATTCACAGAGGATGTAGGAACAGAAAAAAAATATTTTACTAATCAGAATGTATTTGTATTTACTTTTGAAAAACGCCGTTTTTACAAACAATTTTGAATGAATTCAATGAATTTCAAATCGCTCTACATACTGAAAAATTAAAAATATTAAGTTGTGTCACTGTTGCACCAAATCGACGTTATAAACAATTTGATCAAATTTATTTCTGTTAAATAGCAATTCACAAACACTGTCTGGAGTGATTGAATGATTGAGGCGCAAAAAGACTGTGTTCTGGTGAAAATTTTTAATAATTTTTTTTATAATTTGATAAAAAAAATTTTTATGGATTTTTTTTGGCAATGGATATGGAAAATGCTATCTCGCAATTTTCTGGTTCACATGTTCCTGCTCTTTCTAAAACAATGTTCATAACATTTCTTAAAATTTCAGGTGTTATAGCCAGGATTTCATTTTGAATATGGTTTTTTAGTTCTGGTATGGTCGCTGGTTTATTGACGTACACTATTTTTTAAATAAACCCAAATAATACAATCGGGAGCGGTTAAATCTAGTGAACGCGGTGGTCGATTGAAATCACTTCTCTTTGAAAGATGTCTCGTATCAGAGCCATCTGAGCCCTTCTGAATGAAATCGGTATTTTCTTCAACTTTTGCTTAATCTGAATTTTATATGGCCAATATTCTCTCTACGTACCTTCGCGATATTCCTAGTTGCGGTAAACGTTTTTTTATTGACGCTTCCTGCACACTATCCAATACATATTGCGTGCCGTACGTTTTGGCATTATTGTTGCTATAAATTTAAAACCAGACGGTTTTGTTATTGTTGGTCAAGTTGGTGCGAACTCTGAGATACTTTCGATAAGCATGCTGCGTGAAAATAAATGAACGCTGGTTTTCAAAATAAAATTCATTTATTTTAATTCGTTTTTTTTTTGTTGTGTATTGTTCCATTATAAATTTCTCAAGTCTTCTTTACAAAATTCTGAAAAAAAAAAAAAAAAAAAAAAAAATTGAAAAAAGTATTAAAGTTTTACACTAGAACGGTCCTTTTGCACCAGCCTACACGTGTCAAACACTCATTATTTCTTCGTTTTTATTACGAAAAAGGATAAATTACTACTGAGATCTCAAAACTACTTCCGTCAGGGACATTTGCCTCTAGTAAACTATAAATGACTGTGTCGGCCTTAATACTAACTTTTTTGACCAAAATAAGCATCGGTTAAACCCGTATTTAATAAAATAGATATTTCTTAATGGATTAACTATAAAAACGCTAAGATATTGGTAAATTAATCAAATATTTTTTTTCTTTGACGGTTTGTAACTGCGTAACAGATTTTGAAAATTCGTAGTACAATTTTTTGCATAAAATTTCATCATTCCGTCAATATATCACATTTAGAGCTGAACACTCTGTATACTCGGCCCATAATGTTATGGACGGTAGCTACTACACGATGGGCCAAAAGTCACCATGGGGTTTAAAAATTTAATAACTTTTTCATTTATGAATTTTTTTTCAGATTATAAAATACAAAATGGAATTTTTTTTACGCTATATGTATGGAAAATAACGTCACTTAAATGACCCACGTTTCCAGCTTCGCAATGATGGGATGGTTTTAGTGCATTTTCCATAACATCTTTCAAAATTTGTGGATGTAGCGTTCGAATTTCTGCAACAATGTTGGCCTTAAGTTCAAGGATTGTCTCGGGCTTCTCCACTTCCAAAAAAAGTACTCAGGTGCTCACAAATCTGGCGAACGCTCTGGCCAATTAATTTCATAATTTCTGGAAATTATTCGCTCTCCAAAAATTTCCCTTAAATATGCCAGCAGGACGTAAAAAATGTTCTATCATAAACCGATACCGCTCTCCATTTACGGTTACAGGACTTCCATTTTTATTTTCAGGCCCAATGATATTTTCATAATGGGGTGCAATTGGCGTTAATGAATGGCTCTTGGATTTTCAGAACCCCAGAACCTGCAGTTCTGCTTATTAACATAGCCATTCAAATGAAAATGAGCTTCATCACTCATAATCAGATTTTTAATAAAGTTCATTTCTGGCCAACTGTTGAATTTTAACTGAACAGTAAATAATTTTTTAAAATCCGCCGGAGTGACGTACGAGACGTTGCTCTACACGTTCAATATTTTCCGTAGTGCGAATTAAACGTGGTATATCAGATGTTATTTTTATCATCTGAAAAAAAATATAAAAACGAAAAAGTTATTAAATGTTTAAGCTCAATGGAGACTTTTGGCTCGCCCTGTATCACAGACTTTATTAATAGAACCGTGAAAACAGACAACAACAAATTTAATCTTGGAAATTGTGTCCATCGTTTATTATCACCTTGCGCCATCTCTTAGGTAACATACGAACATACGAACATCTCTTAGGTAACATCGACGAATTTACGCGCATCGTCCAGCGTTTTTAACTGTTCCATTCCTAGTTCAATAGGGTGTTCTGAGTCACTGGAGCAACGTCAGGAAGAGCGTTGTCATGCAGCAGTATGACTCCAGTTTCCTTGACCAGAAAAGGGCCTTTTATGATCAAGTTCTTCGCTGAATTTGTTTAATTGTCGGCTATAGCTTTCTGCAGTTTGACCAATTTCCAGGAGGTCGTAATAAAACACACCCTTAATGTCCCACCAGATAAACAGGAGAACCTTCTTAAAGGGGATGTTCTGTTTCAGCGTCGATGTACTTAGTTGCTCGGGATCTATCCACGACTTTGCGTTTGGGATCCTCACAAAAAATTTGCTTTTCCTCACCCGTCACAATTTTCTACAAGAAATCCTTTTTTGGTTGCCGGTTTTTTTCTTATTCCCATTTGGTGCAGACGCTCGGAGATAACAGTTTGCTTAACTCCTAGCTAGGCCGCTCTATTTGCGTTTGCATTGAGTCTGCATCCAGTAGAGCTTGCAATTCTGCATCTTAAAACTTTCGGGCCAGTCCAGAGTCCAGGGTGCGGCTGGTCACTAACATCGAGATCACGTTTCATAGGACACAACGTCAGCACCAAAAACACTGCCAATTGATTCCCGCGCTTTAGAAGCATATTTTTCTTGTTGGAGTTCGTATAGAATGCATTGCTGAATGTGCTGTTGCCTGCGTAACTAACGTAGATTTGTCATTCGGTGTTCTGAAACCTTGCGTTCACTCCTGTAAAAACAGCAAAATACCTGGAAATATTTCTAATTTAAAGTAAGGTTGAAGAAAAATTAAGTTATACACCTAATATATTTTGAGGTTAAACATGTTAAAAATGTTAATATTGTTACTTTTGTACATTTCACGATATTAATCTAATATAAAAGTAATATGTATACATTTATATGAGTATGATTCCAATTGTGTGTGTATATAGTGTACACATGAGTAATATACCGATTACAAGTCAAACAATGTACAACAACAACAATATATAAAAACAAGTACAAATATCATTGATTTCTATAAAAAATTTCACATTATAAAATTGATATTTTATTTATGACATTTTTATACTTTTGGTTTGTATTCAAATAATATTTATTGAATGGATGGACTTAAAGAAGTATAAGATATTTATCAAAAAAACAGAAAAAAAACTTTAATATGTTAAAAATAAATAAAACGTATAAGTATATTTTATTTATTTACGTGAAACGCGAACAAAAGAAGTTTTGTTTTCTTTTAGTATTTACATTAGTTCTTGTAAAACAGTTTCTCTTATAGTCTATATAGGCTTTGTGAACACAGACATAATTGAATTAGTCAAAAAGAAATATCCACGCCTACAAATATCGCGATCTAAATTTTATAAAAAAGGAAAAATAAAACAGAAAAAAAAATTATCAAAATAATTTATTACTATTGTTATTGTTACTACTACTATTGTTTTATATTACTCGTGTATAATTTATTATCGGCGGTGAAACACATCCATCCATACATGCACACACCTTATACACTCCATGACGAATGTGAAACAGTTTCTGTGTACTGTTTGTTTGTGCGTGATACACTTGAGAGTGGGAGGTTTAAAATACTTGACTCGGTAACTAACGTAATTCGCGTATACATTGTGAATTGTGAATATGACGTAGTATTTCTAATGGCCTTGCAATTATCAAAATTTATTCTTAATTAATTATTGTATACAATATATTCCATCAAAAAAAAAAAATATGTAAGTATAAATCCCTGTTTTGGCACAATGCGTCATAAAACTACAGCATATTGGAGTTTTACAATTTTTGGTAATTAATCAATGGTCGCTTGACGTACATATAAACAACAATAATAAATTGATATAGATGTGCAAAATATTTTTATTTTAAGCATACTCGTTAATTGAATTGTAAATTTGTTTAGTAAATTTTGTTAATAAATAATGCTAATTAAATAAATATCAAATGAATCGTGGTCGGTACTGTTAGAAATTAGAACCATAATTTAGATAAAATTTCACACATAATATTCCTTTAATACTAATAACAAAAATAAACCAAACAAAATAAATTTAGCAGTCTTATCTTTATGCAAATTTTCGTATACAAAATATGTGTGTTTGATTCCTATCCAAATTTGTATAAATTAAACAGATTCATCACTTAAACTTCATGAAGCTAGGTTTTAATTTGCATACTTCATGATCACAACGATAAATTCTAATCGATTCTTTCCATTACATTTCGTTTTGTTAAACATGGATACATGTTATAATATCACATCTTTCTTTTCATGATTGTGCTTTAAATGAAAGTGATAAAGTAAATTTCTAACAATTCTAATAGTTAAGAAGTATTTCATAATCGCCGGTGATATTAATTTGTTGAAGATTTTTTTCGACTTTTCGGACAAAGAATTAGTTTTAATGGCACCCCATACAATGTTTACGACTTTTTTAGTCGCAGACAACAAAGAGGCCACTTACTCAATATATTTCCACCACAAAAGTATAAAAATGCACTCCCCTCCTATTTTAACTCCACGGTACTTGTACTGATAAAAAGTTGATCTACTCTAAACTCTTGCTCTGTACTAAACAAGAACCTATCGAGTTAGCGAATTATATCACCAAATCAGAAACTGCAAGAAACTCTCACTATGTATGTGTACTAAGCTTAACATACAATTAAGAAAACTAACATCTTGTGCGAAAAGCCAAAAAAAATCTTGAACAAATTCTAATATTTTTTTAACTAACGAATATTATATTCTTCATCTTTATTAAAAATATGTATTCGTAAATACAGGTAATACAAACTTATTAACGGTTAACTGTGCGATATGCTGCGATACACATTAACTAAAAATACTGATGGTTAAATCTAGAAATGTTAAGATGCCAAAAATGATATTTAACATGATAAAATGAAATCACTGTTTCCATAATTTTATAATGCGTTAAATGCGTTACGCAACAGGTTGCCAACAGTTGACGGATCTGAAAGCGCCGTTGTTTCACGAAATGATTATCAAAGCAAGCAATTTTAATAAAACTTCTCTGTTAGTTCTGGCTCCAGCATTTACTAGAAAAAAAATATCTCGAGGTTGTAATGAGATCCTCATACCTAGGATAACTTTCGTGGAAGTTGAGATTTTGGGTATTCGTCATCGGTCTGGTTTCACTATGATTTTCGGACAGTTCTGGTTTTTACGAGCAGAAAGTTTCAGGAGGTTATAATGGGATCCTCATACCGAGAATGGCCCACATTCAGCCGTTTTAAGAACAACCATTATATCTTGGTGATTGTTGAGATTTTCAGTTATTAGTCATTGGTCTCACTATGATTTTTGGACAGTTCTGGTTCTAGCCTTTACGAGTAGAAAATCTTAGGAGGTTGTAATGGGATCCTCATATCGAGAATGGCCAATATAATATCTTGCTTAATATCTTGCTTGAAGTTGAGATTTTGGGTATTGGTTCTCACAACCTCCTGAAACTTTCAACTCGTAAAGCCTAGTACCAAAACTACCCGAAAAGCATAGTGAGACAGATCACTAATACCAGAGCCATCTATGATTTTAAAGAGCCGTAATATTAAAAAGAGAGCTTTAAATAGAGGGGAAGCTTTTATTGAGTTACTATAAGACACCGTGGTAATTGGAAAATTTTTGAACATGAATTTATGAATAAAAAATTAATACTTAACAAACACATATTTGAAAATAAGCCATAATAGTGTAGAATTTAATTATTAAATTTAAACTTAAGCGGAGCAAAAATTTATTAATTTTCTATAAAAATGAGCATTCCGTTTAGTTGTGTAGGTTAGTAAAGTAAGTTAATAAAGGGTGGTACTGCAGATTCCTCTTACATCCAATTTAAAATTTAGTTTTATAAAAATTTAACTTCTTTAGTAAATTTTGATCCGAAGGACTTCAGAATTTTCGAGATGAACGATTAATTTAATAGCAATCAAGGGGAAACGTGAGCTGAAACGAGATTTTTTAAGCACTATGTAATGTATTATCAAAAATATGTATATATGTATAACAATTATTATTATTCATATAAAAATAAAATTCATTAAAATTTATTTACTAGAAATATATTAGGTTGTGTGCCCTACTTAAGATAAATCGTTTACTACGGTAAACACCGGTTTTAGGACAGATTTTTCGATCACTTTGCCATAGAGTTTTTGAAAAATAATCGAATTTACCGAAAAATTTACTTAAAATTGACTTTTACCTTAAGTTTGGCACGCAGCCTTAAATATTATTACAAAAGCCAACAAAACGTAGGAAAACTTCAATTTTATGTGATTGCAAAACTGAGTTTTCTGTATTTTCAAAATTCGTTTACAGATGTCTCTGTAATAGATTTAAATAAATAAAAAAAATTAAAACTACGAAATAAACCATTATTAATTTAAGCGCGAAATCTTTAATATAATAATTTAACATATGTTTAACATGTTTAACACATTTTTAATTATTAAATGGTTGGCGTAAGTAAAACGTTTCGTCGTAAAATATTCACCATCAACAAACAATAATAGAAAATAATAGAAAAGTTTCACACAGCCAAATTTTTTTTCTTTTTATTTCAATCCAATTCGCTCGTGTTGCGTTGTTCTCAGTTGATGGCTGATGCTTTGCAACATTTTACATTGATTTAGTTTGGCTATCTTCTGATTAATTATATAAACATTTAAACCAGAAATAATTGGCCTGCAATGAATTGAGCGTGTGTTAAAATATTGGTCGTTATTTTAATAAGACAAAATAAGATAATCTATTGAACCAGGCGGGAATTTCTTCAATATATACGAACTGTCAGTCATATACCTTAGCCGAGGGCCTTTAGCATCCGTATATCAACAAATTAACGGAAGGTGCTCTTGACGTCGCGGAAAATCTCAACGTCGCGGAAAATAGTAAATTTACCTGCGAGAATGGTAAAATATTTCGAGCATTTTTGCAACTGAGCTTAGATTTCGCTGGATTAATGCTCACATGTGATACGAGATGCAAGTAATTTAAAATGTTATTTTGTTAACTCTCTAATCATGGATTCAATTTTATAGAAGCCGATAAACAATGCGAGCAGTATTAGGATTCTTGAAAGTTTTAAAATATTGTTCAATTTTTTGTCGCTATTGTTTTCCAAATTTATACATAGCGACATCTTTTGATTGGTTTAGTAAAAGCTTTATAAAATAATGTTTTTATTTTATGAAGCTCCTTTTATCTATACTACATGATGAAACAATATAACCTGCGAATTTGTTGCGATGAAAAATAGAATCCAAAACACAATAACCCCCACTATTACATAGTTACTCTAAAAGCATTTTTTAACGAACGTTTGTTTTGGAAAAAAAATTATGAAATTTTTGATGGAACACTCTATACTAATTTCTTGTTTTCTTTACATATACGTATAAACAAATTCTTGTTTCTACAAAAAAAAAATTTTGTTTAAATGTTCCTGCATTAACTCATCCTAATATGACTCAATTTTAAAATATGCTTTTCCTGAATATTGAACTAACCATTCAAATTGAAACGAAGCATTTATGTTTTTATATACAAAAAGCTTCCCCTCTATGGAAAATTCATGAAAAAAATTGCGGAATCTTGCGGCTCTTATATTTAGAAGGCTCTGCTAATACCCAAAATTTGAACTTCCACCAAGATATTAACGTTGTTCTTAAAGCGGCTGAATATGGACCAAGAAGCCGTACCTCGATTCAAGAAGCCGTAACTCGATGGAAAAGTCCATTTTTATGATAAAATGTATCATGGAAACGAATCAATAGAATCATGGAAACGAATCAATAAACTACAAATCAACACTGCCATTTTTATTTGGATTTATGGGACAATGTGTTGGAAAGCACAAATGCAGTTTTTGACTCGGATCGGATGTTATTTTTGAAAATATTTGGAACTAAATAACCTATGCCTATGATTCCAACATTTATTCCGATATTCATTATAATAAAACCATTTTTTTGTCAGGATTAACGGAATCGATCATAGCTTTTTTGTCTAAATTATATTTTTCTGAACTACTGTTATAATTAGTTGGGTGTAAATTTTTTTGATAAATTTTGTCAAAAAAAAATTTCCCAATCAACTTTGTTTAGAAAAATTAACACTAAACTAATTCCAACAGTAGGCCAGGAAAATATAATTTAGACAAAAATGCTATGGAAATATTTTTCCCAATTCCCTATTCCCAGGGACAACCAGTGTATCAATTTTGTACGCAAAACGACAGCGCGAGTTGACGAGCAAAAATTTTGTGTACATATACAGTGTATAATATACAATTTTATATTTGTATTGTGTTTTTTGCTCTCTTGTATATGTGCATGCTATTTGTCATTTTTGCGATGGTAGGTACCAAAATAAATGGTTCCGGTTGAATCGGTTTATTTATTTTTTTGATACTGACGTCTACTCACCTCTGAGTAGGAATGAAGTAATATTTTATGTTTTAGGATTTTTAATATTCAAATGTGTGAATTATTTTCAATTTAATTTAACAATATGAGGATAATTCGAACAAGATCATGCGCATGCGTCTCGCCTACCAATACAAAGAAAATACTCAATACTATAATTTTCCAGTTTGCTCACCTCGCGCTTGTCGCTTATCGTACAAAATTGACACACAGAATAGTGCCACTGGTAACATATCTGAGATTCCTTGAATCAACCTTAGTGTAAGAAATAAATATTTTGACAAATATTTATGTTTTTTAAAAGTTTGAAACATTAAAACGTGTTTGAAGCAACCCCTAATTTGTTTTGTTTGAATTGTGATTAATTGTTTTTAACAGATCGATTCGTCCACTATTAAATGACGTATGCTTAGAATTATTAACATCTCTGAGATCTCCCGAGTCGGCCATGGTTTATCAAGTATTTAGACAAATATTTGATTTTTTAATAAATTTTACGAATCGTTCACTATTACGTTATGTTTGTTCACATTTAGTAACATCTCTGTGATTCCAGTGTAGCAAGTTAACCGAGTATTTACTTTTAAAAAAATTGGGGAGTTCTAATAACAGTGAATTATAGATGACATATGCCCACACTTGGTAGCAATTCTGAGGTGCAACTGCAAATAACTTGTCAATATCTCTGAGATTCCTGGAATCAGGCATCATAGTGTAGCATATTTCATATTTCATTTTAAATTATTAATATTTTTTTTTTAATAGACCCAAGCTAGTATAGAATTGTTATGATCATATTTAATCCCAATATCTATACACCCACTTCTCTTTTTGCACAGTTTATTTTTACAAGATTTCGAAATAGCACGATCAAAAAAATAAAAAAAGTTCTCTTTTTACACGTATAATTTTGTTTTAACACGGTGTCATTTTTTATTTTTTTTTTCAATAGAGAGAAAAAAAACAGAAAAAGTAAAATTTAATCTACTTGTATTACAATTTTACATATACAGGGAATTCCCCTTTTAGTTGTCAATAAAACTTTCGTATACAACATACATTTTTTACGGATCATTCAGTGTTAGTAATTCAATAGAGGTGCTAGCAATTATTTATAATTTATTATTAAAAAATATAAATGTTTAAAATACAACATTTCAATAATTTAATTACCTGCTCGTACCTATAAAAAGTGTCGAAATAATATGCCATAAATAAAAAAAAATAAAACAATATTTTTTTCTGTACAAACAAAAATTGAAATTATGGATCTTCTTGCAAAGGGCCTAGGTTCTACTTATGTGGGTAAGATGTTTAGTCTAAACGAAGCTACGATCAGCAGCTCGATTCTGGTTATCCTATAGGAAAAAGAATTGGAAAAATATTTTCACCTAGTATTTTTAACACAAATTTTTTTTTCTGGCATACTATGGTAAACAGTTAGTGTTAATTTTTTCAAAAACAAAATTAGTGCTATCATACACAGCATTAAAGAAAAAATGGAGAAGACTCTAATAATCTGGATAGAGGATCTGACGCAAAAGTGAATACCAGTAGACGGCAACACTATTAAACAAAAGGCCCGCAGAATTTATAAAAGAATTTCAGAAATGGAGCCTTGTTCATCATCACAAATCGCAGACAATAATATAAACCAATTTCCGGCAAGTACTGGATGGTTGACAAAATTTCTAAAAAGCCATGAAATGCATAATGGCACAACTAAAAGTGAAATTGCATCTGGAGATAAAGCAGCTGCTGACGAATATTCGACAAATCTCGCAAAACTTATCGAAGAACGTGATTATAGTGCAGACCAGGTTTTCAATGCCGATGAAACTGATCTGTTTTGAAAATGCCGACAGAACCTATACATCAAAAACCGAAAAAAACAGCTGGCGGGTTTAAGGTATCGAAGGATCGTGTGCCACATCTATTTTGTAGCAATGCATCAGGTGATCGCATATTTAAATCACTGCTAATTAACCGAGCTGTACGTCCTCGGGCAATGAAAGGAGTAAACTTAGATAAGCTACCAATTCATTGGAAAGCCAATAGGAAAGCATGGGTGACAGCAAGCTTATTTACCGAATGGTTTCATGACCTTTTCATTCCGGAAGTGCGAAGATATTTAAGGGATAAAGGTCTTGGAAATAATATTCCATATTGGATTGTGTGAAATATGCTGATATAGCCGTGTCTGAGTTGAAACCATCAACACTGAATGCATGTTGGGAATCACTTAGGCCAGCACGCGTTAAAACTGAAAATATTTTAACCCCAAATATAAATGAAATTCATTCGGATATCATTAATTTGACGCATGAGATTGGTGGTGGCGCAGGATTTATCAACAACAGATATAACAGAATTGATGATTGACACAGTTTTAAGTGATGAAAAAATATTGGAACAACTTGTTTCGGAGACCACTGAGTTGAAAGAGTCTACCGATAAGAGAAATCGAATTCTTTTACAGCAAGCGATATTTTGGATGGAATTCAAATTGCGAATAAACTGGAAAATCAATGTTTTACGAAGGATAACAACATAGCGCGAACGGTTCAACTTCAACGAGATCTTATTGGAATTATGACGAGATACCAGGAAATATATAATCTTTTTTGATCTTGCAAAAATTGGATCCCAAAGGTTTATAAGTATATATAATAAACATATATACGAATCCAATAAAAATATTTCAGATTATTGTATGTGTTAATTTTTACACAGTGTTGAAAGAGACAACAAAACGACATTGTAGAAAGAGATGAAACGCACGCCATATTTTTTCGTATAAGAATTAAATCAATGATTAATTTCCTCACTTTCGAATGATATTCAGCTCACTCGCTCTATATTGTATTACTTTGTGGGTGGCGTCACAAAGCGAGTGCATAACATATCAATTTTGGAATTTAAATTAAAAATTAAATCTCTGATTCAAATCAACTCTTCTAAAAATATTTCATCCAGCTGAAAATAATAGTTGTCATCAAGCAATTAAATCTTTCGTTCATTTTATACAATAAGTGACACACTTTAGGGTTCCAATAACATGACATCGTAGAGTTGTCTAACCTTTCAAATGGTAATAGTGACATTTCCAAACTGATTAGTACTAGACGTTTTTTGAGTAGAACTGATTTGGATTAACGCAGAACGATTTTTGCGTAAACTTATTCAGTTCACTCAAAAAGAGTTTGAGTGATTTAAACTTTTAATAGCCAATAATAAGACATTATAGAGTTTGTACAAAAATGCCACTATTATCAGATGATTTCTATAGGCTTAACTTTTGAAATGACATAGGATTGATTTCCAAACATATATTAGTAGCGACAGATTTTTTTTGAGTTAAACTCGTTCATTGAATTGGCACACTTTGAATGGTCAATAACAGGGCATCGTAGATTTTATACTAAAATTTCATTAAATACAGATAACATCTCTGGACTTAACGTGCCTTAACAGTGCTCTCATAGAGTTTGAGTGATTTTCTTTTAATGGCCAATAACAGGACATCGCAGCGTTTTTTACCAAAATGTCACTATGATTTATATAGGCGTAACCTTTTTTTAAATGATCGGACTAGTAGCGATAGTTTTTTTGAGTAAGTTTTGTTCACAGAATTCGTTGAGTGGAACACCTAAAATTGCCAATATAGGAAATCGTATTTTTGTACCAAAATTTTATTATGATTAGATGACTCGTATATACTTAAGCTTTCAAATGACATCATCATCATTTCGACAGATTGGTACCGAAAGATTTTTTGGTAGAACTTATTCAGTACAGGTCAATAAATGAGATGTCCTCATAAAAATCGATCAGTCGTTAAACTTATAGAAAATCTTCTTATTGACTGTTAAAAGAAAACCACTCAAACGCTATTGTGTTTATTTATATCGAATTAATTTGAATTTTTTTATACAGGGATTTTTTTTTAATTGATTAATTTAATTTTTTTACCATTTAATGTGAATGGAGTACCAACAGAACGAGATAGTCGTTTGAAACGTAGATAGTAAGGAAAGGACGGTGTGCTTTTTGTAATTCTCATAAGGAAAAAATCAATTTTTATTCTCATCAATTTTTTTTTATTTCACTCAAAATTCTCAAAATACTTGTTGTTAACCCCTATTCCCCTAGTCGTATCACTTCAGGGGTGACATGTTCTACCATCACATTTTCGATACTTTATCGAAGTTTATTTCTCATTTTTCTAAACTAAAATGGACAACTGTTTCATTTATGAATTATTTCTTTTCTATTGCTATCACAACCTACTAGTACAAATGCGAACAAATTGTCTTTCTCTAATTTCGTTCAAGTATCGAAAACAAATTATTTCTTGATAGGAATGGAGTAGAATATCACAATTTTTCAATCTAGCAACCTGGTAAATGATATAAAATGTGAAATAGTGTCACATTTTATTCTAAAGAAGCGAGACATAATCTACGATAAAGTATCGAAAATGTGATGGTAGAACATGTCAGCACAGGTGATGCTTGGTTACTAGATCATTAAATCGAAACTTACAAAATAATTATTCAATAAAGTCTTTCTGGCTGTTTTCTTAAATCTTAGTATGCTGCTTTATAAATATTTTCTTGCGACTGTTATCACTTCAAATGACAATTTCTATCACTTGAAATTTTGACGTGACAAATAAATAAAAAAAAATCAAACTGATGCAGCCAACTAAGATTTAAAAAATTTTCATTGAGAGTTTTGCACAAAATTATTTAGTAAATTTTGATTTTAAAATCTAGTAACCAGGACGAAGTGATACGTCTAAGATAATTGAGTATTTATTTTTGTTAATATTGTTGAAACAGCACTACCATGTACAAACGCCTGCTTTTCATGGTAGTGAAACGTTGATATTTTCTGCCATAATGTTGCAAAATGAGCTTTTGTAATGAAAAAAATTATATAAACAAATAAAAACTTATTAAAGGTTTGTATTAAAACTTTTTACATAATTTAAATTATTCTATTACTTACTCTTTGCTAAAATATTCCATGTTACGAAATGTCGTTTTACATCCTCTTGAAATACAAGAGTTCACTTGAATAATAGGGAGCATCTAATTATCATTTAACCCTACACCAATTAGTGCTAATAACAAGCTGAAATAAATAAACTATGGATAATAAAAAAAAAAAATAAGGGATGTTTTTATTTTTTGTAATAAAACACGATGATATTTACTTTCTGTCTATTGTTGTAAAAACATTTTTTTATGTTGTGTATTCCTTATAGAAAGAACACAACTCCTTGGTCAATTTTAATATCATTATTAATAAATTTGTTTTTTTTTAGAAATTCTATCCGTATGGTGTTGTATGTAGTTCGTACATACGAGCTTAGAAATTTTTTATTTCTAATAAATTTTCAAGTTCTCGTAATATAACAAAAAATTGATGATCATATTTCGAAACCAATTAAACTTTTTATTTAGTTTTAACAAAATAATGTTATTCGATCAAAAGTTTTAATTAACGTTTATATATTTTGTACTAGATGCGGATTCGTTGTTATATGTGTGAGCTCCTTAATCGTATCCATCACATTATGCTACAACAAACATTACGAGTAAATAATTCACAAATCATACAAATAATTATGATGTCTAATTTTACTTGTCTGTCTTTGTGTACACGTAACACAGCCAAATCAAACCAATAAAAAATTATAATTTATTGTTGTATCATATCGTACAGTGTTTTTTGTGTAATATTAATTACACTAAACAGTGACGTCCCACGACATTCATTGTGTTATAATAATTTTAAAATTTTTATTGATTTTACTATTAATCCGTATATTTTATAGTTCGGTTACGTTATGTACTTACAAAATCACATATCGTACATATAACATATAGCCAACAAATGAAACCGAAAATAACCATATACCTCTCGTAATATAGTTTTTAAACGATGCAGCAATTATCACATACTTAATTGATTGTTATTTAATTTTAATTGAATTGTGAATTTTATAATAGTAATTAGTGTGAGTATGTGTCTGTTTTATGTTATACATACATATAAAATATACGGTATAGTAAAGTTGTATAGTAGAATACTAAATATAAAATAATGATGATGGTTAATTAAGAATTTAATTTATTATAAATGGGTATCATTATATTTAATATTTTGTTTTGGCGGGAAAATCTACAGTATAAATTATGTAGTGTGATTTTGTATTATTGTGAACTCTTGTGAACCGTAATCATCGGGTAGTTACCGTTTAAAAAATGTATTTTAATTTTTGGAGGTAAATACATATAAACTTAGTTTGTTTAGGGTGGCCTCATACGATCCGCTATTTATACCGAAACCCCATTACTTATATAACATGTATACAACAGGTAAACCTCAATTTCACAATAAATAATCAAACCGACCAAAAACAGCTAACATATGCCATAAAACAATCATTAATGAATGAAAGGTAGTAAATTATGATTAATAATTATAAAGAAATCAAATAAATCTCAATTCACGGTTTCTTTGGTTTTATTTTGTTTTTCTCTGCTGCAGCATCATCGTATTATTACGAGATATCGTTAAAACGTAAAGTTGTAGAATAAAAATTTAATTCTTGTACAGGTGGTTCTCGACTTATGCCACTTCAGTTTGTTTTTATTTTGGACGAACTTAAGATTTTAGTGGGAATTTTGCAATCAACATTTTAGATTGTAAATTTTCATAAATAATCTTTTATTTAATACCTCAACAAATTCATTTGTTAATTATCACGTCATTCAATTGACGTTTAATTACTTTCTAACATAGTAAACACAACAAAATATATAAATAATGAAAAGAAAGATGAGTACCACAATGTAATAATTATAGATCGGCTTCCATATCGATGCATAAAATTCCAAAAAGGATTATAAATATGCCATCCCAAATTTTAAAACGGAAGATTGTTTAAACGGGAAAGCATTTTCCAAAAAATTGATTGTGGATTGTAGTCATGATATCGACTCAAAATATTTGCTAAAAATGATAGTGAAGTTTGTGCTAAAAAATTATAAAAAATTACACTGTTAAATTTATTATTTTTCCTATTAGAATTAATTCTAATTGTTGTGCATTTGAATCTATAAATATTTACAGATTCTAACTGACATTTTTGTGAAGGTATTCCTAAGATATTCCTAAGATTTAAGTAAAGTATATTTTTGAGATTCGTTCTATTAAAAATTATATTTAGATATTGAACATTTTTGACGGGTTTCAAATAATATTCGAGCCAATTCTGGAGATGTCCACGTGGTTTCACTAGCATTTTCAAAGAGATCACCCAATCTAATGAGTCCATTGTGAATGGGCTAAAATTATGATGCTCGTAGACATGTCCACAGGTTCTCACACGCACATTGCTACTGCCGTTACCAGAGATGACCACGGAAAGCTTATAATATTTCCTGTCTATGGAGCGAATATCGGTTAATTTTAATGAGTCTTACAATGATTTTTTGGAACTTTGAAGTTCCGTGATTTTGACAAAAATATTATTATTTCCCTTTACAAAATTTTAGCAATATTTCCAATTGGATTTTAAATAGATCACCGAAACTGTTCGTACTTATTTACACAAGTCGTCATGTTCCTCTCAAAGTCCGGTCTGACTATAAATCTGTTATAGTGGTTTACTTTTATGTCATAATTTATGACCCCTTTTAAAAAATGTACTTCCTCTGATAGACGAATGTTCTGTTGTATCTTATTCAACATCTGAACATCTGCGACGAGAAACCCATTTATAGGACATTTTATAAATGTTATGTCAATCCTGTTTTGGATATCCTTAAGATCTATTTCACAATTTTTTTTTAAATTGTAGTGCCATCTATTAGAATTTCACCTTTCGAATCATCATTAATATTCAAATAATCCATCATTATAAAGAACAAAATTTTTCATTGAAGTTTGGTGTAACGATTTTTTTTACTAAAACAAATCTATTATAACTGGCTTGTCGCTTGTTTGGGAATGTCAATTTAAAATCCAATTGGAAATATTGCTAAAATCTTGTAGAAGGAAATAATAATATTTTTGTCAAAATCACGGAACTTCAAAGTTCCAAAAAATCATTGTAAGACTCATTACAATTCACCGATTTTCGCTCCATAGACAGAAAATATTATAAGCTGTCGAAAAATGTAGACGAGATCCCGTGGACATCTCTGGTAATGGCAGTACAAATGAAAAAATGAATTCTATTATAGGAATAGCAAAATCGATTAGAATCGGTGCCAATCACTATAACGGTAGAATATTGTGTAATCTATTCGAAAATGTGGGTGAGAACCTGTGGACATCTCTACGAGCGGCGGTATTCCTAAAAAAGGAAAATTTTTGTCCAGGACCTGAACATGATAAAACCCATCATAATTTTAGCCCATTTACAATTGACTCATTAGGTTGGATGATCTCTTTAAAATATTATTGAAACACCGTGGACAAATGCTCAATTTCAAAATATAATTTTTAATATTTTTAATAGAACGAATCTCAGAAATATACTTTACTTAAATCCTAAGAATATGTACTTTCATAAAAATGTCAGCTAAAATCTATAAATATTTCTAGATTCTGCACAACATTTAATATTAGTCCAATTTTATAATTTTTTTTTGAAAATAAATTCCAATAGGAAAAATAATAAATTTAACAGTGTACATAGCACTAAAATAGATTTCGCTTTTTTGTCAAAACGTGCACTTCCTGTCAAGAATCTGTCCAAGTCATAAATACAAACGTAGCAAATTCGAAATAGCAATCGGGCGGACCGAATATTAAAAAAGGCAGCTGTCATTTAAAATGCGCCCAGGTTTGTAATATGCGATGTAAATGTTCTGTTGCTACTATTTTAACCTTTTAGTGCCACAGATGGCACAATAATTGAAGCTTTGGAAGATAATACTCACCTAGAGCGACCATTTTCAAATGTTGCGTTGCGATGTGTACCAGCGGCTGGAGGAAAACGTATACAAACAGATTTAAGCTTCATGAATATTGCTTCACTTTGGAACACAGAAGCAAAATTGAACACAATGACAGGAACATCGTCTATCGCTACTCTAAATGTAATAGTGGAGCTATTAGGCACGGATATTAGGCCAAAGGTGAGGTCTAATATGACAATGAGGGATCGAATCCTGCTAACAATGAGCAAAAATTAAAAACCAATTGCTCGTTTCCCGAATTGGCCATAGGTTTTGAGATTAGCAAAAAAATTGCAAAATTTTACTTTGCAGATAAAATTTGGCTTCACTCAAAGCTTATGAAAAAACTTATTCACCGATAATCAAAAACCGGAAAAAATTACCTATTGATTTCCCTATCGGGCGAACAGTATGTATTCCAACTATAAGAGCATGCATATGTTAAAAGTTATGATCGGAGTATCCCCATCAGGATCAATAAATTTTCCTAGTAGAAGGTGTCAACAAGACGATTCATGATAGCGATCAAATAGCTGAATAGAAATGGTACGATCAAAATTTTTATTTGAAATATTTTCCAAAGAGGATGTGGAACAAAACACTAAGATTGCTGCAGCTCGCGTGAATGTGGAACGAAGAACTGCCCGCTTAAATATTTTCAGAATTATATTTGAGAAAGTGGGGGTTTCGGTGATCTCTTACGTGAACGACGTGATAATGACGGTTATTTGTGATTTGTCAAATATTTCACTGCCAATATTGAGCGTTGACAAATTTTTTTACTTGGCCGAAGTAACTATGGTTCTGTTTTAAGTTGTATTTGTGTCCCTCTAGTTGTAGATAAGTTAAGCGGCTCAAAACATCATCAACGGCACAGGTTGATTCCTATAACAGGACATTTAGTTTGTACGAGTTTAACGCCATTGCTTACCGCAATAAAAGGTAAGTCTGGCGAAATCATAAGGCCACTTTTAAATAAAAGGTAATGTTGTCTATATATTTGTTTTGCAATTTTTTCCGAAGACAACCAGTATGCTTGTCCTAATTCGAACTTTTGCCGTTGACACTTGTTTAGCAGAGACAGTCTGTTTACAGATTGTAACTGCTTGATCTACAGTATTTGTTAAATTTTGTCAAATAGTGAGTCGTCCCCACTTAAATATGATTCCATGACCGGGACAAATTTTTTTAAATTGTTGTGCTTTAACATTAACTCAAATAATTTGGTGCTATCATTATCACAAATTGCAACAGATTTCATTATTTGTTCGATCTGTTTTTATTTGTTTGGTGTTATGAATAAATGTTTACCTTTAAGAAACTTGCGCAA
The DNA here is from genome assembly GCA_932526605.1 of Nephrotoma flavescens. NCBI lineage: Eukaryota > Metazoa > Arthropoda > Insecta > Diptera > Tipulidae > Nephrotoma > Nephrotoma flavescens. The sequence goes on along the minus strand of OW052222.1, from coordinate 175,248,703 downwards.
GGCTTTATCTTGCTGCTGCGCGGTAATGTTGTCGTTTTGCATACAACATATGTTGCGAGCGTGACACATTTCTGTGGTATCTACTGAATTATACGATTCAGCAAGAATTCCAGCTTTTCCATTTATGTTTAACGTCCGTACTGCTCAGTGCTTCGAGATTCAGATTCCTTAAAAATAAAATCACTTAAATTAGTTTAAAAAAATAATAATACAATGGTTTATTAATGCACACCGGTTTACAGCAAACAAACGGCAATGAGTTTGCACTTTTCGCCGAGTCTCGCTTTACAGGAATAAACACATCGCCAACAATTAATTTTTATTTTAAATTGTCTAAATGAATTTCATAAGAACTGGAAGTCATAGCCCGGTACGGACAACTAGTCCCAAAATACTGTCGGGCCCAGGAGGTGGAACTATCCCAATAGCATGCATCCAACCTGAGTTCCGTTCCACCGCGAAACGTTTCCCCGAAACCACTGGCATTGTTTCTGTTTGTTGATGAAGTAGTATCCATTTTAGTTTTACTGGAACAAATACAAAATCAATTTTTTGATATTATTTCATTTTTTGATATATATTCAGTTAAGAATTTCTAAATTAATGTTTTAGAGCAATCCAAACAAAATTTTGATTTTCATTTTTCTCTGTATTTTAACGTGTTTTACAAATCGAGCTGATTATTTTTATAATTTCAATATTTGCTAGTTCACTTTTAATGATTTTATTTTTTGTTAAATTCATATTGGTATTTTTATTATACTAACTTTTATCACCAAAAATAAATTTTATTTTAAATATCAAAAACTATTGCTGTTAAAATATTATATTTGCGTTTCATTGTCAAAACCTACCACCAGAGGTGCGATTTTTTAAATTCCAATCGTGAATAAGTGCCGGAGTTTATTTCGGATTTTTTTATATTTTACTATATAAAAATTGTTTATATTTTAATTAAAAATTTCGTACATCGAAGTTTTTATGTAAATTATTCCAAAAACGGGTTTTTTATATTTTACCTACCGAGACTTGAAGGCGAGCACCAAAGACAACCGCATATGTGCAAATTTTTTATTTTATTTTAATATTCTGGTGTCATTTTGCTTCTTCGATTGGTAACAACTCGGGTTGCCACTCGTACACTATATTTATTAAGTACAGGTACGTATTTTTTAAAATCGAATTTATAATTTAGTTATTTCTGGAATTGGTAAATTCGTACCACAATGTACATTTTTTCAGATATTCAAAATAAATTTGATAAATTTATGGATTTTCTTGATAACCTTGGCATTTTTAGAACAAATATTTGTCCTGAGTAGCCAATCAAGAATATTAAACTTCTATTCGCATTTTAAGTGCCGCTAGGAGCGCTACTTGCATCACGAGATAAATGTGGCCAAAAAATGTTCCTGATTAATATCGTATCTATATTAAAATGAAGTTATAACGTTTTTCTTAATACAACAAAAATTGACTAAAGGTCAGGTACTTTTCATTGCAAAAAGCTTCTGATAACCCAAATTCATTTTAATTTAAAACTTCTACAACATACATTCTTCTTCTTCGGTTTTATTTTTTACGTATTAAAATATGCCAAAAATGGCACAAATCGTTAAACGCAAACAAGCAACACAATTTTGGTCACTTCGGCCTATTATATGTATATCTAAAGGACGCATGAAACCAGTTTTAACACTATAGACTACTGAATTAATCCATTCCTTGATGGTTTGGACCGGTTTATGGATATCGTACGGCAATTTTTGCCGTTAGTGAAATTTATATCGAAAACAACAATAATTTATCACGTTTGTTTCATTATTTTAAAACAAAATACAATTAGAATAGCAATGCAACGTCTTTCTAAAGGCCTTTCACACCATACAGTTTGCTCGATCCATATGAATTAAAGATCAACGAATTGTGTTGTAAATGATGCTAAATACAATTTTTAAAAACCTAGTAGGTATTGAAACAAATTGTAAAATTCTCCACATTTTTGCCTCAACCAGTCAGACTTAAGAGCTTAAGTTAAACGCTGATTGCACCACTTCGGTTAGTGCTTCGGTTGGTGGTCGTACCGCTCTCCTAAGTGGTCCAAAATGGAGCACAACTTAAGAACTTAAGGCTGACTGGTGAGGCATTTCTCAGACGTTTAGTTTTTACCAATTTCATAATAATCACATAAAACAAAATTTTGTTTTTGTTTTTCCTTTTCTGTTCTTTCATAAAATTATTGCTACAAACGTGCTGCAAAAAATTAATACTTTAAAATTTTGTTAATAGGCAAAGAGGTAAGAGACGAAGGAAAGCACATCGTGTTGCTGCACAGTATGGAGCGGAACAATATATCTTTATCTAACTAAAAATCTTGGGCATATTTAGATTTGCTGCTGACGAACAAATGCTGTACGAATTGAAATGTAAAGCAATTTTGAACTTTATGCCCAAACATCCCAAGAGTTAGTAACAACAAGAACGCGAGCGGACTTTATAGAAATGTGATATTTCAATATTATTTTAATTTGTTATACGCTAGACTACTCTCCCTGCATTTCAAGGGTCGTATTAGATCGAGAAATAGATGTACGCGTTGAAACGAACAAATTTTCGTGGTCGGGGTACAGGTAGTCGCGCAGCGGAACAGAGAATTCTGTATGCTGGTTTTAATCTATAAATCGAGTTAGATTATTTTGGTGATGTTTTTAATTGAGACATCGAATTGTATTCGTAAGTGACGAATTACTTCATATGGTCCTTCGTAGGGTAGTTGTAAACCTATACGAATCTTATCTAGCCGTACAAAACCAATAAATCGCAATTGAGAAGCGATTTTGGAACAGTGAATTTGTAGTTTTGTTTTGATTGTCGAGTTGTCGTAGGAGTAAGGTTTTGCATAGTGGTGCTAAGTTGTTCGATGAGTGTAGCGAAGGTTGACTGAAGTAGGATGCCTAGGATTACATTCAGTCTTAGACAAAATGATTCTAGTCAGTCGGTGTAAATGGTGAAGTCCCGACATTCGACAAAGTATTTAAACTGTTTAATCCCAATGAGTAATTCCCAATCAAATGCAGACTATTTCTTCAGTAAAGCGGCCAAGTGGGAATGAATTGGTTCCAGCGTGTTACCAATTTTAGGAATATACCAATTGTAATAATTTACCAAGCCGAAATCTCCGTAATGGCACCAATTCGTTCCAGAGAAGGTAAAATATCGCAAAACGTTATCTTCTGACCATGAGTGTCCTAATGTCGTTCGTGATGTTCTTGCGTTGCATTACGTAAACCAAACGCTATTCGGGTGAATTCAAAGAAGTCAAATGGTGTAGTGATTTCCAAATCATATATTCTTACATCGACGAGTGTTAATTCCAGATTTGTAGTGAACATAGTGCTGTTAGGGAAGTATAATTCTTTAGCAAAGAGCCGAAGTCGTTGTTGACCGCGTAATTTATTGGTGTATAGGCATATTAATGAAACATTGATTGACAGCTGTATCACTGAATCAATTATACCAAATTTACTAAGAAAATCGGCGCCAATGATCGGACGATTCACATATCTGCTAAAACGAAAGCATTTGTAAACGGGCGTTTAGGTATTTTTTGTCGAGCCATTGCCGATGTTCCGGTCTATGATTAAGGTTTAAACTTTTGATTTTCGTTACAGTTCAGGGGGTTAAGTCGCGTTCCGTGCAATAATATGAAAAAAAAAATCATTGGCAATCTAGTAGTTTGAATTATGCGCACGTAATTCTAAATTTTACTGTAGCAAATCAAAATTTCTTATGGGGAATGCAAACCTACTCGATTGGTAATGAAAAAAACTTTTCATTTTAATTATTTCACAAAACGCGACCAGACTCCCAGGTCAGTGTATCAATTTTGTACGCAAAATAACAGCGCGAGTTGGCGAGGTGAGCAAAAATTTTGTGTACATATACAGTGTGTAAATGTGTAATACACAATTTTATATTTGTTTTGTGTTTTTCCTCTTATGTATATGTGCATTCTATGTCAGTTTTGCGATGTATGTACGAAATGTACGAAAATAAATGGGCCCGGTCGAATGACCTTTTCTATTCGATTGGTTTTGTTCATAGGATTTTATGTTTTAATATTATTTTATAAAGATTTGTGTTATAGTTATCATAACATATTTAATTTTTTTATAATAATGTTTTATGTTTATGATTTAATATTTATAATTCACACATTTAGAATTATTTTCAATTTAATTCAAAAATATGAAAATTATTCGAATTAATTCTAAAATTGTGAAATGTTTACGCATAGAAATGTCAGTCCAAAAAAAAATCAAAACAAGATCATGCGCATGCTTCTGGACTACTACTAATACAAACAAGGTGCTCAAAATTCTATTTTTCCGGTTTGCTCACGCTTATCACTTTTCGTACAAAACTGACACTCAAGTTTTAATTTGTATTTTTGTTCCGAAATTTCCTTCGGTAAAATGTATTTAATTGTTTCAACTATTCAATAAACAATTTTTAATTTACAGTACCCAAATATGAATTTTTCAAAAATTAAGTATTCAGTGAGAATTTGCCTTGTGTAAAAAATCACATTTTTTTACCTTAATTCATTAAAATGGATTTATTAATTTTTGTACTTTAAAAAAACAAAAAAAAAGCCAAAATCCACCTTCTATTATTTTTAAGCAAAACTGAAATACGACGCGGCATACTGTTGACAACTTTATCATGGTATATTTGATTAAGGGGTCGTTGTACCAATTATTTTTAATTTCCTCAGTCAACTTTGACTTAGTCGTGACTTTTTTCGACAATTACTGTTTTAATACAGTCCAAACATTTTCAATCGGGTTCATATCGTAAATTACCAGCCCAATCCAGAATGAGAATCATTTTTCGTTTCATATACTCAAGGAATATATAGAAAGGAATATAAATATGCAACAAAACGTTTTTTAGTTCTAGGAAAATTTACAGTAATTAAAAAGATATTTAAAAAAATATATAATTCATATTAATTTAACCTTGCACTGTAATCCAGAATGATATTAGATTATATAATGACTGTCAGAGGGTCTTACAAAGCACACTTTGTAGTTTATTATCTTTTTGATAAACATTTTAGTCACGATAACCGCTACCAATGTGAACGAGTTGACTTTAAATGTTATAAGTAACCGCTTGCTCTCGTATCATATTAGTAAGGTGCCCAAAACTGCCTGGCATTTTTTCTCCATGGATGAGAAACTTTAAAGTGTGTTTTTAATTTACCTTGATGCTTATATCTTTAAAGGATGGGACGCCTAACTTTGGTAGCAGCTACTACAAGGGTCTTCTGGTCGTTATGTAGTGGTGGGTGTAGTTTAATTAACGTTGACTCTGAACTACGTGCGATGGTTCGGTAATAATCTTGTAACAAAGTAATGAAGCAATGCTCATTTGAATTGTTTCAGACTCTGTGTACAGTAGTCATGGCATACACGCTATGTCCCGTAGTAGACTTATTTTAAGCCGCTGTCTCGCCGTCACAGAATCATCATAAGCTATTAGATTTTCCTTTCCTGTGTAATAACTTTCGTATAGCGACGCAATTCCTTTCTGAATAAATTTGGTTATTATTGGCAACTGTTTTCGTTCTAACAAATAAATGCTAATTTAAAACGAGTAAAAACCGCCACTAACACCTAATTAAGAATCTTTTATTCGAAAACCATGTAACTATTAATACAACAAAGCAAATTATATTGTCGATGTTACATTAAAAATATCGCACAACGAGCACAGGAGGGATGAACTATGCTATATCCATTCTGGCGCATCTGACGCTATTTGTTCACTTTTAATATCTAACTTCGCTAATATCGCAGTAACCTTAACTTTTAGAAAAATTGTTTTCAAAATAATGGGTAATCTTTATCTACATAATATTCTAGCGAATTATAAGAATAAACGTTTATAAGTTTATTGTTATAATTCGCTAGAATAATATGTTGACAACTTATTTATATAAACCTATTGAAATGTTAATTTCGACAGCAATTCAATATTTTGAAACCAGGCTACCCGTGTTTTTCTATTTCCATAATTTTATTAGAACCCATTAAATTCTAGTTCTCTTTTAACGGGTATTAGATATCTACGACATAAGTCGACTACGATCTGTATAAAAAATACCACATTCCGGAAGCACGTTATATGTTAAAATTCCCAATAAATAAATTTATAATAATTGTTGCTAAGCTGCCCCATCATACATACATCCATAATAATAACAATAATTATGCGGGAGCTGTTATAGATTTTTGTCTTATGTACATTTTTAAAATACATATACCATCCAATAAACATTATGATGATAGCATAAATTACCGCCGGCTGACATCGTTTTCTTTTTATTATTATTATTATTATCATTATTAATTATTATAATTATAACAACAAAAACAACAATAAAAAAAAAATATATATATAAATAAACCTAGTAAAATAAAATTTGCACCGGTTGAAATGTGGTTTGGCTCTGTTTTTCTTTTATACTTACATACTGCTCGGCGTGCAATGCAGAAGAAAAACCTAAGCAAAAACAAAACAAAAAAATTAAATTATTAATTCATTTAACGGCAGTTAATCAATTTTAAGATTGAAAATTGGTTGTTTATTTATTATTCTTCTGTGTGTGTTGCTGCTGTTTCCTTCTAATTATAAATAATTGCTTTTTAAATAATAAGAAATGAATTAAAGGCAACAAAAAACCATTTTGTACACTCATAAATGTTTGTACATTAATATATTTATGTGTGTGTGTGTGCGTAAATACATATAGAATACACACTTATATTAATTATACAAATAATAATAATCATTAAATGTTTTAATTTGTGTGAAATAATATGATAAAATGATTTTTATGTTCTTTCTGGTATTTCACTTTAGATTTAATTGATTTATTTATTTAACAACATTTAAAGCTAAATAAACACTTATTAACAATCGCACAATTGAGATTAAATTGTTCTTATACACCATTATTTACACTAAGCATTTAGTTTTTTTTTACGATTAGTTTCATCTTGTGTGTTTATTAATTAGCTTCCACTTTTTTTTTATTATTGAAGATGGTGTTGAAATTTGAAACCACTAATTTTTCGGTTTTTGCTTATCCCAATATATTCCCTTCTGTGTAGACAATTCCGGTAAACAACCTGATTCGTTGTTTGACAAGGGTTATTCAGTTTCGTTTATTTTTATTAGGGAGGCATGATTGACCTTTGTATTATTACAATGTAATTTTAATGGTCGTGTCTTTAGATATCGATGATAATCTCAAAAATCGTCAAGTAATCATAGACTAGATGCATAACAACGAATTGCCCCAATCCAAGCTTATAGTGTATCACTTGTTATAAAATCAACGCATACTAGATTTTGGTGACATTAACACGAAACTTTTTCAAAACTTTATCTAATGTTATGTCTGTTTGTCCTAAACTGAAATTGGCGACTGTATCGTTTATGAATTATTTCAGTTCTATTGCTGTCGCAAATGACCAGAATAAATATGAGCCGTACCACTTTTTCCAATTTCGTTCATGCATGGAAAACAAACTCTTTGATGATAGAAATGGAGTAAAAATATCTCTATTTTTAAATCTAGCAGGCTGGAAAATGTTATAAAAAATGAAGCAGTGTTTCATTGTATTCTAGAGAAGCGAGACATAAACTTCGATAAATTATTGAAAATGTGATGTTATAACATGTCACCCCTGCGCTCTTGCAAATGATTCGAATAAAACCAATATTTTGTTGTCATTTGTTTTGCAGCCATAGATGTTGTTGAAAAGTAGAGATTTTTAGAGAAGATGAAAAACGAAAGACTGAAAAACAATTAAAATTAAATTGCAATTAAATTTTCGAATACCTATTCCTTGCATATTTCTGCTCTTAGTATCTTACTCAGTAATTTTCCTCTAACAAACTTCCCCGAGATACATAATATGCACTACGTCAGAACCAATGCGAAGAACCATTTTGTCTGTCGTCTTTTAAAAAATAGCAAATTTTGAAACCAAATTTTGGAAAAAAAAAATAATTTTTTATAAATGAAATTTGTTAATAAAAAATATAATAGGCTTTCTTCATAAAATTAATTAACATAAACTGTTAATAATTATCTTAATTAAATTATATAAATAAAATATCACATCTCTTCGTTAGATCACATAAAAATAAAAGTAAATAAAATAGGGACATAAAAATAAAAGCTGAGCATTTGATTAAATTCTAGGTCCAACATTATCTTCTTGTGGTTCACAAATCAGATCCTCCTCTCTTTTTATAGAAGTTTAGATCTTCCATTTCTGACCAGTTGTCTCCAAAGTGGTGTTTCAGCAAACTTTTTACATATGTAATTTTTGCTTCGGATATTTAACACCAGGTGATATTATCGACGGACTTATTTGCGAAATACTTTTGCCTCGTTTCGTAATGGATTTGGCAGCCCCAACGTCTGACTTGTATGCAGCTTCACCACACACTAATACTATTGCATTTGGCTTGGTCAATATAAATCTCTTGCAGTCGTTAAATATGTCTAAGTACTCTATCGGTTTTATAATTGACTCTCGGTTTCTTACCTAAAATTGAAAAAAAGTTGTTTAGAAAACGTATAAACGAACTGATTTCAAAAACTAAACGGTGTACCTCTTTCGCTATTTTTACAAACACACGATATAGAGGTATAAAAGAATGACCGGCAACTGGAAAAATGATTTCTAATGAAGTGACACTGGGTGGGGCATCTTTGAGGAGCCAATAAGAACACATTCCAATCATAATGGCGTTTTTGTTCTGGCCTCCACAACCATCTCCGACTAAACGAATTCGGTTCTTGTTACTCAAATTGACATTTTGAAAGCGACCATGCACAGCAGATGCAATATGATACGATCCTTTGGAGTATTCATTTTCAGTCCAGGAATATAAAAAACGCTATTTGTCGTTAAAGGTGATTTGGACGATCCAACGACAACCCAAAAGTTGTACATGTACAGCTGGCGGCTGTAATATGCCACCTTGTCGGCCACTTTCAGGAGTACCATGTTTTTTGGCAATCGAATGACATACGTTCTTTTGTTCTCGTAGTAAATGATAGAATGCTTGAGCATGTCTCTTGCGCACTAACCGATCTACCATTAAGGATTGTTTATTTTAGAGTCTTTTTCCCACCTCATACTCTCTGCTAACCTTATACACACCGAACACAGGTCTGCCTAAGGAGCCTTAAATTTAATATAAAAATTGCGGTTGAATACATGGCGGAAGAAACTTTGCGTCACATTACTATCTGGTGCCTTGCTCATAAATACACGGTACACTTTGTTAATATTTAATCCGCTTGGAAGATATTTTCTTTTGGCTAATTTATTTCGACAATAATGAACCTCCAATGTTTTAAACTTTTTTATAAATTGGGTAACTGCATTTTTTTTTGCTACATTTCGGCGGTAATCGAGTGAGCAAGTGGTTTTTATAGACACAAACAATTCTATCCCGTCTAATACCTAAAATACCACAAAATGCAGTTTGGCACACTCGTGAAAGGTTGTTGTTCGCTTTTCGGACAAAGTATTTTATTGACAAAGATCTTTTTGCAGACGAATTATGCATTCTTCGTTTTGCGTTTTGCGCTGACGTATAGGCTAAAATAAAGGAGTCCTGTTGGACTTTGTTTTTAGTTAAATTAACGAATATTTCCACATTTAAAAGACCCTACGTCTTTTCTGTGTTTACACCTAGGTAAAACAGGTGGTCTCGTTTGCCTATATCTTAAAAACGAAATTTCATTTACTATTAAACTTAACTAAATAAATAATATGCAGATTACTTACCTGATTTCCTTTTTTTGATCCTGTTTTGATTTATTTTTAGCTCGCTTTCTGGCCTTCTCGCCGTCCAGAATAACAATTGGGTGTTCATTGCTGATTGTATTCTATAGTCCCTCTATGAGGGATCTATCAGAATAGTGATATTTTATTTATTTTTCGCCAAATTTTATTTTGAACTGAAAAATCAGTATTTAGTATTTTAAAAAGATAGCCTTTAAAAATTATTTCTTCAGTAAATGCTAGTTTTGCACCAAACTTACCTTATGTCAGCAAATAATGAATTTTGCACCTAACGATTTTTTTTGTAAATGTAGAATTATAAATGTAATAATAATTATAAATGTAAATGTAGAAATTTTGAAATTGTTAATTCCCAATTTGAAATTGAAAAGGTATAGATGCTTGAAGAACCAAAATCGCTTGATTTTCGGCTCCCTGAATTAAAAAAGGCTGAAATTAAAAAGGTTGACTTAAAAATGGTGTTTTTATATGAAAAATGGGGCGTTTAAGTTATGTCAATTTGCAAATTTAAGTTTGTTTTATATTTTAAGCACTAGTTGCAATAATTGAATGGTTTGGACTTACATGTCCAATAGAGTGTACCGTTAGTCAATTTTAAAATTAAAAAAACAATTTAATAAAAATGCCATTTTTAAGTCAGCCTTTTTTAATTCGGCGAGCCTTGATTTTCATATTCTGAACGAGTAAGCGCACCCGCTTGTAAAGTGACACAACTCAAAAAGTGATATTTCAGGAATGGGATTTATAAAATTGCAGAAACTTTCAACAGCGATTGTGATATTTTTTGTGTAGCAATAGCTTTCGTTTCAATGTAAAGTTATGCAATAAAGTTTTCTCTGGCTAGGCATATGACAATATTTTAAATTACTCGGCTTAATTTCCCCCCAATTTAAGTTATGTCGCTTTCGAATTAAAGTTAGTACGAACAAATTTTGAGTTATGACATTTTATAATGTCACGATTCAAGTTGGAGATGATTAAAATTTTAATTACTATGTCCAATAAAGCAAATTTAAGTAGTAAAAATACGTGCTCTTTATTATTAATTCATGGTAAGTTCAGTAAGAGTTACAATATTTTAATATACATAACTAAATTCGAAATCATAATAATTTAATAACGATTAGTTTAAATTCTTGGAAATGAATCTTGGAATGTGATGCGAATTTAATAGAGATTCCAGATCTTTTTTTTTTGTATTCTTTAATCGTAAGTTTACTTTTATAAGATGGCCCCAAAACAGGAATTTGTTCTAACATACAATTGTTTTTTCTGCAAAACTCTATTTCTACAAAATCTCTCTGCGAATACGACGTCTTAAACCAGAATTTATTAATGGTTCATTTTTCAATTTTAAATACTCTAATCGATGAAATCTTAATCGTATTAAATCTGAGATACAATGACTACGTCAACGATTTTATTACATAAACATCAGAATGCGATACTCATTTACGTGATAAGGTTCTCCACGTTTCTTGGCCGTACATATCAATTGTGCATATTGCGAAGGAACATAAACTGGCCCTGATTTCAACGTCTTTTTAATTTGTTTCTCAATAGTTGAATGCACACTGTCACCTTCATTTTGAGTATGACCTGTGACTAGGTACTTGCGTGTGTGATAGAGTTTATTTATTTAAATGTTTTAATAGCATACACATATGTTGCTACTATGAACTAATTTTTTTGTTGGCCACAGCAATTATCTGAATAAAAAACCAATTCCATACTACCGGGATCGCTTAAATTAACGACTTTTTCAATAAACTTTAAAACACAACTATACCAATTTCTTCGACTCCACGATTTCCTTCTCCTTCATGCCATAAATAGCATTCCGTACTTCCAGTTTTAATTTCGGAAATTGTGAAATTGTAGCTATTTAATTTCGATTTATAATAAAAAAGTGATACTCGGGGAGTAGGCAAAACTGCCTGTAAGTCATACACAGCAACTATGAAATTCTTAGTTGCCTTATTCTTATCTTCTGTTTTCTCCCTTCTCGACCACTTTTTTTCAAGTTTGTGCTGCAAGTTTGCGCTCATAATTCGCATTGGTCCTTCTTTGGAACAAAAAATCCGATATTATATTCTTCATTGGATATTCTACTATACATTACAAGATTAACATAGGATTCCCCAGTATTCATGCAAAGTTCTTTACAATCTCCCCAGAAACCAATCAGTGACCGCCCACCATCAATGTATTCACGAGTCGTTTGAACACGCTCGAACTCCATCTTTTAGTTCTTTGCTAATAGTAGGGTGATTGTTATGCTTTCCTCGTAATTCGGTTCACGAAACCCAGTGACAGTCCTTTTTGATATAACTGTTCGAATTGGACGATCGTTGATATCCAACGTTGCTTTATAAAAGTTTTTACATACTCGAATACATTCATAGAGTATTTCAAAATGAAATGCATTATTCAATTGGCGATGGTGTTCGGTCGACAAATACCGATATTTTGGTTTAATGACTGTCATGGAGTTTGCAATTAAAATTCGTTGTTTAGACAAATCCCCCAACGGCCAATTTTCTTGTCGTTCGGTTTCGCTTATTTTGTTCGTGCATCCAATTTTGCACTTATCTCCACACGGACGGAGGGCGCAATTTTCTTTCTTAATAAATCTTTCTAGTTTTTGAAATAAATGAGTAGGTCAATCCTTGGTTTCTATTTATCTTCGATTTCTTTGCATTCCATTCGTTAGGTGCAGCTTTTCTCTTTTTGCCAATCTTTGTTTTTATTTGCTGCTGTGTCGTCATGAAAGCTTACGTTGTTTTCAGATTTGTGGGATTGAGCTTCAGCATCAATTTTCCACGACTAAATTCCATTTTTCCATTTTTTGTTGACTATTACTGTTTGTTGATAAAAACCGTCACATCACTAAATATTATTTAAAATAAATCGCACATACTCTAAAAAACTGTCATAACACAAAAAAAAAACAGTTGAAAAAAATGCATTTTAATTTTTTATTAATTGCTAAGGCTACTGCGATGCTGAGATTATTCGTTATTTAAAGCTAATAATGAATAATCTCAGCATAACAGTAGCGTTAGCAATTAAAAAAAAATTAAAATGCATTTTTTTCAACTTTTTTCTTTTGTGTTATGACAGTATTTAGAGCACGTGCGAAATGGTTTTTTTATGAAAACTGAATTAACTCAAAATATAACCAAAATAAAAATATATAATAGAAAATAAACACTGACACAAGTCAGAACATTTTTTTTTACAACCAACCGCATCGAGTAATAAAACACGACTGAGTTGTGTCATTTTATTGTTTTGAAAAACGTCATATTAAACGATGTAAAAAGTGACACTAGCGCCATAAAACGGTTAATAGCATAGATATACTTGTGTCTCTTTTGTAAATTAATAGTTAAGCTTAATTTTTAACGTATACCGCAATAAAACGAGTTGTGTCACTTTAGAATCGGGGTGCGATATGTCTTTATTAGTTTTGACAAATTTGATTTTATCAACTGGAGTTATTGACGATTGATAATATACATTTTGAATATACAGGTTGTCCCGAAAGTGGATCACAGGAATGTTTCTGTTGAATCCCGTGATCAAAACGAATTGTGAGGTTACTTTATACCATTTCGTACGTTAAAGTCCCCCCCCCCCTATCAAGTTATAGACGTTTAAAAAGGAGCTTTCAATAAATGAACAACATGTCACTCTTAAAGAAACCACTTGCCACTCTTAAAGCAATAACTAATTTTATTTTCAAGTAACTGCTAATTTTTTTAAAAAGCTGATAATGACTATTAAGTTAAAAAGTGTTTCAAATTTAAGCCAATGTGAAATTTAATTTTTTTTAAGAAAATATTTTGTTTTTGTACCATTTCTTACCAATAACTCTACGGCAGTAAATATTTTTTGACGGAAACTTAGTCCAGACTCTTAGTTTTCAAAAACTCAACTATTTGTCATATTTGCAATATTATGTTATCTAAAAAATTAAAAGGTCACAATAAACATTGATCTATGTTTTCGTCAAACAAAGTTACTGTTGAAAAAATTGAATTCTAAAAGTTTTGTTTAAATTTTAAATACTTTTAAACGGAATAGTCATTATCAGCTTTTTAATGAAATTAGTGGGTACTTGAAAATAAAAATGGTTATTTCTCAAGATATTGAAGTTTCTTTAATACAACTAGAAGGAGACGTGTGAGCCAATTTCGGGACACCTTATATATTACTTCTAACAATTTTCGACCTAAAATACACATTTGGAGCGCATTTTAATTTTATATGTCTACACCTACCATACATTTGTTACATGATCTCCATAATTAACGGGCATTCCAAGTGAATACTACGAGAATTCTTCTCTTTTCGTGAAGAGAATTGCTATAAGGTAGTTTATATCATAGTTTATGTCATAAGGTAGTTTAGAATTTAGTAAATGCTTTTTCCGGGCAGTTATTAATCTATGTATTCTCTTTCTGGCCAGGTTCATAAAGTAATTGTAATCGCTTTTGGTAGCCATTTCAAATTACACAAACCATAAATAATTTAAATTCCCATTTATGAGGCTGCGGTAGTGAGGTGATTTAGCGTCGTATCACTGTTGTTAAAATTAAAATATTGCCTTATTTTTCAATTTTGTGAATAAATATGTTCCTATAAATGGTAAATGCAATGTTATTTTTTTAATTTTTGTGGAATAAATTGGTTTCGTCCAAATTCTTGGAACTGTGGCACTATTCTGGCAATTCCCAGGGAATAGGAATTTAGGGAAAGATTTTATATGTAATTTCAGTTCAAATATTTTTTTTTCTGGCCTACTGAGGTAAAAAGTTAGTGTTAATTTTTTTCAATACAAAATTAAATTGGGAATAATTTTCCCTACCAATTTAGGTATGGAAAAATTATTCCCAATTTATAAATATTTACATGGATTTTTTTTCGTCAGTAGCCAGGAAAAAATATATTTGAACGGAAATTACATATAAAATCTTTCCCCAATTCCCTATTCCCGAGGAATTACCAGAATAGTGCAACTGAACAATTAAAAACTACATATACTCGTATGGATTACCAAAGTTCATTTGGTTTTCGGTAAGACGTGGATTTCCAAGTAATTTGTGTTGTTCCGAAGATAAAAAGCAAACCAACTTTAGAAATGTCTCAAATTAGCCTCAATATACCTTTCAGTGTCATAACTAACTGAGGTTAAATTGGATGGTTGGTATAATTTCGGTAAATTTTAACATTTTTACGGATGCAAAAGGTACCACTTTGAAATTCAGCTGTTTAGAGTCTGCTTAAAGTCTCCAGGTTGCATTTTAATAATCGTATAAGGACGACGACCAATAATGTTTTTCAGAAGTCGTAACACTCCAATGGGTGAGAAAACTTCATTTTTGGATCACTTTTTCAATTTCGCTATGTGCATATGTGCTGTATCGCCGAATGGCCTGGTAAATAACGCATTTCAATGGACTCAAGATTGGGATGTTGAGCCATAAAGTATTTAATGGTGTATGCCATAAATTAATTTTTGTTTTGCAAAACGCATGAATCACTCCCAGTGATTATTCTTGTAAAATCGTTACTTTCAAATATTCTTTTCAATATTTTGATGAAAGCTGAGGCAATATCGTTACCTGGTCGACAACTGGTGTATTAACTCCAAACTGCACAATATACGGATGTTGAAGTTGGAAGATGCGGCGTCAGATTATACTTATTTAATTTAGAGTGATAAAAAATTCCTCCAATTTCTGATTTGGGACAAGTGATGACATTTTCCAAATCGAAACATATGATTGGTATGTCGCTTTTTATTAAGGTCCTTTAGCGCACGCATTGCGTTTTTTAACTTATGTGCTCAAGGTATCGTTTGGTCCTTAATTTTATTGTATTTATTTAGCATACTCCGCATCGATCCGATTTTGGCTTGTGAAAGTCAATGTTCAATTGCGTATTGAACAAGTAGCGATAGTAGATCTCCTTTACTGTAGGTACGTTTTGCTAGTCTTTTTCCGGCATAAATGTGATTCGACAGCTGGAAAACAAAAAACGACTTAATGTGGTTTACGACAGTAGCTCTCAAATCATCTGATAAATTTTATTGGATGTTTTGCCTCGTAAGTTGTTCGGCACGATTCCAGTTACCTTGTTTTTTCTAAAGGCTTTTGTGAAATTGCTAATATCGAGAGATAAAATGTTTTGCAAACCGTTACACGGTAAGTACAAATATTAAAGAAGTAGCGAAAAGTAAACTCACGTCTGGATTGTGTACAACTTGTCGTGGTCCGATTTTTTAAAATCCTTGCAGTCATTGAGGCAATAAAGTTGTATTTACCCGACTGATCCATTTTGCAGTAATTTTTAAAGTTTGTCTCACGCTCATAACTACTACGTAACTTGCACGTTCATAACGGCAGTTTGAAAGGCACTTTTTAATATTCTTCAATATTTTTGGAGGTCTTACTGCGAGTTCATACGACGGATAAAAATCTCGGATTTTTCTATCCCAGATTTTTTTTCAATATTTTCAACTTTTTTATATGAAAAGAGGCGTGCCCGTTGTATAATTTACGTGATGTAATTGGTTAAAACGATGGGATAGTAAAATCCGAGATTTTTATCCGTCGTATGAACTCGCTGTTAGTTGTCCTCTGTTATTAACAAATTCTTCTCCGGCATTGGAATTTTCGTTTCTTATCGTTCACAACCTATTTAGCCTCATTTGTTACAATGTTTTTCTCTTTCGTTTTGACTGTAAAATAATAAACTAATTAAAATTTGAGCCAAATCAGCAAAAGCAAAAAAATATTCTACTTACCACATGAATTTACGCCCCAATAAGTTGCGGAACCTCAAACATTATTTACACTTTTATTAATTAAATTTAATATCGGTTACAGGACCAGCAGTTCTAACTGATATTTTTTTTGTAGATAACTGTTTCATGAATTAGATTAAAGCTTTCGTTGAATTACACCTTTGATTCATAGTTATTTTGAAAACGGAGGAAAATAGACTAATTTAGGCGTGCACAATCGAAAGAGAAGGTTTTATTTATTGAAACCCATCATTACCTCATTTTTTTCAATTTTTGTTGGTTACACCTTTTGTTCGAATCGCGAAATGAAGATCCAAAATTGTTATCGTTTTTCTTTTCGCCATTATTATTTCATGTTCCACATCGACTCTGGTGGCTAAGTGAGCTGTATTAAATCCTCGTGCAAGTCAGTGATGTTTAAGGTAATTACTGGAGGTGATTTAAATTTAATGGGCGTTGCATCAATATCCCTATTATCGTAGTCTTGACAATATTTGTCATGCCTTCAAATTCTTTAGCTGAAGATTTGCTTTGTTCGACGGCCGAACATAGGCGTTTGTTTTGTAAAACCCTTAAATCATCACAAACTTAATTTTACAATAAAAATTGGAAACGCAGCATTACAGATAGTAGCGAAATTTCGGATAGATAATTTCCTATTCAGCTCTCAATAGCCCGGATAGCGAATAAAAAATTAGAGCAAATATTTCAAATGTCATATAATTTGTGTGAAGTTTCTTAGAATTTGTTTATTTCACTACTAGAGACATTGCGGATAATAGAATTACTTTGCATAGAAAGTTATTGTATATTAGATTATCGATATCATTAGTCGGATACAGCGTTTCACTAGCATTTGCTATGTTTTGTTTTTATATACACTAATCCGGAGCGCAATATTCAGCGCCGACTGGAAAATTATTAATTGTAACTTTCTCTATTACCCTTATTATTGCTTTTTATGTCACGTTTCGAATTGTCAACTGGATTATTCCACAGGATGGGCCATCTGTTGGTCCTTTCTTCAATCGATAAATACTTAATGTCATTTGTTTTTAAAAAATTTTCGACATCTGAAAAGTCAAAAATATGCCATTTATCATCATGGGAGTCGCTAACAACGCAGTTTGATTGTCCAAATTTATTATGAAAACAATAGTTCAAAAACAACAACAACATTTCGTAAACTACGTGCGAGTCCTCAAAACTGATTCAGTGGAAGTTCATTGACAACAAAAACATTTCACGAATCACATTACGATGCATTTTGCATGTTGATCTTCTTTTTCGTCCATGCAAAATTCAACTAACTCAAAAATTGAAGCCACCAGATCATTTAAATCGTCGTCGTTTTGTTAATTGGACGCTTGAACGAAATGAAATGGTTTTTCATCAAAAACAATCTTTAACAATGAAGCTCATTATCATCTTAATGGGTACGTCAATAAACAAAATTGTCGAATTTGGGGAGCGGTAAATCTTCATGTTATTCACGAAGTAGAAGTTCATCCTCCAACAGTCACTTTTGGTGTGGCTTATTGGACTGTTTTTCTTTGAAAACGAACAGGAAAATGCCCTTACAGTGAATCGGGGATGTTATCGCAACATGTTAACTGTTTTTTTGGCCCAAATTGAATGAATTGCGTGTCAACGACCTTTGGTGTCAACAAGACGGAGCAACATGCTACGCAGGTCGTGTATCAATCCATTTATTGTCAACAAAATTTGCTGATAGCATAATTTCAAGAAATTGTGAAGTTCCTTGGCTACCAAGAAAGCCCGGATTTAACATCACTTATTATTTTTTGTGGGGTTATTTGAAAGAAAAGGTGTATGCTTATCATTCAAAAACAATTGAACATCTTGAAAACAACATTCGAGCTGAAATTGAGATTGACGGCGAAGCCGTGGTGGCCATATGAACGATATTTTTTTCATACATAAATGGCATAGAACCATCTTTTCCTTATCAATAAAAAATTTTGACTTTTTATCGCAAAATGCGTTTATTTATAAATGAAAAAAGGACAAACAGATGGCCCACCCTAACGGATTGTCAATTTGAGAGAAATTTTACATAATCTTTATTTTTAGATAATTCCAACAAGAAGCCATTAAAATAAATTTGACTTCAACATTGACTGATTGAATCGTTCATTTTCACCGATTAAACAAAACAAAATTCTTTTTGAAATTGCCCAGCATTTAGAAGCGAGCTCCAGATAGCGTCTTCGTATAAAGGTGTGGAGCCAATTAATGTTCCACGCCTATAAATAGCAAGTTGCATTTAAATTATGTTAAAAATAACAGATTTAAACGACCGACGGAATAACGGATTTAAGCAATCCGTCGTACAATTTTTAAGTCATTAACCTCTAAAACTTAGATAATTGCCCTTAGCCATTAAAAATGCAGAAATAAAAAGAGAATTGTCGAATTTCAATAAAATCATAAAAAGTGTTGTAATTTGAGGTTAATTTTTAAATTTGCCACCACTTATGTTTTTTGTGCTAGGATGTCATGTGTTATTTGACAGATGAGAAGTAGAAACATTTCGGTTATTAAAAATGGAAAGATATGCGATTGAACAACGCGTAATTATCATTTACGATTATTTTAAATTTGGTGAAAGTTATGAAGAAGTAGTGAGAAAATGAGAGTCGAAACACATCAATTCGTCATCGTTCATAGCAATTACACATTTCACCAACCATTTTATTCAGTGTTTTGCCCAAAAATCTTCTTTTACAGAAACACTTAATTTTTGAAGATGGAAATAAATTTTGCGATGTAATACCCTTAAATTTTTTTCCTTTGCGGGTTTTTAAAGGCAAAAGTCTTTGCCAATGTTCCACAAACAATTTATGACCTAGCGGAGAATATTACTATATCCAAGAAATTGTAACTGCAGCCCAAAAAACACCGAAAATTTTGGGAAAGAATGGTAGCTTGCTGCCAGGTGCAGAAGGCCGAATAGGAACACTCTTTACAACGAATGGAATTCTATAATTATGGCTAACTTTCAAATTTAAAAACGAGAAAAAGAAATAGTTTTTATATGTACCAACCATAAGTCCGTATACGTAGCCCATTGATAAACTATGTATATAAGTATACGAATTTATAACGATTTGATATTTTCACACAATATACAAACAATTATTAACGTAATTACTATTATTAGTGGTGTGCTATTTTTCGACTATATACTAATTCTTATATACGAGTATTATGTACAATACATAACAAAAACAGCAATAAAAAATAACAACCATAGATAATTTCTACTTTATTGTTAATATATTATTATGATTACATTGTACAACTAATGACCATGACAAATGAACAGAACCCTGCCACATATATCAGCTACTGTGCGCGTCTATATAAAAATCTTTTTATTTTCACACAATACGAATTAATCAAAAATGAAAAATCAAAACTCTATAGTCAACCACCACTATTAAACAGCGGGAAACTGTATTCTCTCTCTAGATTGTACGTACATGATCTTCGCATCATTATAATCATCAACATAATCATTATATAGCAAAATGTGCCAACATAATTTTTAAACTTAAGTCAAAGAAAGAAATAAGATTACATATTTTTATACGAAGATGGAAAAGCACAAAAAAAAAATTAATAAAAACAGTTACAGATAAGAAATTGTTTTTTTTTATCGTATGCAGCATATATGGATGAGCCCAACCTCTTCGTAACCATATATTGTATAACCGGTCCTTGCCATTCAAAAATAACAAAATACAACTCTTTTCAACTCGAAAGGTGATGACAAAAAAGATTAATAATCTTGGCATTTATCATCTTGTAAACCTATGTATAATACTCGCGATCACAGGAAGGATAATCATAATACTCGTATAATAATAAAAAGACACCTACAGTTTCAATTTCTATTGAATTTTTATTTTTTCCCAATATATCGATTATTAATAACAATAATAATAAAAATAATTATTATTAATATATATTTTTTGGGTTGGTTATGTTCGAATAAAATAAAAGGATTGGTATTTATTCTTAGATTGTTTGAATGCAATTAAAAACACAAAACAACAAAAAAAAAATATATGAATGAAATCGAAATAATGGGAAAACACACGGTGAGTTAATTTTTTTCCAACTTCGCTATGGGTTATTATCAATTACGGAATACACAACACAAAAAATTACCGTGAAGTGATGAACCAAAACTAAAAGTAGTTTTTTTTTCCGTATCCTCCAATCAGTATGCGGAGATTTTCGATCTGTTGCCTCTGTTGTGACACTGAGTATGTACACCATTTTATTATTATAGATTAATTATAAATTTGTCACACTCACATACTGTGACTTAAATAAAAAACATATACATATATGTATATTTGATTTGTAACAAATCAAAACGAATTAAAATGTTAGATGAACATTAATCAAAACTATACACAATGCAAAATATGTATAGTGGTGAGCGGTCTGATTAAATTTGATATGAAAATTAGTTACAAAATTAAAATATTTCACTATTTTTCGCGGGAGTAATTAATGATTGCGTCCTGTAACCCATTTTTTTGGTTAAATATTAACACAATAGGAACGGATTCTTTTAACGGTTAGTGACCGCAATTCTTTCGGGTTCCATAAATTACATAAACACTAAAATAAATAATTTTAATAAATTAATTACAATTTATTTTATTGTGTAGCATGTCAACTAATTGTCAGAAATGTAAAACGCGATTTATGTTTAATCAAATACTATTTTACATTGTAATTATATTTTATTGTATGTTTTACATTCATCTTAAATATGTTTTGCTTTCCATGTGACATTTTGAAATATTCTTAAAGGTGCCTTATCATCTATTTTCGGGATTTGTTGGTCCAAACAAAACATTGCGGCTCTCCACACTTTGATTATTTCGTCGTGATTCCATCACTTCAAAAAATCAATCGACGTCCACATTTGATTTTTTTGCGCGTTTCTTTGTTTATGTTTAAAAGTTTATTTCTGCTGTGCAAACTGCTCCCTTGGTTAAAAAATTAAATTTTTCCGTCCGAAGCAAAAATTAACCTAAACTTCAAAAAATGACAAATAAATAAAATGGCCTTGAAATATTTTATCTTTGAAATAGTGCGAAAATCAGTAGAATCAAAAAAAAATGATGTTGAAAAAAGAATTACAAATTTCCTCTTACTAAATTTTATATGAAATGTTTCTTTGTTTTTAGTGAGACCTCTGTATGTTGGAAATGCCCATTTTTTCTTCAATCAGTGCGTTTTTCCTTGACGAGAAATTTAATCTAGCAGTCTGTTTCTTCTAAAAAAAATATTTTTTGACATCTTATGAATTTTTTTGTACTAAATAAAAACATTATTTTAACCAGGTGATTTTAATTAAAAACAAATTTTGATCATCTCTTTTTCTTAGTACATGTAACAATTGTTTTAAATACAAGGATTTTAACAATAATATCTTTTTCTTTTTATATGGTTTATATTATTATTATTATTGAAATAAAGTATGAGTAAAGTTTCTTAAATCTTTATATATCTGTCACACTCATTGCCTGTTTTAGGAATAGAAACAACAATGCCAACTTTAAAATTGATTTCCTGAAAACCTAAAGTTGGCATAGTTGTTCCTATCTAGTTCTATAACAGGCAATGAGTGTCAACTATAGGCCTATTTCGCTTGTTACGGATGGCCCGCAGCCAACCCGCAGTCTAGACCCGCACGCTAGATCTCAGGGTAATGGTATGGGTCGTGGGGGAATTAGAGGCTTGTGTGCTCCTGACCTACATCGTAGAACAGACAAAAATCAAAAGCAAATAATAATAACTGCAATAATAAACGTAATAAATTAATCATAAATGGATGTGTTCATCAGGCGGCAATCGGATCTCTCCGGGGACAAATATCCGCTGCTGAAGAAACCCCTCAATGACCCGTCGACCCCGATGCACAGCCACCACGAAGCGGTATAATAGAGTAGGGACGACTCTTCAATAAACCAGGCCTCTCTTTACCCGGAAACACCTCCAGCTAATCCCCCACAATTCACACTTCGAAAACATGGGACCGCCGAAGTGCCACGGGGAGACCGTGTGGATTTTACGGTCGTCCCCGACTGGACGACACATACGTTGGATAAACCACTCTGTCCCTTTGGATGTCCTGCCAAGGGGAGTGGTAAGCCCAGCCTGTAAAAATGGAGCCCCGACACGAGATAAGAATCCCCTTCTCAACATACCAACCCGAAAATTTATTTAGTAATTCATTTTAAAAGGCAAAAAACGAGGGGCAAAAAAGGTTAGATGAAATAATGAAACCCGGAAAGAACAAAATAGACCGACCAAGAAAGAAATAAACCAAATGCCTGGAATTGTCGTACTAATTTTATTAACAAAGGAAATTTCACCAAATCTTGTGTTTTAGTGAAAGTGGGGCGACGGTAAAAGCGAACCCAAATAGATAGTGGAGAAAGGAAGGCGACACACTGGTCCCTGTAGAAATAACACAAAAACCTGCGCCCAAGAATATTATGGAACTAATATTCTGTGGATCCGTAAGAGATTGTAATCTGAAGACCTGTAGTTGCAGGAAGCACTGCCTCTCTTGCAATGTTGCCTGTAAAATTTGTGAAGGCTCACACTGAGAAAACTGATGTTCAGAAACGACACAGTTTATACATGTTTCGAACATAAAATAAATTTGAAAAGACGACAACAACAATTTATATCCCAATTTAAAATATTTTATTTAGTCTGTTTTAAGTCCATTTAACAAATAATTAATAATTTCGATGAAAATATTAAATATCAAAACAAACATTAAAAATTTTGTATGTAGCTATAAAATAAAGCTGCTACTTAAAAAAATGTTTCAGAATTAATAAAATTTTATGCGCAGGGTGGATAGCAGTGATGGAAAATGAATTTTTTGAATTGTACTGAAAATTGAAATGAAATTGTACTAAATCGAGTTAAATTGTATTTAGTTTTTATGTTTTTTATATGAAATACCCAGAAATAGTTTTTAATTCAAAATTTATTTTGAAAATTGCCTTATTCAAAATGTAGAATACATAAAATACATTTGAAAATTTATTTTATGTGATTTATAAAATAAATAAAAATATAAAAATTTTACAAAATAAATTTTTCAACCCACAAACCAGATCTAATTCAGCAAACAACGTTACGCAACAATTTACTATACAAAAGCAAAATAGTTAAATTTTGATAAAATGAAGCAAACAATTAAGAAATCCAAATTTTTCAGATTGTACTGAATTCCGCTCTAAAATACTTTTGCACTTTTACAAATTAATTGTATCGAAAAAAGTACAATTGTACCGACTTTTCCATCACTGGTGGATAGTTAATTTGTAAAATTTCTAAATATGTTATGCCTAACTTGTAAATAAAATATTTATAATTTAACTTGTTAAAATAAATGAATTGGCTATAATAATTTCTAAATAAGGAGACTTTTATGTCAGATTGACCCATGAGCCTGCTGATACAGACCATGTTTTATTTTGACTTATTTTTATAAAAGCAATTCCTTTCAAAAAATAAGAAGTTGCTTCTTCTGGATCACAGCCAGTTTGGTAGCTTTTTTCAAATGAACAAGAGAGATTGAGAAATCTAATAAATTAAAAACTCAATTATCTCGTCACACTCACAAGCTACCCTACAAACTAAAGATAAATACTTTAGCTACCTATATGAAGCAAACGCAAGTTGACTTAGCGAATTATATTACACAACTAATAAGCGTTGAATATTTTATTATTTCGGGTAGTGTAATGTAATTAATTTAGTATAGAAATATATTATGCTATAAAACGATACACAATAATTATGATCTGGTTACAAAAATTTCTCTTAAAACTATTTCTATGTATTAAACATTATATTTCTAAATTTCATATAATGTAAAATAGGAAATAAAATAAATTAATAGGAATGAACATATTAACTTAATGAAAATTCCTATTAGTCAATTCAGATATATTTTTGACTGAGTCATGTATGATTTATATAATATGCAGGTATAATTTGTTTACATGGTTTATGCCCGATTTTCATATGTGGATTTTTTCACTGCAACTTGCACCAATACTGAAAGATATCAGTTGAAAACGTTATTGCGGCAGAGAGAGAGAGGCATTAGATGAGGAAGATGTTCTACTTATGAATACATCAGTCGATGACGAAGAAAATGAGCAGACTAGCGATGTGTCACTTGATTAAGAATTTGATATATAGTTACGTATCTAAACATTTAAGTTATAAATTAATGAGGTAAGGCTAACTTTCAGTTAGATAGGATTTGAGTTGAGTTCAATAAAAAAATTTTAAACGCCAATTACATAAATATTGACTTTCTATATATTCGATTTCTTCCCTCCTCACATAATTTTATAAATAGAATCAACAATTCCACCCAGATATTGCAGTATTTATGTCCGTCTCTAAAACATCATGTTTGGTTGACATTTATGGGAATGACATCGATGTCAAGATAAAGGTGCCAGCGGGTCAAAAAACGCCCCAACAATGATTTTCGGGTTGTTTCTGTCGATGTTGTCAGGAAAATTTTCGGGGATGACGTCCGCGTCCAGGTACGGGCGCACCAGGTGTCCGAAGGGTTTTTGGCCGATGCCATATTTGGATTCAGCGACCCAAAAAACCCCTGGGCGCTTAGTTTCTCTCCATCCCCGCGTGATTTTCGGGAGAGTCCCACGGAGATGACATTCATCGGCTTTCCTGAGCTCCAGGCTGTGGGTCAATTTGAACATCATAATCGTGATCAGCGACCTCGAAAACACCCGGGAACCCGAGTGGGGCTAGTTCTCTAATCTTCCAAAAGCCGTCTCAAAAAATGCATTTTTTGAATGAAAAATCCCAAAAGAAAATCCCAAAAACAATTGAGTCCGAATTAAATTAAAATTGAATAGAGAAATTAAAATATATGACAAAACAAAGGAATTAATTTTAAGTGCCTGCCCCAGAACAATTATAGGAGAAATCACTCACCCGAATGTGCTTTAATTGATTTTTTAGGTGGTGCCGTTGATGTTGATAGCGGGGGCTATTGATATTGAAAATTGTTTTAGATTTTAATGCGGCTGTTGATTTTTATGAGGCCATATATTTTATTTACGAGGCCCTATGATCACAATGTCGGAGAGTTGTGTTTGACTTATTATTTTAACCATAGTTCCCCCAATAATCCACAGTTAAGTTATTTTTGAAGCACAACAATTACTAATTAATTAGTTAAACTAATTAGTTAAATTACTTATTAGTTTTGTTAATTTATTACAAAGTCTCACAATATAATACAATTATTTTAATAAATAATTTACTTACTAAATTAAAAATACAGTGAAATTCGCCATGAAACTGCCAAAACTATACTTAAAAAAAAATAAATCATGAAACATTTTTTTAAAAAAAGCCCGTTCGAAAAAATAGGACAGTTCGTTTCAATTCGTACATATTACCTCAATTCAGTCTCGTATGTGGAGATTTGTGATAATGGAATATTCCATTATCTAATATTTAGTTGTATGACCCTTTTTGTTCAGCAGCGGCGGTTCATAGAGATTTTAACACGTGTTAACTGGAATTTGTTCCCCGGCAGACCTTAATGCATCCCATAATTCGTACTTATTTTTCTACTTCTTTGTACTAATTGTTTTCTTGATAATACTCCATGAGTTATCGATCGGATTTAGATTGGGTGATTAAGCCATAACCTCTACGTTGTGTGGCCTAAACGTTTAGGGTCATTGTCTTGTTGTTGAAAACAACAATGGGGCATTGTATTTTCAGCAAACATCTTTTACTTTATCAAATGTATTGGCCCTGTACCATACCACGAAAATCCATCCCATACCATAATTGATCCACCATCGTGTTTTATAGTTTTTTTGGTCATTTTGATAACAAACTTGGCCGACGTTATATATGACAGCCACCAACCGAACTAGACAAATTTACTTTGGTTTCATCAGTCCATAACACTTTTTCCATTTTTCTCTGTGTTTGCCCGTTGTTTTTTGCAAACCGTACCCTATGTTTATGTTTTTTCTTGACAAAAGTGAGACATTTAAATTTAGATCAGTCTTGGATATCATAGAAGGATCTTTTTTTGCCGTCCGCACAATTAAAGCGTCTTCCTTTTTGTGGTTTTTCGAATACGTCCACGTTTTTCGACCAAAAGTTGCTGCTGTGTTCTTCATTGCTGTACAGAGTTTTGCACTAACTGAATCAATATCTTTAGTTTTTTTTTATAATACACTTTTTTACCTAGTTTATAATAATTTTAATTAATTTTTATATGTGTATCTCACCAAGTTTAAATTAATACCGATGTCCTAGTTTCTTGAACGCAGAAAGAATATTTTCATAATTATTTTCGGTGATTCCCCGAAATATGCAAAAATTATCTGCTTACTCGATCAATTTTTTAGTAGATTCATAGATTGTATTGGGACTTCACCTGGTAAACAGGCAAACCATAATTTAATACATATTTTTGTAATAAATTTACGAAATTTAAAATTGAGTGGAAAAATGATGTACACTTGTAGAGTCCTATTTTATTTAACACCATTGTATCTTCGAAGCATCTGAAGCATCTGTTTCAAATAAGGAAAAACACCAGAGTGTTGTTACTTTAATCGCATATCTCAAATAGAATTTAGTAAACTATAGGAGTTTTATTTTGGACTCTTCATTTTATGTATTTGAGTTTGACCTTGTCACACTAGCAAAAAAAAGATAATTTTTGACAAAACAAATAATTAATTTTTTTATAAATAAATTGAGGACTACTGGACATCAAAAACTCTATTAGCCAATATTTTTTTTCGTATTGCTACGAACAATTAGATTAAATTAAATTATATTTCCTAGAGAACTTTTTCGAATTTTGATACAAGAAAAGATCTTGAATTACAAATATACGAGTATATTATACAACACAAATAAATAAAATAAAAACAAATAAATAAAACATTCAAACAATCACAAACAACAAACAAAAAAAAAATGCTTTCGCTGCACCACCAATTAATTCAAATTGATTCCAAAATCTTTAACTGAAACAAGACAACCATTTAAAATACAATAAAATTAAAGAAGCAAAAAATAAAATAAAATATTAATTTAAAATTTTAATTTTTTATTTTATAAATTAATTTTAAACTCATAAATCACTTAATTTTTATTGAGAAGCAAAAATAAATAAAATATATATACTTTGAAGGACGGTTTGAAATGAAGATCTGACAGATTGATGTGACAAAAAGAAGAAAATACGCGCACAGGAGAAAATATCATATAAATATATCGGGCTATTTGCTTTATATCGGTATCAGTATGTCAAAATGTCTAGACACTCGGGATCATATGATCGATTTTTAGTGTACATTGTGGTTTATAAATAAATAAAGGCCAATTATGGGTGAAAGAAGAGTCGTTGGCCGTTTTATGTATAACGTCGGGAGATCGAAAGGTATCCAAAGTTATAAGTTTATGTTAGGTGCACACCATTCTTTGTTGTTTTGATATCAAAATTGGTAATAACTGCAAACACTGTGCATCAAAAATGCATAAAAATATCTAAAATCCAATTTTGGATTTTTTTTTATTTTAGTTTTTAATGCGAAATCATGTTTACATTTTAGTTTTTTTTTATATACGTGTATCTTAAGATCGTGGTTAAATAAAACAAAAAACATATCGTATTTTTTATGCATCTGTATATTTTATGTGCTCGTACGCGAACTGATTCTTAATTATGTACGAAGTGGTAAAATAAATCTCCGCGTGTCAATTTAACTTATATTTGATGATGATTTGTGTGTATCGCCGTAAAAATTGCCAAAGCTTCCTATATATGTTTGAAATATTAATAAAATTATGTATATATACCAGGGAGGGCATGCCGCATGACACCTAATGCCAATTTTCCCACAACACTTTATTAAAATCATATTTAAATACAAATTCATTATAATAATATGTACAATTAATCGGTTTAATTAGTAATAAACATTTATTTATTTTTTGCTTGCAATTAACTAATCAAAACTGACAATTAAATAACTATAAATTATATAAAAAAAAATGCATAATATACAAACAATGATATCGTACAATGAACTGAAATGTATACGTTATGCGTGTATGAAAGTGAAGAATGTTTAATGTTTTGTATCTTCAAATTAATGATTTTTTTTTTTTTTTAATAAATTTTCTTAAAGACTGCAGAGAAATTGATTTATATTAGATGTTAATGTGTTGAAAAAATTGCAGCGCGATATTTCATCACACTGTGTACATGCAGCTTACTTTTAAGCGCATAATAACAAGAATTTATATCTAATACAAATATCTAACGTTTTCTGAAGGCCATTCGGATTTTTTTTTATTGCATGATATATAAACGATTTTTTTGTTTGTTGCTGGAAAATTCTCTTGCGGTTTGTGTGTGTACACATAACATGATTTTTCAAATATTTCCCGGAACTCAATAAAAAATTAATCATTTACATTTTATTGTAGTTAGAATTGGATGATAATCACATTTTTTTTTTGTATTTTGTGCACAAAATGCATTTAATATTCGTAATATTGTTGTTGCTGTAGTTTACGTTTTGTTTTTGCTGAATGTTTAATTCTTCTCAGGGCTTTTGATATGTCTTGAAATACGAGCAATAACAATAACAAAAAAATCGTATTATATACGCGGACAACAAACAAGGAATAAACCCGAAAATTTATTGGGAAGAAGAAATCATAAAAAAGGGGATGGAACCTAGCCGAAATTCTTAGATATTTTTTTTTTAGTTTTAATTTTGTTCTTAAGACAAAAACCCTAAAAAATTTTTACCGAACACACAACAAAAAAAAAATGTAAATAAAATTAACACTTTATTAACTGGTGGTAATTATATAGAGTAAAAAGGAAAAGGGTGAACGCTATAAATAACATTGAATCTATATATACTAATTGTTAATAACATGCAAGTAATTTAATTTGATGCAAAATTGTTATTTACTCGTGCGGTATTGAATAATGCAATCAAAGGCCAGTGGCAAAATCATAAATAATTTTTCAATTAAATTTATTAATCACAGTAACGATTACTACTTAGTTGTTAGCAAACAAAGAAAGACTTTTAACAGGCTAATTAATCCACTCCATAATTCAAATTTTATGCGATTTTTCTATGGTTTGCTGTGGTAACCATAGTAAACCACAGCAAACCATAGAAAAATTGTTTCTATATGCGAAGAAATGATTGTCAAATTTTTTTCACGATTCTTAAAATTTCAGTGAAAACTTGATCTTAAAGAGATGTACGAAGGATTTAATAATGTTTGAAAGCTCAATATACTACGAGTATTATAAAATGCTGGTTGTCACATCCACATGTAACAATCCATATTTGGACATGTCATAAAATCTTAGTACATAAAATTGTGCGATTGATTGATTATGCCCTCGCGTTCCAGAATACAGTTTAATGGTCTGTAAGGGTTAACCAAGTAAAAAAAAAACATATTCCGTTTTTTTCTTCTTATCGGCTGGTAAAATTTATGAACAGTGTTTTTTTTTATTATTATTATTTAAAATATATTATTCTCTTGTGTATATATATATATATATATATATATATATATATATATATATATTTTTTAAACATTTTCATGTTTGTAAAATGTACGAATATATATTCTGAATTGATAAGTGGGATCGTATTAGTGTTAGCTTTTTAAAAATTAAAAAATGTATATTTTTTTATGATTCTTAGTTGTCTACACTCGCGTTTTTTTTATCTTACATTTTCATTACACTGTTATATCGTATAAATATAAAATGCAGTACGAGAATATTGAATATTATTACAATATTTAGTAAGGTTGGGTTTTTCATTAGGTTATGTTTTTTTTTTTTTGCAATACCACCATTACACAAAATAATAAACAACCTACTCTCGCAGTCAAGTCAGTCCATTCACAATTTACATTTACATAAAGTTTTTTTTTTTTTTTTATTTAATCTGTCGCTTATATTGTCCCAGTTTTATGCAGTTGTTATGTATGCGAAGGTAAATAAATATATGTATGTATTTCAAACGAAACATAAAAATTATGTTTGAACTAGATTTGAAAATATATAAATTGCAATCTGGCAATTTCATCGGGGACTACTCGTACACAAATGGTACTAGGGCGCTGCAAATTCTGACGAGATATAAAAATATTAAAACAATACACCAAGCAAAAAAAAAAATCACTCGACCGAAAGAGAAAACCTCCACGCCCTCTGGCAGTGCTCAAATTGCAACTGGCTTTTAACATATTATGTTATCGTTTGGTTATTTCATTTCTTTGTAAAGTTTTTTTTCTGTGTTTTTGTTCAGCTTTGATTACAGTCATAAAAAGTAAAGAAAACAATAATAATTATAATTATTATTATTATGCTTATGATTATATTAGTTAAAAAAAAAAAATCAAAAATTACTACTATTATCACCCGCCACTGTATATTTCTGTACTTGTTTATTAGTTTATTGTTTGTCTACAGTTGGGTTTCTTTGAAATATAGTTTTATTGGCACATCATCTCTTGCTCTCGCTTTTTTTCAAATTTTCGCGGTATTTTACTTCAACTCTACCAGCGCAAATAAAAATGTTTTGTATTACTTTCCATGGCGGTGGTTTGTTGCGCTAAAGGCAATTTTTATGTTTTGAGTTACGTTATTTTTGGTGTTAGCTCTTGTAAATAAAAGGATAATGTTGTTGTTATTCAGAGCAATTGAATTATTTATTTTATTTGGTTTTACTTTTAATTTATTATTTTGTTTGGGTAAAGATTTTTTGTCAAAATTGTCAAATGAATCAATTTTGTTTGAAGATATAATTTGTGTAGAGCTTTAATGAATTAACATCTGGATAAAGCTATATTCGGCTTCAGAGCCATCTATGATGGAAGAGAGGGGAAACTTTTATTAGGTTTGAAGTAATGTAAAATAACGCACATGCGTGCGAAACTCACAGCTTTCCAACTTGCATCTAGTTGCCCCTTATTTCAACAGCAACATTCCACTCTACTCGCACATTAAAGCAATTGGCAATCGATGAGGCGTCGATATATCCAAGATCATTTATGTTTAAAAGCGTGATTTGTATATGAATGATGTTTTAACAAGGGCTAATACTCTGGATAAAGCAAAATCCTTAAAGGCTAATTTAATAAATTTACTTAATTCTGGTGGTTTCGAATTAAGAAAGTTTACGTATAGTGAATTAACATCAGATTCACAGGAAGATGATTTTTCACGTGCCCTCGGAATGCGATGGAATACCATCAACGATACCTTCAATATTTGTTTCGTTACATATAAATTAGGTCAAGCATGTACTAAACGATCGGTTATGAAATAATACCAACAGACATGAACGAAACTTTGAATAACTTCAAAGTACAACTTTCGAAAGTTCAATCTTTAAGTATACCCAGATATAGCATACCTTGTTTGTACAGAAGTATAATAGTTGCACAAATTTGGAGATGCATCTGTTAAATATTTTCGGTGTACCAGAAATTTCCTTTTGCGCTTATTATGTGCTAAATGACGTGTTGATCCCTTAAAAAGCCAAACTATTCCTCGTCTTGAGTTATGTGCTGCTTTGTTAGTTGCTGTAATACCTAATAAAGTATTAAAAATAGTTGATATTGATTTTGATGGCGTTTATTTATGCTCAGATTCTGAAATAAAGCTGTGTCGCATAAAATCACCACCATCCAAATACACAGCGTTTGTGGCAAACAGGGTGTCCATAATCCAGCGTATCTTGTTTCTAGAGGTCTAATGCCCGACCAACTTCGCGATTGCTCATTGTGGTTGAATGGCCCAGGTTTTTTGTACGATCTTGAAGAAAAGTGGCCATAATCTCCAAATTGTAAAATATTAATAGAAGAATTAGAACGTCGAAAATCTGAAACTGTGTTACTTTGTATGGAAATCATTTGGAATGTCTTCGAAAAATATTCAAGCTACAAAAAATTACTTCGAGTAATCACAACTGGGTTTTCGTTTTGCAAAAAAATTGTCAGCAAAAATCATCTCAGTCCACTACAAAGTGCAGAACGACGAATGTTCAGATCAACGAATATAATGAAGAAATTAAATATCTTCGGAATAATAAGTTAATAAGTTATTGTCGACAAGAAGTACAATTAAATCTTTGAGCCCGTTTATCGATAAAAACGGTATTGTACGTGTTGGAGGTCGAACTATGAACCAACATCCAATTTTGTTAACAGCGTCACATTTATTCACAAAACTTTTGGTTTCTAATCTACATTTACATTTACGTCATGCAATAATAAAGCAAATTATGGGACAGTTAGCAAAGGATATTGATTTTTGCGGGCCTTTTTGTCATATTCATTCGATCTAAGATTAATATCAAAATATATGTTTCCATGTTTATTTGTGTTTTGCTGCAAAAGCTGCGCATATGGAGATTGTAGGAGAGCTTTCGACACGTTCGTTCTGTTATCTATTCAGATAACGCCACAAATTTCTTAGGAATAGAACTGAAAGAATTACATGATTTGTTTATGTTCGATTTACGTCAATTCGAGGTTTTAAGATATTGCTCAAATGTAAGGAAAAAATAGCAGACCAGTCCAGCACGATCGCCTCATTTCGGTGGTTTTGGGAGGCAGCTGTTAAGAGCGCTAAATATTATTTAAAACGGGTTATGGGTCAATCTATTTATACGAATGAATAATTTTTAACATTAGCAACGCAAGTGCAGCAATGCTGGTCACGTTGGTCAAAAAGATATCTGTCTGATATTCTGACTGTCTGACTATAAGTCACACAAGATCTTCCCAGACTCGGCAGGTGGTTTTGATGATTAGTCAGAGTTTATTACTATTCAGTAGAGTGTTCAGATTGTACTTTAATGTTCGGCTGATCTGTGCTCAAATTAGATAAAGGGTTTTTAATTAAACTGTTGCAGCGACGCTTGTTTTGATGTCTCCTCCAAACTCCAATTTCGGTTTCGACCAAATACATTTTTCAACCCATTTTTTTGATTATTTGACCCGCAACCCACTTGGCGCCCCTTGAAAAGTTCCTTGTTAAGACGAATTGATTCAGTTGAACCTTGTTTTCATCATCATCACTGAATCTATGTTGCTCGTTTGGTAACAGAACCGAGAGTAGGTTTTGAGGTTGTCTACAGTGAAGTAGTTCCGCTGGTGACTTTTGTGATATTGGATCAGGCGTTGATAAAAATTTCAGCAAAGCCAACTGACTGTTTTCTCCACCGAAAATATTTTAGAAAATGACGTTTTAAAAGTTCTAACAAAACGCTCTGCTTGATCGTTTGACGCTGTGTGAAACGGTGCGGTTGTTAGATGTCTAATTGAATTTAGCTTACAAAATTCTTCGAATTCACTGGGTTCAAGATGTGGTCCATTATCGGATACAATTGTTTCAGGCAACCCTTCTATTGAAAAGATTTTTTGTAAAGCCAGAATGGTTGTGTTAACGTAATATTACACAATTTCACCGTATATGGATACGTCGAAAATGAATCCACGCAAATTAACCACATTTTGTTAAAAAATGGTCCAGCAAAATCTAAATGAATTCTTTCCCAAGGATTTTTAGCGACCGGCCAATAAGAAAAATTCCTCTTGGAGGCAACTTGACATGTTTCACATCTTTTAATTAATTGTTCAATGTTTTTATCGATGTTTGAGAACTAGCAGTATCGTCGAGCAAGTTGTTTCATTCTGGCAACTCCCCAATGTCCTTCGTGCAACATACAACATGCATTGTATAGTATGGTTTGTTGAAGTGCTTGTGGCAACTCTGGTGTAATCTGTTTGAAGTAAAACGATTTTGTTCCGCAATGAAAATACAAATGTACAGTCAAAATATGGTTTAAAATCAATTTTGTGTTCTTCCTGAAGTTTCTCAGGCCATTCGTTCTGAATAAAATAAGAAACTTTTGATAATATTCGATCTTCTGATGTATATTTTTCGATCAATTTTACGTTTATTGGGAAATCTGTAATGATTTCATGATTGATCTGAGTGTCGATTTTGTACCAAACATTAGAATGCGTTTTTTTATCTTTTTTATAGGCAACCGGTTGAACCGGTGGTATATTTATGATGATGACGTAAACCCCACCTCTTCTATTCGTTTATTTTTGAGCAGTGGAACCGATTGTTTGCTATGTGATTTAATTTTTCATTTTCTAATATTTCAACACGAAACCGCATTTGACACATCAATTAAAAAAAATATATAAACAAAACGACGCGCATGCGCTCAAGCAAATCAATATTAATAAAATAACCACTACTATGTTTTTCCGGTTTGCTTGCCTCGCGCTGTTATTTTTGGTACAAAATCGACACTCTAATGAACATTGTTTAATTTTGATTCGTAGTCATCAAAGTTGGTATCAGGACCCATAGGTAATCGCAGAAAGCCGTCAGCGTTAGTATGCTTTGTATTTAATGGTATACGTATAGCCTTGAAAAAAGATAGTTCATCTCTGAAGGCGATGTAAGGTCAAGACCCAAGGCCATGATGATCGGTGAAAAAATAAAATTTTCGCCCTGACAAGTGAAATTTCGTCATTCCATAGACAATTGCTAAAGCCTCTCTTTCAATTTGGCTATATGTTTTTCTGAGTCATCTGGATACCGATGAGAAATAACAGCACAAATTCCAATCGCTGAAGCGTCTGTTGCTAAAATTACTGAAAATTCCTCATAATCGCATTTTCAACGCTTGAAACGATTCTTTCTGATGCTCACCCCAAACAAATGGCACATTCTTGTGTCGAAGTTTGTTCAACGGTGAGGCAACTGATGAAAATTTTTGAATAAATTTATTGTAAAAATTTATTTTTCCGATGAATGCTTCCACTTCCTTCAAGTTTGTTGGCCGCGGCATAAGCGTGGGTGCATTTATTTTGATTACATCTTAAACCTAATTTTCAAAACGATTAAAAATTTCGGTTAGATTTGCGATATGCTCCTCGTTTGTTTCTCCAGAAACAATTACATCGTCGAGATAAACATCGCATTTTGGTACACCTGTTGGCCACTCCGAATAGAAACTTTTGATATTTAAATAATCCGATTTGCGTATTGATTACCATTAATTTCTTCGATCCGTATGCTAATTCTATTTGCAGATACGCGTCGGTTAAATCAATTTTCGTGAAAAATTTACCTCCTTGTAATTTGGGGTTTACAGTAAACTTTGAAGTCACCGCAAATTCGAATTTTGACGTTCGGTTTCGATACGATTACAATTGGTACAGCCCAGTCACTAAAATTTTACTGGTTTTAAAATGTTTTGGCTGAACAGCGTGTAAATTTCCTCAGAAACTTGTTTAACGTACGCAAAAGGCATTTTGTAGGGCTTGGAAAACTTTGGACAAACATCTGACTTCAAAACTATTTCGGCTTTAAAGGCTTGCTAAAGACCCAGTCTTGATGAAAATAAATTCAGATGTTGGCACACACATTATTAACTCGCTCGATTAGTTTTCGATGATCTGGAGAATCTAAAATACAATTAATTTTATTTTTCGAACAGGAATACATTTGTAGCCTTGTCACTATTAACAATTAAGAGATGGCTTTCGAACGATTTATCAGCTAGTGAAATAAAAATTTCAGTAACTCCTTCCAATTCAAGAAAAGTTCCCCGTATGATGTTAAATATTTGTTTGTAGGATGGCATCATGGCGAGCTTAACTTCCTATATCCATCCAGTCCAATCAATGAACATGAAGCACCCGTGTCAACTTGAAATGTCATTGCGACGTCGTTAACAAGAAGATCCA
This sequence comes from Nephrotoma flavescens, assembly GCA_932526605.1. NCBI lineage: Eukaryota > Metazoa > Arthropoda > Insecta > Diptera > Tipulidae > Nephrotoma > Nephrotoma flavescens. The sequence goes on along the minus strand of OW052222.1, from coordinate 175,212,058 downwards.
AGGATGAGTCTTTTATAATTGATGAGCTGAGATTGACTTTAACTGAATTTATATGATGGAATAAACTAACTGAATTAATTGGCTCTTTTTGCTGCATCGATTCTCCGTTATTATTATTTTGGTTACGACTTCTACCACGTTGATGATAACCGTAACTGTTAATATAGTTGTATTTCCACTATTAAAATTTGTTCCCACATGATAAACGAGGTAAACAAACTGGCGAAATATGACCTTAATATGCTTACAGTCACGACGCAACTGATTAATATTGCATCCTGGGCATGATTGATTACCCGTACATCGTCGCTGCGATGACAATGCACGATTGTTGCGGTTAGTGTGATGTGATTGACTGTGACTGGAATGATAACGATGATGATTTTTTCGTTTTATTTGATTAACATCAGCCGTTGCGAACGTGGTTGGTTCTTTTTTGACTTCTTTACATGGTTGCTGGGTAGACTCGTAGACGATTGCAATTTTGAGAACTTCCTGTAATGTCGGATTTGTTTTTTGAAGTGCACTGATATGGACTTGATCGTGTGGTGTATGCTTGACTATCATGTCAAGAATTTTAAAATCAGCATACGAAGTGTTATACATTCAGCTTTCTGGCAAACAAATAAACAATCTCGAACAACGCCTTTTAAATTGGCTACCCTTCGCTGGAAAGCCAATGTAAAAAAGAAAAGAGACGGGTTGGGATTAAAATACAATAAAATGTATTGGTTTTTGTTACCGGGAATAATAAATAAAGTTCTGCTTTATTAGCAAGAATTGAAACCTGTCTGGACTTATGTGCTAAAGTGCTAAAAAACATCGTCGACACCATGATTTGTCAGAAATAGCGACAGCCACAAAGATCTGAGCATAGAACACATCAAAACTGAAATTACAAAATTTGCTAGAAGACATGAACAACAGCTACTTCACCATGTCAACATATAGAGGCCATCCTGCTACTGGATAATATGGATTTAGTTAGAAGGCCCAAAAGCGCAAAGCCTTAGAGTACATCGATGGATGAACCGTTAAATTTTCAGTAAAATGTAGTAATTTAGTAATTAGAATAAAATTATTTATATTCTTCGACTAGATTGTAATTAAAAAAGAAATTAAATTTTTTCAAAAAAGAAAGAAAAAATAGGATTCAAGGACAATTCAAATAGGAAAAAAATCAAGTCATTGAAGTTTGCCCGAAAAATCATCCCGAAAAAAATGTAAATATTGAAAAAGTGTAGTCTCATCCCGAAAACAAAAAGTGTAGTCTCATCCTGGAACTGTAGATACATTTTTCAAGAAAAATTACTATTATTTTATTACCGTATTAGGCTGAATTTTGTACTTGTGATGTACTTATTAAACCAAATGACAATATAATAGCTACCTACGTATACTATAAATGAAAGAGAAAATTTTAAGAGCCCTAAACGACCGAGCGCAACGAATAATTTCATAAAATAAAGTTATACATAGACAAAATATGATCTTAAATTTTCTAAAGCCTACACTACAGATAAATATGTGTAGTGGCGTATACTGCCACATAGGCCTTGATCATACCTAGTAACCCTGTGCAATACAGGCGCATATCATGACGGGGCATGCTCATCTCTAGTATCGGCTTTAGAAAATTTAAAATTTTGTCTTAATACGGATTAACGAAATTTTATAAAAATTTATATCTTATCGTCCTATGATATAGGCCTGTTTTGCCCAAGGTCATTAGGTATGACCAGAACCTTTATTGGAGTATATGCCACTACACATATTTATCTCCAGAAAATTTAAGATTTTGTCTTAATACGAATAATTTTTTTTTATAAATTTATATCTTATCGTCATGATATGGGCCTGTGTTGCCCAGGGTTATCAGGCATGATCAGGGCCTATATCGGAATATATGCCACTACACATATTTATCTCTAGTATCGGCTCCAGAAACTTTAAGATTTTGTCTTAATACGATTAACAAAATTTTATAAATGTATATCTTATCGTCATGATATGGGGCTGTTTTGCCCAGGGTCATTAGATACATGACCAGGGTCTATATCGACGCATATGCCACTACACATATTTATTTCTAGTATTGGCTCCAGAAAATTTAAAATTTTGTCTTAATACGAATAAATTTTTTTTTATAAATTTATATTTTATCGTCATGGTATGGGCCTGTTTTGCCCAGGGTAATTAGGTATGACTAGGGCCTATATCGACGTATATGCCACTACACATATTTATCTCTAGTATAGGCTTTAGAAAATTAAAAAATTTGTCTTGTCTTTGTATAACTTTATTTTATGATATCTTATCTCGGTCGATCATAGCTAATTACAATCTAAATATGTATATCTCTCATTAATATTATCATTTGGTTTGACCTTATTAAAATTCGGAGTGACGTGATAATAACATAATACCAATTTTTTCATGAAAAATGTGTCTACATTTTGCATATGTATGTTTTCGGGATGAGGCTACACTTTTTCAATGTTTACACTTTTTTCGGGATGACTACACTTTAGCGAGGAAACTTACCAAAAAAATTCGGGATGATTTTTCGGGTCAACATCAACGACTTAAAAAATCAATGGTATAACAATCATACAAGTATGTTAAATTACTCTCCAAATCAAGTACATTATAATTATAATTTTTAAGATTGAATTTATTTAAAATTACAAAATTTTAATGAAATAAATAAACTATTAGAAAAAATATTAGAATTGTTATCGTAATTTTTCGCCGTAAATATTGTGTATTTTATCAATCTGGACCAATAACAAGCCACTTCCAGAGATTAGGGCAAGATACCACTATATAGGTCGGATTGGCCTATCTATAGAGAACATTTTTCGGTATAAGGATTTTCCTAGCGGAAAAAGTGTAACCTTGTTAATAGCAGTTTTCCACTGAGAATTATGAGTATTTTTCAATCTGGGCCAATAACAAGCCATTTTCAGAGATTAGGGCAATATGCCACTATATAGGTCGGATTGGCCTATCTATAGAGAACATTTTCCGGTATGAGGTTTTTCCTAGCGGAGAAAATGCAACAATATTAATAGCAACTACTTTAATTGTTAAATAGAACTACTTCCAAAAATCGTTTAGGCTTCTTATTTCCATCCAACATACCCAATCCCATCACAATCGGTTAAGAATTGATCGGGTTCCGTCCCAGGTGGCCAAATTCCAGAACTTCTTCCAAAAACCATTTAAGAGTCCCATTTCCATCCAGCATACACCACTTCCTAGCTTATAAATAGGTTAATCCGGCCTATATATTGGCATCTTGTCCTAATCTCTGAAAGTAGCTTGTTATTGGCCAGATGATAAAATACTCAAAATTTACAGTGGAAAGCTACTATTAACAAGGTTACACTTTTTCCGCTTGGAAAAACCTTAAACCGGAAAATGTTCTCTATAATTCCAGGTTCATGCTAATAGTACATGTTACTCTGCTTGGACCACATATGGTTGAGGGTCACTAATATAAGCAAAATAAATTATTATTTATTAATTATTGATATGTAGTTATAATATATATTTACAATATCGTATTACTTATAGTTTGTGTAATAATACGACGGTTAAAGACGTAAGTCATTTATTATATCTGATATAGTTTTTATAGGCCAATCCAACCTATATAGTGGCATATTGCCCTAATCTCTGAAAATGGCTTGTTATTGGCCCAGATGATAAAATACTCAAAATTTACAGTGGAAAATTGCAATAAACATATTTGGTATTTTTTTTTGTTAAACCTTAAATTTTATTTAACTGTTAACTTTTTCTTTAAGTTAGTTACATATTTATCTAATATCTTTTGTATTTATTATCTTTTATATATTTTATTATGTAAATTATGATTTTTTAATATAATAATAATTTTTAATAAAATTTTAACTAATTTCCATTTATAAAATATTAACAGTGTAAATCACCAAAACTTAAACAATTCAATATGGCGAATATTGGGATCTAATTGAATCCAATAAGGATTCTGCTTCCGCCATGTTTTCTTATTGGAACCATATACGTATATGTGTTATTTTTTGTTAAAAAGATTCTTATAAGAATTTTGATTGAAAACTAGAAAATAAACTCAAAAAAAGTATTTTACATTCTTCATAATATCCCGGAAAATCATTTCCATTTTTCTTCATTTGTAAGTATTTTTACAGAAGATAGTATTTCAGTATATTTAGATATGGAGCCGGGTATACAAAATTTGTTCACAAAGTCACTATGTGGAAATTATTTATTTATTTATTCATTAGCATTACAATTTTGGTAAAGGAAAAGCACATATAGAAGCAATAGAAATTCACAACAACAACCACCAAAAAAAATACTTCCATTAGGCATAAATACCTCAGGTTTTTTCAAAAAACAAAATGTAAAAATAATAGCCTTAGTTGTGGAAAACGAAGTCGATCTTATTAGATTGAATTAAATTTGTTTAGATAAATCCTGAATATCTTAAAGTTTGTCCGAAAATTTCATTTTGTTAAAATTTTAGCTTCAGGTTGACACAATCAAATAAATCCGGAGCCATTTCCATATCTAGAGGATGGGTGTCATTTTTCATTTGCCTATCCCCTATATATGGAAATGTCTCTTGATTTATTTGGTTGTGTTAACCTGAAGCTAACATTTCGACACAGTGAAATTTTCCGACAAACTCTGCGATATTCAGATTTTATCTAAACTAAAACTACTCAAAGCTATAAAATCGATTAGATTTGCGAGAACGAAAAATGAAACCTGTCCCCTAGATATAGGAATGGCTCTCGATTTATTTGATTGTGTCAACCCTAAGACTATTTCATCGTAGTCGAATTTTCTAACAGACTACGATTTATTTTCGAAAATATTTATATCAATGAAATTCATACACATCCGCTTCTGATCTGATCTGAGACTACTTTGTATTCTAACAAGAATTCATTTTGTTTTCTGTTTCATTTTTAGTTAATTTTTTCAAAATTTCTTTATAGTAAATAATGTTTAGTTTAAACATAATTTTTAAATTGTATATAGTTTTAAATTAATTTATTGAACTCAATTAAATGACTATTTCAGATTATTTTTTATTCTTTCTCTCGTTACCATCTTTGCAAAATAATTCGAATATGAAAAAAATGGGGCGCTTATTTTCGTTTCTTTCTATTATTTATAACTACATATGTATGTATATAAATATAAAATAGTTATTTCGCCAAAATTGTAGTTTAACAGTGTAATTACTAATATTTGTTCTGCATTAAAAAATTCTTATTGAACTTGTATATGTACACGGGATTTTTTTTGAGACAAACTTCACATCCGTAATATTTTCTAAAATAAAAATTTATAAACAAACTTAACCACGTATTGTGTAGAAATTATCGAGATTTTTATTAAAACAGATTAGAACTTTAAAACGAGTAGAATAAATATTTAATAAAACAAGGTTTAAATTCAAACTTGAGTCAAAATGACATAACACAGAAAATAAAACTTTATAGCAAAAAACCCGAAGTCGAGGATTGTATGCACCAAATGGTTTATTTGGGTTACTCAATAACCAACTTCATGTACTATCGGCCGGATTGAGCGATTGAGCAATAATTGAGCCATCCAAATTTGAGTAAAAATGACATCAGTACACTGAGAATATGAAAATTCATAGCAATAACCCCGAAGTCGTGCATTATTAGCACTAGGTGGTTTTAATTAGGTGACTCAATGACCAATTTCATATAATAGCCAGACCTGAATCACGATCTCTGGGAATGGCTGATAATGGACATCCAAATTTGAGTAAAAATGACATCAGTACACCGAGAATATCAAAGTTCTTAGCAATATGTACCGATATCAGTTTTACTCAAATTTGGATGACCATTATCGGCCATTGCCAGAGATCGTGATTCAGGTCTGGTTAGTACACGAACATGGTTATTGAGTCACCTAACCAAAACCACCTAGTGCTAATAATGCACGACTACGGGTTTATTGCTACGAATTTTGATATTTTCGGTATACTGATGTTATTTTTACTCAAATTTGGATGGCCAGTACCAGCCATTGCCAGAGATCGTGATTCAGGTTTGGCTAGTACATGATGTTTGTCATTGAGTCACCTAACTAAAACCACCTAGTGCTAATAACCCACGACCTCGGGTTTATTGCTACTCAAATTTGGATGGCCAATATTTAGTAATTTCCGATATCTGTGGCTCAGGTTTATTGCTACGAATTTTTATCGTACTGCTGTAAAAGGACATTCTTATTTGCTTCTAAAAGTAAAAAAATGCTTAAGTTGATTCGTTATATTTTTTTAATTTCTGGAAAAAATCTCTGGAATTAGAAATTAGTGGAAAATTCATAAATGGTTTGAGTTCTGTATATTTGTTGGGAATCTCGACTATTTTAGAACAACATTTTGGTTTAAAATGTATAGTTATTCTGCTATAATATTTTTATCAAGGTAAGTTATCAATTAAAATTTTAATTTTTATTTTAGTTTCAAAATACAATGTTTTTCTGTCATTTTAATTAAGACAATTTGATATACGTCTCAAAACTTACTGATAAAATCTTCCCGATTTCGTTAACCCTTTCAAACCTGAACTTTTTCTAAAAAAGTTAAAAAAAAGTTATTTTGTTTTTCTGGAAGCTAATAGCTCTCAAAATTATACAGCTAAAGAAAATCCATATTTTTTATATCTTGCTAGGCCTACCAGACTTGTCCATCCATATGGACATTCTGACTCAAGTGTTGCAAAAAAAAAAAAATGAGTGTTGCAAAAAAAAAAAATAATTGTATTCGAAAATAAATCAAATAAAATAATTACTTCAATCTTACAATATAAATAATAATACTAAATATAAAATGATCACAATAACAGATAAAATAATAAATAATAGCTTAAAAAACAGTCAAATTAAGGAACTAATTCAATTCAGGAAATCACAATTCAAATACATAATATTTAATTTTTTATAACTTGTTTGTCATTATTGCATATGAAATTTGACAAAGCAGTTTCTTTCGTTTAGGCAGCATAAATGAACTTTGCATTTATTGCACATAACATGTGTTTTTTTCACACAATTTTCTAATTTACAGCGCGACGCTTTTTTCTTGCTGTCAAATATGGGCCAGTGATTTTCACAATCAAACCACAAATCTACATATGGTCTTATTTCAACTTTAGTCCTCTTGGGGGATGAATATAACGGCGCTTCTGATAAATCGGCTTTTGGGCGTCCTCGTTTTCGGAAATTATTGGTCTGATTACTCATCATCATTAGAGATTTAGCTAAGCATAATTGAAATTCTAATAAAGATTTTATTTTATTAGTGGGAAGCCCTCTTTTGGCGGCATTGGTTTTATACTCAATCCAACTAGCAGAACATGCAAAATTTAGAAAATGGGTTGTAATTCGTAATGGCCATTTCTTTGACTTTATGAATATTCGGTAATATCCAATTAGTTGGTCAAGTAGATCGACTCCTCCCATTGACTCGTTGTATCTCTTGATCACTTCAGGTTGCGGTACTTCCAAATGTTGTTTTTTGTTTTTGTCCCATCGTGTACAAGTTAATGGTGATCCAACGAAATTAGAAGAGATGTGTACCGGTTTGTTGTCCAACCACTTCACTATTGCTATCTGCTTATTTCTGGAACATAATTCTTCATAATATCCTCTGTTATTTTTTTTAAAAGTTTTATCCTCCGTAAATTGTGGATTGAAGAATCGGTTTATTCTAACCGTTCGAGCAGCGTTAATACCCATTTCCTGTAGTATTTCGAACAGGTAGTAACTACTAAAATAGTTATCGAAGTATAACTTGTCTTTCATTTCTATTCGTACTGCAAGGTGAAGCACGACAGAGGGGCCGAAACCAAACTTTTTTAAATTGTATTCGGACAAGCCAGTATTAGATCCCTGGTACAAGATGAAGTCATACGGTTGTCCTGACTTCCCGCACAGTACAAACATTTTTATCCCCCAAGGTTTTGGTTGATTTTTGACGTACTGCTTGGCTGATAGTCTTCCTTTAAAAGGGATCATCTGCTCGTCGACACAGAGATTTTCTTCTAAATTAAGTTGGTTGCATCGAAACTTTATGGTATCTATCAAAGGCCGAAGTTTATAGTACAGATCGGTGTTTTTAGCTGGTGTCTCTAAGACATTTACGTAATGTAGATTAGTCCTTAGTTGAAAAAAACGATCGCGTGTCATTGCGTATGACACTAAGTCCATCCCCATCTCTCGATTCCAGTAGATTTTAAGTTGGGGTATCTTTGTTGCACCAATGAATAAATGGATTCCCATTAACCGCATGATTTCGATTTCATCTGTCGGTCTAAAAGCAATATCGTTTTGCATAGCGTACAAATTGGTATTGGATGCCATAATTGTAAAAAGTTCATTGGTAAAATATCTTTGAAAATATGAAAGAGGTGAGTTTTCACCAATCATCTCGGTGCTATCATCTTCAATTTGTAATTTTGGCTCGTAAGGGATTTCAGCGCAATCCGTTTTTTTTCGCCATTGTATGTCTTTCTTATCAGTAAGGCTCATATTTGTGTCGGCTTTCGTGAAATCCAGTATTTCTATATCTACGTCTTTGTTCATCACGACATCCCCATCAAGTGTTGCTACGGAAACAACAGTTATTCCTTGATCACTAAAATTTGCCGTAGGTATTTCAAACTGCTCCAAATTATACGAATTTGGGTTATCACCAGAACATTCTCCATTTTCTTGATTGCCTAGTTCATCCTCCGTTTGTTCTATTTCTATTCTGCTAGTGCGGGTCAATTTGGAGTTATGTTCAAGTTCTGTAGAAACCCCTGTTTCATCCATTTCATCCTCATCCGAACTCTCCATCAATATGGCATATATTTCATCTTCGGTCAACTTTTTACTTCGAGACATGGTTTAGATTTAACAAAAAACAATTTTGGAACGTAAGACTAAATTAAATTCCTGTAAAAAAATACTAACTTTAACGACCATTACAACGAAAAGTCCATCCCAGTGGACTAAACGAATTATGTCCATTGAGATGGACATTATACTTCTAACGATTTGTCCATCCAGAAGGACGTTGTTAATTTATCAAAAAAACACTACATTTAATTATTTAAAAGAACAAAATAGGCGATAATCATAAACTAAAATACATGTTTATCAACAAAATATTTTTTTAACGAATAAATTTTTACTGTAAACTCTAAATAGTACTATGAAATTCCAGACATTTCTTACCTCATAAAACACGTATGATCTTGTCAAAATAAATGCTATAACTAAAATGTTTTCCTATTAGTTTTTGTTGTTTAAAGTGAAAAAAAATTGGAACTAACACATAAAAGATAAAGAAGAAAACGAAAACTGTACACAAATATTTTTTGCTTGCATGTAATACTAATGTAAAGTTCTTGTCCATCTGGATGGACAAGGGGTTTCAAAGGGTTAAACTTATCTTGATTCGCTTGTTTTTTTAAATATCGTCAATTCAATGAATATACATATATCTGCCTCTTTTTTCTATCTCACTTTGTCTCACAGATTTTGTAATTTATTTAAAAAAGTGTTCTATGCTGTTTAATCTAATTAAAATACAGGAAACCCTCCCAGACCACGATTAATTCGTTCCGTGTTTTTTAAAACCGTGTTGTTGAAAATCGTGTAAATCGTACGAACACGGTTTCAGTGTTCGTCGAGTGCCGTGTTCTTGGAGGGTTACCTGTAATGTAAAATCAAACATCGAGAATTTCGCAAATTAAAAATCATAACAGTGTACTCCACACAAATACATAGAAAAAAAAATTAAAAGCTTTAAAATTTCAATTGGAATTAGCAGAGTTCCAATTAGATTTGTATACGTATATGATTTTAATCTATGAAAAAATCTATGGAATATTTAACGGGCCCTCAGTGCCTTTGCTAATTTAAATTTTAACGAGATATTAAAAAAAAATCTTTTTGTGAATAGTTTTGACTCTTTTTTAAGTGTAAAAGACCAAACTCACCTAAAGCCAATTTATCAATTGTGTTATTTTAATTTTAATATGTAGAGTAGAACGGATTAGTTTCCGTTTATGCTTAACAATGAAAAACACTCAGTCCGCCGTGGCCATTACCAGAAATTTTGGTATTACAAAAGCAATGTAATTTCTTAGAAATCTTTACATCAATCTTTATAACCGTAATTATGTATAAAAATACAAAGGGTTGATATTATTTATTTTAAATTTTTATAATTTCTCTATAAAAAAAATTTATTTTAAAAATTCATAAAAATTGAAAACATAGTTTCCTTTTATATTATATTTATTTATGTATTGTACTGAAATTCTCAAAATTCAAAAATTCAACAAATCATTTTTACACGCAATCATGTAGTTTTTATTATTATTTTTTTTTTTTAAGTTCGGATGGCATTTCTTTGTCGGTGGAATTGGAAATACAGGTGGCGATACCAAACCTTATAGAATTTCTTTTTGTTTCAATTAAATTATATATTTTTTTTACGTTTTGTATTTATATATAAATAAATATATTTTTACAAGTTCTGGTAGTTTTTCTTTTTTGTATATATGTAGTTGCTTAAAAAACCCTTCCTGCAACGATATATAACATATATACAAATGGACATATCGATAAAATTATAAAAAATTTATAAAAATTTGAATCATGAAAAATATTTTTGTGAAAGGGTTAAATTGAATGTTAAAATAATTATACAATTGTGTGGTTGAAACATTATGTTGTGTATATGTATGTGTGTCGTACTATATGTATACACAGAACATAATAACAATTACTAATCGATCTAATTGTTAAATGTATCGATATATCGGTTTAAAAAAAAAAATCTATTTCTCCCAAATGTGACACAATTAAATTGTATTATATCAATATGAATAATTCATTTTTAATAAACTATCATGAGAATTGGTGGACGCCGCATATTGTGGATGAAAAAAAAAAAAAAATAAAACACAATTGTGTGTTAGATATATGAAAGGATTGAATGTGTGGTGATGACAGTGAAAAGCTTTTAATAAAATTTTCATTTGTAATAATAGAATGGAGTGATAAGATCTACAGTGTATGGAACAGGCCAGGCCGTTTATCAACCATCATATTAATTTATTATCGATTACAATTTAGTTGATATAAATGTTTATAAATATATATGTATATAGGTATGTCTGTGTATGTGGGTGTGTGTGTGTGATTGCAGTTAACTATAAATAAAATATTATTAAAGAGTATTACTAGTTGAAATCACTATAAAAAAAACACATATTAACATATGACTTTAAAAATTAAAATTGTCTACATTTTAGCATATGTTAGTTTTCCCAGTATATGCTGCCTGCCGCCTTTATACATATTCCAATACATCGTTATCGTTATTTCGAAATCTATTTAAATTATCGTTAATTAGCTTATATTGTATATGCTCGTATACAGTTAACAAATAAAAAAAAATATTTTTAAATTTTTGATCACTTAATTTGTGTGATTTAGAATCTAAGATGCGTGTCTAGAGAACGAAAACAATTTTTGGTCACCCGAAAATTTTGTACCGTGATTCCTTAGAATTTTATTAAGTGATACAAAAAACTACCAAATTTTTTATTTACAGATATGATAGATATGTCAGGTAAATTATGAACGAAATAATCATTTTGAAAACAATTATTTCGGTTTCATAATTTTTTTCTATAATTTTCGAACGCATCAAAGTGTAACAGTTTTACATAGTTTTGTTAGTCACATAAATTAAAATTCCCAAATGTGTGGTGCGCGACAGGGTAAAAACCATTTTTTTTTTTTTTTTGTATTTTTATTATCTGTAGAAATCGTTTAATTCCCCGGGTCATATATGAAAAATTGATAATTGTTTGTATCTTGGAATACATAAATAAAAATTCGATTGTTACATACAACGGAAATTGTTTTTTTTATAAGCGCTAAATGATTTTCCATCACACGGCACACACAATTTATAAAAACTTGTAAATAAAATATGTTTTTGGGATTTTAGAAGTTGTTACCTTATACACCACACCTCTATAATACTTCGTCAACATAAAATTAGTTCAGATAAATATGCGCACATTAACAGGTGTAATTTTTTGTTATGCTTTACTTTAATGAATGTTTGGAATCTAGACTATACACAAAAAAAAAAAAATTGCATAGATGGTATTGCAAATACTATAAGGTAGAAGACAGGTGGAACTGGATCTTGATTATATATTATGAATATTAGAGGTTATTATGTATAAAAATTTGTAACAGGTTAGCATATAGCTTCAAGAATGGGCAGACGCAATTTTCCAAATATGTCATTTATCAGGCGAATAAAAAATTGTTCTGGGTATATGTTTATCATTTATTTTATGAACCAGCCAAAACCACTCTATACAAATCCAAAAACTACTTATAAATATAACATGTATGTGACGGATGTATTCAGTAATTACTGGGTATTGTTTGTTACTTATCTTTTGACATTTATCGAGTGCAGACGTGAGAATTTCATTATATGCATTGTTATGCACGATTCAATAAAATTTCGCCAAAGTCATTGTTCAAATCAACCAGTGGCCTTTTGGGACACTGCGAGAGTAAATTATGAATAAGTAAAGTTTCAATGCCAACCTAGATCCCAAACCTCTTACGATAAAAATTCGAATCAAGTAATTTCCAAACCTTTCATATTTTTCGCTAGCGAAAATTTAGTCTTAAGATAAAATTTTAGTTTGTCGATTATTGCCTCAAGATTGTTCATGGTCCTTCCAGCCGTATATTTTTCCGGAAAATCAACATAATATCATCATTTAAACGGATTGACATCGGTGTTTCGGTAACTATTTAACACTGTTTTAAACCTTATAATTAACGTATACGAGTACAATTCTTCAAGTGGACCAGAGATCGATAATTGGAGTGATTATTTTTGACTGTTATTCGTGTAAAGGACGCCATGTGTTGCACACTCATCAGATTCCCCGTGCACAAGCTTCAACATAACTGGTAAACAATTTAACAAGTACCAAATCAGATGTATGTGAAGTTAGCCCAGAAAGTTATCCCAGAAAAAAATTAATTTTAGCATCAGGCAACACTAAAGTTATATATTTATACCAGCCCAGGATTTCATTAAAATTATTTAAATTAATATTAGTACAGCCCAAGAAATATTAAAACCTCGTAATAAAACGTATTGCATGGCAAGAAAAATATATGTATATTCAGAGCCCAGACATATTTGAACGAAAAACTTTCAAATATTCAAATAAGTATTGTAAACATGTGAGATTATAGTGTTAGTCACAACGGTAGGAGTACTTGAAATTTGTATTGAGGAGTATACTGACGAGTCGTTACTATTATATTAAACTACTAAATGAAATAATTTCAGATTCTATTAACGTCGAAAGTTGTTCAAAAGAAACCTTCGCGATTAATTTGTATTACAACCCGCAATCCTTAGAAATGTTTCAAAAAAATTATATAACATATTGACCACTCTGGTCCAATGTATTTCACGAGAAGACTCACAGCAATAGTCATATTGAGAGCTATTTTGCAACAATAACGAAGTTTAACTCTTGGGAAAGTTCCACTGAAAGCCTTACGATTTCTAAAAGAATTAGATCGAAGGAACAAATATCTTTTAAAGAAAAATTTTATGCATTCCAAAACGATTTACTAAACCAGATTTAGAAATAGTTGAAAAAAGTAATAGTAATGTCAATTTTGTGGAGAAAAGTTTGGTAAATGCAATGGATGAAGTCAAAAATTGGAGAGGACAGAGAGCTAAGACATCCCCGTTCGAATTTTAATTTAGCAACACTAAAGCATCTTAATAATATTAATGAAGAAGATAAAAAATGATCCATAATCAAATGTTTGACAGCGAGCAGAAGCAATAACCCTTATGACACTGCTAAGTGCTCGAAAATTACAAAACGAACTAAGTTAACCGAAATATCAAATAAAGATCATTTATCGTATTTGCGCAACGGATTAACTTTAATATCTTAACCAAATTATACAGAGTAAAGGTGAACTGTTCGTCGAATATAACGTCCCGAGATATCGGAAATTGTATTTTTGTTGCTGGAGTAAAGCAGTACCCCCAAGTAGATTGTTGAAGTACCCCAATCGGTGTGGATTATTGAGAGGATATGTGTTGAAGCAGCTACCTGAAACACACTACACGAGTATTTGGCAGATTGATAAGTAGCGGCTCATATGTAAAATGTCGTTTAAATCTATTGGCACAAACGATGTATTTGCTGCTTGGCTGGTTATCATACGATAGCTATATGCATGCCGATCGTGCATTTTTCTGGTGCAATTCAGAGCAATTGCAGACTTTTGAAGAAGATAATAAATGGAGTTTATGAGTTAAGTTACATTTTATAATGAGTTAAGTTACATTTTATAATTGACCTTGTAAATTGCATATAAAACTTTTGGAGAAAAATATGAACTGCACCCTCGTTATGAATGAGCTTTGATGCTCAAAATGGGGCGTGCGTTTTGCAAAATTGTAAATTGTATAAAAATAAATAAAAACTTATGTGTCTGAATTTATATTTAAAAATTACAATATTTTTAGTATTGAGGCGCAAACACATACAATTACCTGCAATACAACATCGGTGAAAAATGTTATAAAATATATTCCACTAAATTTGAACCATTTTAGGAGTGGAAAATTTCCAAGAATGCCTGGAACCATTTAAATTTTACTGTCGAAATTGTTATGAAATTATGCTTAAACAAAATTTAATTTTTTATAATGCAATATACTTATATGTAAGCCATCCGTCGATCACAATAGACAAATAATATTAACCAATTTGCCATTAATGATAGTCAGTTATTGTTATCGAAATAACCAATGTGAGAAATACGACGACTTATTGGAGAGTTCACTCAAAATTCAAATCCAAAAAATCATAAAGTCATACCGCATTTTCTCGTCTTCGTCAAACTGGTCTAAAAATCGCAATATAGTTCGTTACTGTACAAACATACATTCCATTAAGCAACACGCAGTTACAAAAACTTTTGGTCCATACACATTTAAATAAATATAATATAAATCTACAAAAGTGGTACGGGGAGGAAGGGGGGGGGCGATGTCCGAGATTCGTACCTACTCGCAGTGCTCCTTGGGTAATTCAGAATGAATCAGGCAATGTAGCTGTTCTTCAGGTTAGGGGCCGCTGAAACACTCCCAGTCATTAGTCAGGCGAATGTCTATAATGTGTTCATGATAGGATTGAAATGATTTGCGATTCTTCACTTAAAATATGTTTAAATTATTACAATTGCACATACATCAAATTTCATCACAGCATGTTAATGCGAGCTCAATAATTAAAATAAAGAAAGGTAAACAATGAAAATGCTTATAAAATCCTACCGTTGTGATTAGCGCTACAGGCTCATATTTGAATGGGCCAATACATTTAACAGGGATTTGCTTCAATAGCTTCTGGAAACAAAGAGTTCCGGAAACCAAACCTAATAGTAACGACTTGTCATTATACTTCCTACGTATCATATACAAATTTCAAGAATATCGTACCGTTCTGTTTGGCGCTACAGGTGCACACGTGTTGAGCCCAATTTATAAAATATTGTACTCCATGGCTCCCAGACACCGCTAGTTCCAGAAACCAAACCTAGTAGGAACCACTTATAATCCGTTACTCACCATGAAAATTTCAAGATAATCCTACTGTTGTGATTGGCGCTACAGGCTCATATTTGGATGGGCCAATACATTTGACAGAGATTTGCTTATCCATACAAATTTCAAGCAATCCCATCGTTGTGACGACCACTATATCTCATATGTATTGTAATGTAATTATTTGAAAATTTTTCGTTCAAATATGTCTGGCCTCTGAATATATATTTTTCTTTCCATGCAATACGTTTTATTATGAGGTTTTAATATTTCTTGAGCTGGACTAATATTAATTTAAATAATTTTAATGAAATCCTGGGCTGGTATAAATATATAACTTTAGTGTTGCCTGATGCAAAAATTTTTGTTTTTTCTGGGATGACTTTCTGGGCTAACTCCACATACATCCAAAACAGACTATATCTGATAAAAAAAACTAATAAAAACTATATGTAAAGTTATATTATTATACGAAAGTATTCTAATCCATCCCAGTTTTTTCATTTTATGAAACAACAAAATATCTCATCTCAGCTTTTTTTCGTTTATTTTTTGTTCGTGTACAACAATAACTTTCTTCTAAACTTGGCGAAACATAAACGTAACACACGCGAAGGCTGTTTTATATGAAATAATACTTCGCAAACGTAACGCCTAGCTGAAATAAAATCGATGTGTATTAGTAATACCCTGACATTTGAAAATTAAAATGAAGGCGGACTATATTAAGTCGCTCGAATTCTCCACAAAAACGTATTCGTTAAGAAGCAGAAGCGAGGCACCTTTAAATACATTTTGAAAGGAAATAATATGTAAAAGCGAAGTGATTGCGTAACCAATTGGGCGATTTGCTCTTATTTCGTAAATTCATGTAATTTTAAAAACTGTTTTGTAAATAAAACGCCAATTTTATAGTTTATAAATTTTAATTGTTTAGCACTATATAACTATATTTAAATATATTCATATTCAGTCATTTAGTTCAAAATATTAGGTAGTTTAGGTTATCAAATATCACATACATAAAAAAAAGCGTTAAAAATAAATAAAATAACTTAAATTCAGTGGTAAATTCATTAAATTTTTAAAAATAAGTTAATTCTAATATAGAAATCAAATTAATTATCTTTTTTATTGTAAAGCTATCCTTTGAATACTTAAACCACCGATGAATAACTTCATGTGTTCTAGCTGCTGGAAAGCGTTCTTTAGTTGTTTCTAACATAATTAGTTTTGGGGTAAAATATCTAAAATTATTTCATTGTCACAATCATAAGTACCGTTTTTATGTTCATTATTGTATATGCATTTATAGGCATGTTAAAATTTTGGCCAAACCATGAAAATGAACACGCTACCTCATCGGTCACCAATGCCTTTAATAACGCACGAACATATTTGTCCATATTCTGGTTATTTATGGATTTTAAAGGCTTTTTCTGAAATTGTAAATTTATTTTCATTGTCATAAATTATAAAATGTTACCAAGGCTCTTTCAAAGTCTTCATTTTTTTAAAGTTCCTCAATCTCGTTGAAATTTTCAATGCTTGTAGCTGGTATGTTTAAATTTACATGAGGTAATGAATTGTTTCATTCTGATTATGATGCGAATAATTATTCTGCTGCTCTCTTGTCAAAATTTTTATTTCTTTCATAATTGCTTTGAGAAGTGTGGTATTTGCAAGAATTAGTTATTCATTCCGTTCGCATTTATTGCAGACTAAGCTAGTAGTGGTGGTAGGTAATTTAGGGGTCAGCGTATCATTGTTGTTAATACTGGCTGCTGTCATATTTTGAGCAATGGCAAAATACTGTGTGTTCTGTACGTGTTACTATAAACTGACATAAAAGAGAATCCTAAATTCTACATTCTGACTGGAAGTCACAGCTGCGTACAATTTCATTACCGATCGTAATAAGATGATGAAAAATGACATTTCCATCCTGTCATGAGATTCTGCTAATCCTATCGTAAGGCTGGTACTGAGGAGTCTACCATAGTTTGCCTTTATCATTACCAACTCAAAAAATAAAGAACCATTTCCGGCCTAACAAGTTCTTAAGAGATACAAATTTTTATTGAACTTAACCTGAGATTTTGGAAGTTATAGACGATTTCCATATAAATTTATATGGGGCCTGTTGAAGCTGGAAGATTGTACCAATCATACGGCTGGCACTGGGGTGCTCCGTGTAAGATACGCTTCATATTTTAAACTAATAATATGGCGCATTATTATTTCGAACTTAAAATATATAGAATTAATATTGCCAGAACACTTATTTGTTTTATATGAACAACAAATAAACGAAAAAAGATGGGATGAGATATTTATTGTTGTGTTTATAATTCAATTCGTCTTATCAATTAAGTATCAAATGAAAAACTGGGATGTAATAGAATAGTTTTGAGTAAATAATAATAAAAAAAAATCCTGGGGAATGAAAAACTTGGATAACTTCACATGCTTGAAATTATCAGCGGATTAAAGCGGATGTAGCAATTATTTCTTATCCGCATTATGCAGATAGACCTATTGTACACAAACATGCTAAATTGTACAGTAGAGCTGATATTGACAAGAAATCAAAAGTACTGAATTTTGAGGAACTGTAATGTATTGATCGCTAGTGGAAGTCATCAACGTGAATTGCACGGTAATAATATTATTTTAACCGGTATTCATTTTGTTAGGTATGACCTCTATCTAACCAATTCAAATAGAGTTAAAATCTTGACTAGTGTTGTGGTCGTATGATAACAGGTTACCCCTGCATAACGTCTCCGTGACATGTTATAAACATTTATAATTTTGTTTTACCTTCGATGTTGTTAGTTGCGGTCAAACTGTAATTGCAATTTTATTGCACAATTGGTTTTCGGTATGCAGTATTTGAAACCTTATCGATGGGTTGTTTTTAGTTGATTTTTGGAGTTGTTGTGGTAAAGTTGTGTTGTGCCACCATAGTGTATACCTGCATAAAGAAAAAAAAAGAAAAAATTATTATATTTTGTTTAATTTTATCACGGTGTAATTGCAGCCGTTCGCTATACCCCAAAATTTACCAGTGGTAAGTGTGTACCAATTAAGTAATAGTTATCCCAGCTACCAATTAGTTTCTTTCTGACACATTCTTTAGGCATTCTAGTAAACTATCGGGATTGGAATAAATTAGCGTCCGTGTTTGAGTGTGTATATAGTGATATACCCTACAGGGATTGCGAACCATACATATCATAGGTAAATAGTGCATCATAAGGTTTTTTTATGATATGTTCTAACTTTTGTGTGTTACCTATTATTTAAAATAGGTAAAGGTTAAAATATTGTACGTGGAATAGGATAGGAGTCAAAAGCAACTACCTTCAAAACTCCACGAGGTATACGAGGTTATATATATCTCAGACCTAACCGGCGGAAAATACGGTACTCATCTGAACAGTGAAGACAAACAACCGCTATACGTGGACGGAGCGGGCCCTTCAATAATTGTGCTACGGGGGGCTTATACGTCGATTATTTGTCGTTAAAAATTATTAGCCGACACCAAAGAAAATCTGACTTGTTGTCTCTAAATAGTGTATTTATATAAATTATTAAGTATTGTCTCAGTATAGTTTTCGATTTTTGATCCAGGCTATACGCGCATGATTTTTGTTATAGTTTTGGTTTTGGATAAGCATATAGCTTTTTATTAATACAGCACCTTGCGTTAATTAACGTTTTGGAAAGGATATCCGAGCGCTCGCAATCCGGACTAAAACCGTAAGTAGTTTTATTTCAATTTTTTTTTATATACCGTATAAATATATTTTTTTTGTGATATGCGTATTCAAACAAAAAAAAAAAAACTTAGATATAATGAAAATGTTTAAATCCGAATAACGGATTAGATTTAGTCATAAATTTAAAGTTATTTAAATACATATTTAGGTTTCTTGTGTATATTGTTATGAAACCATAAAAAATGATGTCACGTGTCTAATTTCGTTGGGGAATTTCGAGATGAGAGGGAACCTTTGATGATGGTTGCGTAAATAATTCTTGTTGTGGTTGCCGTCGTACCCACCCAAACTACCGTGCTAATCTGCCAGGCAACCAAGTTATAAGGGAAGTTCCATCCTTTACCCAACAAGGAACACATATTACAAAATGGCGCCGAAACAGGGACCTGAAGAGAGCACATGCTAGCACAGTTGTGTTTTTGCCTTTTTACCGGGAAGGTTTGTCTTTGAGTTAATTAACAGTTGAGCATTGAGCGATAGGTGTGCTAGATTTCAATTAGAATTTGGTTGTTTCGTGTATTTATTTTTCAATTGTCCTGTAGGTTATTTCAGACAAAACGCAAGACCAATACAATGTCTTTGGTTAACTTATGATCCGTTATGTGTTGTTAATTTGTGTGGGGATGATTAGGCAAATATTTTAAGTTTATTCTTCCTATCTCATGTTGTTATCCAATTCACGGGTTCTAGGTTTCTTCAAGGTGTGCTAGTTTAGTTTAAGAATTATTTATGCATTTTAATTATAAATCTAATGATAGTATCATTATTATATGTCATATATTCATCAACCGCGTCAAGTTGTCTGAATAATTAAAGCTCATCAAATTGTTTGTTCTCATTTCGTTCCCCTTGTTGCATATCGTAAATAATATCGTAACTATTTATTTATATTTAAGTTGAACTTGGTTAAATATTTCAAGTTTTCTTTTCTTACTTATTGTAAGGTTTTTTTTGGTGTTTTGTGTGTTTTTGAGAGTGATAGACTATGGTATAAATTTTCCAATTTTTTTTATTGTTTTTCTTCTTTTGGTTCTTTGGTTAGTTTTTTTTTTGTTTATAATGATTCCCGATCGAGTGAAACTCCTTGAACAAGACGAATTAATTGTGGAATTTCAATTACGTCAAATTGCTCCCAATGAAGAAGGAGCTTTATCCAAACTCCTAAAATGTTGGCAAACTGAAGACAAAGAACCTGCGTTTCAACTTCTCCATTCGCATGTAAGTCCTAACGATGGTTTAAGGGAGGTTCAACTATGTTCAAATATGACTTCATCGCTGCTTCAAGTGTCTGACAAATATACGATCGACACACCGTTACCTCTTCTAACTCAAGCATTGGTTAGAACTAATCATTGGTTTCAACGAGCGACTCGTGCCAAAAATTCGTTTGGAGAAGCCAATGATATCGGCAGAACGATGGTCCGGCTTCGACGCACTTGCCAAACGTTAAAGAATTATATAGAATCTCAACTCAACGCGGAAATAAAGCCAGTCGATAAGGTAATCGTTCGCGATTCCGCTGTAGCTAGATCGTCAGATGAAGAACTACATCCACTCAAGGACTTTCTACTTGAGAATCAATCGGCGGAAGAAGACCGGAATGAAGATAGTGTTCTAGATAAGTCACCGGGATCTCAGAATAAACGACTATCCATACCTAGTCAAGAAAATAAACGACATTCGGTTCCTGACGCTAAAAATCTGGCGGTCCTGGAGAAGGTTGGATCTCGAGATGTCGCTCAGGGTGTTTCAAGAAAAACGCGGGTGCCTCACAGCCCAAAAGCACTAAATAATGGTGCTACCATATTACCAAATCCATTTAACATATCGTTCAGTAAGCCGGACCTCGGGGCTCCTAGATTTAAAAATGGGGATCCATTCGCGAGACGTCAACAACAGGTATTGAACAACCAACCGTTTAATTGGCCGGAGATTGC
Source organism: Nephrotoma flavescens (assembly GCA_932526605.1). Classification (NCBI taxonomy): domain Eukaryota; kingdom Metazoa; phylum Arthropoda; class Insecta; order Diptera; family Tipulidae; genus Nephrotoma; species Nephrotoma flavescens. Next base: position 175,190,585 of record OW052222.1, on the reverse strand, counting down.
ATACGCGCCTATAAATCAGAATATTCCGCAACCGCCGCCTCAGTATAATATGATGAGATTACCAAATTGGAATGTTCCTAAATTTTCTGGGTCGTATAGTACACTACAATCTGCTAAGAGCGTTCATGTGAGTGATTTCGTGTTTCAGTTAGAAAATCAAGCTATTCTCGCCGGGTATCCCGTTAATCAACTACATCGAATCATTTGTAATTATGTGGAGGGCCAAGCTCAAACTTGGATATTGCTATTTATGAGGAAGAATATTGAAGTAACCTGGCCAGAAATTAGACCAGCTTTAATTTCAAGATTTTCGGATCCTGGCGGAGACGACAATGAAAGGTTAGCGTTACAGCAACGGCGTCAAACAACCCTATCCATAGACGACTATGTACTAGAAATGGAATCCCGTAACTATCGATTAAAGCAACCGTTTACCGACTTTCAACTATTGAAGATAATCCAATCAAATCTGCAGGCAGAACTCAAATCGCAGGTGTTACTACACCAATACAATTCTATTGAAGAGCTACGAATTGCCTGTAAACGGTTCGAATGTCATTGGTCTGAATCAGGTCATGACCCTCGGAAGCTATTCGATAACAATCGACGTCGATTTATTCCACCTGTGAGTGAAATACACCAAATGGACGTAAATACCAGTGTAAATTTGTGTAATTCTGAGCAACATAAAGACCAAGAAACTACAAACCCAAGTCTCTCATCCGACCAATCAATTTCTGAAATTAGGCCCTCAAAACCGATTCAAATTTGGAAGCCGAACGAATTCATTATCTGTTGGAATTGCCAAGATATCGGACATTCATTTAAGGATTGTCCTAAGGTAATCACTAAGGTATTTTGCTTCGGATGTGGGAAACCAGGCGTTATCAAACCATTTTGCGATGTCTGTAGAGCTAAAGCAGCCCAATCGGGAAACAGGCCGACGAACGCAATGCAATCTGGGGCAATGCGTTCGGGGAATTCAAACCTTCATCCCAGTTCAATCCAAACGCGCCAAAACACATAAGGCTAAATTTAAATTCCTCCGATAATGCCGTATGTGTAAAATGTCATTCACGGCGATTGGGAGAGCCTCCTGCCACCTCATACAAGGCAAATAACAAAACTAGAACGGGAAAGCGGCACTCTAACCGCAACGTGTTGTATTTTCAGTTTAAACGGAAACTACATAAAGAATGTGCAAAATTAATACTTAATGAAATTGACCTTTCTAAATCGGATCTAAGACCATACGTAGAGGTGAAAGTGAATGGAGTTCGAAAAAGAGGATTGATGGACAGCGGTGCCACCATCAGCATTCTGGGACATAACGCTTTAAACTTTTTACAAGAACATAACATTAAGTTCAATAGAATTAATTCTGCAGTGCAGACAGCCGATGGAACACCGAATCGTGTGTTAGGATATATTAATGCAACGGTCACGTATGAAACGCTCTCTAAAACCATTCGGATATTCATTGTACCTTCGCTACGCGGAGAACTGTATCTCGGTATAAATTTTTGGAATGCGTTTAATATTGTCCCTATGACGATGCAGGTGGACGAAATAGTAAGCGCATCAGATGCCATGACTCATCACTTAACCGAATCCCAAGCGTCATGTCTGAATGAAGTTAAGAACTCGATTCCATCTTTCGAAAAGCAGGGTTTGGGCCGTACTAATTTGATCCAACATAAGATTGACGTGGGTAATGCTGAGCCGATTAAACAGCGGCACTATCCGGTGTCTCCAGCTGTACAACTCGATATGGATCAAATTATTAAAGAAATGTTGGATAAAGGAGTCATAGAAGAGAGCCACAGTGCTTGGAGCTCACCTGTTTTGTTGGTTCCAAAACCAAATGGCAAGAAAAGACTGTGTCTCGATTCAAGAAAGCTGAATCAAGTGACTAAAAAGGATGCTTATCCGGCGCCCCATATCGAAGGCTTATTAGGGCGTCTCGGGGATACAAAATATATTACTAGTTTGGACTTGAAGGACGCGTATTGGCAAATACCACTAACATCCGACTCCAAAGAGAAAACCGCTTTTTCGATACCAGGGCGTAAGTTATATCAATTTTGTGTAATGCCATTTGGCTTATGCAATGCTTCTGCTTCTATGTGTCGTCTAATGGATATCGTAATTCCGCACGAACTGCGCGAAAATATTTTCATTTATTTAGATGATCTGTTAGTAGTTTCGCCAACTTTCGATCATCATTTGAACTTATTAAAGATTATTTCCGAGAAATTGAGAGATGCAGGTCTAACCGTGAATATGAGTAAGAGTCACTTCATGATGCGTCAAATCAAATATTTGGGATATTTAGTGGGTGAAGATGGACTACGCAGTGATCCGTCAAAAATTGAGGCGATCGTAAACTTTCCCTCACCAGTTTCAGTTAAACAGGTACGGCGTTTCTTGGGTATGGCAGGGTGGTACCGAAGGTTTGTACCAAATTTCGCTGATGTAACTGCTCCGATTACGTCTTTGTTGAAGAAAAACCAACCCTTCAATTGGACCGATGAAACCCATGCCGCCTTCGACAAAATAAAGCAGCTGTTAACGGTTGCTCCTGTATTAGTTAATCCAGACTACAATAAAAGGTTTTATATTCGAGCAGACGCAAGTACGGAAGGTTTAGGTGGGGTTTTATTCCAGAAGACCAACGAAGGTTACGAACAACCCATTTCATTTATGTCTAGCAAATTAAATAAGGCAGAACGAAACTATTCAATTTCGGAATTGGAATGCCTCGCGGTGGTAAAATCAATAAAAAAATTCCGAGCCTACATAGAAGGATTTCCTTTTACGGTGATCACGGATCATGCGGCTCTAAAATGGCTTATGAGTCAGAAAGACTTGACAGGCCGACTTGCACGCTGGAGTTTAAAGCTGCAAGGATTTGATTTTTTGATAGAGCATCAGCGTGGTCGCGAGAATGTAGTGCCGGATACGTTATCCCGAATATACTGTGATACCGTGGAAGAGATTACTGATCAGATAAGCTTGTCCGCCAAATCTATTAATATAAATTCTCCAGATTTTAATGAAACAGACTATCAGATACTGTGGAAAAAAATTGTTGACCATCCGGAATTATACGGGAACCTGAAAGTTGTCGAGAACCGCATATATATACGAATTGAACCAAAATCTGATCAATGTCTCCATGATATTCCAGTATGGAAACTTTATGTACCGAAAAAGATGACTTCAGAGATATTACATCAAGAACATGATTTGCCGATTGCAGCACATGGAGGAATGCAGAAGACGTTAGAAAGGATTCGGCGTTTTTATTATTGGCCTAGAATGGCGAAACAAACTTTCGAATATATTTCCCAATGTGAAATTTGCAAGATCACCAAAGCCACTAATAAAATATCTCGACCTCCACTCGGGGAGCCGGTATTTGCTGAACGTCCTTGGCAAACCATTTATATTGATCTACTGGGACCGTACCCTCGGTCGGCTAAAGGTAAAACCATGATATTAATTATTTTGGATCAGCTAACTAAATTTGTGGTGTTAAAGACTTTACCCAAAGCTACTGCCGAATCAATCGTCAACCACCTCAAAGAAACCTTTGATATTTTTGGCGTGCCGGAAACTATATGTTCAGATAACGGCGTGCAGTTCAGAAGTCAGGAATACGTTAAATTTCTAAAATCTTTTGCTATTCGTTCCAGATATACCGCTCTTTACTCGCCGCAAAGTAACGCGTCAGAACGGGTTAACCGGTCAATATTAGCCGCTATTCGTGCTTATCTAAAGACAAACCATAGAAAATGGGATGAACACATATCTGAAATTGCGGCCGCATTGAGATGCGCCATTCATCAATCGACGCGACATTCCCCACATTACCTGATGTTTGGGTATCATCGTATCTTCCATGGAAATCAGTATCAATTGTTAAAGGAATCTAATTTGTTAAATGAACCGGACATAGAATGCTTGCCTACCAATCACCGCTTACCAATTGTTCATGAAACGATACGATTGCTTTTACAGGAGGCGTATAATAAATATGCGCACGCTTATAATTTACGCACCCGGTTGGTAGAATTTACTCCCGGACAAATGGTTTACGTGAAATCGTTTTGTCAGAGTGATGCCACTAAACATTTTTCAGCGAAGTTAGCCCCATCCCGCGTTAAGGCTAAGGTGGTAAAGAGAATAGGTAATGTAAACTATTTGTTGGCTGACATCGCGGGTAAAATTTTGGGCACCTATCATGCCAAGGATATTTGTGTTTAGTGGAGGGAACTAAACATGCTCTACCTCTCACCCGGGATTATATGTTCTTCAGCCTCGATTACGAATTTGCAATTGTGAATCGAATCTGCCCTGTAATGTATTGATCGCTAGTGGAAGTCATCAACGTGAATTGCACGGTAATAATATTATTTTAACCGGTATTCATTTTGTTAGGTATGACCTCTATCTAACCAATTCAAATAGAGTTAAAATCTTGACTAGTGTTGTGGTCGTATGATAACAGGTTACCCCTGCATAACGTCTCCGTGACATGTTATAAACATTTATAATTTTGTTTTACCTTCGATGTTGTTAGTTGCGGTCAAACTGTAATTGCAATTTTATTGCACAATTGGTTTTCGGTATGCAGTATTTGAAACCTTATCGATGGGTTGTTTTTAGTTGATTTTTGGAGTTGTTGTGGTAAAGTTGTGTTGTGCCACCATAGTGTATACCTGCATAAAGAAAAAAAAAGAAAAAATTATTATATTTTGTTTAATTTTATCACGGTGTAATTGCAGCTGTTCGCTATACCCCAAAATTTACCAGTGGTAAGTGTGTACCAATTAAGTAATAGTTATCCCAGCTACCAATTAGTTTCTTTCTGACACATTCTTTAGGCATTCTAGTAAACTATCGGGATTGGAATAAATTAGCGTCCGTGTTTGAGTGTGTATATAGTGATATACCCTACAGGGATTGCGAACCATACATATCATAGGTAAATAGTGCATCATAAGGTTTTTTTATGATATGTTCTAACTTTTGTGTGTTACCTATTATTTAAAATAGGTAAAGGTTAAAATATTGTACGTGGAATAGGATAGGAGTCAAAAGCAACTACCTTCAAAACTCCACGAGGTATACGAGGTTATATATATCTCAGACCTAACCGGCGGAAAATACGGTACTCATCTGAACAGTGAAGACAAACAACCGCTATACGTGGACGGAGCGGGCCCTTCAATAATTGTGCTACGGGGGGCTTATACGTCGATTATTTGTCGTTAAAAATTATTAGCCGACACCAAAGAAAATCTGACTTGTTGTCTCTAAATAGTGTATTTATATAAATTATTAAGTATTGTCTCAGTATAGTTTTCGATTTTTGATCCAGGCTATACGCGCATGATTTTTGTTATAGTTTTGGTTTTGGATAAGCATATAGCTTTTTATTAATACAGCACCTTGCGTTAATTAACGTTTTGGAAAGGATATCCGAGCGCTCGCAATCCGGACTAAAACCGTAAGTAGTTTTATTTCAATTTTTTTTTATATACCGTATAAATATATTTTTTTTGTGATATGCGTATTCAAACAAAAAAAAAAAAACTTAGATATAATGAAAATGTTTAAATCCGAATAACGGATTAGATTTAGTCATAAATTTAAAGTTATTTAAATACATATTTAGGTTTCTTGTGTATATTGTTATGAAACCATAAAAAATGATGTCACGTGTCTAATTTCGTTGGGGAATTTCGAGATGAGAGGGAACCTTTGATGATGGTTGCGTAAATAATTCTTGTTGTGGTTGCCGTCGTACCCACCCAAACTACCGTGCTAATCTGCCAGGCAACCAAGTTATAAGGGAAGTTCCATCCTTTACCCAACAAGGAACACATATTACAGAACAGAATACTGAATCCAGCTTGAAAGTATTTTTAACACCTTTATCGACCTCACCAATAGCTAATTTACAGGCATATTTTAAGGCAAAGTGAATTAATTCTGATGCGACTCACACTAAAATCGCATCTTCGGTGAAGATCATTCCTTGTCATATAGCTCTTGCATAGATCTATCGTAATTTTGGGTAATTTGGATTCTAAAGGTTTAATTCAATTCAAACCATGTAGAACCAGCAACCTCATTTTAGAAGTAGTTTTTAACGATTCACAGCGTGCATATATTGAATTTTTTTAAAAATAATCATTAAACTAAAAAATCGTTTTAAGTATCACGTTTTGATCAAAGTCTGTGTACTGAGTGTAGCTTACTTGGTAAAAACGAAAGACATCAATCCCTATACATAAAATGCAAAGCGACGAACCTGAAACACATCATACATAATGGAAAAGAAATTTATTCAAAATTGTGTCAAATACTGTGCTATACATGATTGAGCACTCTAGCAAAGCAAGAAGTTGGTGAAAATTCGATCGCAAAATACCGCGGACAGAAAAATAAACACGAAAGCGAGGTAAGTGAAACGTGATAAAAAACGTGATACCGCATAATAATAAAACGCAATAGAACTGAACCAATCGACACTCAATTTTACTTGAGGAATTAAACTGCTTTTTACAGTTTCCTACTTCTGGAATGACGTAATAATATGTTTGCTGTTGCAGGCCTACATTGCTCGTTTAATAATTAAACCGTCATATTGCTTCACGTTACAGATCTTATTATAATCTCAGCAAATATTACTAATCCTACAACTCTGACTGAGTACGATAATTTTTACGCATATGATATGGAAGTCTCAAAATACAATGTTCACTTCGTCGTTCCCCTTCTCCTGCCCCCCTTTGATAGGTGCTTCCTCAAGTCAAAAACCGACTTCCAACAAATAAGGTCCGCAAAATTCAAGAATTTTTGTGAGAAGTTAAAACACATAGAGGTATTTTCCAAATATTAAACGATTCATTAATAGTAATATCGAAACTGCGCAAGAAACTGAACCTAAATGTCCTCAAAAATCAGGCGGGAGCTATGTCAAAATTAACAACGCACGCGAACCAGTTCATTATCAAAAATAATCATAATGAAACAGTAGAAAATGCACTGAAAATGAGGAAAATTTTGTTATCCAATAATTTAGTTAATGTTTCAGCAGAAACTATTCGACGAACATTGAAGGAAGTTGGAATGAAGAGCTACGTGGGTGGTTGGTTAGATAAGTCCAAAATTAATCGACTTGGCTCCGACGGTTGAAAATGGACTTGGCGGAAACCTGGAGCTATTTTATTACCACATAATGTAAATGAAACAATGAAATTTGGAGGTAGTTCCATAATGGTATGGGCGTTCATGACGGCTCATGGGAGTGGCCAGATAAAAAAAATCGAGAGTAGGATGACGTCCGCCTCCTACATACATATTTTGGTAGGAAATCTCCTTGAAAGCGTGTAAAAACGGCAATATAACATAAGGGACGTTGTTTTTTTATAAAGATAACGACCTCAAGCATACCGCTAAAATTAAGAAAAAAATGGCTGGAGGATAAAGGCTTTGCAATGTTGGGGTGGCCACTTCAATCATCCGACATAAATCCTATAAAGCATCTCTGAGGTGAGTTTAAGAGATCTTTTGCAGGTTTTTCAGACACACCGCAGAATGCTGGTAGAAAGCATGGCCAATAGAACTACCGCAGTTTTGAAAACCAAAGGAGGCTATACCACATATTAAATTAAGATTATAGGCTGGTTACAAAATTGATCACTTCCATGAAATATATTTTTAATTAATTATTTACATATGTGATGTCAAAATGAATAGTTTTTTATTTATTTTTTATATAAATTATTAAATAAACAGTTGAATTAGAAAAGGGAACTTGAAAAATACTTGTCGCTGTATATACAACCTTATACTACAATGACCGAAGTAAACTGTATTTGCTGTCTAAAAACGCGCGACCTAAATAACGTCATTTCCAACGCTATGATGTTGGCCATAGGAGAAATTTTGCACAACCAAAGAAAATGTGCTTTAATTGTTTAAACAGAACATTTTAGAAAATAAAGTAACAAACGATGATTACCATGCATCAAAGCAAGAACCAAGTACTAGCAAACCTGATCGAAAACCAAGACGACGGTGACTGATACCCTAGTGAATAAGTTGGGTTTAAGGTGCATACTAGAAGGAAAATTAGAGTTGAAATCAACCATGTTTAGTTGGACTGTTTCTGGTGTTGCAGAGAATAGAAGTGAAGGATTGTGAGGACTAATATATAGATAAATACCCGTTTCGCAAAAATATTGTAGAATTAGGAAGTCCTTTAAAAGCCGCAGATAATAGAATGTACGCAATAGAAAGGGAATACAATTCGATTTTTTATGCGAGTATATGAAAAACTAGTTCGAATGCAACGTGTTTCATACCATGCAGTCTTCAAGCAGAGCAGTATGATATGTAAACTTCGAGTAGTGTTCGACAGTTCCACAAAATCACTACTGATCGCTGTCACTGAACGATTCTTGAGTGAAAAAGTCTAGTGCCAAAATAGAAGAAGGAACATTTACAATTTTGTGTTTCCTAGTAAATAGGACCAGCCCTCTTTGGATGGATGGACCCCACTACTCACCTGCTTTTCTATTTTGAAAACACGCATATTAAACAATTCTGAATTAAAAATGGGGCTTTTCTGGATTAAAAATATATATTTTTTAATTCATTTTGAAAGTGTTCTCAAACTATAATAAAAAATCAATTAAAACGTTCAGGTTTTATTCATTATAAAAATGAAATAAGATAAACTGAAATAAAATATGATATTTTTAAGCTAAAGTTCCAATTTTATTTCATTTTATTAATTATAGACATTTTTAGAAAAACGCCTCTTAATTTCAGTTTTTTCCTATTCAAAATGTTTGGTCCTAAATTTTCATTTACAGATAACCATTTTCATTACATTTTCGACGATCATTTTAAATCCACCCTTCTGTATAACGCTTGTATATGCAAACGCTCTCATACTCCGCACGAGTTCCAACAGGAATTATTCCTAGTCACTCGTCTTCTATTAATGGATGTCTGTGAAGTTAGTCCGACAAATATCCCGAAAAAATGCGATGGCAACACTATAATACGAACATCGTGAAATTTTTAGTGTACTCCCGAAAAAATTACTATATTACGCTAGTTTTGAATGTCATCCCGACAAAATTTCACTATCATGACATTTTTATGTCAATATAAAAAAAACTATCGTACATTGGTGGACCCTGGGTGTTCTACCACATTAATATAATCCGTTCTGTAATTAATCCTTGTCAGCAGTAAATTTTCTAATTTACTGTTTGTTTTAAGGTGTTACGATGTTATAATGCACCGAACTTACTAAACTCTATATTTAAACGTATATAAGTAAAGCCGCTTAATAATAATAATTAGCAAAACAATTTATAAAAATAAAAAAAGATTATACAACCATGTCGTAACGCCAGTTCTTCGTAAAATCACGTATCTAGTACAAAATATCGAAATACCAAGATGACACACAGAGACATAAATAATAATTTTTTCCCCTCGAGTATGTTACAAATAACCATGTCCATTTAAGGGTTGTGCGAAAAAAATGAATTAATAATTCCGTATGCTATCTCCTGATGATATTGATAAAAATAATGTATAATAAAAAATGTAAGATGATTAATCGATGTAATACTTCGATCATGTGCTAATGTTGTTGATATACTTAAAGTTTATTTTTTTTATTTTGTTACGATATATGCTGTGCGCTGATTGAATGGCATTAAAAATTATAAAAAAAAACTTGTATGTGTAATAATAAAAATTTTATAACTGCAATCTTAAGGTATATGAATACAAACTAGTGATCTAATCAAGGTTAATATTATTACAAATTTATAAAATATTTTGTATTATTTCTAATAAAAGTCTCGATGTGATATAGTGAATTGTGCACAACCGTCGATACTCTTGCGTTCCATTTTAGCAATATTTTTGCTCGCCACTGTATCCAGATGCACTGTCAATCAACAAACGTTTTCTGTTTATTATTATTATCTTAAGTATTTTAATTAAATTCAAAAAATGTTCTACATTTTAAGATTATGACATTATATTACATCTCACAATACACATATTTAATAAAATAGTAAGAAAAAATTACTTATAGCTTTATCAAAGTGTTACGGAAGGTAAATGTCAATTTTGATGTAGAAAAAAAAATTATAACACTAAACCAACAATAGTTTGGGTTTCCTTTCTATATGCAATAAAAATCGAGTTTTCAATAAAATAATAAAAAAAAAATAAAAATGAAAACTATAAATAATAAATTATGACGATCGGTGACCGTTTGCTTAGCGATTTTATACGTTTGACGATCGTAGGAAATAGAAGTTATTCATGGATGTTTATAAAAAAAATAGTTTTATTAAAAATAATAATTCACGGTCCGCGAGTTACGTAACAAAATACAGAAAAAACGCAATATTTTTTTTTTGTATTTCAAATGTTTCTAAATGGAACGATGAGCATTAAAAATAGAGAAACAAAAGTAGGTATGCGAGTTAAAAAACATTGTCACGGTACTTGAGTAATATGTCAATACGTGAATTTTTTTGTTATTTGTGTAATTTGGAACAAGTTAAAGGTTTTTTTTGTTGGTGTTGCACACACATCCTTTTCATAATATACGTTAGTTCTAATTAAATCGTAATTTAGGTTTGAACCACAATATAATTTTATGAATCTAAAATCACTCAATAAACTATATTTACTTGTATTTTAACAATATTAATTTAGTATTTTTTTTCTTTTTCAGGTAAGTGCACTTCTGGCCAATGTACATGTAATAATTGGTAAGATATTTATTATTTAAATATATATTTTATTTAATTTGTGAAGGTTAAATGTAACTAATATTTAAAATATAAAGCAAGAAGTTTATGATTTTTCGTATTATACCACAAACAAAGGTTTATCTTTCCTTGTTTGTGATTATACAGTAAAAATACAGAAAAATATCCTGATGACATATTTTTTGCTGCTACGGAAAATTTATTGTTAAAATTTCCAAAATTTGTAGTCCTAGGTGATATTAACGTGCGGCTCTTCGTTCCACAACAGCATCATCAATAGCCCATTCTAACACATATATAGTTGATTCAGAATTTAAGCGTCACGTAGATTCACCGGACTTTGATCATAGAATTATTCTAGTCGATAAATCAGACAAAACTGTCAATAATAACCGCAGTAAATCACCTATTAGTATGATTGACTATTCCCAAATCATCATCCACTTATCGAGATCACATAATCATTTCATCAAGTCTTTTAAAGAACTAACTGGTATGCTGTCGAATCTTATTGCAAAGAACATCAAATTGATACCTAGAAAATAATAACACATGGATCGCAAAGGAATTCCTATTGATTCTCAAGGCGAGAAATACATTTTAATGAATTTTAATATTGACAATCTATAAAAATCGTTAGGTAACCAACCCTAAAGCCACTTTAACTCTTTTAAAGAAAATGATATTTAACAACAAAAAAATAATGCTGCTAATCAAATAAATGCTCTAATTAATGAAAATTCAGAAATTATACATGACTCCCTTCAAATTGCTAACACTTTAAATAATCATTCTGTGAACATCACAAATGTTATATGCTGTATAAGATAGCAGAAAATTTCCAGCAGAAAAAGTGTGTTTTGTTATTCACCGCTAGAGGCATCACTATCAAAAAATAGCTGATAAACCAGCAGAAATTTTTTGAAATATTTAAGCAAATCAAAAATTCTCAGCAGAAAGTTTTATAAAACGTCAAAGTTTTTAGGAAACAGAAGAGAAAATACAGTTGCTCACAAAATTGAGCGTACACCCTTAAATAACATATTTTGTTAAATAATAAATACAAAAACAACAAATTATTTTTTTTTATATATTTCGAAATTCATAGCAATTAAAACAAACTGAGACTTAACAGTTTTCGAGAAGTTTGTAGATTTTACTGTATTATTAGATGGACACACAACCTTTAGCGTCCTTATTTAATTTTTAGCTCTGTTTTTTTATTGGACGGATTGCTATTTGCAACTTGTATCTTTATTTCCCGCCACAAGAATTTCCCACAAGAATCGGGCTTAAATCGGGTGACTGAGGTTGAGTTTTAATTTGCTGGCGATTGTTATACAGGGTGTCCTAAAATTAACGTATCAAACAAAGTAGAGTGATAGGAGAACTCGTTTCCAACAAAAACAGCCAAGTAAAATTTTTTCGAATTGTTGATGGTGCAAAAGTTATTCCACGTTTTGTGTTTTTTATAGTAAAATAGCATGAGCGTCCACCAAAACATTAATTTAAAAGAAACCAAGAGTTCTTTTGTTTAACTTTCTTTTTAATGCGATCTAGAAGAGTTTGCCTTTCCAATAAAATCATTTTTATGAGCTGCATAATCTTCTGTCAAATAAAAACGTTTGTTTTGTAAACTTTTTTTGTTTCTGAAATTTTTTTGTTGAGGTTTAAGTGACACCAGCGGGAAAAGCATGTGCTACAGAAAGTTGACCCACTATGAGAAAAATATGCGACACTAATGCAGATTTCAAAATGGTATCACACACCGGGCTATTCACAATAGAATGTTTTTTATCAATTTTTTTTTCACAAGGTTAGGTTTCAGTGGTTGACACTTGGCCATTTTTGACAAGATAACTGTTGATAATTATAATCAGCAGACAACCCTAATCTTTCTGCATTTGGGAGCACATTTCTTTTCAAAATTTCTAGATAACCAGTTTTATTTGGATTACTCCAAACAGTTTTCCTCCTTCCGAGCAAAATAAATTTACTATAGTTTCATCTGTGAAGATTACCTTATCCCAGGCGAGCAATTCGACCATTCAAATTATTCTTGCGTAAAACACGGCGAACAGTTTCTGTTGATATGGCTTTTTGTGTGACTTCTGACATTTTCAATGTAAGCTTTGGAACACAAGCTTTTGATTTTTTTCCATCTCAAGTACAATAAATCGCTCATATTTTCATTTGTTTATAATTTTCTGCACTGTAAAATTGTGTCGGCTGACAATTTTTTCTTATTATTAAAAAAAAAATGTTTTTTTAAGGGTGTACGCTTAATTTTGTGAGAAACTGTGTATCTTTAAACGTTTTGAAATGAAAAAAGTGAATTGTCCTCTAAAAACGATTTGCGTAAATATAAAAACATTCAAAATATACTAAAATTACCATAATCATCGTAATGCAAATACAGGGTAAAACAAAAAAAATCTCTTAAGTTGGTAGCATCCCATAAATTTTTGAAGTCATTTTAATGTGAAATGTTTTCAGATTTTTAACATAATTATTAGAACCGCCCCCTCCGGTAACTACCTGGGGTTTATGTTTTTATGGTAGCTGGGATCATAATCTATATATACGCATGAGCAACATAAGAATCATAACTGTCGTCAGTAGCATTCCATAAATTTTTGAAGCCATTTTAATGTGAAATGTTTTAAATTTTTTAACAAAAGTGTTAGAAAAACGGGACGCGTACAAACTTCGCAGCGATTCTTTTTGGACACGAAAAAGCCTATATTAAATTTAGAATTTTGAAAGTGTCCCTGTGCTGTCTTTCAGTCACATTGTACGCTGCACTTTTTTCTTTCATCCACTCCAAAAAATAGCCGGTAAATAGCTGCTATGTCCAAATTTCCCTCAATATAGATTTTTGTGACTGATTTTCACAAATAGTGTGACTCTATGGTAGGAAAAAATTTAATATGTTCGATAGTCTATATTTAGAACTCTGTGATCTTCAGATTTTCTTTTATATGCAGCAAGTATCCACTGCGAATTAATATCCAAAGTGTTCAGAAACATTTCTCTGCATACTTTAATTTTGCCATTAGGTGCTTCGGTGGTTGGTGGGAGAAAAATAATCTCAATTCGAGTTCCTCTTTATCTTTGATAAAGATAAATTAACTTTTCCACCACATCTTACTTTACGGCATATGAACGGTTAGTTGCTGAATGCCGGAATTTCACATTTTTTTTGTTTTGACCGTTTTCCATTCAATTTTTTTATTTACCGTTTCTTTGACTTCGCCATTATTTTATCGTTTCTGGTCCGTGTTGGGCTTGATGGTGCTGTTTCTTCTACCAAATGATTTGGCAAATCGTTTTGGAAACAGGAAATGCGTTTTGGAGGAATAGGACTGTGTGACGTATGTGAAGTTATCCCCGTTATATTTAAATTCCAAATTTAACTTCCACGAAATTAAAAAAAAAATAATTAGGCAACATATCCCTCTAACTCTTGTGTGAAGTTAGCCCTGCCCCATTTTATATTATATTTTATTCCAAATACACTTCATATGTAAAGTGAACCCCAAATTTTATTATATGAAAAGTAAAAATGTTTATTAAAATTATTTTAATTCGCAAAACACACAAAATAAATGTAATAATTTAATAAAATGAAGTAAAATAATTTGAAAATTGGCTCATAAATTTGACAGATTATATTAATTTGGTTATAAGACGGAAAAACACATCTCACATTTAGGAAACACGAAAAAATCGTACCGTTGCAACCTAGCGAAATTAGGCTGCGAACAAAATATTTTCATGTAAACATTTTGGACCCAAAATAATATTTTACTTTGACATGTAAAAAGTATTAATTTTTCGGATCAGAGCTATATGGTCTGTGAGATAGTCACTTTTCGCAAAATATGAAAAAAATTGTTTGTACGGGATGTTTATTAAAATTAGTTGTTAGCTTTAGAACTGTTTTTCCAGTTAGTGTATTTCGGACTGCACCGCTTCTGTCATTGCTATTGGGAGCACAAATTAGTTCGGCCCGTTTTCAGAAAGTGGCTTTTACTATAATAAACTTTTTATAGTGACATCTGATTTTCGTTGTTTCAGACAGATTAGACATATGCCGTTAACATTCAGTTTGTATTGCTTTGAATTTCAAACAAAACGTGTGTTTGTACGGTGTTGTGTATGTCGGATTTTGTGATAACTAAACTGCATTTGCTGGAAGTGGTAATTTTTTGTTTTAATTGAAAAAAGTGCAGCTGAAGCACGTAGCATTCGACGTGGAAGTTTACGGTGACTATGCTCCAACCGATAAATCATGTAGATAATGGTTTCGACCCTTCAAAAATGATGATTTCAGTGTTGATGATATTCGTAGAAGATGAATTAGAGAAATTGCTCGGTGAAGATCCGCCTCAAACTCAACAGGAGCTTCCCGGTACATTGGGGGTGACCCAACAAACAGTTTCCGCACGATTGAGATCTATCTAAGGGCGATCTACGATTTAGTTCATATTTTGCCAAAAGTGACGTATGGGTCTGGCAATCTCAAAGTCGTACAGCATTGATCCGACAAATTATTACTTTTTACATGTCAAATTAAAATATAATAAAAAATATATAATGCTTTTAATTATTTTATATCATATGTTATAAATATTTTGTCCGATAATAATATGGTAATGATGATTATAAAAAATTAAACTGGAAGAAGTAGAAAACTGATTAAAATTTATTATATTTTTGCCCAAAAATTGTATTTGGGAGAGAGAGAGAAGGAAAAGGAAAGAATTCGCAACATGAAACGCAAAATGCTCTATTGATATTTAATATAGTACTATAGTATGACTAAGTCACTTGTCCTACTATTAATAGGGATGAAACTCATTTCGAACAATTTTGCTCACTTATGATGCCGACAAACAAGTAAATATGTTTGATAAGTATCCGTATCGAAAAGGGCATATACTTAACATGTTGGAAACAAAATTCATACAAATTTTACTATTTCTTTATTACAGGATAAAAAAAAACATTCGAATTGCGGATGAACATCATGTGATGTTCATCTGAAAACTGATTAGAAACGGAATTTTAATTCTCGTTTAATTTAATTATATCAATTTAATTTAAGCGACAAAATCGAAAACCCAAAAATTCTCCCTTGTGTCTTAGGTGTCCTTGTTTTTTTTAAAAAGGGAAGTCGGCCAAACCAATCACTACTATGCACGAAACGTGAGGTATTGAAACCTGATTAAATTTGTGTCTATTGTTTTACCCCTTCACTGAAAAATTAAAAAACAAAATTCACACTGCTCAAATAAAACATTTGAAACGTCGAGCAAAGAGTTTTTAAAAGCCTTCTTTATAGTTTTAAATAACGCAGCAATATTTTTTTGTACTAAACATGCACGAATGTCGTCTATACAGTTTTGGAATTTATCATAGCAAAAGGAAATTGTTCATCACAGTTGGCTTATTTATCAGTAATGATTGGTTCGAATTTTCAGGTTTGAATTTTATAAATCTGAATTATTTTTTATTTGCATAAACCAAAATCTTAGTTAATTACGGCTGATAAATATGCACACTGTGATGAATAAGTTTCTTATTTTGTTATCATAAATTCAGAAACAAATACTGCTAGCTCCAAAATCAGCCTCCAATATATTATTTCTTAACAAAGTAAAGCTAACATGTTCGGTTTAAGCAAATTATTTTCCCAAAAGGGGATTCTTACGGTTTCTCTGATATTTTTGGTTGTGTGGAAATCTTGAACTGCTTTCTAGTGAATGGATTTGTGAGTGGATTATGATGAGACAGGTTCGGTAAAAAAAATCTACGATGGTTTCAAGTTCACCAAAAGTGGTGGCATGTTGTTTTTATTTAAAAATGCACCTAAAATTGATGTAAGTGAAGCTGGCACGAAAAACTAGCCCGAAAACACGTTTTCAATTTTGGTGTGTTTTTTTGCTTAATTAAATACTATCCCGAAAAATTTATTGAAAATGCAAGGAAAACGAGAATTTCATCCCGAAATATGTTTGAAGTTATATTAAATAAATAATAATTAATATCGGTGAAAAAGAATAAATATCACGGTTTATTTGCTCTATTTAGACTACTCATTAAGGTAAAGTATGTGACAACAAACCACCTTACCTAGTAAATTATGTGACAAAAAAAATTAAATGTACGCTGTTGTACGAGAGATCGCCCATAAAGATTTTAAAATTCTAAAATACTTAAGAATCAGCAAATCAAGCAATTAGTCCTTATGAGTTCAATGTATCTTTGGTTAAATATGAGAAATCGAATTAAGTCCATCTATCACCTAAGCCACACCAAAAGCTCATCTTGGAATCATGACTATAAGATCATGATCTTAAGCAATTTGCCCTTATGGTTTCGACGTTCTTCATGTTTGATATGAAAAATATGATTGAATTAATTAATTATTTGTTGAAATTCTAGAGAAAACCCCCATCGGGAAATTAAGTTTAAAAGTTAGGTCCATCTATCATCTAGGCCATACTAAAAGCTTGTCTTGGAATCATGACTATAAAATCCTGATCTTAAGCAATTTCTCCTTATGGTTTCGATGTTCTTCATATTTAATATGAAAAATCGACCAAATTAATTAATTTTTTGTGGATATCCTGGAGATAACCCCCATCCGAAAATAAAGGACATATTGCTTAAGATCAGGATCTTATAGTCATGATTCCAAGACGAGAATTTGGTATGGCTTAGTCTATAGATGGACCTAATTTTTAAACTTTATTTTCCGAAGAGGTTATCTCTAAGATTTCCACAAATAATCTGTTTCCTTTATATTTTGTGCTACATAAAACTTTTATTTTATAAATAATTTCATGAATCTCATCGAAAGAATCATCAGAAGTATCATCATAGTTTTTATTATTTTATAAAAACACTACCAAAGAATTAGAAATACTTTAGCAATTTGGATAATTGCGTTTAGTGGATTTTTTCTAAAATAGTATTTGTGAACTGGTGAACTTTTGTTACCAGGGTAGATTTTCGTTCATACCATCACAATCTTTGGTAGTTTTTTTTATAGATTCCTGTCATTGAGTGTTTGCGCAGGACTTATATTTAAGTAGATTTTGTGCAATTTGGGCAAAACTCTCAAAAATAATATTTCAATGTTTTTCAAGGTTTTTAAGAAAACATGGTATGGGACAGTAAAGTGATAAAATGTTGTTTTGTGTTTATACATGGCGAAGTGTATGTACATGGTTAACAAATGCTTTTCATTCTTTTAATTCGATTTTAAGAGACCGATCGGTTTCCGTTAATTTTTTTTTAGTAGATACTTGTTTGTAATGGGATTTTATAGTAAATTTTGCTGCTGTGCAGTGCTGTAGTATGATTTTTAGCAGGTGAATTTTGTATTCTTATTTATTTAATATTTTCATAAGAAAGACTAGTGATTAAAACCCAAATACATGAGATTGAAATTTTTTCCAAAACTTGCTTGTAATATGCAGGAGTCTCGAGGACGGACTGTTTTGCGTATACCCTGCGCGCGATTCTTTGCTTGTTTTAACCAGAAGGACGATTTTCTTTATCGTAAGCTTTATTTGGTGAAATTCCGCATTTTTGACGAAACCGTGATCTTTTCTCCGATATGAGCCGAGTATCTTGAAAATATTTAAAGCCGAAAACTGATAATTAATTTAATTTAATAATAATATTATTATTATTATTATTTTATAAACACCTGAGAATTCAAGGGAATATTATAGCTACAACATTTTTGACCAAATGGCCTTTTTATTTTCAACTCGCATTTTTATTAATTAAATAAACTTCTAAAAGCCATTTGCAGAAGAATGCTGCACTCGATGTTTTTTCTAATTGAATTCGAGTGTGTTTATTTCAATTATTTAGCTGACATGAATGTTGTATTCTGCACACAGCGGCACAATTAGGGGAACACAAGTAACACTCGATATATTAAGAAAAACCAAAAGAACATAAAATATTTTTTATTATTTTTTTATTTTTCTAATTTATAATCTTTAAGGCCACGGCTGTATTTTTCAATATTTAAATTCCAAATTTAACTTATTAACAATTAACAGAATAACTCTTTTAGTGTTAATATCAATTAATTCCCACGATATGGAACCCACTGATGTCACCAGGGCTGTGACAATGATCGAGAATGGCTACACTTACCGCCAAGTGGCCAGAAGGTTCGGTGTGTCCACGTCTACCATTTATTAGTCTGGTCAATGATACAGACGAGATGAGACTAAGGCCGAAAACGTTGTACTGGAACCAGGGATGACCGTTACATTGTCTTTGAAACTTTAAGAAACAGACATGAAACAGCAAATTAACCCGGTAATGCTTAAGAAGAAGTTCGAGAAGTGCGAATAAATGAACTTACTGTGAGACGAACACCTTCTTTAAGCGTTCATATGTTCCAGCCACACGGGCTGTGGCTATTTTGTTCACAAACGAGGGTCGTTTCTTAGTGAGCTCGACCGATGGAAGGCAAAGAGTATGGAGACGACGCATTTAATGCAGGATCATACCCGGTCATATTTTGCACGCTCTATAGCGAACTTTTTGTATCTGAGGTGTTGGAATAAACAAGCTGAACTGATATTCGTTTCTGTGACTAACGAATATCAGCTCCTTGTTTCTTCTGTGCTCTGCAATCACGTTTGGCCTCTAATACCCTATATTTTGAATTAGGACGTCATCTTCCCACTTCGTTTGGTCTATTCATTAGAGAGTGTTTTAAATCTACAATTTTCCCATAGATCATCCCTGTTCGAAAGCGCATACTCACAGTCGTGTCCATATAATATAAAAACAAATGAAAGAAATTATTGAAATAACAATAAACCTTTCGGTCTTAGACAATCAAAAAATGTGCCGGTATCACAAGCAGCTAACAACCAACATATATACATATATGTTAATTTGCACGAAGATTTATTGCTCCTAAAGGATTTTCATACACACATGGAATTCTTTGTTGTTGTTGTTTCTCAATTTCTTTCTTTTTTAAATGAAGACGATACATAAAAATATGCGTTATAAATAAGAAGGAGAACAAGTTGTTAAACAAATGAATGTACAAATATTTTATTTGTTTATAAGAATCGGTTAATTTTTGTTTTTGCTGTGCTGTTAAAAAAATTTAAAGTCAAATTATTTCACTTTGAACAAATAAATATAATATGTATATAATAATACGAAAAACAATTTAATTTTTCATTCCCTAATATGGACGCATTAATTTTTATTTTTTTTTATTTTATTTAATCAAGAAATCCAAAAGTAGTAAGTAAAGTGGTTGAATACTTTTTACACATGATATGCGTACACAGAGATGTAATTGATATAGAGATATCAGTTGATTTGTGGGGGATCGCTATATTATGTCATCTAATAAATGTCATTATTTTTATTATCAAACGTCAGCTCCTTGTTTATGACATAGTGTTGTAGAGTGTTATACATAAAATATTCCCGTCACATGATATATGTCATTTTATTATGAGTTTGTTAAAATTTCACGTACAGCTCCTCTCACAACCGATCGAGATTTTTATTGAATTGTATAAAAAATAATTATATAAAAAATAATAATAATAATTCTACGTTGGATTGCGATGGGAAAAACTACTTGTCATTACCTTATTGCAATTCTTTTTGCTTAAAAATATTTTTTTTTTATATATGTAATACTCGTACACATATATTTTTATTTCTTCAGCGTGAAAATCGCAATGAAATCCTGTATTTATTTGATCTTTAGCCGCGATTGCGCTGTATCAATGTTTTATTCTTATTTATTTCGTATTATCGTTTTTTGTTGTTGTTGAATTGTTGCCAAAGAGTGCGTTATTCGTTTTATCTCATGCCGAACTATGTCCTATTGGAATTTGTTGCTTTTTACTTAAATATTTAGTTTTTTTTTATTTTATTTTATTTTTATTATTGAATGTCGTCGATTCCTTTTTTCTGTAATTCTAAAAAGTTCATCTCAATATTTTTTTTTTGTTTTTTTCAATTTTATTAAATTAAAAATATTTTCAGTTTTTTTTTTTAAATATCTTTGTGCTAAAGGCCTATGGTCGATTCGAATCATCAATTTGCTATATTTCAATCATTATCACATTAAAACTTGAAATATGTGTAAGATTGTGCAGTTCGTAAAGTTTTATTAGGTTATTGTAATGGGATGATACGAGTGATAAATCAAATGGATATGTTAACACTTTGAGTATGATATAAACAAAGCGTAATACTAAACGTACGAAGGTGTTCAATGATTCATTGGAACTTACGTTTGCTTTGCTAAGATAAGGTTGATGATTTATCAGTGTTATACTGACAATTAAAACAAAATCGGGTTAACAGTACGAACCGTATCTACATTTCCCATTTCAAAATATAAAACGACAGGAAATTTGGTTGTCGGCCCGTTTTATAATCAGATCGTCGACAAGCCACAAAACCACATCGCCGACCTCATACATAACCAAATCGCTTACCGGCCACTTCGCCGGCCCTACTACATTGACAACATCCACATTACTCCTAAAGGAATAGAAAAGCCAGGTACTGTTAAAAAATTTCACATTTGTACCTACTTTTCAAAAATACATGTCTACATTATAAAAAAAAAATACAGATTCTTTAATTCAATTCGCTGTTCTTTCAAAAAACTCTGTAATTTTCTCTTGTACAATTTTATTAATTAGGTTTCCCTCCAAATAATTTTCCAAGTCACAAAGAATGTGATTGCACTTTTTCTCCATCTGGTGGCGCTTCGGTAAAACGATGCAAATTCAGTAAGCACTTACGAACGGTTTTAACTGAAGGTATCGGAAGTGGAACCTCTCTACCGCTATCCTCATTTTCTTGGGCGATTATGAATTTTATAATGTCACAAATTTGGCGATCACTTAGAAGCGGCGTGGTATCAATACTATTATCTAAACTCAAGTAATCTTCGACCGTGATATTTTGAGGTAAATTTGTAACCAAAGAAATACGATCAAACATATTATTCACGTTATCGTTTACAGTAGTCACACATGTTACCTCTAGCTGATCATCGTCGAAAGATTTTGGAATTGTAAAACCAGAATGGCGAGAGTATTTTTTTGTAAAACACTTTTAAATTTTTAATGATTCCTTTATCCCAAGGCTGTAATACACTGGTAGTATTTGGAGGCAGAAAAATTAATTTTGACAAAACATTAAAAAGTTTTTATCTAACGATTTCAATCAACTGGAATCCGCTGTCATCCAGACTTTTTTATGTGCAGTGTATTGTAGGGGTAGATTTTTAACGCAATCGTTTCTGACTTCCTTCGAAATCACCCTTTTCATATGGAAATTGTATTTTTAGACGATTTTTTATAATCGTTGATAAAGTAGAGGTTGGAGTCCCAAATTCTTTACAAATTTCTCGATCAACATTTTCCAGAATTTCAATTTTTTTTACTGTTAAAGCGTTTTGTTTTTTACCTATGCTAAGCCCTTGGTAAAATACGACAGTGACAAAGAATTACATCAATAGAAATTGGTTGTATTAGTTTAAGTTCAACGCACATATTTATGTATATTACACGAAACGATTTTGTTGAGGAAATTATGACGATAAATGTTGTTGATAAATGTTCAACGTCCAAAATTATGCAAGTCAATCGTATGATGCACGTATGTTCAATGAAAATAAAAATGAGTAATTTCATTTCATTTTTGGCTAACTAACTCAAAATTAGCTAAAAATAACTAATTTCAACAAATTTTGGCAACAAAAATGGCTTTTGTTAATGAATAGGCCAAACACCCATAAATTTGTGTACCTTGACCTTAAACTCATACATATATATATATAGAGGGGTACATGCTCGATCAGCTAGCAAGCAAGCAATATGCTACCGCAAAACTTCGCTACTCAATCAATTTTACCAAGCCAATTTGAATTTGAATTAATTTTTTTATACGTTTTTTGTTTATTTTTGCGATTGCACAGTAAAACAATATAAAAATTTGCTGGATAGTTTTGTAAGCCGCAAAGTTTACTGTGCAATCGCAAAAAATAAAAGAAATTATAAAAAAAACAAATTCGAATTCAAATCTGCTTGGTAAAATTGATTGAGTAGCCAAGTTTTGCGGTAGCATATTGGTTGCTTGCTAGCTGATCGAGCATGTGTCCCAAAGTTAAAGAAAAGACGAAGAAAGAAAGTATCACAACTGATCACAATAAATTTCATTTAGGTCAAATTAAAAATAAAATTAATTAAAATAATTAAAAAATCATTGTAAAGCAGTTCTTGACATTCGCCTCGTTTCATGTTTCGGTCAGCTTTACACTTCGTATTTTTAAATCTGTTTGCCATTATTGTTCCTAAAATAAATTAATCAATTTTAATAATACGAGTATGTATAAAAATGATAGTTCGTTTAAAAATATTTACCTGTAGCGCGATATCCCAATTCAAGTAGTTCAAACAATAGTGGGGCCGTTGTAAAATATCGGTCAAAATAAATAGAGCTACCCTTCAAAATCCTTTACGAGACCGGCGGATGTCGTGATAACAAAATTTTTCGAGCCAACTGGTCGCGGCTTATTTCTAACTTATTGCCGAAATGGGCATCGGCCGTTGTATGGCACCATTTGTTCATCCACTGAGTAAGATGCAGCTGCCCTTGGCAGTGCTCGGCATTTGTCTCGAACTGCATCTATTACTGGTTGAATTTTCCAAAAAGCGTTGGTGGAGTCAGATGACTGTTTGACCGCAATTTTTTGAACCGCGTTTTTGCCACGACACTTGAAATATGTTCTATGCGAAAACCTTTTAGCCAATACAATTCTAGTCGTGGATAGGAAACGCATCCCATTAGCATAAAAACACTAAACAACTTTTTTAATTTTTTAGCACTTGTTTTTAGTTCACTGTTTTTGGTTGCCAACTAGTGTATGTTGCAGCTTCGCTCAAATGTTGGTCATTGAAATACGATTGAAAAATACTAGGCAAAAGTTTTTACGATAATTCGACGAGTAGATTCATTATTAGCTGGTAACAATTTCTCTTCAAATTCCCCGGAATACCACACGTTTTTTTGTGTAAGAAATTCCATCGCTTGTGGATAAATTTCTGCATCAGGCTCATCCAATTCGTCATTTTCTTTGAAGGAAGGATCCGATTCTTGGTGATTTAGATTGATTGGGTCTACTTCATCTCCTAGATTGGATCCTGATCCTTCTAAAATTTTTTGAATTTCATCATTTTCAATTAGTCATTGATCATCCTTGAATACAACTAAAAATCAAACACAAAACAAATTTACACATTTTACGTTCATTGCGTTTTTTTTGGGTTAATTTAAACATTAATTAATTATTTCATAATATTAATAGAATAAGTGGTTTTAAAATATTAAAATTATTATGGAATATAATTAAATACTTAAATTTTTCTAAACAATTTTTGTACTTACTTTTATGTGGCGCGCTCATTTTGGAATGGTCTATTTTCAGGTTAGAATTTTGGTTGATAAAATGTATTACCCACAAAGCATTTTATCGATTACTCTTAGTACATTATTTTTCTTACAGATGGTAGGATAGTTAATTAAAAATATTTGCGCCATTCCTAGTATACAGAATTATGTGGTTTGAACTTTGGTTAAGGCGGAATTTGAAAAAAATAATATCTCTTTAAAGTTTTTGGATTTTGATCTTTAATCTCTACAAAAATAAAATAATGTTTGAACTCGGCGCTTTAGCTTATTAATCACTGAAGAAGCAACAGCAAGTTTAAAGAATTCTAGAGAACAAAATTTCAGCAACAAGCAAAATTTTATATCTCACTCACCAAAACTAACACGGTCACTCCCCCCGTCCTCCGCTCCCAGCGAATGACACCAATAAATTCAATTTTACGATTTCAAACAGAAACAATTTTACGTTTAACGAGAATTATGTATTCACTACTACCAAGTACACAATACACACTAAACCCATTTCTCTCCAACAAAACAAAATTTCATTTCGGAGGATTCCCTAAAATTCAACGAAATTTTTTGTTTTATGAAAGCACAGTTGTTTAATTATAAAATTCGTGTTAAGCGAATATTTCTGTACTAATTTTATATAAAGGGTTAATTGAATTCCACTGTAGTTGTATCATCTAAAGCGGTATCGAGTTTGCTGGTGCTGAGAGAAGCGCTTTGAGTGTGAGGCGCTGCTTATTAAACTCTTAACACACCCGAAGCGCTTCTTTCAGCACTAGCATATTAAAACATTCATGTTTTATTTTTGGCGTTGTAAATCCTTTGCTGGTAAACCCAACCTTAGCGTAATTAAACAATTTGTTTGAACAATGCCACTTACATATATAATCTATAAAATAAAACATTAAACATCTGGATTAAACAAAAAAATAATTTTTCAAACATATTCCAAATGAAATATAAATTAAAAATTAACATCAATCATTTTTAATGGACAACATATTCGAAACAACATTGCGTGGCTTTAAATGGGGTAATTTATTATGATTTCTAGGCAATATTCGGTTTGAGTTATGCTTGCTTTACCTTCCAAAT
This sequence comes from Nephrotoma flavescens, assembly GCA_932526605.1. Classification (NCBI taxonomy): domain Eukaryota; kingdom Metazoa; phylum Arthropoda; class Insecta; order Diptera; family Tipulidae; genus Nephrotoma; species Nephrotoma flavescens. Next base: position 175,165,164 of record OW052222.1, on the reverse strand, counting down.
ATTTAGCTTGTAAACTTGACAAGCAAAGCTTAATAGCAATACACATTGGGCTATATGGGCCCTTATTAAGCAACGAACGACAAATTCATTTTCTAGGAGAACATCTTCAGTATAAGAATGACAGCCAAAACATTACCAGCTATACCATTGTAACTGCAGACAGGTATATATTTTGAGCGTTTCGAAGACAACGCCATATGAGCCATCATTAGCTTCTGGGTTTTTAAATGTACCTCGCCTAATTTCATGGTAGATTAAACCGATATAGTCCACATGAAATGTACGAGCAACGAATTCTTCTAGTAGATCGTCCTTTAGTTCGCGACATGAATAAATTAAAATTTGTTTTATCCATGTAAACAATGGTAATATTCTGTATTTGTTCTTTCAGACTCCTTACTAATATTTTTTAACGTGTACTGATGTACCCATCCAAATGTTTCCGAACGCATTTATAGTGCGTTCATGACATCGTGAGCTAGTTCGGAAAAAATACCACGGTATCACGAAAATATATTAAAACAACAACAAAGCTAAAACAATTTCAACTCGAGTTCGGAACTAGTAGGCGTGGTATAAAGCATTTTACGTGATTTGATTGGTTTTGAGTTCATTAGCGAGAATTTATTTCTGATGTCATGTACGCGACTTTAGTCGAAACATTAATTTGATAGCTTGCTTTAACTTTTTCTTTAATCTCTTTCAGTATTATTTTTGAGTTTCTTCGATAGATTGTTCCATTAATGTGCGGTGGTCTGGTGTAATTGTAACCTGGCGGCTTCCACTATGTTGTTTTACATGTTCGGCGTTTACCAATCGATACTCGATCGACTTTTTCACTTGTCAAGTGGTTGCTAGGGCTCTTCAATCTCCGTTGTTATTACACAAGGCACAAATTAGCTTTTTGGTGATATCAGCGTCAATTTTTGTTTATATGCAGCATTTTTAGTAAGGCCGGATTTGTAAGTTTTAAGATCTTTGACAAAAGTGTTTTATTAGACATTTTTATCAATTTTTTTTGATAGTGTAATATGCATGTTTTCATAAAACTATCACTTTTATAAAATATTTTATCAAATTTAGTCTCATGCAGGTAAATTTGATAAATTATTTTTGACATATTACGGACGGCAAAAACCACAATAATATTAATTCAAGAATACGAGGCGAATGAATTTGGCTATAAAGTATAGTGTGGCCTTTAATAAATTTTGATGGACACCTTTTAAATCCCAACTCAATACTCAGAGTTTCACCCAGATTCTTTTTTTCTCTGTTTCTTTTTTATTTTTAATAACGATATAATGATAAAATCGCTTAATGTTGCTGCACGCGCTGTTCGGTGTTGATCCATTTTTATTTTTTACTGAAGTTTGAGGAAAATTTTGATAAAATCTTTTATGTAGTGCAATTTTCAAAAATTATTTGATCAAGATTTTTTTTATAAAAATTGATTCAAATATTTGCCAAAGATCTTTCATAGTGTAATTCCAGCCTAAGACTTTTAGTATTTATACGATGCAGCTTGCAGAGCAACAGGTTAACATCTACTTTCACTAATCTAGCAAAGTGTATGACCGTTTTCCAGAAAATTCGATTTACTACAATGGATGCTTTACAAACAGGGCGAAAATTATATTTTAAAACTGCTTTAAAATAAATTTTAGCTTTTTGGAAACTGCAGATCTCCTAAACCTTTCGACTTTAGAAGTGAAACGTACTTGCACTATAATAGGCCTGGGAGTTGGATGCAGAAATCCGCAGTTTAACTGCGCATTATGAAATTTAATATTGCGATCTTTATTGCGTTGATCGTATTATTCGTCGTGTACAAATATAATATGAAAGTAACCGAAGACTTTTAGGCTGGAAGGTCAATGCTTTAACTGATTAAGTTTCTTCGTAAAGTTAACCAGCGATTATCTAATCGAATACAGTAATAATAACCAACCACACAATAGGGCAGTGTCCCGCTATACAGTCAGCCATAATTACTACGGCGCAAAATACTATCAGAATAATACCACCGCGATCCCGCATTGATTCGTTCCGCGCTATCAGTTCAATCCGTTCGTCAAGAATAACGAAGTCTTATAAGTAGTTGACTAATAGCACTAACATCACTAGCAAAATTTCCATATGTTCTAAGTTCAACAATGAAACTCAAAAAATTTTTTGTTAACGAGAGAAAACTAACCATCAGAAAACTAACTGAAGTCTTTCACCCAAGACGTAGAAAATTCCTGTTTGCGATGTGGTTGTAAGCGATGTTTATTTCTGTTATGGCAAACTTACACTGTGCCAATTCTCGAATTCCTATATCTATATCATAAGTGGCCTGTCGTCGTTCTGCTTGTGTATGTGGTTGGGCGATATGAGTTTCGGTGATCTGGTTGTGTCGACCAAAATTCCTGTCGGTGATTTGTTTGTCGGCCGATCAGCGATGTGACCCATACCCGTCTTTTTAACACAATTACTTAGATATTTTCAAACATCCACGTGACATTTACTAAATTATCTATAAAGATAAAGCCATTTGCCTTCATACTATTAACAACATTGTAGACGCTTTTTTGGCATATATTCGTAATTGATTTTGTAACATCACCCAAATATTTATTTGGTTTTAAAGTTTTAAACAAGTTTTAATCATTATTCCAATGATATTTTCGTAAAAAACTTTTCGTCAAACTTTAGCACCTATACGAAGATTTCAAGCTCGCGAGGCAATCCCCCCATTTTATTGATGACGGGCGAATTGATCTTCTCCAAGTCCTCAATTTGATTTTCAGCTTGAATTCGGTAAATAGGAAAGTCTTGGCAATTGGCATGCATAGTTCTCAAGAACTGCTTGGTTGTGTGCATACATTTACCTGCTTTCGTGTCGGGAAGAACCGAATTGGTCTATCCATAGCATAGTCTCCTGTGGCTTCCGAACTCATTTCACTCTATTATGGACGGTTCAGCAGCCGACCCGCAGATATCACTAAGGTTGCAGCCTCACACGGTGGTTTTGCCGGCTAGATCCCAGGGAAAAATACTTGGGTCGTGGGAATTTGAGGCTTGTGATGTTCCTGGCGTACACCGTGTTTACCGAGGGTAAGATTTTATTTTAGGAAACGAGAGAAAAGACGAAAAGAGGGCCCATAAAATATTATACGTTTTATGTCCCATAAAACACCAGTAGAAATAACAAAAAAAACCCAAAATGAGCGCTCAAAAATTACGGAGCGAAACCAACGTACACACCGAGCGTGAGACAAACAACCGCAATTCGGCACCCGATTACAATTTTTTATCAAAGAAATAAAAATTTGAATAAAAAAAAATAAAAAAAAATTTAAAAATAAAAATAAAAAAATAAAAAAATCGTACCTTAATACTAAACAAATTACCGTTGCGCTCTGGGTGCCGTCATGCCACAAGCTCCAAGCCCGAACCGTTGGGCGTCTTCTCGCCGTAAATCAAATAACCGTTGAAGCCTTTGTGCCGTCCTGCCACAGGCTCCACGCCCTGACCGTTGGGCGTTGGATCGCCTTAAAACCGTAAAATCAATTTGTTGGGCGTCCTTCCACCTTACCGTAAACAATGCGAATGGCCTCACCCCCGTAAAACCGTAAACTACCCTTAGGTGGCTTCAACCGATCACCTGAAAAAAAAACTCGCTGGGCCGGTAATAAATAAGTTAGCGTTGCCTCAACTGACCACCGGAATATTGGGCGTTGTCTCGCAAAAAATCCAAAATGTGACCCTTAATTTAGTCAGACTGCACTTTAAACTTTTTTTTTGTATTTAAATTTTCACAATTTCTTATTTGTTGCACATATATGTAATTTGTATTATTGTACGTATATATTTCACCGAAAATCAGTAAATTTTTCTTGAAAAATAATAACACCAATTTTTACAGTTTTAGTATATTATAATTTTATATTTCATTTTATAATTATGAACCAATATGGCCAGACGCCAAAACTAAGTTTTCACAATCCAACAAATTTTACTATATAAACCAAAAAAGAAACTCAACTTAACTCTCTATACCAATCAAAAAACGAACGAACTTTATGTTTAAAATAAATTCCAAACAAGACTAACAAAAAAAATTCTCGCACCAAAAGTTCTAGAATGTTCTTTTTGTTGTTGTGCGATGCACATCGGGCTCACTCCCAAATTTTATCCGACGCTCACGCTACACCATCGTTTTGAGAAAAACGGGAACCAACATATAAAAAGGCATTCACAATGTGATAACAAAAACAAAGAAAATATTAGTACTAAAAGTACCAAATGCTCGAGAACAGGTGGCACTGTAGTTATACAAAATACTCCACTGCCATAGAACGAATAAAAAGAACACACAATAGGGAAGGGAAATAACTGTTATGACCATGGAGTCGTAACAACTCATAAGCAGCGAGCTCACCAATTCGAAGTGCATTCAAAAATTCAACAAGTGTAGACGACAAGTGTAGAGTCTCCACAGATATGTAACCGGCACGAATCGCTATGGTTGATTGAAACCTGAGCTCATTTTAGTGGTGGCAATTAAATTAGGTCTCCGAAGAGAATAACATAGATGCCTGCGGATATGTTGTCGATGTTCGTCAGTTGCCTAAATCGAGTGTCGATCACACTTATACATTTCGTATCTAATGCAATGCCATCGGACACTGAGCTCCACTGAAAATATCAGCCGTCTAGCTAGTTCAGAAGTGATTTAAATATCGATTGCAAGATTCGACCCGAGAAAAGAGACAGGCACTGTCTTTTGAAAAAAGTCTAGTTTCCTTTGTTTTCTGTTTATCACTCTGTTTGAGCTATTTAGCTGGCGGGGTACAATTTTTTTAATTAAATGTCAATCTTGGCTTTTTTGTCAAAGCCTACTCCAACACTATTTTAAAATAAAATGAGAAGACAAAATAAATCGTAATATATAAACGAAAGATTTCGATTCCTATATAAAACGAAAAAACGACGAACCTGACATTACACAGGTAATGAATGATAAAATAATTTATTCAAAATAAGACTGCTCATAGCGTTCTGTAAATGATTGACACGTGCATTTTGAACGAGTACTGAGCCATCTAGCTAGCCGGGAGGAAATTTAAATTTCGATGGCAAGATTCCACCACATCGTGCCATCGAAATTCAAGAGAGTTAAAAATTATGTAAAAAAATATTAGTTCAAAAGTCTGAAAAATATGGGTCTGCGGAACTAGTAAGGATGACAGTTTTACTGTTTTATAATATAAATATTCATAATTTTTTTCAGCTTTAATTTCAAATTTAAATTATGTATGTAATTCTGATTTTAATTCCTTGCCTGATAATTATATTGTTAAAAAAAAATTTTATCCTGACGTTTTTCCGTTGAAGTGGCCGTAAACGTAATTATCATCAGATTCACAATATTCAAGAGGACAACATATAAAACAGCCGTCAGGCTTTTGGAGGAATAAACTCATAAATATTTTGTGGTTGGATCGTTACAGTACCCAGTTGCTAGTCAAATTTTTGAACTATTGAATATTGAATAAGGCATACTGGCTACTAATCCTAAGCAATGGTTGTTTCCGGAGCGACGGAATTGTAGACCATTTCAAATCAATTTCGAATTTTTGTCTTGGTCACAAATCATATCGGGTGATGAACTAAAGACCTTTCAAGAATCTAAGAAAAGCTTTCGTCTTACTGAGCTGATGGAAACGTTAAAATACCACACGTTTAAAAAATACTTGAATATCCAGTTATTTTCTAACGATATCGTCGGCAGTTAGGGCATCTTTTGATAGACGTCCTTACGAGGAAAGCCTCGTTATTTGCATTAGCCAATAAAGGTTTATTTAAGGGAGACATTGCGTAGCCATTGTGTGACTAAAAGCAGTTTACTTAACCATGGAGTTCAAACATGTCAGAATTAGTACGCATGACTGACTACTTAGGGTTTAGTGAAACTAAATACCATTATTTACTCGAAAACTAATAATTATTGATAGCTGTATTTAATATTTTTCACGATATCGAATAGTGAACTGAATTTTGTTTTCTACAGTGTACCCGATTGAATTTTATTCCATTGGGTGTTCCAGGAGCCAATTAGGAGAGCAGCGTTACTGAAACTATTTCTTTCAAAACAACTCATGCACTCAAATTTCCTCCAGTTTAAACTAAAATCAACGAAATCTACGTCAATGGTTACGATTAATTAATCAGGCTATCGGAGCGAAGTACGTATTTCTTGAATTTGGCCAACGGGCACTAAAATTTCCCTGTCAGTTACCACAAATCAACACGTAATTATGGACGAGACATAATTACTGAGTTTAGTGGTTACGTTCAGTGAAACTTCCCAATACCTATTCGTAGCCGATTGCAATAATCAAATTGAATGATGGCATTGGGGATTTTCCAACAAAATACCAAGCAAAACCCTTTGCTGAAGAGTTGTTCAATGTTCATTTCTATAAACGAAAGTTTTTGTTTAATTTTTTAGTAATGATAAGATTCTTTTTATAAAGGAACTTTAGTCATTTTTCACAAACAGAATTTGAGTCCGATCCCACATTTGAATACCATATGTCCAAATGAGTTTGAGCAGCATAATTTTATTATGAATGGATAACTGAGAATTTCTTCCAATTAAGTACATTTTTCTATATTTCTGTTGCAGCTGTTCTGTGCTCTTTTTGATGTGTACTTTCCACTTTAACTTTGTACTAAGGTTCATACCAAAGTATTTTGTTTTTTGGCTCTAGGACACTCTCCTGCGGGACTCCTGTTTTAGCTTCATTTATGCTGGAGTAAACTCTTTCCTATATTTAACTCTGAAAAATCTTCTTTTCAGGTGCGGCTTTAGAATTTCACAATACGCAAATGGCGGAGATTTCTCTAATATAAAAATAAAACCATTTAGCCTGACCTTGTCAAGTGTCTGCGCTATGTCCAAAAATGTGGCAGAACAAATCTTTTTTTCCTGTAAGGATTTTTCTATTAGGTCTGTTATTCTATGTACTTGACCGGTCGTGGAGGGTTCCAAACTGATGGAAGGGATAACTAATGAGCTAATACGACAAGTTGTTAATTTCTATCAACTGACCGGCATTTTCTAGTTATGGACAAAAGTAACGCGATACAAAAGATGCACACCAACAGTTTCAGTTCCTGTAGGCCAGACATAGGGATTTCGTTATGATCGCTGAAAAATTAATCTTTGTGGGAATGTTGATATTAAAATTATTCTCTTCATTTATTTCGTCAAGCTCGTTTCTAAAATCAGTATTGCAAAATACTCGCATTCAAAAAACCTTACCGACAATCGATTAATGATGGAATTTCTCTTAAATTTCTATTGTTACGCAATTGTATTTATAGATTCTAATTGTTTCAAGAGAATAAAGGATTTCAGTTGATCGAGTTTTTCACAACGAATTTCTTGAAGGGCGAAATGCCATTATTGCTGAACTACGTAATCAATGGATTCTAGAGTATTTTATACCGGAAAAGATAAATTCAACGATTTAATTAGAAACAAATTTTATTTAAACAAAACCAATTATAAATGGGCGTCGGCTTAATTTATAGGTACTGTGAAGAGAATACCGCGACAATAAACGATAATTAATCTAGCACACTAATTAATGTTAATATTGACAGTTAACATATTTCGCTGAACTCAACAATAATTTTTGTTTAAATCAAATCAAAACAAAACAATGAATTTTTTCTCGGGCTATAATCTTGATTTCATACGAAAATATTTATTTATTTTTATTGGTTGCCATTGGCAGCATGCGTAAAAATGTTTTGGCGCTAGGACGCTAAAAGCAAACCGAATACTCGATCGATAACAAAATAAAAAATTTTAACATAGAAACTGTAAAGCAACTGTAATTCTTTCTTAGTAGACGAAATCCTGTTTGCATCTAGAACTAAAAATCTACATACTTTCATTCTCGCGCATCAAACAATAATTGTAGGACCTACTCGTAGGTCCCATTTTTGTGTATTCGATCAACAAGCTGCGAGTTCACCACATCTAGTTAACAATTGGCATACGAGGGTTACATTTTACGACTCGCCCTGTATCAATACATAAAATGCAATAAAAAAGCCATCAACAAAGATATAAAAATTTATCACTGATATGATCATGATCAGTTATTTTTTGTTTTTTATAATTTTTTTTTAGTTTGAGTTGTGTAGATCGCGTGTTTTGTTTGTTTGTTTATTGCAATATATGTAGAGGCAAAATAATATTTTATTTGTATTCGATCGCGCTCCGATCTTACTAATAATAATTATGATGATGCCTTCGATGCAAGAGATCATATTTTTGTCATGTGCATGTTATTCATACCTTTGTTCATTGGTTTGTGATATTGAAAAAAAAATTCATTCATGAAATTTAATTCCATAAGCGGTTCTATTTTAGCATCATTGTATCCTTATTAAAAATTGTGATGTGTTGTGTCAGTGCGCTCGCAATAAAAAGATCGCACATCTATGATCGTGTTTTATTCTTTGTTAACTGTCAAACGGGGTAAGTGTTGATATTTATGATTTTGAAAATGATATTGTTTTACGGAAACTGTACATTTTTCATAAATATTCATAGGCATTGTGCACTACTACCTTGGTTGGAATCTTTATTTGATTTGATATGACATTTTGTGTACACTCGTAAATCTAAGTTTGCAATCTTAAAATTCTTCTCACGTTTTTGTTTTGTGATTTAATCGTGTGATTATTTATCCATCATCATTTGACAAAACGGCAAAAACGAGAAAGAAAGGGCGGCGGCAGCCAGACAGATCTCATGATGCGAGTCTAGTATTTCTTGTTACTGTTATTAATATTTATATCGAAGATGATATATCGTGTCTTGAGTTTAATGGTTTAATTATTCGAGAAAGATTTAATTTTATTTTGTCGTTTATAGTACTTTCCAAAATTATCTCTTCTTCGCTCGTTTTTTTTTATTTGTTATCAATACAAAAACAAGTAATTCAATTTTCTAAACGAGTTGAAATTATTTTTATGATATAAATATAGATATGTACTTATGTAGGTGAACCGCGATTAGCAAGTAGCTAATCATGATTATGATAATTAATTTCTATTTACAAATAGTAATAATGTGACGGATTTGTCGGGGAAATTTGATTAGAAAAATATTTACATCGCGATTAGAATATGCATGTACATATATCTACATATATTCCACTTTATTAGGTTTTAATTTTTTTTTTATCGTATCAGAAGGAAATGAAACAGGTTCACAGTGTAGCACATTTTGCTTTCCCAGTAGCTTTACTTGCACGTACATAACAATTTATCGTAGAAGAAACATGATTAATTGCAATAAAAGTAATTTTGACAAGTGATTTCATGATTAAGAAATATTGCAACAAAAAATGTTTATGTACGATAAAACATTTGCACAAAACTAGAACAAGTCATGAAATTGTTTAAACAGCGTTAATGTGGAAAATATGTCTAAGAAGTAAAAAAAATTGAAAGTTACTAGTAAAGCAGAAAATAGCAAAGTAACTGGAATAGAGTCGATTTTAAATAAGATTAGGCGACTTTAAACATTTTTGAGTTGGCCGAAACGCAAAATGTCGCTAAAGTGTTTGTCTGTTTCATGCAACACCGGCGATGTATAATGTAAAACTTCACTTTTTCAGTTTGCGTATTTGTTTAAGCTTTGTGTGGAAATTTTTTCAATTCATTCAGTTCAACCGTGCATCGAATATCCGTATGGTGGAGATCTAATTACACATGAACAGTTAGATAAACAGTCCGTTTTGCAAAATTCATGGTACTGACAAATGCAGTTCTGTATAGATTTGAAAACTAAGCCCTGTTTTCGAAAAAAGTGGTTCAGATTTTTTTTTAAACTGCCAGACGTATCTGCTTCATAAATATATAGTTACACTCATAATTCTTTCTTATTTAGTGCAGTGGAAATTATTATCAGAGTTCAGTTTTCTTCTTGGATAGCCTGGCTATTTTCATAATATAATCAAAATTACCCATTTTCCATAATTATTTACAGAATTTATCCCGATCGGTAATGAAATGATTTAGAGGCACGCGCAGAATTTATACTAGATTGTCATTCTCATCATATAATCCAAGTTCCATTCCAATCGATTGAGAAACGATTTAGTTCTATTGTGGACATGATGGTTTAACTGGAAGAACCCCAAACGAATCTTCCAAATTCAAGAAATTGTCTTATAATCGATTGGTGGCATTCGAAAGCTTCTCTCACTGAGTTTGTTACAGGCTGGCTACTGCCATCCTGCAGATTTCACTAATATCCCGCAGAGGCCTCACACGATGATTAAAAAATAAAAAAAAAACGCAAATAATAATAATACCCGAGTTCTGCCGAAATTTGTCGGCCGGAACCTGAGGAACGAACAGCAAAAAAAAATATAAAAAAAATTATAACGGAAGCGAGGTGCCCCGATGCGCGCATCCGTCCGAACTCACACGGTGGTAAACATCGGTTTCGAATCCGGATGCGGGCTCCAAGGGACCGCACACCCTACGCCGACACAGGATGAGAATTCCCCCCTCATCATACCCAACCGAGAAATTTAATAATTCATTTTTTTTTTTTAAATTTAGACAAAAAAATAAGAAAAAACCACTTCCCTAACGAAAAAAAATGAGGGAGCGAGAGACCAATGCGCACCGAGCGCGGCACGCCCCCGCTATGCGGTGCTCGATTACAAATAAAAATTAAAAATAAAAAAATTGAAAATATATAAAAAATACTAACAAAAATAAAATAAACTAAAATAAATTGTACCTTAAAACTACCGTTGCGGCCTTAAATAAATAGCCGGTTGGCTACTGTTAGTTGCGGGCCTCTCTCCGATACACAATACAAAAAAAACAATAGCCGGTTGGCTACCGTCAGCTGCGGGGCCTCTCCCCATTACACAATACAAAAAACCAATAGCCGGTTGGCTACCGTTAGTTGCGGGCCTCTCCCCGATAATTATTTTAATTGCTACTTTTTTTGGCAAGGACACAGTGTACTCCGAGTTTGACGAGGCTATTCCTTTTAGATATAATTTCACTAAAATACTAGTTTTAATATGCGAGAAGATTACTTGTTTCACATTACATAGTCCACACAACTAAATATTTATGTAATTCGTACTAGATGATAAATTTCACAGAAAATCAGTAATATATTTTTTTTATTTGAAAAATGATAATAAAAAATTTTAAAAGTTTTTTTTTAGTATATGTATTATTATTTTATTTTATAATAATGTACAAATATGGCCAGACGCCAAAACAAACTTTTTTCCATTAAAAATTTTTACAATATACTCCCAAGAAAAAACTAAACTTAACTGTCCACAAACCAAAAACCGACTGACTAAAACCTCAACCAGTCAAACTTAAGAGCTTAAGTTATGCTCCGTTTTAGACCATTTAGGAGAGCGGTACGACCACCAAAATTTTAGAGTTCAGTTTTTTATTTGTGACGAGAATCCAATAAAATTTTGGTGATTGTAGCACAAACCGAAGTGGTGCAATCGGCGTGTAACTTAAGCTCTTAAGTCTGACTGATATAAACGAGAAGCATATAAGAAAAACATTTTTCTAGAACGTTTTACTTGGCACACATTTGATGCGGATTGGTCTCGCTCTCTTATTATTTTTTCTTACCGTCGCGCCCTCATACGAAAAGGTACAAAACAAAAACCGTCTCGAGTGCGTTCAGCACACCACAAACAACCAATACCGAAAGCAAAGACACAACCCGGGTGAATATGAAATACAAAAATTGAGCAATCAACTCCGAAAGTACAAACACCAACCGAGGGGAATATAAAAATACAAAAATTGTGGTTGGGACCGCACAGTCGTAACAAGTTTTAATTACATTATGCATCCAGCAACGACAAGCAGCATGATGCAAAAACAAGTGACAAGGTACAACAGCCCTCAACATGGTACAGCATTATGCAATATGGTGGACCATAGTGGATCCAAACTAACTTCTTATTCGACTAACTTCTTATTCTGAACTACACTGTGCCAAAAAAACCGAAACCGGAAAAATACATCATTTTAAAAGTTTCTAAATCCTGTATAAAACGGCTAATTTGGATTTGGGAATGATATATCGAGCAAGTTCGTTTACAGTCTGAAACAGCAGCATCTTTTTTTTCGTTTACACAATTTTTATTTTATCCAAAAAAGTCAGAAAAACAGAAATTAAAATAAAACGGATTCCAGTATCGAAAAGAAGACAAAATTTCCTGTAATTAAAAGCAAAATAATTGTTTGAAAGTGTTATTTCACCAAGATACAAGCTTTCAAACCTGGGTATTTTTTCGAAAAGGTTCCGATTTTTTTTATTTGGCGCAGTGTAAGTGCAATCACATAAGACACTCAAAATCCCTTCTTCGTCAATTTATATCAAAACTGTTGGAACCGAATAAACGGGTCCCGGAATCCGTAATCAAGCATTTCTCAAGGCGAAATCCAGACACCCATGCCTTCGAGTTTCCATAGAACCTTCATTCTAAACCAATGTTCCTGAAATTAGCAGTGGGTGAAAAATATTAAATCGACGAGGTTTTCCTACCTGTCAACTGAAAGCACAAGATAAATAAGATTGTATTTTAATCATATTGAACACTCAGCGTGTTTTGATGATTAGCACCAATGTTAATTCCAGTATTTTCCATGATAATTGTCGTCGCAAACATCGCGACATCGTAAACAATTGCTTTCGGTATATGCATATTCCCCACCACTTGGAATGCCATTCTAAAATCTAATTCCCTATTAGTATTAGAGGAATACTTGATCTGACAACATCGAAGATGTTAATGAATAATAATCGCTTTAATAAAATTATGAACCCTGAAAAGATTCCAACTCGCGCTCTTTGGGTTGATTACACTTGGTGGTGTACACCTTAACCACGGTACCACCAAGTGATATACTTGAGTAGAGTAGAATTCGTAACACTACCAAATCAATACAACAACATCAACTTAAATCTTTTTGTCCCGAACAGACACATCCAATGTTGTATTGCTTTATTTTATCGTGATCCACGATTTTTGTATCCGAGACACATATTCGATCATTTTTTTTGTCAATTTTGTAAGGACCTTTATGTGCACCTCGAGATCTGCTTTTACGCTTTCTGGAATTCAGCCGCATTAAAAAATCGGCGAATATCCCACTCTGGTCGTATTGCGTTCGGATTTACTTCTGGCGTTCCGCTACGTATTTTTGCAGCCTCTTACTGGTTGGAAAATCAGTCGTTTCTTGGCGTTCTAGACGCTTTCCGCTAATGACTCATCATGTTCCTGACCCTTTCTCTGCCTCGTCCTATTCCAGCACATCTTCTCAATTCCAATGCGTGCCACCTTTGTACGACTCAACATATCCCGAGGAGGCCCCTCCCAAGGATCTTTGCTATAAATTTAATAAACCAATTGATTCCTCGTTTTCTTAAAGTGTCCTTAAGCAGATTTGCACTCTCCGTGCTAGAACCAAACGTTTGTCTCTTGTATTGGTAGTTTCTTGAACTCTCTTTGGTTTTCTCTATTCCCGGTGGTTGTTCCACGCATTAGTAGATAAGCTATGTTACTTCCAGCACAAAAACCCGTGTATTTTCTTATGGAACCCCAAAAACGCAAAAATCCGCCATCTTGAATTTTCTGACATAGAAAGTGGTGTGCCAACAGTCTTAGATGTAGTGACCTAGCTTCCTGCATCTAAAGCATCTTCTTTCACTTTTGATGTTACTTGGCTTCATACTTGAGCGACGCAATTTTTTTTTGACTCCGAATGCTACATGACAATTTTTTCATTGCTCGCTCCACCAGCGCCTCGATCATGACGACTGAATCAAATATTTGCTCTGCGTTGTTTCTCAGACTCCACTCTATCGCGATTGTAACATGTATGCAACATTCTTTGTGAGACGGGCCTCCCAAAGCTAGCATTGACTTTTTTAATTTTACTTTCAACTTTTTTATCGATTTTTAATTGGAAATCTTCAACTCGGGCAGCCCATCTGTTTTCAATTTCTTGTACTTTCGTTACAACAAAGGACTTAATCACAGCTTTTAGTTCTTTTATTTCATTCTCTTAGACCCGTATAAGTCAATCCAGTTTCTCGATCTTCTTTGCCTGGTAATCCTCTTTGCCGGTCAAATTTGTAATCTAGCGTGTCCAGTTTATTGTTTATTCTCTCCACTTGAAGCAGAAACACTTCATCATGCTTCCTTAATCAAGTGCTGGTTTTTGTTGTTGGTTTTTGTTGCTCGGCAGTATGCGTTTGCATAAAAATGGATCCTTTTGTTTCACACTTTGATCTAAGATTCTCACTTTTTAACTGCTTTTCGATTGGTTGAAAATTTTGATCTTTTGGTTCAACAAGCGTCACTCCTGATTGTTGTGAAACCGGTGATGATGATCGTGATCGCTCTCCAAATGCCTCCCTGTATGTTTGAGCTTCGTCTTTCCACCTAACTTTTCAGCGTAGACAATAGCCCTTGCCAATTTCCATCGGTTGAAAGCCCACGAGACAGCAACATTTCCCTTAGCTGCGATTTGTACAAATTTATCGAAAATACAAAAGGGCGGTTTGCACATCGGTTATTTGCTTCTTGTCAATGAAAACTTGATTTTTCTTAAATGAACTTTTGTTTTTGTGATTTTATTTTTCATAAACAAGATTTGATTGCTTATGAAAAATAAAATCACAAAAACAAAAATTCATTTAAGAAAAATCAACTGATCATTGGATTTTTGAAATCGTATGGTCATCAAAATATTTGACAAGCAGTTAAAAATAAATAATTTAGAAGTACAATATAATTGACAATTTCGATTTAAAAAGTTCAATTATCAAAGAAGCTTTGATTTCAACACCAAAGTAGAAAAAATATTTTATAGTAGAATTAGGATGATTGTGGGTCTATTTTTTAATTTAACCCGAGCAAGCAGGCTTACCCCGGGTAGTGTACACCGAGCAAAAGTTGTACTGGGTAAAATTATCCGATGTGCATAAAGTAATAAATTGTTTTTTATTTTGCATACTCTTCGTACGAGTACACTGACACTAATTTCAGAGTAAAATTTGAAAAACCGAGTATGCACTGTGTAAGCACACTTCACAAATAAAAACGCAGTGTGCAGAGTAAAATTACACAGGTTGAATAAAAAAATACGAAGTATTTTTTGACAGAAATACGAAGTATTTCTTTCTCATCCAAATCTACACTTTCAAAATAGAATCCTTAAATCATCTCGTTTGACATCGCTAATTTTAATCGATGATTTAATAAAGTATATTTTAGGTAGTGAAATCTGATGAGATCGATCACGACAATACTGGTCCGTCCCTGAAAACGATTAATTTAAATCAGTTTTGAATAGATAACGCGTTAAGCCATACATAATATATATGAACTCAACTGATACGTCAACTTCAACTAAAGGCTTGTCTTCAGTCTATCTATTATCATCTTTAGAAATTACAAATTTGTTTTTAAAATTTAGATGTTTAGACTTATTTAGAAAATTAGCACATTTCGTACCATCATCACATTTTTATGGAATAATTTCAAAATACCTTGGGTGGGACCGAAACAGTATTACCTATTGAATACTGATTTTCTGGGTAACTTCACACGCTTTCGCAAAGTGTAAAGATAAATAGAGAGGTTCTTTGAAAGCACCTAAAGATTTTATTCATTCTAAAATAATTGAAAAAAACGAATTGAAAATTTTCCAAAAATAAATTTAGAATACCATTATGGCGTTTACTGATGGACTCTATTCCGATCCCATTTTAGGCTCATCTCTGATCTGAAATCTCAATTTACCTGTTTAGTAATAAAATGATATTTAACATCTATGTCAAATGATTAATTTTATTGTTAACGATTTCGTTTTTTATCACATTGGTTATTAATAAAAAGATTCACATTTACCTTTGATCGCCAACCATTAAGGGTTTTGAGATAAAATAATATTCGACAACATTCAGCAGCTGCAATTTACTCTGCCTCCGTACTTGAAAGCGCTACGACGTCTTGCTTTCTAGAACACGAACTTATGGGGTCTCTACAAAAATAAATTATGTATCAGTTAGCTCTTTTACGTGTATCTCAGGCAAAACAAGCATCACAATAGACGGTCAAGTTTAAATCACTTTCATATTTGAACTCAATCCCATCACTAGTAGCACCATTCAAATATCTTAAGATTGGGTTTATCTAAACGCGTGAAGAAACATTTCTTTAAATTAACTTCAGCTGATCTGATATTTTTACGAACACTACAAGAAATATATCTGGACTCTGGCTGATTGTTATTTGAAATATCGCATTTAGCTCATTTAGTAGATTCTCCATTTCTTGCTGATTGTTTAATATTAAGATTGATGCAGTTTGTTTCTTGAAGAGGCAACTTTCTGACTTTAACGGTTCTAGTCATCGGATCATAAACTTTTGTAAATGGGGGCCTTTTTTAATTTACAAATGTTCTTGCCTAAATCATATCCTTCTGTTGGTTATATGTAAATATCCTCATCTAGATAACCATAGAGAAATGCTGTTTTGATATGAAATTTCATTTTAACCCTTGTTTCGCAGCTAAATCAAACAGTATATTGAAAAAACTTCCGTTTACTACTGGACTCAACGTATGTAAATATATTCAAAATTCTAGCTTTATATTTGTTAGGTTTACCAATGGGTTCTCCCAAAAGCCCTATATTAGCAAATTTATTAATAGAAAATTTGGAATGTTCGGCATTAAATTCTTTAGATTTTCAGCCATTATTTTACTATCGATATGTTGATGATATTATAACGGCTATTCCCGAAAACAAAATTGATATGTTTTTGAACAGTTTTTAATCGAATAAAATTTACTTTGGAAAAGGAAATTAACAACAAAATCCCATTTTTAGATTTACTTTTGATACACGAGCCTGATGGCAAAATTTCTTTTGATTGGTATTACAGAGATAGTTGGCCTGGTCTAAATTTTCATTCTTGGCTTCCTACTTCTTATAAAACTAATACAGTAAACATTTTGGCTCAAAAAATTTTAAAACTTTCAGATCTCAAATTTCACAATAAAAATTTTAAAATATTAAAGGAAACATTGTTAACTAATTATTATCCCGCAAAATTAATAAATCAATGTATTTGGAAACAAAAAAATTTTATTAGAAGTTCTTAAATTCGGCCCAAAATTATTTTTCAATTCCTTATGTGAAACATTTATAGGAAAAAATAAAGCACTTGTCCAAAAATTATAATTTCAAAATTGTCGGTAATTCTTCAATTTGTTTAAATAATTGTCTTTTTTCTATAGATCCTATACCACTCAATAAGCAGTCAAATTTAATTTATGAAGTTAAATGTGATTGTAATGTTGCTTATACGGGTCAAACGAAACAATTTTTGGAAAAAAGGATTTATCAACATTAAAATGGTGTAAATAAAGATGAAGTACAAGGTACTAGTGCACTTACAACACATTTAAAGAATTCAGGCCACATAATTAGCCTAAATAATGTCAAAATATTAGAAAAAGGACGAAATTTAAGGAAAAGATCAATTTTAGAGATGCTATATATTAAATCTAGCATTAATTCATTGCATTCATTACATTGGCAATTTCTACAATTATTTTGTCTCATTTCGTTTTTTCTCTACTTTGTTTCATTGGTAAATTTATTTCATTGCTTAATTTTTATATATAATTTTCATTTATATTTTTTAATATTTTTAAAATCATATTCATATTTTATATACTTGTTTTAAAAATTTACTTTATATTTGGAAAAACTGTATTTACTGTATAGGCTTTTTATATTTGTTTTTGAGAAATTTATATAAAAATTTTCATTAGCTTTGAAAATGATGTCGATGAGACATCGAAAGCTCAGTCAATAAATTGTTTTTATTTTATTTAAAACAAAAAAACAAGCCCTAAACCATTAACAACTTTATTAAGATGACCAAGTTTCTTAAGCCAAACTTCAGCAATATTTTCATTAGCAATTAAACCTTCTCCATGAGCTTCGGTTTCAGCTTTACCTCATATAACCCAGCTTCAGTTTTCGTCTGCTACTTTGTCTTTTGTGAAACTAACTTCTCTACCATTCGCTATGAATGCATTCAGTTTAAATAAATTTTTACTCAGATCAGGAACATATTAAAGCACTTTATTGAATTTGCCTGTTTCTTTACATTTCTTCAACTTTTTGATTTTCAAAATTGACGACCTGTTTTGCACTTGATATTTGTTTTTACGAAAATTCAGTTCAGAAATTCAGCTTTCAGTGTGCTATAAATTATATTATTATTCTGGCAGAAACGAGTAAGATAATTTCCTTTGCCATTTCACTTTTTCCATTGTGCCATCGACCACAGTGTTTAAAGCGTTTAATCGAAACACCAAATTTTCGATTACAGATTACCATTAAATTTAGCCAAGAACATTTTGAAGAAATCATTTTTAAATCTAGGTTTAAAATAAGTATTTCATATTTTAAATTTTAAAAAAACTATTTGTTTGAATAAATAACCTGTTTTCCTCTTAATAGATAGACATTAAAATTTTTTACCTTTTATCGATAAAAAATATCGACAAAAAATATCATAATACAAAAATATTTTTTTTAAATGAAATTGGAGAAGGCAAAGGCTGCTAGATTTATTTTGGTTTCATCAAAAAAAAATTATTTGTTTAGGTTTGTTTTTTGATCACCACCCGGAAAATTCAAAAGCCTGCTACATTCTTATTTGTAATTTTATGGATATTTGTGTCGATTCAATGTGAACCTTCGTTTTTTCTTTTCTTCTATGCTGCTATTTTTAATAGGAAAAACTCGATGCATTTAAGCAAGCAAGCTATCAATTTAAATAAAATTTTTAAAATAATTATCGAGTGGCTTTGAAATAATAGAAAAATATAAGAAAAGATAAATAGAAGATGAACAAGGAATCGCCAGCATTGTTACGAATTTCGGGCGTTTGGTATGGATTGGTCGCCTCCGTGGTACAGTGGTCAGCATGCTTCCTCTAGCGACCGGAGGTCCCGGGTTCGATTCCCGGTGCTGGCAAGGAAAACATTTCACGACTGGTTTACGATCAATGAATTAATCACGCATTCTCCGAAATGAAAATATGATTATGAAACCTCTACCAAATCCTTTGATGGGATACAGTGCCAGAGAGAAAGAAAGAGATATCGATTCGTATTGGATTTTGCAAATAAAAACACTCAGTCATTTAAAGTTACAAATTTTATTCATTAACACCTTTAATTCCAACAGTAATTCTCTAGTTTTTCACACTGTTTACTTTTTAACACGGTGAAACACTGATTAAATTACAACTGTGTCTGCATCCAAGTAAATTTCTTTCATGTAGTTGTGTTTGCGGACATTCATTCAATGTCATCATTTCCCCTGTCTCGATGATTAACGTCCGTTGTCAATTCCAGCACTTTTGCTGATGATTATCGCCGCCGTTTACAATTGCTTTAGTTATTTCCATATTCCATAAGGTGCGAACCTACACTACTACCAACATTTGGTGGTGTATAACTTATAACTTAATCACTCGACCACCAAGATTACCCTCTCGTTTTCATTCTATCGTTTGCCTTTACGATTTTGCTTCTTATTTCCTTATTAATCCAGTTCATCCTCCGCCTTAAATAGGCTACGTACTCATGCGGTGCGACTAGTACGGTTTCTGCCAACCCAAATTTAATATAACATGGTAGGCGGGGCTCTTTGCAAAACAGCACCATTGCAGGTGAAATTCCTATTGTATCATGCACCGCGCTGCGGTGATACATCGATCCCAGTTATCCTGATTGGCATTGACTTCTTTCCGCAGATGCTCTTTCAGTGTGTGTTTGAACCTCTCTATCATTCCGTCGGATTGTGGATCTAATGGTGTGGTACGAGTTTTGTTTATGTTAAAAATTTTGCACTGTTCTTGAAATACGATCGACTCGAAATCTTTACCTTAATGCGAGTGCAGTTCTTGCGGTAGTCTGAATCTTTAAATTTAATTGATCAGAAATGTATCGGGTACTGTCCGGGCTTCCTGATATACAATCGGATAGGCTTCTTCCCACTTGCTGAAGTATTGTATTGAGTACTGTATGTAATGATTACCATCTTTGTTTCTGGAAACGGGTCGGCGATATTCATTGCCATTCGTTCGAATGGCGCTCCAACATTGTATTGCTGCATTCCTTTCGCCCGAATTTTCAGCACTTTACTCACAGCACACACTTCACACTGTTTGCACCAATCTTTAACGTCTCTGCGGCAATTGACCCAATAAAACCAGTAGGTATCTTAACTTATCCAAGGTTTTATTGATTCCTAAATGTGCTCCAGATCTTCCACCATTTCTTTTTTGTGGCCCTTCCCGTATCCGACTAGAAGGTAGCACAATTTGATG
Organism: Nephrotoma flavescens; assembly: GCA_932526605.1. Classification (NCBI taxonomy): domain Eukaryota; kingdom Metazoa; phylum Arthropoda; class Insecta; order Diptera; family Tipulidae; genus Nephrotoma; species Nephrotoma flavescens. The sequence continues at coordinate 175,144,654 of OW052222.1, read as the reverse complement.
TATAGTATTGTCGCTGTTGACCGTTTCCCAGATTCTCACTAGTAGTCCGTCTATCTTTTCTCAGCGAATGCCACTGCGCCGAGAATTACCATTTGTTTCTCGTTAAAAATGAGATCACACAGATTTTGCATTGTCACAACCTTTTTTTGTATTTCTCAAATTTGTACGAATCCATGATTTTTGTTGATTTTTATACTACAAATAAATTTTAGGTGAGAAATGTTGAATTATTATTTCTATAAACGTAATTAAGATACGGTGCATTACGTTTACAAAAAGCAATAATTTTAAATGGAAGTGAACGGCAATTGCATGTATTTTTGAATGTTTTCACGAAGAAATAACATGCCGCTAGCCAAACAGAAAAATGTAATAAAAAATAGAAATATTAAAAGGAAAAATGCAGTCGCAAAAAACATAGAAGAATCGGTTCCGAAAAAGGATGTCGTCAATGCGCAGTAACGAATAACTGTTTTTCTGCCTTACTTCGATTAGTTTACGGTAATCAACACCGTGTTGTCCCATCCTTTTTCTAAACAAGAACCACTGCCGAACTACATGGGCTGCAAGGCTCTTATATTACTCTATCACGGTCCATTTTTTCACTTAACTTGGCAATTCCCTGCTGCTTCGCTAACGGTAGTCATTTAATTGGTGCTCGCCGGATTTGAATTTGGTTTCCAGTATCGATTCTATGCTTGCACAATGTTTGTTTTTCCTAGCTCATCATCTTTAAGAGCAAATACATCGGCTAACTCATCCAGTGCTTCCACTGCGACATCTAACTGTTCCGCTGGGATATGGCTGCACAGTGATCGAACGATATTCTTCTGCCTAATGACAATATCGTCGATCACCAATATTGCTTCGACTGGCAGTTGATAATATAGTTGATTCCATCAGCGGTACCGATGACCACCCCTTTCTTGATTACATTTGTTGATTAGCTCACGTTCAAAATACGTATTGGTACTTAACGCTGAAATTTCACTAAAGTTCTCGCCCACAGCAATCCGTTATTTTTGAAATTCGCAGGCTCCACAGTTCCTATCTTAGTATGATAAAAAACAGTAATATTTTCATATAAAGATTAACAATTTCATTTAAAGTCGAGGATTGATTTTCAGCCATTGAATATGATTGGTTGATTTATAAACCAAATGTTACTTGACAAATTTGGTTATAAATTTTTGCGGAATAAAAAACAAGTGTGTAATAAAATGTGTTTATTAAGTGCCTACGGCAAATAGTGTAGAAAGGCTGCGTACCAATTGTCGGGTAAAACGTTTACTACGGTAAAAATCGTTTTTAGTACAGATTTTTCGATCAGTTTACTACCATAGAGTTTTTCAAAAATAATTGAATTTACCAAAAAATTTATTTAAAATTAACTTTTACCCGACAATTGGTACGCAGCCAAAGTATTAAATTAATTAATTAACTAATTTAACTAAATAATTATATAAAACAATTTGCAATAATCAACTGTTTAATGATTTTTCTCTTTGAAAATACAAATTATTTGGTATAATTTCTTTAGGAATGTTATGCAAAACTTTTAATAAAAAAATAAATTTTTAATGTTTTATTAAAAGTTTTGCACAACATTTCTACTATTTGTTTTAATATTAGATTGTTAAATCAGTCAAAACATACCAAGAGCTTGGCAGTTTGCTTCCAACTGAAAGGAAATAGCAAATACTTTAACAATATATATTTAATAAAAACACTTTGACTTAGCGAATTATTATAATTTTAGTAAAAAAAAAACTCAATTCTGCATTATTTTATTGATATGAATTATGGGAATTAACAAATGTTAATTTTATGGTTTTGCTATTGGTTTGGATGATTTCTAAATTTGTTTAGTAGAAAACAAACAAAATGTTTAGATGTTTTAACAAATTTACCATCATAATTTTAATGTTTTCGGTTTAATGTTAACAATTTTTTGTCTATTTCTTAACCACTCGACCACCGAGTGTTATACTTGAGTAGAGTAGACGCCCGAAATTCGTAATAATATTTTATTGATCTATAAAATTTGCGCTTGTTCCTACCAAGATTTCACAATTAATTCCATTAAAAATTTACAAATATTCGATTAACCAATTCTAATGATTAAAGCAATTTTTAAAATATTTTATATGATGGATGAAATGTAAGTTTAATGGTACATATAATTATTAGGGGATAAACGTTTAAAAAAATTAAATTTTATGCTAAGGGTTAACATTTTTAATTTTAATACTAAATCTTAACTAAAGTGAATATTTTTGTTTTAAAATTTCGAATCGTTCCACCTTACTTAATATTTAGACCAGTTTCAATCAGTTTTGGTATTTACGTAAAGTTACAAACTAAAAATAATAATTGAGCTAAATTTATGGAACACCTATTATATTGTAACGGGGAAATGTAATTATTCCTTTTATATATTGTGAATTGTGATGATTACCAAAGTTTCACCAACAATTGAATGGCCCTAAGCATATCCTCTAAACTATACGATTATTATATAGTTTTGTCATTGATAAAAATTATTATGTATATGACATCCAGAAAAAATATTTAATTTTTTATTAAATTCTATAAATTTATTATTATTATATTTTTTTTGTTAAAAATAACAATAATAATAATAATAAAAAATATTTCCATCAATGCATATTTTCGCGCATGATAACTCATGCATAACGCGCGTCAAAGTAGAAATAAAATGTATGTGCATACATAAAAAAAATACCGAGCATTGAAAAAACATAAATTTTCAATATTAATTTACCATAAAAATTTTCCCATACATAAATCATCAAACAGAACATAACAATACCCAGAGCACAAAACCCCGATATACGTGGCATAGGTGAATTAGAATAAACATTTTGTAACGTATTTCAATGTGCACGCGCGTGCGCTTTAAAGGGTTTTCTTCTTTTCGTGAACACATAATGTTATAAGAAAAAGTTGACAAATTTTTTTTTATTGTATATTTTGTATGATAATTGACTTGGAAAAGACACAAAAACAAAAAAAAAAAAAAGAAATGACTAGGGTGGAGTAGTTGATGATGATGGTTGTGCCATGATTATAGAACTGGAAATTAATTTTACCTATTGTGTTCTGATTTTCTGAATTCCCATTGTCTTATACTACTCGTATATGACAAAATAAAAAAAAAAAATTTGGGCAGTCAACGATAATCATAATTTTATTCATGTGGATGGATGGTTTACTTATACAGACGCAGACAAATAAGACTGCAATTACCGATCATATTTATAGTGAACGATAAATTTTTTATAAATTAAATTAAGCGAAAATATATTATTGTTTTAAATTAAGATTTGTATCGAACAATTGAACAGTGTATGCCATATACAGGTGGTACGGGTGTACATAGTAGATAGGTTCAGGTAATTAATAGTAACCCTCTAGGCAACGTTAAACTTCATTCCTCTAATTTAATAATATATTTTAAGAATTGGCTTATGTCTTATGCTATATTGTGGGTAGCGTAACTAGCGTGCCCACATACACATACACAGTATACGTTATATAAAGAAAAACCTCAACATTTCTGGGTCACCGGCTATGATGATGCGTATCTCGACATTTTATTTCAATTCAATATAAAATGTATAAGAAGTATACGGTATATAAAATTGTCTTTTCGGTTAAATTTTTTTTTTATTTATATATAAATTATTATTATTGTTCACCGGAAGCTTAAAATTGACGTTGTCGTCTATCATTTATTATATCTATATGTGTGTATAGAGTGAGTGTATAAAATATTTAAAATCTAGCGTTTTTTCTTCTAAGACAATAAAAATATAAATTAGATTTTATATTTATTTAACAATTTGGGAAAAAAAACTACGAGTACATACATTACGTATAGTTTTCTATTGAATTCTAAATGTATAGAGAGAGGAAATAAGAGTACATTCATGAGATGGCGAATGTATGTAGATTTTCATTTTGTAGGTCGGTGTATTTGACACAGGAAATGAATAGGAGTCAGAATATGCATGATCACAAGTGTATAGTCGTAATTGGCACACTCATCTATCAAATGTACAATTTTAAATTGAAAAAATATATATTTAAATTCCAATCACTAAACGTTGAAAACAGATTGGTGGTGAAATGAAATTGCTAGGAAAACCAAATTTGTCGTTTCTTGTCACAAGTATTGTAAGCCGGTTTAAAGTAAGTACAGTTTAAAATATCCTATACGAATTTCGATCGCACATTCAGCAGAAAGTTACAAGATACTATGGATTATTTAAAGATAATACTATTACTACAACGACGGGTTCTATGCGATAGCATTACAAAAACTTAGCAAAACAAATCGAAAATCATTTAGAAACAATTAAAATTTAATTAAAAATTAAAGTTAATTAAATGCCACATTCGAAAAATTTGGATTCCAATCGTTCTTGACCACCACGACCCGATCTGGAGTCGAAGCGCCCCCAACTCTATCCATGCCCATGAGTTCTGCACTTTGACTGGAGGTGCAAAATGCAAGTCGATGAAGTTATTCTTTTCTAAGTGTAGCCATTTCGAAAAAGTGTAAATTCATTAAAAAATGTAGCACCATCCCGAAACACCATTTATACATGAGAAAAACAAAGAATACAGAAAAATAATATTCCTGTAAAAAAATTTAATGGTAAACATTTTTTGAAGTAAAACTTCTTTAGGCACGCTTGACTTGGGGACTAAGCTGGCAAATGCGTTACGAAAAATGTAATCGAACGAGGCGAACGAAACAAACGCAAAACCAAATCATTTTCCTTTAGTATCAGGATGTGCCATGACAATTCATAAATCCCTAGGTCGAACATTAGTTGATACCATTTTATTCTAATATTTGGCTAAAAAAATTGGAAAATAAGAAAATAGGAAAATTGGTAAATGGAAAATTGGAAAAATTGGAGAATTGGAAATTTCGAAATTTGCAAAATGGGAAAATTTGAAAATTTGTAAATTGGAAAATTATAAAATTGGAAAATTAGAAAATTGGAAAGTAGGTAAATGGAAAATTGGAAAATAGGAAAATATGAAAATATTAAAATTGGAAATTTGAAAAATTGGAAAACTGGTACATTGGAAAATTGAAAAGTTGGAAAATTCAAAAATTGGAAAACAGGAAAATAAAAAAATATGAAAATTGGAAATTTGGAAAGTTGGTAAATTGGAAAATTGGAAAATTTGAAAATTGAAAAACTGGAAAATTGGAAAGTCATAATAAAGACTTCTATGTCACTGACTGACTCACTCGAGAACTCACAGGGTGACCAAAAAAAAATTCGTCCGTGTGATATATTTTATATATGTATTTTTTTCTATATTATAGCTCCATTCCACACGAGGTGTCACAGAAACCGATTCTTTCTTCGTTTCTTTCCCTACAGGTTTTAATGCGACTTAAACAAATTTTCGATGAAACCACACTACACAAACATAAGTGAAATAAAAAATATTTCAAGGCCATTTTTATTTACTATGCGAAAGGATTTCCAAAATGATTTTTTTGTCCATTTTGTTACACATGCATAAACATTATCTATTACGACTAGTAGGCCTTGAAAAAGTCACCAAGTTACAATGTTACCTCTTGTGGCATCAGGCATAAACGGCTAGGTGACACTCGAGAACGCACAGGGTGACCAATTTTTTTTTCAATATTATAATTGTTCTATATTATATTATATATAAATGTTAAATATATATTAGAAGTTTAACTTCAGTAGTGTGGTCTAAAGCACACTTAATTTTTTTTTTCAAATTTATTTAACCCGAACAGCGATAATTTGTGTAGTTACTATGAGTCCACATTAAATTCTATGCCGCAATACCTAGAGATGAAGCCACCAAGCAGCATATAACTCGGGCTAACTTCATCGACTTAAAAATGCGTTCATTTTTATCACCGATTGTAATCAAATTGAAGCAGAACCGATAATTTATTGTAGGCTCCTCATCGAAACTTGAGGCTATTTCATTTAAGGCTACATAGCGTTCTAATTTCAGACATGGTCCGATTTTCTATTTTTCTCCTGCTAGCTTTAAATGGAATAACCTAAACTTGGTCAAGAACGGGTGAAGCTATGGTGGCCAGATGTACCTCTTTCTGGGGTACTAAACTTGTTTTCTCGCAATTAATTTGCAAAATACCATAAAACACCGTTTCCATTTTGGTACTTTTGTACATTCAAGTTTACGAAACATGTAAAATTGTTCAATCAGCTTCCCTGGCCACTCCGAACGATTAGCGACATTAAATATTTTTTTTGAAATGTACTACTTGGCCCCCGCAGCACATATTACGTAGTATTATGACTAAACGTTGCTTGCTTCTAGCTAATGACCGGTGGTCGTATTTGTATGTAGACAAAAAGATATTTTTTCTCGCTTAGTAAAAAACCATTGTCTACCACTGGGTGTCAGTATACGTTTGAAAGATGCCTATGTTGTGGAAAACATCCAATGTTCTCCCACCACGACTGTACGCAAATTACGAATACACTGTACCCAAGTACAAAGACAACTAAAGGCAACCAATGAATTTTGAGAGGACAAACTATAAGGTTTCATTGCAATTCGACTCCAAACAATGTCTCACAATTTCAAACTGGAGCCTGCAAATCCTCTCCAAAATAACAAAAAATAGCTTCCTTCAGAAACAGATCCTTCCAAAAATAAAACGAGTGCTTATCCGAATTTTGAAAAAACAGTTCTTTATAAATATCTTCATTTCCGACCAAATTCCAGGATTGACCAAACTATTTCCCAAGTCAATTTAGAAACCCCTGGCCTCTTCGTAAATCCCACAGCTGTTACAGGACGGCTCAGCAGCCGACCGGCAGATTTCACTAAACATCGCAGAGGCCTCACACGGTGATTTTTTGCCGGCTACGTATGTCATCGCTAATTACAAGAAATCGATGGTGATCAAAACACGGCAGTTCCTTGCGGAGCTTGTGTATTTTGGGAGTGTTATTCTGGAGGCGATGGAAAAATTTGAAATAATTTCTAGCGATATATGTACAGTAAGCCCTCGATTTAATGGACCCTCGATTTAACGGACAATTATTTATTTTCCATTTTTCGGTTACCGATTATGATGGATGGATTCTGGAATTCGAAAGCAATTCATGAATATGACCACCTGGGATAGAACTTGACCAATTCTTAACCGACTATGATGGGATTCGATATGCTGGATGGAAATGGGATTATTAAACGATTTTGAGAAAAAAAATCTGGAATATGGCAATCTGGGGTTTGTTGGATGGAAATGAAATTCTTAATTGATTTATGAAAGAAGTTTTGGAATATGGCCACCTTGGACGGAACTCAGGCAACTCAACAAATTGGATTTGTGTAATGGAAATGAGATTTATTAATGATTTCTAGAAGAACTTTTTTAATATCGTCACCTGGGACACGGCTATTAGTTAACTAATAATGATGGAATCATTACGGTTCGTTGGATAAATATGGGATTATAAAATGATAAAGTGCTGTACTCGCCAGAGGATGAGAAACCGAATCAAAATTTTCCTCTTTCCTGACTATTTCTGTATTTATGGAATTAACTCCCAGACCATTTATGCTCTCGTATTACAAGTACCCCAAAAGTATAAATTTGCGCTTGGTTCGAAAGGCTCTGGAAGTCTCAAGGTTTTAGAAGATGAGTATGATATCTAGATCTATATCTATGAGAGATCTATATCTATGATATATCTTTAGAAGATGAGTATGTTACCGAGAATTGTTTTCGAGGTCGTTGTTGATAGGAATACTATAAATTTATCCTAGTCCTTTGTGTAGGATTCATAACGTAATAATTTGTAGGTAGTAGGCCCGCCACCCAACCCACTAATTACATCGAGTTCCACCCCTCGTGGCCATATTCCAGAATTTTTTCCAAAAATCATTTAAGAATCTCACTTCCATCCAGCATACCTAAACCCGTCATAATCGGTTACGAATTGGTCGAGTTCCTTCCCAGGTGGCCATATTCTAGAACTTCTTCCAAAAGTTATTGAAGAATCGTATTTCCATCCACAATTTCAGAATAATCGGTTAATAAATTATCGAATTCTATCCCAGGTGGCCAGTTCCCGCCCAGGAGGCCATATTCCAGAACCTATTCCAAAAATCATATAAGATTCCCACTTTCATCCAACATACCCAAACCCATCATAATCTGTTAAGAATTGATCGAGCTCCGTCCCAGGTGGCATGTTCCAGAAATTCCTTCAAAAATAATTTAAGAATCCCAATATCATCCAACATACCCAATCCTAACATAATCGGCTAAGAAATGCCTTAGTTCCTACCCAGATTAAATTCTATCGAATAGATTAAATTTCAAAACATTCGAATTTAACGGACAATCGGATTTAACGGACTCCTCAATCAGTCTGTTAAATTGAGGTTTTGTTGTATAACATTTTACGTTAAAATGTCACGTAATCAACGCAACAATTTAACGGAACTTTTAACACAACAGTATTCAACGCAGCGTGTAACATGATTTGGGTCGCTAGTCCCCTAAATGTTTTACCAAACATAAAATGGTTTCTATCAAAACTCTTCATTCCCGAAAAATGATCCGGGCCAGCCTTGCTACAATTTCAACCTAGAATCGCCCCATTTTTAACCGAACAAATGTTATGCCAAAATACTGGAAACGGAAAACGTATAATGGAAGTTGCCACCTCCCAAAACCTAACAAAAACAAGTATGAAGTTCTATACCGATAAGTCAACCCACGTGAACCGCAGAACAGCTGAAGTGTAGTAAAAAAACCAAAATCATCACTTCCGCATACAATTTGGAAAATGACGTTGATTATAGCCTTGTTGCACACCAATTAGAATCTATCCGCTCTCAAACGGATCCCTCGCAGGTGCTACCTTCCAAAATATTTTGAAAAATGTTAAAAAAACGAGAAACTTCTACGGAAGCTACCACGTCTTGTAGACGGACCACTGCAATACTGTCCCCTCCCCTTCCCTCACCAAAATCTCCAAACATAACCTAACAAATTGCAATTGAAGAAGAACTTCTTTTAGAATTTTTGGAATATTATACCCCATTTTCGAAAATAAGATTTTAATATTAGAATACCCCAATTTAGAAATTTTGGTCTGGTCACTCTAGGTGGAGCCCAAAACTTTTAAACGAAACTTTTGATTAGGCCATGATGAGTCTTTAATTATTTGCCAATAGATCTCGTTTTACGTTCTAATTTTGGTTTTGGTGCATTTTAAAATTTGGGCTCCGCTAGCTTAAAATGCAATAAACTAAAGCTTGGTGAAGAACGTGAGGAACACAAACCTTTTAAATTAAACATTTGGTGTGGCCATAATTAGTCTTTAATTATTTGTACGTCAAAAGATCTCGTATTAAAAACACACACACACATAGAAAAATTTGTTAAAATACAAAATAGTACACTGGGCAAAAAATGTCATATTCAATAAATTATCACACAATTTTCCAATTTTTTTTTTTTGTTCACGCACATCAACAAAAGTTTTCTGATCATCGCCTCTATATATTGGCTCCTAAACTAATTAGCCATATAGGCCACATCCGCGGTACAATTATGTGAGCTGACCAATATTTTTCGCAACAGAATCACCCCAATTTCCCTACTGAAAGAGGTAAAAGTCGCAGAACATCAGGCATGCAAGAATCATTTTTAACTATAGTCATTTTTAGTCTGGCGACACTAGAAAGACTGTTAATTTCTTCACAAAATGTATTCCAAGAAGTTCTGCAGGCAGATAGTAATTATTACAAAACTAACTCAATCAATCTGAATACTAGGGCTTTGTAGCTTTATCCTTGAGTTCCCTAGTAATTTTCTTTAGTTTTTTAAGTTTAAAACATCAAAATGGTTTAATCTGAGTCTTCTGTGTGGTAATAAAAGTGCAAGATTTCTCAAATGCTAGTGTAATTGCATTCGTCAATGACGATGCTATCAGTTCAATGGAGTGAAATAAGACGTCGTTCGAGCTCGAGCGGGGAATGAATCCCAGCCGGTTACCTTCCTATTGCAGTAAGGTTTAGAAGATGGGCTCTTAAGGTTTAAATTAAAAGAGATACACGTCTGTGGTCAGGAGTGAGAATGACATCCACCACGCTCCAGTTACCTGGCGTCTACACTATGCAAATCCACTGATATTTTCTATCATAATAATTTATGAATGTATGTGTTTTTTTCAATGTATTGATCAATTTTTTTGCATCAAATATCTTGTCTGGGCAATTTTGCTATCGTGATAATTATTTTGAAATGTCAATTTTTTTAATTGTCAAAATAACATTTTTTTTTTTGGATTTACTTTATTTATTTAGCTTGACCGTCACCATTCATATCACCAAAACACAAAAATTAAAGAATAAAAAATACAAAATTAAAGTATAAAAATAGTAATGAACAGACAATCATTGCAAAAATTCCAAATTTTAAAAAAAATTGAAGAACTAGAAAATAGGAAAAATTAGAAAGAAAAAAACGAGAGTTTTGGGTCATTCCATTCTTGGCGAAAAGATGCTGTATATCTTTAGAAGAAAACCTCTTAAAAAGTTTACTGTCGGGAAATAATAATTCATTTGTGAATTTTACGAGAATCATTGGCAATAGTAACTACCTCCTTTACATAATAAATTAAAAATGCATACATACATATACCATTACAAAAATGTACATTATGTTTTAGGTGAACCTGATTTACATAAACTAAATACATCTTTTCGTCAAGCAGTGAGTGCTCGGGTTCATCTAGTCATAACCCTTAGGTATATCGCAACTGGAGATTCATACCACTCATTGAAGTACCTGTCGCATTTATTCCCGAAGTTCTTACGTCTGATATATACATTTACAGCCTAATATTTAAAAGTAAGTATATATACAGATCGAATGTGTCACATGTGCCCATTTAAAATGTTTCATTTTATTCATGTTTAATAAAGTACAATTCTATTTGAAATGGATATCACAAAAGAGGGATGGCAGGAAATTGTCCAAAATTCCTGGAATATCTGGAATTTCCTCATACACTTAGTGCCATTGAAGGAAAAAATATTCGAATACTTCAACCTCCTAATTCTGGATCGTTTGTTGGGGCAAATGGAAGAGCATCTGACAATACAATGTACAAAAATACAAATTTATTTAAAAATCTAAATAAATTAAATATTCCAGAAAAAATTTATTTAGAAGGTGAAATTATGCCGGTCCATAATTTTTTTATAGCGGACGATGCTTTAAAACTTGATAAGCATATGATGAAGCCTTATACTAGATGTCCAACATTGACAACAAAGCAAAAAATATTTAATTATAGACTATCCCGTGCCAGATTGACTGTAGATGCGCCTTTGGTCGGCTTACATCTCGGTTTCACATTTTTCATCGAGCAATGGACCTTAAAATCGAAACAATTGATTTGGTAGTAAAAGTCTGCTGCGTGCTTCACAACTATTTAACTAAACCAATAGAATTGTTGGTAGATAGTGGCAGATCAACCCAGCAATTCTACCAGATTACTGCATACGCAATTGCCAATTTTTGTATTGGAAAGGGTAACTTACCAATTCAATGGCAGAAAATTAAATATAATAATTTATACTTCTATAAATTTAAAATAATTTGAAATATATAAATAAACAAAAAAGAAACGTAACTTATTCAATATTTCCCAAAGATTCATCAGTCCAATTCTCAGAAATTATTTTTCCCGATTTGTGAGTTGCATTGTATACGAATCTACCACCGGTAATTATAATTACCAATAAAAAGTCATTTACATAATACCTATTTGTAAAAAGTAAAATTTATTCAAATCAAAAAATCGTTACATTACATATTTTATAAGCAAAAATCACAGTAGGTATTCATAAATTTGAATCACAGTAGGCAATTCATTAGTAAAAAATGCAAAATAATAAAACAGCAAAATGATTTATCAAAATAATAAAATTCGCTTAAATTAAGGTATTCGATAATATAGTCGTCATCAATTATGTAGGCAAGCGTCATGCGCAGCAGTTTGAATTAAATATGTGTGTGAAGATAGCCCAAATTCCATCCCCGAAAAATGCGATGGCAACAATAATTATTGTTATCATGATATTTTTTTTACTCTCAGCCCAAAAATGACGACATTTTTACTCTCAGCCCCAAAAATTTACTGTCATGACAGCTAAAACTATCATGACACAAACATTTTTCTGGGCTGAAAGTAAAAATATTGCATTTCGGTGAAGGAGAAAAGTAATTTTTGATTTTCGCTGTCAGAATATTTTTTGGATAGTAGAATTAAATTGTTTTTTTTTTGTTTATTTACGCGTTTTATAACTTTTTATTGTTTTTATTAAACTCTTAACATTTTTATTTATTATTTAGCTGTTATTCGGAAATATTTATACCCGAATTTAGATTTATTGCTATAATTATTAATTAAATGTCGCAATAGTATACATAAACTTGTATAGTATTGCCATAAGCAACTATTTCGATTTTTGGGGATAGAAATTTGGGCTATCTTCACAAAGGTCAATATCAGAATCATTTAGATAATCAATTGAGATTTCCTAATTTTGTAGAAAGTGACTGTGCTGGTAACCATCGTTGATGGTATTATTTTTCGGTTGAGAACAAGCGCTCTTTGGTGGCAATACAATATATATTTGGTTAATGGTGTCGGGTTAGTAGGTGTTTTGTCAACGTAAACTTTTTTTGAAATTAAATGTGATAAGGAAGTAACGGTAGCGCTCATCGTCAATGAAGTTTTAAAAATAAGGGGGATTTAGATTTACCAGGGTTGTTGCTATTTCTATTGTAGATGTTTGGTTTATAGGATTCAATTGAAGTAGGAGGTGGTGTCATTATACATTGGCCATCAGAAAAATCTGTGAAATGTTATAAATTATTTGAAATAATCTGGCTGTGTTGTAGGTTTCCGTTGATGGCTGTAGGTTTCTGCAGCGAACAGGTACTGCAAGAGTTTTACAAGTCGGTTAATCTTATTATTAACCAACGTTTGTATTTCTTGCATATGGCAGTAAAACTTTCAGCAACATCTAATTTATGTAATTCTTCAAATTGCATGGAAACTGTTCCTTTTTCCTTTTTCGTACTTGTCTTTTTTTCTGTTTTGTATTTTTAATTCACACTACGTTAACAGAAATTTTATTCATTTAGGGGCTCCAGTGCGGTAATGTTTAGTGTCGGCTAAGGCTCAGGGAAAGGGGTGGGCTTTCTGGAGTATGAATAAATCTTACTAGACCGCGGACAAGGAAAGCGGAATGACAAAAAAAAATTTAAACGATGCTTGTAGAAGGCCGTATGCTGATTGCTCACGATATGATATTAAGTTGATCGAAGATAACGTTTATTATCAGCTGACTTTACTTTAATTTAAACACAATGTTTTTTTTTAATTTTTTTTTATATTCACATTTTCATCTGACTTTGCTATATAGCGTTTAGTTTTTAGTCATTTTCACCTTTTCACTTTCAGCGTTTAGTTTTTAGTCATAACAAAATCACAAACTGTAAATTTCATTTATTATTAGTACGGGTGTGGATGTATATATTTGCCTTTTACCAATGCCTCCTAAACTGCAGGCCGCTTACACCAAAAGATGACGACACGCTATGTCGATGTTTTTGTTGCTTTCTCTAGTTGTTTTGTTAGTGTAAATATCTTAACATTATTATTGCGCAGTCTCGGTTTAGACATAAATTGACGTCATGTGCGAGAGAGGGAAATTTAATTTTGGTTATTTTATCTAACGTCCTTCCCGTTTTGTACACCACTTGCACGTTTTTTCTTATGTACAGCTTTTTTTTCGATTACAGCCATGCCGTGTTTAACAATTTAATTATTAATTAATTGCATTAACTTATTATTGAACACTTAATACTACGTTTAAGTTATTATTAATTAGCACAACTACTATTACTCCGAGATGTACATAGCTCTTTATATATACCAAATAAAACGATGTCTTATTTCATTCCGCCATAAATAAAAGTTGTTTCTCGAGACACAAAACTCACCAAAAAAAAAATATCGCTTTTAATACGATTATCTTCAACATTAATCGCGTACCCAAAAAATTATATATATATTAACTACCACGATCCAATAAAACGAAGTCAATTTATAGTCAATTTCTATCCTTACCAAAAAAGGGTTAAACCGCAATAACCTCCTCCTCAACGTACCAAACACAACCACACGTATAACCAAAATACTGTTTGTTAACAAGGAAAATCAGCAATTGAAAAGAAAATATAACCCTTGCTTGTCACGGTGATCCGAAGGGGCAGCGTTACAAGTTTCAACAGCTTCTACAGCAACATCAAATTCCATCTAAATAAAAAATAGTATTAGTTACAAGAATTAAAATTTAATTTAATAAAAACAACTTACTTCGCTATAATCAGTTTTGGTTACTCCTCAGATCGAAAACTACTTGTTGTTTTTCTTAAGACAATCACTTCGTCCAGGAATTTCTTCAAATAAAAACTATGTTGGGTCCTCTGCATCATAGGCACTGCCTCTTTTTAATTTCTTCTACATCAATGTTCAGTTCTTCTTTGCAAGTGCAGAATTTTTGAAACCAATTCTTCTATAACTTCTGGTCGAAATTTTCCACAAACACTCATTTTTTCTATATAAATCGATTAATTTAACCGTACTTTTGGTCGAAAAGAGTGACATATTTATTAAATAATATAAACAAAAATTAAAAATACGGGGTTTTTCAGTTTTAATGAATTTCATATAAATGGGTATTGCTAATACGTCTTTACTCTAAAATGAATATTTATAATGAAGAAACATAACCTCAAAACTTGACCGTTCGTAATAATTTCATAATAATTTATCGTGAAACAGCCTCCTAATAATTTGATGATGGTGTCAAATTTTGTAAAATATTGATCAAAATTGTCAGTATTTGATATCATGATAGAAAATATCAATTTGCATAGTGTAGAGGCCGGATTATGGACTTAATCGATAATAGACATAGAGAACAAGCTAACAGCCATTACTTCTATCTTAACAGAATTGATAAAAGTCGTCCCACAAATTTGTAGCAACTCAATTATTCAGAAAATAATTGATACTACAATCATCGACAGATTCAACCGTGCAACATTCAATTTCAACAAGCGATAATTTAACCGTTAATTAATAATCAATCATCATTTAATAATCAACTTTCATAATTAATCGCGCACGAGCGCGCGACACTTATGAATTGGCTACATACACTGGCGTTGGCGAAATCCAAGTTTGGTACGAAATAATGTGAAACAGTTTATAAATTAACACCACATTGTTTACCGTGGTGACCCGTCGTTTTACAAACTACAGTGAGAATTTCAAGCTCAGACGTACTTCGATAATTAAACAGGGAGAATCCTTTTTTGTTAATATTCGAGCTGTGTTTTGCGAATTTAAGATTCGATGGTAACGAGCACAGCCACAATGTCAGCTGACCTGCACTTATGAGCAAGCCTTGCACTAATATTATGAGAAATGAAAATGCAAGCTCTGATTTTAACGGCAGAACTTTTAGAAAGGGTTTTTCCAACAAGTAAATCAAATCCAGAAACAGAATCATCAGGAATCGTTCCGGTTAAGCAGCAGTTACAACAATTAATGAAAATTTTATTAAATTCACGAACACGGTTGCAAGATTACATTTCGAATTCATAAACTGTGCACGTAATATTAACTAACATTGAAGAAAAAAGCATAAATTTGTCCTTCGTAACGAATTGGCATATGCATTATGCATTACAATTGTTACGGTGTAATTTTTACACACTATTTGATTTACATTGGCATGAAGGTTATTCAATAGAGAACAGTCGATGCAACACACTTGCTGTTGCAATACTCGAAAATTCTGACTTCTGGTTGCGAAATCTCGTTCAAAAACATTGTTGAGTGACAGCATTATAACACTTTAAGCATATCACATGAAAAGAAAATTATTTTATCATCTCACTTAAGTTGCGCGATGCATTTACTGTGTTATCTTACAATAATCTTCAATAATATAACAAAATAAGAAGAAAAAATGAATTTTTCATTTTATATTTCTTCGCATCTAACCTTGTAACAAATTAAAAGTAATTGAATTTTATTTTTCATTATTGTGTGGTATGTGTGTGCGCGCGTATGAAAAATGTTCTCGTTATTTAGTACGATTGTTTATGGTTGCATACGCGCACTACTACCACCGGACCAAAAAGAGAGTTTAGATTCAATTAAATTTAATAAAAGTAGATTAATTCTTACATATAGATTGAACCGTGGCACTTAACAATAAAAAATATTTTTTTGTTTCTGTTTTTAGGTGAAAATTTGGTTTCAAAATCGACGATCGAAATATAAAAAAATGATGAAAGCAGCACAAGGTCCTGGTGTTCCAGGTGGACTTCCATTATCAGCACCAAATCAAGGTTCTCATAGTCCGCAACATCAAAATATGCATCCAGGTAGTGAACTAACATTTTTTATTGTAATCGTGTTGTTTGGTTTTTACTCAATTATAGTATTTTTCTTAGGTGCGGGTGGAGGTTCTAGTAGCGGATCACCATCACATTTTCTACCTCCAGGTCATAGTCCGACACCCTCAAGTACACCGGTTTCAGAATTATCACCAGGTAATGAGCTTATATTTTTTTTAGTGGTTCGTCGTCGTTCACATAAAAACTAAATTTTTAATTTTCATTTATAGGTTTAAGTCCGCCAACGCAGGCACCCTGGGAACAAAAACCACCGCATTGGGGTGATCATAAACCTCCGCAAATGACACCCCAATCAGCACATCCACCTCCACAGCCATCACACGGCCCACAAATGGGCGGTTATATGCCACAGTATTGGTACCAGCCAGAAACGAATCCTTCGTTACTGACGTAAGTTAATATTTTGTGATTAGTTACTATTTCATTCTATTTATTACAAATAATTCTACGACTAGACCAGAAAAGCTCGTGACCAAATCGTGTTTAGTTTTTCTTTTATCTCGAGATAATTAATTGGCAAATAGTGGGCTTAATAATTTATTACAGTTTTATTTACTACAATTTTATGTAATTAAGAAGTGTTAATTAATTAAATTGCAATTAAATTTATAATTAAAAATTAGTAACATGTACCACCACCTAACAGTGTAAATCGTTTCTAATTTTGTAAACCTCACTTATGTTTATGTTTTAAATGCCGATTTTGATCCGTGAACCAGGGATGATTTTGTCGACACTATGGTACTTTTTTCGGGTTTTCGGTACTTTACATTGGCGGTATGTAAAGTACCTCGGCACTTACGATTAAAGTAATTTTTAGTAATTTTCAAGAAATTTCAAACCCGATTCGTTTCAAGACAAATTTTTTAAAAGAAACGTTTACCAAGAAAGGCTACATGCTTTACAGCTTAATCCATTTTAATGAAAATATATTTAAAAATATAAGCCTTTTCTTAGTTTAAATGTTTTAAATCTGTTTTTTGAGTGTGATATCAGAGAAGTAAACTTTTTGCAGCGGTTTAATTACCAATAAGAATTTCTGGATTTTCTACTCAATAAAGATGAATTTCGATTTTGGTAACTATAGTTTAGCATTAAGGCTAGTAGGCAGCCGACGTGAAAGGAAATTTTCGCTGGTCTCCAAAATTAAGCAGATAAATATTCCATGAAAAATTTGTAGTTATATTCCATGAAAAATTTGTTTGTAGAATTTCGTAAAATTTTAACGCACACTCTAAATATTCGAATTTCACAACACCTGAACACACAACAACAAATACAACTACAAATAACTATGAAACGTCAAAAATTTAGCTTACTTTTATCGTACCTGTGGCACTATTCAGGTTTTCCCTGGGAATAGGAAATTGGGAAAAATATTTTTATAGCATTTTTGCCTAAATTGTATTTTTCTGGCATACTAAAGAAATAAGTTTAATTGTAAATATTTCCGGCCCTTTTTCAATTACCGACTTATTTCAGACTTATTGACTTATTTGACGCCATATTGAATAAGTCAGTCAATTTGCTCCAATTCATGTACCGACTTATTTGTGACGTAATAATAAAAAAAACAAAACGCAATTTCTATTATATGGAAGAAAACATTTTCTTGACATATTGGGCGTTGCTACTAGATTTGAAAAAAAAAATGCAGGTATTACATGTATAGTCAAGACACATTTTTGGAGACATTTCTGTGTATACATACTTATTCAAATAAGTCTCATTGCGAGGTGACTTATTTGAAAAGTCGGTGTCCACAAATAAGTCGGTAATTGGAAAAGGGCCTTCGAAACAAAGCTAAATAGGAAAATAGTTTTCCCTATAAAAATTTAAAAATTTTGTGGAACAAAAAATACCCACTTAACGAGAAAAATGCTATGAAAATATTTTTTCCGATACCCTACTCTCAGGGAAAGCCAGAATAGTGTCACTGCAGATAAAAACGCAGTGGAAACTGCATACAGTTAAACAGAGACATCTATATTTACGAAACTAACAAACTTTACTAGCTAGACTGCGTACCGCAAAATAAAATTAAGCAGCTGAATTTTCATTTTCGCTTGTGTCATTTTTGGATGGAAAATTTCGTGCACGTCAGCTACGTACTTGGCCATTAGTCATTGGTGAAATGAACATTCCAGTATGTAATCATGTCATTTACACTCATGTTCATCTAATGGGTCTTCGAAATATATATTTGACGGATATAACTACCACCACATACTGAAACAATCACTTCATTAAAGTTTAGTTGATGTGAACTGGATTATTTTAGTAATGTACTGTCAAATTGTAGTGTGTACGTGGAAATAGTTCGTTAAATGATTTCAATAACCACTTTCAAAATTTTTTCAGATTTACACAAACGTTAATCTAAGCCCGTAACCATGATCGAACACTCAAGACAATGTTTGCACTATTTGTGTTACTGTCAATGACTTGCGGATCTTTGGGAGACATTTTAGGTTATTTTTAACGAAAAGTGACAAAAGTTTTGCATCATTGTAACACAACATAACCGAAATTATTTAAACTATTCACAACTTAAGCTAGGATTTATGACGTAATTGAAGTAGCTTATTGTTTTTCTAGTTGTGGTCACAACGAAATTATTACGAGGTCCTCTTCTAAAACGCTGTAAAAAGCTTCTAATAAAACTATAGAAAGTTGTCCAATTAAGATTTGTTAGATATTCTTGTCACTAGATATGTTGAATACAATTTTTTTACTGCTAACTTCTGTTGCGTGTACGTATACATAAACTAAAATTGCTAAATTTGGTTGCTGCAAAATGCTATTTTAGATATGATTTCGACGAGACTAATTTTAATTTCACTCGAAATTTTATTCTACAGAGCGGGCTAAACGTCACTTTTTCTTTATTGTAAATTGAAGTTTTTTACATTAAGTGTAGAAAATTATATCGATTAAGTGCCCACCATTAGAATTCACACACGCGTGTGGCTCTTTTCATAGCATTTTGCATTACTTTTTGAAGTGTTGTGCTTGAATGTCGTCTTTCAGCTCCCGTAAAGTTTGTGGTTCGTTGAGACCTTCCCCTTCAGATAGCCGTACAGAAAATAGACTGGAACTGTCAGATCCGGCGATCGAGGCGGCCATCTCAACTCGGAGTTTTTAGAGGTGACACTGTTCGAAAATTCTTCCCGCAACAAGTTCATTGTCGCACGAGCGGTGTTAGCCGTAGCACCATCTTGCTGAAACCATATGTTTCGTAGCAACAATGGAAAGAGGAATTTCTGAACCATTGTTCTGAAGCGATCTACATTGATCGTTATGCCTCCACCAGCAGCATTTTCAAATAAATATGAACCATAAATCTTGTGTGAGGTTAAAGCCACACCAAACAGTCACACGAAGTGGGTGTAATGAACATTGGTGGAGATGCTTAGATGAAAGTAAGCCTCGTCGGTCATTATATAATTTTCCAAAATAAATTGGTGATTTGTGAGATTTAAGATAACTCTAAGTACTTTAAACGCAATGCCGGGTCACCACGATGGAGCTGTTGGATCAAATGGAATTTGTCGGAGAAGAGGTGCAGACCTTTTTACAAAATCAGACGAATCGTGCCACGCGGTAACGCCAACAGTGTTGAAGATGCCAACAGTGCAGAACTGCACCTAATCAGCTCGATGTTTTCCGTCGATTACGCAGAACGAGGCCTGCCTATTATCTCACTTCTACAACCTTTCTATATTGCTGAAATTTTGCACCAATAGTGCGAGCATTGCGAACTCGATAAAACTGCCGGTATGCACGTTGACCATTTTGGTTCACTCGGCAATGGAGTACCGTTTCATATTTAAATCTCCCAAACTGTAGGTCTGAAAAAAAAAATAAAAAAAATTTAAACTGTGTAAATCGGAAAGTTAATTTTTGCTCACCCTGTATAATTACTGAAATATTGATGGAGTTAGCAAATGTGGAAAAAACACTTTCAAGTTAGAATCAGTACTATTTTCCGCAAAAATTCAGTTGTTTAGATTTCTTGCCAATATCATCCCTGAGGAGTGAACTACATAAATGGCGATCATTTCTAATTTTGTTTGTGCTGAGTTTATGTGTGTACATTTGAATTCAACACAGTTCCAAGAAAGGCAACTCTCGTTTACCATCCTGATTTCGCCGATCCTCACTACAACAGTTTCGTATTTTTGTGATCTCGTTTACTTTGAATTTTTTTGTTTTGCCAAATATGTTTTTGTTCTTCTATTAGTCATTATTTTAACAAATGAATGTTTGTGTACTTAATATTGGCGTCGATTTCTTGAAACATTTTTTATTACTAACTATCATTTTTAAATTCGAAGGCAAGTCTATAACATTTCAAAATTTTTAAAAGAAATATTAAATCGTTCCGTACCCACTCGACATCTAGTTTTTATGTAAAGGTAGCAGAATAAAAGTTAAAATATACGCTATATACATAAATGACCTGTGGCACTATTTTGGCTTTGCCTTGGAATAGGGAATTTGGAAACATTTTTTCATAGCATTTTTCCCTAAATTATCCTATTATTTTCCTAATTACTGTTGGAATTAGTTTAGCGTAGATATTTTCCAAACAAATTTGTTTGGGAAACTTTTGTTCCACAAAATTTTTATATGGAAAAATAATTCCCAATATATCTTTGTTTCAAAAATATTTACACCCAACTAATTCCAACAGTAGGCGAGAAAAATATAATTTAGAAAAAAATGCTATGAAAATATTTTTTCCAATTCCCTATTCCAAGAGAAAGCCAGAATAGTGCTAGGATAGGTAGACGATAATGACCTCAAGAGTTTTTGCATCATGAAGTTGATGTCGATAGTAGCATTGATGTGTGCACTACACGTGCCAGAATAAAATTTAGTTACACAATTTTTAAATTAGCGGAATATAATAAACTAAAATGTCTTAACTAAATTACGAAAATGTTGGGCATATTTATCGAAAAAAATTGAACTATGATGAGAAATAGTTTTAATATTATTCAATAGGTGGTGTACATTCGCAAATGCTAGTATCGTTTTCACAATACGTAGGATCGGTACGAAAGCTTGAATTACAAAAACCCGACCTATTGATAATCCAGCTTTGCGAATTTCTGCTTTTCAATATCCCTCTTCTGATTATGCTGAAATCTTAAAAATGATTTATATTTTTACTAAGAAATTGGTCAATTCTTGATTGATTTTGGTGAGATCTTGTTTGTATTCTAACATGAATTTTCCAAGAATTTGTGGAATTTGGCTGTTAACGTAATTAGGCCATTAATTAACAAATTATGGTCAAATTGGATTGAGATTTCACGTACATATTTAGGTTAAAGTGCTGGATTGGGATTCTTACATCAATTTTGGAGTCATTTCTTAACCAATCACAAGGAAACATTGGAGTCATTTCTTAACCAATCACGCCGTTCAATTTCGATTCGATTTTGTTGCAGCGAGTCAATCGGAAGTTTCCCTTTTTTGGGGACATCTGCGAGCCAAACAATATATTGTCCTTCTAATTTAACCATTTTTTCTATATTTGAGGCCCACAAAAATTCAGAAATGTTTCGCAACAGGGAAACCCTTCTTAGAGCCTCTAAATTACATAATTCACATTTGGGAAGACTCACTATATCACTGAGGTTGCAAAACTTAAGCCTTTCATTGTTATGATTGTCGGTTTGATAATAAATGATATACTATACATTAGTATATCGTTTAGGTCACACTCTTACTGTAAATTTTATTAATATCTAAAAAGTATGGGAATGCTTAACGACCAAAAATCGTAGTAGATTTCTTTCTAGACTCGATTGTTGTTGAAATGTTAAATGATATAAGTATCATGGTGCAGTCAGCGCCAGAAGATGAAAAAATTAAACGGCTGAACATAAAAATTACCCCCTAAAAATGCATTGAGCACCGTACTGGTGCAGTGGTATGAGTTCCGGCATTTGGACCTCCAATGTCAATAAATATCATATGGCAGAGCAACCGATAGTATACAGAACACAACTAATACCTGATTAAAGGTCGATATGAAGGTTAATGTCTAATGTGTAGTTGGACGGAAATTGCCAGTGGTTATACTTTCACTGCTTAATACAAATTTAATTATAAAACTATATTATTTAATTATTGGGACTACAAATTAATTCGACCCGTTTTCAAAAAGTGCTCTCTCTCTCTCTAGCTTCACATCCCATGAAGGGATTTTGCCGCCCGCACTATGGTCCTCCAGCCGTCTCGGTCCATCGCTCTCGACCTCCAGTTTCGACATCCTAGTGCCTGTAGATCTTATTCGACGTCGTCACGCCAGCGCAGTCGGGGTCTTCCTCTACGACGCACACCGGCTGGTTGTTGATGGAACACTTTATTGGTCATCCGTTGTTGTGGGGACCTTGCAACGTGGCCAAGCCATCTCACTCGATTGGATTTGATGAATCCGATAATATCGCAATCTCCAAGTATTTGCTTTATCTCGTGGTTCATGCGAATCCGATATTCATTGTTCGCGATTTTAATTGGACCAAAGATGGAGCGAATGACCTTCCTTTCGAAAGCTGATAACAATCTACAATCATTAGTGGTCATGGTCCAGCTCTCGCTTCCGAAAGCCATCACAGGTCTTATTAGTGCTTTATAAAGTGCGAGCTTGCACGACTGCGATAGATGTCTAGATCGCAATAATTTTGATTGGGCGTAGAAAACTCGATGTGCGGCAGCTATTCGGGCTTTTATTTCTGCCTGCATGTCATTTGATGATGTTATAACTGACCCGAGGTATTTGAAATTTTCAACGCGATCAAAATTGTGGTCGCCAATTCCGAGATTTGCCATGGGGATGTTCCTGGGTGTTGATACAAATTTAGTTTTGCTACTGTTCACCTTCAAACCAAGTCTTCTTGCACAGCGATCGAGCGGCACGAAACTGTCTTTGATATCGCTAGGTCTTTGGCCAAGAAGCACGATATCATCTGCATATCCAAGAATTTGGCCTGATTTATTAAATATACAGCGCGAAGTTTCAATGTTGCTTTTCCTCACTACGTACTCAAGCGCCAAATTGAACAGCACAGGCGCGAGTGCTGCTCCCTGTCGAACACCAGATGTTATTTCAAAGGAGTCTGACACAGTTCCTTCGATTACAATTCTACATACAGACCCAGACGTTGTTAATTTACACAGAGAAACGAGTTTCTCTGGAATTCCTAGGCATATGAGCGCGGCCCAAAGGTTATCGCGGTTTATACTGTCATATGCCTGACGGAAGTCTATATATAATTGATGTATGGTTATGTTGTACTCCCAAAATTTTTCCAGGATCATCCTCATGGTGAAACTCTGGTCAGTGGTCGATCGGTTGGGACGGAAACCACATTGATAATCGCCAATGATGTTTTCGGCGAAAGGGATGAGTCTGGCAAGTACAACATTAGCCAACACTTTGTAAGCAATGTTCAATAGAGCTATACCACGATAGTTTTCACATTTAAGACGGTCGCCTTTTTTATGCAACGGACATATGAGCGCGGTCTTCCAATTCTCCGGCAGCTCTTCTTGGTCCCAAATACAGACGATGAGATCGTGTAGACTTGTTGCAAGAGTAGCGCCTCCGAGTTTAATCAATTCTGCGGGGATTCCATCGAGACCGGGTGCCTTGCCGTTTTTCAATCGACTAATAGCTGCGTCTACTTCCTCTACTGTGGGATATTCGACGAAGACCTCATCACCTGGAGGAGCTATTGCTCTAATGGGGGTCACGTCGTCATTCCGATTTAGTAGATTTTGAAAGTAGGTTTGCCATACTGAGAGAACATCAGCCACGTTTGTTCTCAATTCTCCATTCCCGTCTTTGATGGCTGTACTTCTTGGGTGGAAGTCTTTAGTGAGATTCCTGGCATTAGCAAAACAGTCCCTTGAATTTCCTACTTCCGCTTGGAAGCTGATGTTTTCGATGCATAATCTCATATGATCGCGTTTCTTTTGACGAAGGTATTTAGTCGTGGCTTTCCTGGCGCGGAGATATTCTGCATGTGTGCTTCTAGTGTTGCGAGCCAACCATTTTTCTCGAAGCTTTTGTTTATTTGCGACGATCAGGCGACATTGATCATCGAACCAATCATTGCGGGGTCTCGGAGGTCTTCTTCCGATAGTGTTTTGCGCCGCGGTGGTAATGGCTGACTGTATTGTGTGCCACTGCTCCTGGATGTTAGAAGGAGCTTCTTCGTTGTTGCTAGGCCGCTCTAGATAGTTAGTGACAGCTGATTGGTAACTCTGCAGTGACGCTTGGTCTTTTAGAGCATCCACATTCCATCGAACGGTTTTTTGTGCTTGTCTGTTGAACGTTGATGACAGTTTGCACTTATATTTAAATATGACAAGCATATGATCGCTGTCCATATCTGCACCCCTGTAGGATCTAACGTCAGATATACTGGTCGAGTGTCTCTTAGACACCATGACGTGATCAATTTGGTTTTTCGTTCTTCCATCATTCGATCTCCACGTTACTTTGTGGATTCTCTTATGTGGGAAAAACGTACTTGATACAACTAAGTTGTACATTAATGCCAGGTCGGTGACGCGTTGGCCGTTGTTGTTACTAGTTAGATGCAGACTGTTAGGATCGATGTGCGATGTATTTTCTGCACTCCTACCGATTTTTGCATTAAAGTCGCCCACGATGATTTTAATGTCGTGGTACTGTATGTTATTGATGACTTCCTCCAGCTCGACAAAGAATAAATCTTTGATGTCATCCGATTTATCTTCGGTGGGTGCATGCACATTAACGATCGTGATGTTAAATTTCTTAGTGCGAAGTCTGACCGTGCACATCCGCGTGTTGATCGGGCGGAAATCGATGATATGGTGCTTCACGCGCCGATGGATGAGGAAGCCAACTCCAAATTCTCCTCCGTTCTGATGGCCGCTGTAATGAAGAGTGTAACCATTGGTGGTGTCATGGATCCCACTCCCCGACCATCTAAGCTCTTGTAGTGCAAGTACGTCTAATGTGTAACTCTTTGCTTGGTTCGAAAGGTTCTGGAGATCTCCAGGTCTTAAGAGGCTAAGCACGTTCCATGTTCCCATTTTTAAAGCGTTGTCCGTGTACAATTTCCGAGGTCGAGTTTGTAATGAATCCGATATGGTTATCCGAGGCCTTTGTTTAGGGTTCATAACTTAAATGGTTTTTATGAGGGAAGGTTGTTGGCCTGCCGCTCAACCCGCTTGTTACGTGTGTGGGTCACGTACTGGTGAGAATCTTAAGGCATCCAGTCCTACCATGGACACATTTATATAGCGAGCCGCTTGATGCAAGACAGACGCCCGCTTCAGCCGCTCCTAACATGGAGAACAGACGCTGGTTTGGTATTGGTTTTAGGGCGCCAATAACCCGCTCTGACATGTAGTGTCCATGACTATAAACAGGGTTTAGTCTGCTCGTCTCCACTACACTGCCTGATTCATTTAGCGTTACCCAGGGAGCACCGGCGAGGAGGTATGAATCTCGGACTTCGCCCCCTCAAAAAGTGCCTCTGACTATAATAAAATTTGTAATAGTGCGAGTTGATTTCCGTTGCTTCATGCAGATTAGACATCTGCCGTTAACATTCAGTTTGATTGCTTTGAGTTTCTTACAAAACGTGTTTTTACGGTGTTGAAATTGTCGGATTTTGTGATAACTAAACAGCATTTGGGGACCTAACTGTTGACGAAAATGTGATTTTTTTCTTGTGAACATCTGGTTCAAAGGCAAGCAAGAAAGGGTTTTTACATCGTATAATGACTGGTGACGAGAAGTGGATCTTCTACGATAAGCCCAAGAAGTAAAAATACTACGCTTTGCGCGGCCAATCGTTACCATCGACCTCAACTTTAACACCAAAGACGAACATTTATCCCGGCGATTCCATTACGGACGAGCGGTACAGACTACAATTGATTCGTTTGAGCCGTGCATTACAAGAAAAACGACTGTAATATGAGGAGAGGTATATGATAAAGTTATTCCTCTGCATGACAATGCTCGGCCTCATGTTGCAAAAGTCGTAAAAATATATTTGGAAACGCTCAACTGGGATATTTTACCGCACCCACCGTATTCTTCGGAGATTGCTCCTTCTGATTACTGGATGTTCCGACCGATGCAACACGGTTTGGCTGGTCACCGGTTCACTTCTTTCCAAGAAATTGAAAATTGGCTTCAAACTTGGATCTCAAAAGACGAAACGTTTTTCCGAGATGGCAGTCGCAAATTGCCTGAGAGGTGAGAAAAAGTCGTAAGCAGCGATGGACAACATTTCAATTAATCTGTTCATTCATTTTATTTTAAAATAAATGCAGTTTTAAAATTGAAAAACGGACCGAATTAATTTGTACTACCAATATTTCAGTAGCACGATAATTCACCGGAAATGACAATTCAGCGAAAAGTAATTCACCGAAAATGACAATTTATTGAAAAGCCAATCATCGGAAATCATCAATTAATCGAAAACGGCAAATCACCGAAACCCACAATTTACCGAACACGGAAATTCGCCGACCTCAACAATTCACCAAGAACGACAATTCACTGAAAAAGAATTGACTAAAACCGATAATTTACTGAAAAATAATTCGCCGAAATTGACAATTCACCGAAAACGACAATTCACCGCAAACGATAATTCACCGAAAACTATTCTTTTATACAAACTTCCGGTTATAAATTAAAAGTTTTTTTATCGCATTATCAGCATATTTAATGCTAAAAAAAACATTTAATTTATAACATAAGTAACATAAGCGAAAAAATTCTGACTACGGTTGTTTCTTTAAAAGACGGAATTCAACTGATTTGTAATAATAAATTTAAACAGAAAAAATAATTTGTAATATTAGCAAGTATTCGCTTTAATAACGGGATCGTGCTGAAAAACTGAAACCTTATATCCCGAAAATGGAGAGAACTGGGAAATATTTAGCAAATTATTGAAACAAAAAATATTGAAAAGAGAAATCTCGAAATTTAAAATACTTAAATACCTTTTAACTGAACCTTTCAGTGAATTTGGTTTACAAGTTCCACGTACCACAATTTATATATGAGATTAAAATTAGTCAAAAGTCTGGATTCAACAGTCGCATGTTTCTTAAAATCGGGTTTTAACGATCGCCTAGCTTCCATATAGGTCAACAACCAATTATGAAAATTATTTTAAAGTTCTCTCTCCGCTATAAGCTTTTTATTTAAAAAGTGATCTTCCAATTTCTGCGACATATCTAAAGCATCGGTGATTACAGTAACTAGGTCGGCTTCAGTCATTTCGTTTTCTTCTACTAATTCTAACATGTCATCAATTGATATGTCATCGAATCTTTCTCCATAAATTGTATGCGCTAAGTTAATTATAGTAATATTATATTGATTCTGAATTAGTTCAACTTCTTCCTAACCCACAAAGTCTGGCGATAATGATTTCCAGTCTGAACTTAGTATTGAAGGTCGCATTTTTTAAGTGATAACGCAATTGTGAATTGTTTCCCAACCAAATTGTTTGCGTTTGAGCCGTTTTTTTTCCAAAATTAATTTGATAGCAGATCATGTAGTAGAACTTGAATGTCACAAAAATACTAATCAAAATAGATTGTAAAACTTTTGGATATTGGGCTGTAAAAATTCAATCTGAACATTTGTGACTTAAATTGATAGCATATGCCTGCTCAATTTTCCAATAGTAATATAAATTTTAGCGAAAAGTTCTTATTTTTCATGAAAGCTTCTTCGGTTTTACATTGTAAAGACCATGAGGTTTTTTTAAAATTTTCAAACCAATGCTAGCAACAAACTAATGGTTACTTCAATCTGTAGACAATTGTGAAGTTTGTCTGAAATGGTTAAATATTTTTATTGTTCCCCCAAAAGGAGTAATTTTAGCCAAAATAGAAGTACTTGATTCAAGAAACTTTCGGAATATTTCTTCGTCTAATTTGATCAATTGAACCGTCGGCTCATGTTTTTCCTTGTTTTTTAAAAATATCCAGAATGTTTAGTATAGTTTCAAGAGAAATGAAATTACTTTTAACAGGCTTATGTTGTCTTTTTCATTAATCATTTTAATGTCGAACTAATAATTTATTAACCCATATGAATGTTTTTTATATAAAATATAAACTAATTTTTTTTTTTGAAAATATAAAAAAAACCGTTAGGTTGTTGCAAACAAAAATTCAAAAAATAACAACTTACCTTCAAAGTCCTTGAAATTATGTAACAAAATGTGTATTTCTGTAAAATTATAGCAATTTGAATAATTCACCTGTGCACCACTGCGATTGCAAAAACATACTAAATATTTTTTCAAAAAGGATTTTTATTTACCCTTGAGTTATACTCAACGCGACCGACGTAACTCAAAAGTAAAAAATATATGATTTCAAACTATAGTGATTTGGCCCGTTGCACGTTTCAGCTAAGCTAAGCGACGTAAGCTAAGATCCTCGCTCTTGGTTGTAAATAAAGAGTTTTAATGGAACGATGCAGACTTGGGCTAAAATAGGCGAGCTATGTTTTCTGTTTTGAGCGATCCAAACTAACTTAGCTCGGGTTGTTTTTGTATTGCAAGTCAGCTTTACATTCGACGCTATTAACCCTCATGTGAGTGAAGAAAAAATATCTTAATTTGAGTGATTAACTTATTTTTTCCACGTTCGTCCAAGTTGTAAAATTTCTCATTTTTAAGTATGATCGTAATCTATACCAATTGAACTAGAAGTTTTCATAAAATTTTAAGTTTTTATTGGGAATAAAGCATACAAAAATAGACGTCTAAAAGGGCAAAAGGTACCCGGGTACCCACGTCACTCACATTAGGGTTAATGAGTCTTCAGCAATGTACAAGAAGTTGGCCCGAAATTTCCATCCCGAAAAGGTTTTTTTTCAGAAAGTGCGTGTCTTTGCTAAATCATATAAAAATAATTCCATCCCGAAAATTTTTTGTTAAATTAAAGAAAAAACTAAATAGTCCGAAAAAATTATAAAATTATATTACTGTTTGCAGTAAAAAACATGAACAATCTATTAAAAAATTAAATAAATTTTAATGATCATCTAGAAAATCACTTTTCATCCATCACTTTCTATGTTAACTGAAAGAAAATATGTTCAGTGCCAAATTTCCTTATGGCGGACACAGAGATGACCTCTTACCTTGACATATACAGATAAGTGGGCCAATGTGCATAGAACTTAGATCCAGGCCCACGTTAGAAAATATCGAGGATTGATGGTGATTATTGATTATCCCGAAAACCACTTTCTATACATTCTTCAGGTGAAAATATGTTCAATACCAAATTTCTTTGTGGCGAACCCAGAGATGACCCCCTGCTTCGGCATATGGAGTTAGGTGTGCCAATGTGCATAGAACTTATATTCAGGCCCACGTTAGAAAATATCGAGGATTGATGGTGATTATTGATTATCCCGAAAACCACTTTCTATACATTCTTCAGTTGAAAATATGTTCATTACCAAATTTCCTTGAGGCGAAGACAGAGATGACCCCTTGCCTCGGCATATGGAGATAAGTGGGCCAATGTGCATAGAACTTATATCCAGGCCCACGTTAGAAAATATCGAGGATTGATGGTGATTATTGATTATCCCGAAAACCACGTTATATACATTCTTCAGGTGAAAATATGTTCATTACCAAATTTCCTTGAGGCGAACACAGAAATGACCCCTTGCCTCGGCATATCAAGGTAGGTGGGCCAATGTGCATAGAACTTATATCCAGGCCCACGTTAGAAAATATCGAGGATTGATGGTGATTATTGATTATCCCGAAAACCACTTTCTATACATTCTTCAGTTGAAAATATGTTCATTACCAAATTTCCTTGAGGCGAAGACACAGATAGGTGGGCCAATGTGCAAGGTAGGTGGGCCAATGTGCATAGAACTTATATCCAGGCCTACGTTAGAAAATATCGAGGATTGATGGTGATTATTGATTATCCCGAAAACCACTTTCTATACATTCTTCAGGTGAAAATATGTTCATTAATATGAAAATTTCCTTGTGGCGAACCCAGGGATGACCCCCTGCTTCGGCATATGGAGTAAGGTGTGCCAATGTGCATAGAACTTATATTCAGGCGCCCGTTCGAAAATATCGAGGATTGATGCTGATTATTGTTATCCCGAAAACCACTTTCTATACATTCTTCAGGTGAAAATATGTTCATTACCAAATTTCCTTGAGGCGAACACAGAGATGACCCCTTACCTCGGCATATGGAGTTAGGTGGACCCATGTGCATATAACTTATATCCGGGCCCACGTAAGAAAATATCGAGGATTGATGGTGATTATTGATTATCCCGAAAACCACGTTATATACATTCTTCAGGTGAAAATATGGTCATTACCAAATTTCTTTGTGGCGAACACAGAGATGACCCCCTGCCTTGGCAAATGGAGTTAGGTGTACCAATGTACATAGAACTTATGTTCAGGCGCCCGTTCGAAATATCGAGGATTGATAGTGATTATTGATTATCCCGAAAACCATTTTCTATACATTTTCCAGTTGAAAATATGTTCATTATAAAATTTCCTTGTGGCGAGCATACAAAGTAAGGTGTGTCAATTTGCATAGAACTTATATTCAGGCGCCCGTTCGAAAATAACGTGGATTGATGGTGAAGAAAGTGGTTTTCGGGATAATCAATAATCACCATCAATCCTCGATATTTTCTAACGTGGGCCTGGATATAAGTTCTATGCACATTGGCCCACTTATCTCCATATGTCAAGGTAAGAGGTCATCTCTGTGTTCGCCACAAGGAAATTTGGTACTGAACATATTTTCTTTCAGTTAACATAGAAAGTGATGGATGAAAAGTGATTTTCTAGATGATCATTAAAATTTATTTAATTTTTTAATAGATTGTTCATGTTTTTTACTGCAAACAGTAATATAATTTTATAATTTTTTCGGGCTATTTAGTTTTTTCTTTAATTTAACAAAAAAATTTTCGGGATGGAATTATTTTTATATGATTTAGCAAAGACTCACACTTTCTGAAAAAAAAACCTTTTCGGGATGGAAATTTCGGGCCAACTTCTTATACATTCTTCAGCAGGCTATGGAAAACAAAGTTTTTAACATTTAGAAATGTTAGCCATGTCGATTATATCTCAGGGGTTAAACAAAACATGGCAGTAAAAATATTCCGTTATAATTTCTCCAATTCTCTTTTTAAGAGATTTGTATTGATCTACATATAGATCACCGAGCTTATATGGGTTAATAAGAAATAAAAATTGTTAACAAATTTTAAAAACTACTTATCTTCTAGATGTTTTAATTAAATTGATAATGCACTAAATTATGTAAATTTGCTACGAATTATCGGTAAAAATTAGCTACATACTTCGTTAGAATATAAATTACTAATACAAAAATGTGCTCAAAAATTCTCGTTCTTTGATGAAACTCGATTTTTAGCTCGATTTTTTATATATGTATGTCCCTGCGTACGATAAAGTGTTAAGAGTTAGACGCATGTATGCATATTTTATGGACTTTACTGTTAATAGAATGAAAAAGAAAATAAATATGCAAGAGAGTAAGGAAAACACCAACTCGACCCTGTATATACACATAAAATATCACAAAACATACAGATTCTTGAACGTACATCCACTTCGTTACAGCAGATTAAATTCACTAAGAAAATGAGAATCACCGATACTCATCTCTTTTGAATTATATCGCTATTTTTGTCTATACTGAAAGGTAGATAATTTCATCATTAATCTACTAGACTAGACAGAAATCTTTTTTTCTAGTTGGCTTTGGAAATGATGCTTTTTTTTATTTTTCATTATGATATAGTAAACAAAATGTCATTTTTATGTGACGTGAGACGTGAATAAATTCAGTTCATTTTCCTTTCTTTTGTTTAGTTTTAATAAAATAAAAAATATTAAATAATAAATTGTCAATAATAATTTAATGTTGTGAAATGTTTTTTTCTTTAATGGGAAGAAACGATGTTGAAACCAGAAATATGTTGCTTACTATGATCAAAGACATTCGACCCGGTTAAATTATTTAAGAAATCCCGAAAACTATGGAAAAAACATGAAAGGCTGTTCTGTTTCGAAATTAAAACCGGTAGATAGACGTTAAATAATTCGTGTTGTCTCCAATTCTGCTCTATCTGCTCGCAGAATCAAGGAGCAAGCCAGTCGTAATGTCTCTGTACAAACCGTACATCGCTCCTTAAGCGAAGCTGAAAAAATAAGCGGCTTCAATTTAGGAAAAAGCATATGAGATGGAATAACCAGTGGTACAAAGTTGTGTTTTCGGATGAAAAAGAACCAATTTGGGCTGGGGAGCTATTTCATAATATGGTGGGATTCGGTTAGCTTTCCAAAATCAAAAAATGACAACAAATTTGTATTTGTTAGTTTTTGATTCAGCATTTCCAAAATTCCAACATTTACGTTACGTCCATATCCATACGGCAAGGATTGTAAAAGCATGGGTTTCCAAGAAGAACGTAGATTTACTTAAATGGCTCCGTACTCTTATGATTTAAATATTATGGGAAACGTTTGGGGATGGCTTTCTCGAAAGATTTATAAAGAGGATAAGCAGTATAAAGATAAGGAGTGGCTTATTGAAGCAATCAAAGGTGCTTTGGCCAACATTTATTTGAATTATTTGAAGTTGGTATACGATTCTAAAGGTTATAAATAAATAAACTTAAAAATTAAAAACATAATATAATTTCCTATAAAAATTTGGTTTATTTATACAAATTCTGGCGTGGATTTATTCACGTGTACTAATAAAAATGAATTTTCTTTACTATATCTTAATGAAAAACAAAAAAAAGGAACATTTCCAAAGACGAATAGAAAATATTTATGCATGAAAAAAATAGCGATAGAATTCAAAAGAGATGAATATCGGGAATTCCCATTTTTTTAGTGGATTTAATCTGCTGGAACGAAGTGTACGTTGATTTATTCAGAAAATAATAAAATTGTATCGCGTTGTAAGAAAACTTTGAATATTTTTTAACCGCGTTGTAGTAATACCGCGTTGAAGGAAAGTTCTCGCATTCAAATAATCGCGTTTTAATTTTACTGTCGTGAGGTTCGGACGTAAAGTAAAACAAACGAAAAGTGCAGTGTTAGTGCTTTTTAACTTGTTATATCTTTTTTTCAATTGTGTGAATGGTTTTATAATTAAATACACACGGTGCAAAAAAACTAACATAAAATTGTAACTTAATAAGTGATGATGTAAGCGTGATGGGGCTTTTTTCCCCAAAAAAGACTTCTTCAAACATCGAACGCCAAACAAAATCTACAACAAACTTGAACCAGTTTCATGTAGAAAGTATAAATATGGCAAGTGCAAGTGTAAAACAAGTGGGCAAAGTTCAACACAGCCCAAAGAAAACACCTATGCCAATGATTAAAAGTGCTTCTTCGACAGAATTAATTATACCGCAGTTTAAAAACCAAAATCAAAACCGCGATGAAAAAATTAATTCATCAGCAAATTTAACAATGCAATACGAAAATAATAGTAATGAACTCAGTGCGACGAACTCTAGTGACCGTGGTCAGTGCGAAAATAACCTAGTGCAAACGGGAATGGATAGGTATATCACTGTTCAATCTAAAAGAAAACGTAGCCCGAGATCGGCCCAGTTTGCTGGCAGGAGCAAAGTGACACGGACTGAAGCAGGTGTTAACCAAATACCTCTTAACAATCGATTCTCTAGTCTAGAGGTCATTGACCCCAATGCAGTGCCAAATTCGAAAACTGAGAAACCGCCTCCAATTTATTTAAGAGAAGCATCTAACAATGAATTGGTTAACAACATCGCAAAATTAACAGATTCTAAATTTTATATTGAACCGCTCAAACGAGGTAATATAAACGAAACAAAGATTCAAACTTTCGAAATCGATGGCTTCAGAGCCCTAGTTAAACATTTCGACGAAGTTGGTAAAAAATACTACACATACCAGCTAAAAAGCCAAAAAGGGCTGACTGTTGTGCTAAAAGGAATTGAAAGCTGCGTAGATGTTAGCGACATACAAGCTGCACTTGCTGCGGAAGGTTTCCATGCCAAATCCATTGGTAATATAGTAAACCGTGAGAAGGTACCTCAACCAATGTTCCGTTTGGAACTAGAGCCAGAGGAAGAAAAGTCGAAAGGAGTTCATAAGATTTACAACTTAAAATATTTGTTACATCGCAAAATCGTAATTGAAGAACCTAAGAAGAGGTCTGGACCAGTTCAATGCATAAAGTGCCAAGAATACGGACACACGAAAGCATACTGCGCCTTAAATGAAGTTTGCGTTATTTGTGGTGAACTCCACGACTCCAAACAGTGCGAAAAGTCTCGCAATGACCCATCTGTGAGACGTTGTAATAACTGCGGTGAAAATCATACTGCAAACTACAGGGGTTGCGCAGTGTATCTGGACTTAAAACGCAGAATAAACCCTAAAATGAGAGCTGAGCAACGAATGCTGAATATGCAATTTAATCAGAGGGCCATGTTACCAAAAAATACAATAGTCACCAAACCATCGAGTGCAAACACACAAAACGATAACTTGGAGACATTTGCCAGCAGTTTTGCACAGCCAGGTGTTTCGTACGCAAATATCCTAAAAGGTAACAAACCGAAACCAAAAGTTCATTCTAATGAGGAGGACCTAAACATTCACACCATGATAAATAAATTAACCGAGACCATCCAAAGTTTCATGTTGATGATGGAAAGACAAATGAGCATGATGATGCAAAATATGAATACGCTTATGCAAATTATAGTCAAAAATCAAAAATGACAATTCTAAAAATAGCCATTTGGAATGCGAACGGGCTCTCGCAACATAAAGCTGAGGTACAAACATTTCTTATCGAACAAAATATAGACATCATGTTAATATCTGAAACACACTTCACAAAACAAAATTTTTTTAATATTACCGGCTATTCCGTTTATGACACCAAACATCCGGATGGAAAAGCACACGGCGGCACTGCAGTCTTAATAAAAAGAAGATTAAAGCACTACGAGCTCCAGAAATATGCTAAAGATCACATCCAGGCTACAACTGTCAGTTTGGAAGAATGGTCTGGGAAATTTTTAATATCGGCCGTCTACTGTCCACCGAAACACGCAATTAAAAAACAGCAATTTATCGATTACTTTAACCAGTTGGGAATCAAATTTCTAGCAGGGGGTGATTACAACGCTAAACATGTGCAATGGGGTTCGAGGTTGACGTCACCGAAAGGAAAGCAACTCTACGAAGCAATAAACGAGAAAAACCTTGATTATTTATCATCTGGACATCCCACATATTGGCCTACAGATAGAAAAAAAATTCCTGATTTAATAGATTTCTGTGTAATGCGAGGAATAGCACGCACCAATGCTCAAGTCGTTGACTGTTATGATTTATCATCAGATCACTCACCAATAATAGTAACAATAAGTACCCAAGCATTAAAAACTGAACCACCACAACGTTTAACAAACAAACTAACGAAATGGGTTCTCTATAGAAACATAGTAGATGTAAATTGTCATCTTGATGTTCCACTTCGCACACCAGAAGACATTGATGCCGCGATAGAAAACTTAAGTCAAATAATGGAAATGGCTGCAAAAAAAGCTACTCCGGAAAACAAAAATTCCGAAAAAAATATAAGGCTTTCAAGTAACATTCAAAAGTTATTAGCAGAGAAGCGGACAATTCGGCGGCTATGGCAGCTTCACCAATCTCCTTTGCATAAATGGAAATTAAATAGAGCTATTAAAGCTTTGAGAGAAGCAATACGGGAAGAACAAAATTTAGGAATACAGAATTACCTAAGTGAGCTCACAGCAACAGAAACAACAGATTACTCACTGTGGAAGGCAACAAGAAATTTAAAAAGACCAGAGGTATCGAACCCACCGATAAGGAAACCAGATGGTCACTGGGCCAGAAGTGACTTAGAAAAGGCTATCGCTTTCTCTAACCATCTACAAAAAGTGTTCACCCCAAACGAACAAAATAATGATTGCGTACTACCACAGCTTACGAGGGACGAGTCGAACCCAAACCCAGTAAAATTTAAATGGAAATGCGTCAAAAAAGTTATCAAAAACAGTATAAATCCCAAAAAAGCGCCAGGTCATGACCTAATAACTGGAAAAATGATCAAAGAATTACCAGATAGATGCATAAAATATATAACATATATTTTTAACGCGATTATGAGATGTGGATACTTTCCCCAAAAATGGAAAATATCTCAAATTATCATGATTCCTAAGCCAGGTAAAGACGAAACCCAAGTCTCGTCGTACAGACCAATAAGTCTACTTCCGATAATTTCAAAGCTTTTTGAAAAGATGCTATTACAAGAACTAATACCTATATTATCTGAAGGTCGCATTATACCAGATCACCAATTTGGATTTAGAGAGCAACACGGCACAATAGAACAAGTGCACAGAATTGTAAATACAATTAAGGTTTCCTTAGAAGAAAAGAAATATTGCTCGGCAGTTTTCTTGGATATTGCGCAAGCTTTCGACAAAGTATGGCATGAAGGATTAAATTACAAAATTAAAACTCTTTTGCCTAAACAATTTCATGCAGTTCTTGAAAACTACTTAGCCCAAAGGATGTTCCAGGTGAAACAAAATACGGCCACTACTGATCTAACCGAGATAAAGGCAGGAGTACCGCAAGGTAGTGTATTGGGACCTGTGCTATACTTGTTATTCACAGCTGACCTACCAATAACTGAAAAAATCGTCACTTCAACTTTTGCTGATGACACAGCTATATTATTTTCACACAAAAATCCTCAAACAGCATCGAGAGAATTACAAGAACATCTACACAAAATAGGAGATTGGTTAAAAACTTGGCGGATAAGGACGAATGAATGTAAATCAACACATGTAACATTCACATTAAATAAACGTACATGTCCAGCAGTAAAATTAAACAATATCACAATTCCTCAACAAACAAACGTCAAATATCTCGGTCTTCATCTCGATAGAAGATTGACATGGAAAAAACACATTGAAACAAAACGCAATCAATTAAAAATAAAATTTTCTAAAATGTACTGGATGATCGGAAGAAAATCGAAACTCTCTCTAGACTGCAAGGTTCTACTATACAAAGCGATCCTAATCCCCATATGGACATATGGTATCCAACTATGGGGCTCAACTAGTGCATCAAATATAGATATCGTACAAAGAACGCAAGCAAAGATACTTCGTAGCATTACAAATGCCCCATGGTATATTCGAAACAGCAACATCCATAGAGACCTAGGAATCAAAACTGTTAAAGAGACAATTAAATCATGCAGTCTAAAATACCAACTGAAACTGGAATCACACCCTAACGAATTAGCTAGAGATCTACTAAGGCAACCGAAATATGGACGGCTTCGCAGAACAGATCCTCTAGATTTAATTAACTGAGAAATATAATCTAATAATTTCGTGCATGTTGAAATGAAATTAAGTAATTAATAATAATTTAATAATAATAATAATGCATAATGATATTAAGTATTAACATAGGTTAAGGCTTATAAGTTAAAATTTTTTTTTAGTTTTTAAGAATTTCACACTTCTTGTTAGTTTCGTATAAAGAAAGATTCAAGAATAAAGCCTTTGGCAATAGTTACAAAAAAAAAAAAAAAAAAAAATAATCGCGTTGTATCGAAATCGTGTTGTAGCTCATTCTAGCATACATAGCTTCTAGAACACGCTCTTCTTCGCTAGTCTTGTATTTATTATTATTTCTATACTTCGGAATATCCTTTCGAGTGAATTTTTTTCAGTAACATTAGTTAGCTTCTGCGTTATGTGCGAGTGATATATCCTCTCTACTCCTATAAGCTGTGGTTGTGACAGCAGTGATAGTTGTAGTAGGACTCTTCTCTTTCAAACGTTAGAATTATGAGTCGATTGGTGTGTTTTACCGGGAGTATTGTCCTTTACATCTTGCTCGTAGTATCTATGAGTCTTGATAAAGCCGTGGCATTTCTTGCATTGAGGTAATAATCTCGTGTTCTTTAATGTGGGAGCCCCCCTTTCAATGATCTTGATTTCGCGGTTATTTTCTCCTGTTTAAGGATGTTTACTATATCTTCAAATTGCAATTCTTCATCTTGAAGTCTTTTGTTTTATCATTCTTCTTGCAGGTGAGATAAAGACCTCAGACCATAACCTTAATCGCCCGGTTATTTTTATCTTCGTAGGTTTACCACTCTTTACCTTCATTAATGAGCTTTGTGGCTAAAGCTCTACATAAATCGGGTTCTTTTGAATTTATCTTCCAAACTTTTTTGTTCAGTGCCACTACTCTATAGCCGTTTGTGGACACGTGTCAATCGCATTAATTGTTTTCATTGCAACCTTGCGTTGTTGTTGAGGTATATATTTACTGGTCGGTAGTTTCAATAATATTTGCTTGTGAATGCTCCAACTTATGGTGGGGATTCGGCACTTTCGTTTTTTTTCTAGGATTTTAATCAGTTTATCGTGTAAGTTCCTGATCATGTGTATGAAACTCATTGTTAATACTAGCAATTGTGCTAGTTTCATTATAAAGAGTATAAGGAGTGTCGAAAACTTCTATGAGTCTGGTTTTTTCAGCTCTTTATTTTCTTGTTTTAACCACATAAAGAGTTCCTTGCTAAGTTGCGATGCCAGTTTTATATTTCATTGACCCTGCCAATCAGAGGGTGGATTAGCCAAATAAATAGTAGATGTGCCATTTGGAGTAAACATTTCTTTTTATTCTGAACTGATTGCTTTAAGGGCTGGTTATTGAAGCGGCTACCACCCTAATCAGTGAAATTGGTAGTGGGTCAGTGGAATGAACATCAGGTGCTACATTCTCGGTGTTCGTTTATCCCACGGTTTCTCGGTCATCAGAGGCTCGCTGTTTGGTGCAGTGCAGTGCAATACAAAGATCTACAATTATAGTCCTTAATCATGATATAAATTATCGAGTTAAACAATTTTAGAATGTTAAATTTTAAAAGTTACTTCTCTGGGCAGTTAGACCCAATTTCCTTCTGCGGCGCGTTGCGGAGGACGTTAGAGGACAATATTAAGGCCATTCGAAATCTAATCACATTTCCTTCTCTTCTTTTTTTACAGTGTATGGCCAGCCGTTTAACACCATCATCACAACAAGAAAACCTTTATACAAACAAAATAAAAACATTTTATGATTTTAAACTTAATTTAGTTTTAAAAAAATTTAAACAGAAATTCATAAAATTAAAAACAAAAATTAGATCAAAATTGAAAATATTTAATTTTCATTTAAAAATTTTATATTATTATTATAATTTAATTTTGTTTTGCGAATGAATGTGTTTTGTGAAATATGAATCTAATTTTATTTAATTTAAAACAACAATAAAAAATTATTAATTTAAATATTAAATAATTTTTCCCCCGTGTTTGTCTGTGATGACTTCAAAATAGTTTATATATAAAAATTTATAAATAAATAGTAAAATATGTATATCTTTATATATATAATAAAAAAAATAATAATAATAAAAATTATAAAATACAACTAAATAAATAAAATTTAATAATATTATATAATTAATTAAAAATAATTTTAAAAATAAATATATGTAGTTTTTAAATTATATAAATAAGTAAATAATAAATCTATATTATATATATATATATATATATATATATATATTTATATATATATATATATATATATATATATATATATATATATATATATATATATATATATATATATATATATATATATATATATATATATATATATATATATATATATATATATATATATATATATATATATATATATATATATATATATATATATATATATATATAATATATATAATATATATATATATATATATATATATATATATATATATATATATATATATATATATATATATATATATATATATATATATATATATATATATATATATATATATATATATATATATATATATATATATATATATATATATATATATATATATATATATATATATATTTAAAATTTAAAAGAAAAACAACAAAAACAAAAAATGATGTATGTTTCATGGTAAATATAAATAAAATATATATAAATATTATAAATAAAAAATGATTTAAGTAAATAAGGAATATCTTAATTTTTCGTTGCTTTTTCCGCGCGTCGTCGTCTTTTTTCGTCACACCTTCCCATAATTTATTTTTTGTAATACATAATTAATTAGTGAGATTTTTACTATTTTTTTTTTTAGGATTTTTGAATCCGAATGTTTAAATTAAATTAATTGTGCAATAAATTTAGTTTTTTTAAAATGTATATTTTAAAACAAATCGTTTTTTCTTATATTTGGTTACGGTTAATATTACAAAACAGAAATTATACTTCTCAAATTTTTTTGTTCGTTTTCATAGAAATTGGCTTACACGTTAGGTAAACCAGCGCCCGCTAGTTTTAATAGCATTTAAGCGAATGTGTATGAAGCCGGAAATTAATATTTTGTTAAAAGTGCTATGTGATGTGAAAATATTTAATATTGATTAGACAATAATATTTATCTATTGTAAATTTTGCTACATTTTAATATTTCTGCCGTGCAGTATTGCAAATAGGTACATTTTAAAACCAAATAGTGTTCGGTTCTTAAAATACTAATTTATTGGATTATTTGGTAAGTTTTCTTATATATTAATACGATGTGTACAAATAATTTTTGGAGCGCCTTGGTTCGACACAGCTTCTAAATGTGAAAGGTTCAACCTGGCTGTGAATGACCCGTTTAACTATTTTTTATCTTTATTTGCCTGCCACACTCCTAAATTTTCCGCATCATCCTATTTAAATCATTTTTCAGAACATTTACGTCTAGAGAATAGTTCGGCTAAGGCATTAACTTAACTCTTTGGACTTAAACTCAGTTCTTAATCCTTATACTAATTGATTCATAAGCGCTCTATTTAGGTGCCAAAGTGACCAACCACCGATTCAACTTTGTCAAGAAATTGTAACGGAAATGGTTCGAATAGAGAACATATGGGTATAATGCAAGTGTGTTACTAAGATCTATGACACATTAAGATTTTGCTAATTATAACCGTGTAAGTTGTTTATATTTCATTGCAAACGACACCATTTTTTGTGAAATTATTACTCAAGTTATGCATAAGCTAAATTTCAAAATTTTGTGGATTAGTCAATAATCCGTTCAGTTGCTAATCCCAAAACATAACAGGATTAGCTAATCTTAAACTTGGCCAATGTAGCTAATATCGATTAAATTACTGAACAGGCTTAACTCCGTGATTTTTTTTTTGGTTTCACCAAATATTTACACCAAATTTATTGCATTAATAAGCTAGACAAACACAATTCAGCAAAATATCATACGAAAACAATTTTTATCTTCAATCTCTCAGGTTATATAACACTTAAGGGCAAAATTAACATTGCTTCTAGTTTTTGCCAATTTGAACATTGTGTGCATGGTTTTTATTATCTAGCATTGAACATAATTCGTAACAAACTATTAAGTTTAGCAATATGGCCATTCGGCCTATATTCTTATCAAGGCTATTGAAAGAGCTTATAGTTAATATTCGGAAGAAAATCCTTAATTATAAAATATCTACCTAAAGAAATTACCCAAAATTAAAGAATTAAAGCGTGTTTTGGCCATGCGCAAGGAAACTATATAGATAATAGTATTAATATTGAATAATTCGCACGGTTCTAGAACCCTAAATTACTAATTAAATTAAATCAATAATTTGAATATTAATTACAGTGGAACCTCGGAGGCAAATCAACATGTAGTTATGGAGTGAAAGGGAAAACCATACTTTTTTTTGTTTATTTTTCATCTACAAGAAACATCTAGAAACGACTTTTGTTTTATTTTGTTTAATTTATTTCTGGATGTTAATTTTCCAACACAAAAATAGAAAATGAATAAAATTGAATATCGTGCGGTAAATAAATTTATTTGTAAAGATGAAAAAAACGCAAAATTTATTTTTGATTATACGCCAAAAGTTTATGGTGAATGTGGACCAAAATATTCTACAGTAACGAAGTGGGTTAAATTATTCTAAAGTGGTAGAGAATCGCTAGAAGATGATGAGCGCCAGGGAAGACCACAGGACGCCATCACGGCTTTCTTTTGGTACCACATTTACAATTCTGTTAGTGCAAAAGTTACTTTTCTTTCAAAAGTTAGTACAAGATGGGTTCCCCGTTTACTGACGCCGGAACAGAAAAAAATTAGTGTCGAAACTTCAAGCAACATTTTAAATATGAACGAAATTGATCCTGATAATTTCATAAATAGATCGTGACAGGCGATGAAACATGAATTCATCATTGGGATCTGGAATCCAAACAAGAATCTATGGAATGGAAAAAATGTGATGAACCTCCCCCTAAGAAGTTCATGACTCAACAGTGAGCTGGGAAGGTTATGGTCACAATTTTCTGGGATGCAGATGGTATTTTGTTAATTGATTATATGCCACAAAAAAC
The DNA here is from genome assembly GCA_932526605.1 of Nephrotoma flavescens. Taxonomy (NCBI): domain Eukaryota; kingdom Metazoa; phylum Arthropoda; class Insecta; order Diptera; family Tipulidae; genus Nephrotoma; species Nephrotoma flavescens. The sequence continues at coordinate 175,101,406 of OW052222.1, read as the reverse complement.
AACTATCACAGGCAACTATTATGCGGACATTTTGTATAAATTGAGGGCTGCCATCCGGAAGAAACGGCATTGTAAAGTTAAAAGTAAAATTTTACTTCTCAACGACAACGCGCCTGTTCATAAGGCTAAAGTTGTGCAAACTGCTCTGTGTGAATGCGACTTTGATAAAATCCCTCACCCACACTATAGTCCAGATTTCGCCCCTAAAGATTTTTTTCTGTTTACAAATTTAAAAAAACCATTAAGGAGCCGACAATTTTCAAATATGTAATGTCCGCTACTGAAGGTTATTTTGAAGACCAAAACAAAATTTTATTTTTCGACGATTTAAATAAATTATTTGAAAGATATAATAAATGCATTAATGTTGGAGGAGATTGTATCGATGCTACGAATATATTGATTTACCCTCGTAACCATAGTATATAAGACCAATAATGAACATCTGGTAATGCTCGGAATAAATACAAATGAGATCCTGAAATTCACAGTTATTCACTATCATTTTGTTCTTACAATTTAAACAACCTTTGAGTGCTTTTTGTTGAAGGCAACTGCTTAGTTTTGATAACTGTAAAGCTCAATTTAGATTAAATATTCAACTCCCTTAGACGTATCACTTCAAGCGACGTGACTATGAATCTTCCTGGTTACTAGATTTTAAAATCAAAATTTACTAAATAATTCTGTGCAAAACCCTCAAAATAAATTTTTTAGATCTTAGTTGGCTGCATTAGTTTGATTTTATTTATTTATTTGTCAAAATTACAAGTGATAGAAATTTTTGTTTGAAGTCATAGCAGTCGCAAGGAAATATTTATAAAGCAGCACACTAAGATTTAAAAAACAGTCAGAACGACTTTATTGAACAATTATTTTGTAAGTATCGATTTAATGATCTAGTAACCATGGGTGACATGTTATAACATCACATTTTCGATACTTTATTTCTCGTTTTCCTAAACTAAAATGGACAACTGTTTCATTTATGAATTATTTCTTTTCTATTGATATCACAACCTACTAGTAAAAATTGTCTGTCTTTAATTTCGTTCAAGTATCGAAAACAAATTATTTCGTTATAGAAATGGAGTAGAATATCACAATTTTTCAATATAGCAACCTGGTAAATAATATAAAATGTGAAATAGTGTCACATTTTAATCTAAAGAAGAGAGAAATAATCTTCGATAAATTATCGAAAATTTGATGTTATAACGTTTCATCCCCAGGAAAATGAAGTGATGCGACTAGGGGAATAGGAGTGTAATATAAGCGATCGTTCTTAACGTCACTATAAGACTTGGTAAATTTTCCAGAACATTACCGGTTATTTCCAATATACTGCTATAGCAATCGTTGGTTATTCCATAAATTTCGATTAAAATTTCTTTCCGAATTTTATAAATATGATCTATATAAATTGTTGGACAACAGTTCCCCGATAAGCTCTTTTATTCTGCAATTGTTTTCTAGAAAAGTACTCAATTTTATCGGGCCATCATTTAAATGTAATTTTAAGTATCCCAGTGCTAATGATTGCAATAAAGAAACCAGGCAGCAGGTATTTTTAAAATACGTGCATGCTTTTATTGCATTCTTTATTAATGGGACAGTAATTGGTTTCGTTTTGGAGTATCTTTGTATGGTCTCTTATTTTGACTGAGAATTCCGATAGTGTTTGTAGTACGATCAGTGGCCGATAACGCATGCAGTTTTTTTTAATGTCTTTAATTCAAAGCTATTATTTTTACCCTTAGCAGTTAATTCGTTTAAATTTTTCCCCTCCCATATTGACTCCACCATTTGAGAATCATATAAAGTGCAATTCGGATATCCAAGATTCAATGTTTTTTTTAAAGGATGTGTGTGTATTCCAGTAATTAAATTTTTGGTTGAAAGTTTACCAATTATTTTAGAATTTTTCATTCTTCGTTTGACTGTGGCGTTATAGCTTTCGATGTGGCTGTTGCTATGTCTTTCACCATTTTTCAAGATGCCACTCCAAAAAGATAAATACGTGAAGTATTTTTTTAAACATAGTTCAATAAATTTTACATTATACAAGCTGTTTGGCCCTCCAATTATAGCCACCCCATTACACTTTTGCTCTTCTAATAAACATTCATCACTATTTTTTTTAAACCCAAATAAAATGGACTTTGTAGACAAATTGCTTTGTTAAATTTAGTAACGAGGTATGCTCGGGTAACCCGAATTTACTGTTCAGAGTACAAATATCGTTTCCTCCGATCCTTCTAGTGATTAAATCTAACGAATGTTAAACTTTACTGGTAATTTGTTTTGATTTTAGTAAAATTGATATACATTTCCAGATATCCTGAATTAAATTGTAATCTTTTATCATAAAAATCAAAGTAAAAATATCTTTAATCACTTTTTGGGTTGAACTGGAGTCAACATTTGTATGTACATCCTCCGCTATTGAATGAGACAAATGGGAGAAGGAAAGATATAATTTCACCACATCTGTATATTCATGTGGTTAAAAGCGGTGGTTTTATTTCTGCAAATGAAAAATCTGTTACATAGCGTTAAAGATTGGCCATTTTTTGGGATTTTTTTCTTTGTACAGGCGATATGGCCTTAGCCAGCTCCCAATTGGGTTCATTGTATGGCTAGCACTTACCATATCTGTAATGGGGTATGGTATCGTAACTCTCTTAGAAATTACACCTGCTGGAATTACAATCGCGTAGTAAAATAATGCTTTACACCGTTTGTATGGCGCTCGAATCAAGCTCCCAGTGGCGTCCATATACACCAACAAATCTTCAGTGGTACTTCGATCAGCCATCATTTTTAATAGTTGGTTTTGTTGCTTGCTATAAGCCACTACAAAGAAGGGTCGGTAACCAATTTTTCATTATCTGGCTTCAACATTTTCTCTCTCTTATTGTCCTGCGCTTTAATTACCTCTGAACAAATCTTCCGTAACACGTTACTACTTTTTGATTTTTGTATTGTGTTATGTTTTAATACAAAACTAGTATCTTCCTCACCCATTAGCATTTCGCACACAGGCTTTGCAGTGTTTTGCAGAAGCTTTTTTTTGTGTATATCTCGAACATGTTTCGAAGTTTCGTGAATTTTTTTATTTGAGCGCACGATTTGGCAGGCAATGCGTAAGGTAGAACGTGAAAAGCGAACAGCGAAAAAGTTGGGAGTGCTTCGGCCCCAGAACAGATTGCAAAGATAAAAAAAACGCCAACCGTGGAAAAAAAATTAATTATGGCTTTTTTAGGAAAGGGTAAGATTAGAGAATATAATTGGGATTTTGGTAGCCCAATGGAGAGTGTTCAGAACATTCTTAAATTGTTTCCCGAAAAATATCGGAAAGGTAAAAATCGGTTATAAATATTTATTTCCTAACTTAAATAAATCTTGTTCTGCTTCTTTCTATGTAGATATGTAGTATTAGCAAAGATGGCCCGCAAAATTTTTTAATGCGAAATAAATTTAGCCGCATAAAATATTGCTCACCTTTATATATTTATGTGGAGGACGTTGAGGGCAACGTTATCTAAGGAAAATGGCGGAATGAGGTTACAACATTTTAAAAACAAAATGTATCTCTTGGTTCAAATGTAACCATCTACATTCCATATTATTTATAGTCGAATATACATCGTAAAGCTTTGAATAATTCATCACCTGAATTATTTACTACAGAAATGGAACGTTGTCCTTCTTTGATAAATAACATTATGTTTGTTAGAGTGGTTTTGATTTCACTGTCCTCATTGCCAATTCGCATTTTTCTTGAATATTTCTCATTTGAAGGTCATCTACAACTTCATTGTTATTTGCGGCTCTCTTATTGCTCATCACCAATTCATCCGATTCCGTTGATTTTCTGACATCAGACGCCATTTCGACTTTTGTACCAGTAAAATTACTGATAGTATAAGAATTGGTTGCATACACAATGCGGGGAAACATTTCTAACGGGTAGCTTCTTCCTATAACAACAATAAAAATGGGATGGTTTTAAATGTAGCCACTGATAAATTGGGTGACGAAACGAATTAAGTATCAAATTATTGAAATTTTCCAAACTCCTTAACATAACACATAATTAAAACCATCCCTAAACGATTTTAGAAAAGAATCCAAATCCACCAACGGATCCAATACACAAAGTAGTGATTCAAAGCGAAATAACACACTACTTCATTGTTGGTCTGATTCATAAGGCTGACTTCATATTACTGGTAAACCGATCAATCGGTTAATCAGGAGTCAGATTGAAATTATAAAATATGATTTGAAACGTTGTTGGTATGTGTCAATTCGAAATGGACCGCGGAATGCGATGGGAATGAAATAATGAACTTTAACAGTCAATTTGACTAATTTTCCGGATCTTATTATAAACTGACGGTTATTTTTCTTACAAAAGAAGCAGGAACTGAAGATACTAACTATCCAATAAGAATTTCTTATTGGATAGTTGATCGCCCCTTTTCTATATAAATTAGCAACCCAGAAATGTACGCTCTTTCATATCCTGGTCGGCCCCATTAAAGTCTTCAGAAAATTCCATACGTCAAACCTTAATATGAATATAAATCAGAATTCTCCTTTTTCAGTTTTTCGTGTTGATGATTTAAGGAAATTTTTAATTAATTTGTTGTTTTCGAATGTTCTAGTACACTATTTTATTTCCCCTCTTCCACCTATTGGAATTTGTACTTCAAAAACAAAACTAGCTTAGCATAAAATTTAAAATTCACAGGTATAGTCTGATTGCTAATGGGAAGCTTTTGTTTGAGAATGGGCAGTACAAAAAAATACACATAAACGATCGAAGCGGGCGCACTGAAGCTTTTTTACATATGCCGCACAGTGTGCTCGAGCTGTTAATTACCAGCATAATTCAAAAGTACCTGACCAATTTCTCACGTAAAGGCTGGCTCGAAACTTACGGTGTCATCTTTAAACGCAAACCCGGAAACAAAGCACTGATATCCTTGGATGGTTATGCTGCTTCAGGCAAAAGAAATTATAATACGCCTATTTTACCAACTGCTAAGATGTGGAAGATATTATGTGGAAACTAGATTAAAACTTGTGTTGTCCATGCCTAAATGAATCCTTAGTATTACCTAATGAATTATAAAAATATTCAGCTCAACAAGAAACAAAATAAAAAGCGGTTCCTACTTGAAATGCTATTTTGGCCCTTGTTGAAATGGGCTGTTTTTAAGGTATTTTTTCGTCAGGATAGGAATTTTTTATTATTTATAATTTTTTTAGACCCCCTTCTCCTCGCACCAATAATAACTAAAATATTTTGCTATGTTTTTGTTGAAATTACTCCCAATTCGAGAAACATCTGTGAATACCAACCAAACGGTACAGTGGTTAAAGCTTTGGCGTTTGGATCGAGATGTATCGGGTTCGACCGATTCATGGTAGGGGCAAGATGCAAAAGTAAATTCTCGACATCAGATTACGTTCTTACAACTATGATCCCCGATCTAAGTGCAGAAACTCAAGTGCAGAACTCGTGGCATGGAGCTACGCAAAGTGCAGATGGTTCTACAAAAAACGAACAGTTTGGAGAGCTTCGGCCCCAGAACAGATTACAAAGATTATAATAAAAAAAAAAAATAATAATAATTTTAAAAATTTAATCCATGGCCAAACACGTTAACCATAGGCTAAGCGGTAATTTAGTGGCCTAAATATATATTACATACAGAAAAAATGAAATGTGTTGCTATTTTCCATATAAATGGTTTGGCTTGCTTTTACTTTTATATTATAAGCCACACCTACTCTAATTTTCAGATCAAGGCCAAATAATCGAGACCAATTATTTAAGCGACTGAAGCAATTCTCTCTCTCTATTTTCGTGTCACATTAATTGCAAATGGACTTTCGGTTCTTTAGAAAGCTCATTAGGTGACCAAGTTAATGGCTAATAGTTGAGATAAGTTTGTGTTTTGGTTATTCTTTTTTAGGTTTTATCATGGCGTTTCACAAATATTATCGGACGCTCAATTAAACCACAACTGGATGTTATCAACTTGTGACACCAAAACCTCACTGGAATCAAAATTGTTCGAGTCAGAAAAATCCGAAAAGAAATTTCCCCAAAATCAGTATATCGCAATGGCTTCCTAGTACTGTAAAATTCTCTTACGAATTGATGCAAAATCAAGAGAACCAAGAAACATTTTAAAGTAGGATTTAAAAAAATCATTTATTTCAGAAAATTGATTTGTACAAATAAACAATATTTTGAAAAATACTCATACTTGGCGTGAATTTATAAGAAACACTAATAAACAAAAAATTTCACGGAAAATTTTCTCCCGACCTCTGGAGTGGTAGAATTTGGATTTGAAAAGTTTTCCAAACGATAAATTATTACCTAAGTTATGTTTACTCTTCCAGTGGCCCTATTCTGGTAATTCTCCGGGAATATGGAATTCGGGAAAGAATTTACATATAAATTGTATTTAAGTAATATTTTCTGGCATACTGAGGTAAAATGTTAGTGGTTATATTTTATGACAACAACAAAATTGGGAATAACTTTCCTTGGTAATTTCGCTATGGAAAAATTATTATTTTTTTTCTCAGTATGCCTGACAAAACTGATTTATAGATAAAACAATAAGACTATCATGGCTAATCCAAAATGGCAAATTTTAACAGTGTTAATTTTTTTAAATTAATCATTGTAGCTAAGAAACAAATATAAAAAACATCGGAAACTTAAGGATTCCAAATCGATTAAATTTTGTGTATCTGAGCCGGTCTCAGTTAGCAAAATATTTACCTGCACAAATTATTCGGACAAATATTAAAATATTAGCATAATTTCCATAAAATATACAAATATTTTAAACATAAGCCCTCGCATTATAAAACATAAATAAATTATAATTTTAATAATAAATTAATTTTTTTATAAACCAATTAAATATTTTACATCACAACATGCTATTTACAGTCTAAATACATAAAAATCGTATATGTTACACTCATAAAATAATTATATCATTAAAATTTAATTTAATTAATTTAAAAATTACTGCAACGTTAATGTGTACAATAATCATTTTAGTTAATTATATTTTAAATACTTTTTTTTGCAAGATATTTTGTAAAGTAATTATATATATAAATAATTATTATTAAACTAAAATTTTTATTTTGTGGATATTAATTTAAATAAATATATGTCATGATATAGGAATTAACAAAACTATTAAATAATATACGAATATAAATATATATATAAAAATAATTTGTAAAAATTAATTTAAATCAAAATTAATATAAAATAATTTAAATTTAAAAAACAAAATGAATGCTTAAGTAAATTTTAAAATGATGTATAAAAAAATAATTTTATTTTGACAAAAAATTTAAATCAAACAAAAAATAATAAAACAAATGAATTATGTTGAGTTAGCATACTAAGTTGATATTGTATGAAAAACAAACACACAGTAATAATTATTCATTTTGTTCTTAAAGTTTTTAATAAGAAAATATAAAATATACAAAAAAAAACAAAAAGGAATCGAAAACGGAAAATTTAAAATAAAATACTTATGATATTTAAAAAGAAAGTTGTTTTATTTCTGAAGACGTTAGAGTGAGAAACTGAATCTTGTAAAGTAAGTAATTAGCTGCAACGTTGAGATTTGAATGGTTTTGTCGGAAAGCTCAATATCAATATGATCATTTTTGCTACATTGAAACCAAATTGAACAATATTTTTTTTGCAATAATACAATATTGTTGGACTGACCAACCAGTGTCTATCGATAATTTGTTTATGAACCCAGTGCATGGTTTGAAAAATTCTTCAAATCAGTTAATAGAGCAACTCATTGGATAATACCAAATTTATGGTGAGCAGACGAACATATGTACCTATATATTGAAAAAATTTTCCCCGGATTGTAAATCATTGTTATCGGTTGCTTTCGTTTGCGAAGGCGCGTGGCAGAAAGAGTAAATGCGATAAGATCATCACCATCTGGGATAACCTCATTACCTAGCGTTAGTATAAATTTGGGTTACTGGAAACGAGGTCAACCTCCTCCCCCCTCACCCCGTTGCATTCCAGTATGGCTCATCCACAGTCTACTCCTTGGACCGAATGCATGTGAAGTTAGACTTAACTAGGAAATAACTAAATTTAGGACTAGTTTAGTACAAATTTCACACGCTTGTACGCGTTTAAAGTTAGAACTAAATTAATTCTAAAATAAAAAAAAGTGTAGATGTATGTATGTGATGATGTAGTATATATAGCAAACAGTGACATTTAGGCGAATTAACAATTGATATTTTAGGTAATATGAAGGGTTTTTATACCTAATATGTTTATCAAGAATGTTATTATGTTTTTCTGATAGGTCTTGATTAGGACTATCGTATTCAAAAATTATTAGCTTTTCAAAGGGTTTGGAATATAGAAACAGTAGGTGCAACAAGAACGAAAAGAAAGTTTATTGTATTTTCTTTGACGCTTCCAACTAATACATAGTAAAGTTACCATTACTGCTAATAACTGCCTGGCAACTGTTGTCCATACTAACAGCCAAATTCTTTATATACTGTGGTGGCTCAAAATTTTTTTTTGTTGTACATTTCCAGCTTAATCTTCAGGAGTGCCAATACATTTTCGATCGGATTGGCATCAGGTGACTAAAATGTTCAATCCAATGATGCCATTTTTGAATTTAAATTCCGAACAGAATATGCTATGGCGTTTTGAGTCATTGTCTCCTTGCAAGATCCAGTTTGAGTTTCCCGTTCCAAGCTATACTAGAGGGTAACAAACCTCGACCAAAAATGGACCTTGGGCGGGTGCTTAAAAGTTCGGACAGTTCTTGTTTTACTTAGTTAACCAAACACGCCTTCTAACATTAAAACGCCAGAAGCATGATGCTACTGTATGATGGCATCATCCACTTTTTTGTAGTGGTTCGGACTTTGCCTTAAGCTCTTGTTGTACCTACTGTAGTCCTAAGCTAGACCTATCAGAAAAACATAATAACATTCTTGATCAACATATTATTGGGTGTATGCCTTAAAAACCGGAATTTGATACTAGATGTCATTACTTGTTTATGCGTTTTAGTACCTCATGGACGTATATGTCTTTTGAAAGCTCTATTCAATACTTGTCAAAATCAGTTAAAAGTTTTTGTTTTGATTGTGCACATCCAACCGACTTCAACGATGGAAAATTTATCAAATTTGCGAAAAAAACAGCATTTGCGGGAAGTTTTGTTGTCACTTTTTCGCAAACAAAACTGAAGCTGAAAGTCATCGTTTGCTCGTGGCTGTGTAAGGTGAGCATGCTCTTGCAAAAACACAGTGATTTTAGTGAGGGTGAGGTGAAAAGAGGTGATTTTGACATCAAGGACAAAGAGCGTCCTGGTCAGCCGGAAAGAGGTTTGGGGATGAAAAATTGGAGACATTACTTGATCAAGATTCATGTCAAACGCAGAGTCATTGGGAGTTGATCAAGCAACAATTTTCAGATGTTTGAAGGCCTTGGGATTCATCCAAAAGATGGGAAATTTGTTGCCATACGAGTTGAAGCCAAGAGACGTGGAAAGACGATTTGCATGTCCGAAATGCTGCTGGAGCGCTACAAAAAGTAGTCGTTTTTGCATCGTATTGTCACTGGCGATGAAAAATGGATCCATTACGATAATCCCAAGCGCAAAAAAGCGTATGTCAAGAAAGGCGAGGCCGACCCATCGACACCAAAGCCGAATATTCACAGGACCAAGGTCATACTGTGCATTTGGTGGGACCAGGTTGGTGTGATGAGCTGTTGCCAAGTCGCCAAACCATCAATGCCCAACTCTATCGTCAACAATTGATCCGGTTGAAGCAAAAAATCCAGGCAGAGCGGCCAACGTATGCGACCAGACACGAGTCAATCATTTTCCACCACGATAACCTTGAGAATAACGGATGGGAAATTCTGCTCCACCAGCCCTATAACCCAAAACTTGCTCCTTCCGACTACCACCTATTTCGATCCATGAAGAATGCCCTATCAGCAATACGCTTCACTTCAGTTCTAGGTATCGAAAATTGGTTTGATTCGTTTTTGGCCGCCAAGCCGGCGCAGTTTTTCTGGGATTGAATCCATAAATTGCCAGAAAGATGGGAAAAAGTAGTGGGTAGCGATGGGCAATACTTTGAATAAAAAATTTTGTAATATTTTTCCACAATAAAGGTTCAAATTTCATAAAAAATTCCGGTTTTTAATGCATACACCTTATAGGTCTCCAGTTATTCAATTTCTAAGGAAAATCTTATTTTCTTATATTCCATCCTAATTGTACTTCTAATTATTTATTATGAATTGGAATTAGTTCACAAATTCAATTTTTCGCCTAAATGACATTCTTGTTTTACTTTTTAACCAATACATTCAAATTTTCGTTTGTTTTTGTTAGTTTAGGATTAAGTTAGGCCTATCTTCAAACGAATTTGAATCAATCACACATTAATCCAAAAAATAACATAATTCTGTAACCTTAGAAATAAGGCAGCCGAATCCCTCCATGGGGGGGATGTAGCGCCATAAAAATAAATAAAAGTAGAAGTTTTCGTTTGCTAATAATTTTTCCAATTTAGTTAGTATACCCATAAATAAAATTTATAATTCAGATGTAACTCGCCTTGAAAATTTACTTTCCGAGCTTAATATTAAACTAAAAATAATCAGTTGAACCAGTCCTCAATACCAGTCAATTCTTATGTTAGGTGGTCTTATGACGTCAACCTTACCGGAAGAATTAGTATTGACGAAGTTGTACATTTGGAGTCGATTACGGGTAAGCCGGTTAACCGTTTGACTGTTATTTGCACTAAAAATTGGTGACATATTGGGGTAAATACTCGATTTGTTAGCAAGCAAGCAATTTGCTAGCCAAAATCCTCACTACTCAATCAATTTTAACAAGGAAATTTAAATTTCAAATTATATTTTCAATAAGTTTTTTGTTTTTTTTTTTTTTTGCGATTGCACAGTAGAACGACACAAAAATTTGCTGTTTAATTTTTGAAGCCGTAAATTTTACTGTAACATCGCAAAAATAAACAAAAATTTTATGAAAAATATATTTTGAAATTTAAATTTCCTTTTATTGAGTAGTCAGGACTTTGGCTAGCAAGTTGCTTGCTTGCTAGCCGATCGAGTATCTACCCCATTACGCAATACGTTTGATTTATGGCCGATTGCACAGAAAAATGACTAACGGCCGGTTAGTTATACACCACTAACTAATCGTTAAAGTTAAAAAGTTGTTCAATCAAAATTAGCCATTTAAATATTTATACGCAAGCTAAATATTTCCACATAATAAAATATATTTAATCAAGTTTGCGTTGATTTTTTTCTGATTGTGAAAACAAATTTCATATAAAACATTTAAGTGGCGCATAACACCGGCCGTTAGTCATTTTTCTATGCAACCGGCCATTAGAATTTGCATTAGTATATATCTTGTCTATATGTAAAAAAATGTTATTGTGAATATGTTCTGACCCAAACTTATCTTTCTTTTACCACGAACGTATGCCTAGATCTTGAACACACCACTAATCTAATGGAAAAAGTTTAAGTGTGATGTTTTTCTGAATTGTCAATTCGCCTGAACTGTAGAGTTGTCGAATTGTTGCGCACAACTCCGCCATTAACAGTAAAATTAATGAAATGATCCGAACTAATTTTGTTTTAAATTTAATTTACAATTTTTGTGTTTTTAATATTTTTTAGTTAATGTTATATACTTTTCAAAACATTTGCAAAAAACAAAAAACCCCATAATCGAGCATGCCACTTCCGGTAGATCGATTCCAGCCAGAAATAACTGGAACCTCATAATTTATGAAGTAAGTTTAAGCATGAAGTATCGCCACTATCAGACAATCCATCTGCGCTCTAGGAAGAACACAAACTTTTATTTGGCACGGCACCAAAACACGACACACACACGCACAGAACTTTTTGAATACAAATTTTTCGAACTTCGGTAATATAGCGAATGGTAAATCTGCAAAAATTTCGAAATCGAAAATTTTCATGAGTTGGAAATTGGTATTAAAAATGGTAATTGCGTCATGCCAATATAAAAACAGTAGGTGCCCAACTGTTAGAATACTCGAAATATAACGAGAAATATGAATGAAATCTCTAATTTATTACATCGTTTTTCTGAAATTGGGTTAGTAAAAGGCGGTCCATCTGTTAGTTTTTTTATATAAAAAAAAACCTAATGTATGTTGGAAATTCAAAATTTTTTATTGAAAATGAAAGTTGGTTTTAAGCCATTTATGTAGGAATACACAACCGCTCATTCACCAAGGCTCCTGCATACGAATATTACAGGCCTGCATACGAATATCAAAACTTTTGATGACTTTTTGCAATAAAAAACAGTTCAATGTCGTCAATTTTAGCTCGAATGGTGTTCTTCAGACATGTTTGTGAATAATTGCTACACGCTTTAATTTTCAGAAAACCAATTTCTTGAAATTATGGGATCATTGAACGACACCTAAAAGAGATGCTTGGCTCATCACGAACATTTTCTCTTACAGCTGTTCCTTGTTCAAGCTGTACGACCTGTAACTGATCCAGTTTCTTCAAAACGTTCAACCATTTTACCAAGCTCTGTAGGATGTCGATGTTGTCCAAAATCATTACATAGTTCACGAAATATTTTTTTTACAGAACGACCTTTTTCGTAAAAAGTTTGGTTAACCAAAACGAGTGTTGTAAATGAACGGCCTAAAAATGGTATAGTTTTGGCTTTTCGCATAATAAATATTTTTTTTGAGGTTATGAAAACCAATGGTTGGAATACCCTTTATTTTAGTTTTAATGATTTTAGTTGACAATTTTTAAATATTTTCTGTTAATGGAATAAAACAAACGTTTTTTATTACAAAAAAATGTTTTTAACATCACAATTGTTTATCTGCTTGTTAATTACTTTTAAGCTGCATTATCGACATTTTCGGTTACCCAATTTTGGTTTTTACATCTGAATGAATCTGCATTATTAACATTTTTCGATTACCAAGGGCAGTATGTTGTACCATCGCTTCGAATCGAAAAAGTGAAAGTTGTATCATTTTTGCTTCTCGAAAATTATACAACATATCGCCATTCGACTTTTCAAATTTCGATTCGAAGTGATGGTACAACATACCGCCCGAAATTTTCTTCGTTACATCTGAATCTGCATTATCGACATTTTTGACAGGCGTTTCGGTTCATTTTTATTGTAAAATATATGAGTATTTTATATAGATTGTTAACTGCGAGAGGACTGTATTTCGTAAACGGTTTAGTGTTGTCTATGTAGTTATTTCCCTTGGCCGTGACCACGTTAAAGAGACACGTTAAAACGCTTTATTTTAAAGTGGAAAGTTTTTAAGTGTCTGAATAAACTATAAGTGAAAAACGTAAAGCATATTCTTTTACTTGGAATAGATAAAAACATGGCAACCGACCTCGGCGAAAAGTTGATAATACCTGCGAACCTTGTTTCCCAACCCAACTGGGTTCGAACAAAAATTACCTTGAACTGTCCTTATAGTCAGCACAAGTGCTAAAAGTCATCAGCAAATTTTGAACAAGTAAACGCGAGTGCGAATGTAAATTACCAATGATACCCTACAAGCAAGAAATGGGGCACCTAAGACCATCGGACATGTTGCATCTAATGAAATCGTTGGCGGGTAAACATTTCATTGTCATCGTCATCACAAAACTATGGATCAGGTACCTATATGATAAACCGCAAGGTCTATGGGACATGCTTCAGCAACCTCGTGACTATGCTAAGCTGTAAAAAAGGATTGGCTGGCAAAAAAATCTCACGCAATACAAACCCGCAAGACCACAATCACCTTAGAGAAATTCATAATCACCGATACGATGAGCACAATCCCCATGAATACAGGGACGGCTTAAGAGTGACATACGTGCAAAAAAATATCCATTTTCATAAAACTGGTGTTGGTGTTATGAAAGGTTTGGTACCCGCGCACAACATTGTATCAGCGCATGCCAGTACCGCAAACCAGAAAGCTGTAGTGGCACAGTGGCATTAGTTTTTGTTTATATTCACGACATTATCGTAAAATCCAAAGCCACATTAACTCCAAATGGAACTACTTTCCAGAGATTATTGGAATTTGGCGCTATATTGGTAATAACACGTTCGACTTTCTTAGTCACAATATTACCCCTAATGCTAGTCTGCAGTGCGTGAGGACAAATTATTGCGGCTAGGAAATTCTCAGCAACTGAAGCATATTTCAGCTCAAGAAAAGTTTGGAAAAAATAACAGTTTTGGCACAGCTATGCATGAATCACGGCTGTATGCGCAATTATAGCAGATGCAAAAGAGAATTTGTTACGGGCGGCCTTAGCCGGCCAGCAGATTTCAACTAGTCATGCAGCGACCGCAAGAGGCTTGCATGACTCTATCCTACACCGTGTTTACAAATAATTAAATATTAAGGAGAAAGCCGTAACTACTATGGCTGTAAATCTGAAAATTTGAAAGTGGACGAACATTAACATATGACACGTTAAAAACACCCAGTCGCAACTTTTTTACTACCAGGAATCGAACCTGGGACCCCCGAATAACAGAGCAAGCACTCTACTTACTAAGCTAACGAGGGTGACAAATAAAAAACCCGGATGATTCCGCCGAAATTTGTTGGACGAAATTTGAGGAACAGAGTAAAATAATTATAATCGGGTGTGTGCCCATCCGACGACGACGGGATCCTCGAGTGACAAGTACCCAGTCTGCTGAAGAGACCCCCCTCCACTCCTCGAATGACCCATCGTCCCTGAAAGGCCCATGCTCAGCCACAACGAAGCAGCATTAGAGGCTAGGGACGTCTCACTAATAGATTAAGCCTCTCTTCACCCGGGCAGACCTCCAACGAATCTCACAATTCATACTTCGACAGCTTGAAACAGCCGAAGTGCCACGAGAAGACCGCTGAATTTTACGGTCGCTCCCGATTCGACGACACATTCACTGAACTCACCACTCCGATCCTGTGGATTTCCTGCCAGGGTATGAAAGGGAGTGGCAAACCTAGCACCCCTATTCCTGAATACGATACGATAACGAAAGTATAAGATTCCTATTCAATTTTAAATAAGAATCGTACGAATCTGATTCAATTCAAATAAGATTTTATTCAGGAATAGGGGGGCAGCTTGCACAGATGGAACCTACACATAATGGAGTCTCCCTTCCTATCATACCACTCCGACACAAACTTTAGTATTTCATTTTATAATAAAAATACAACGAAAAGAAGTGAGAGAAACGAACGAAAAGAAGAAGAGAAACGAAAAAAATTAAATCCGAATGATGGGGATCGCAATGCAGATTTTTATTATCTAGAACCGACGACGAAGCGGAAAATATAACGTAAATAATAACCAATTCCACCACGTGGCTTACATAATAGCAAAATAAAATCCGTAAAAAAAACTTGATAATTTAAAAATAAAAATAACCGCAGCAAAAACTTTTTGAGGCGAGACCGACGTGCGCACGACAGTGGTGCTTCATTACAAAAGAAAACTTTACTTTACAAATTAGAAAAATTTAGCAAAAGAGGTTAAATAAAAAAAAATAAAAATAATTAAATTTAATTAAAACTTAAAAATTATAATAAAAAAAACAACCTTGGGTTGGGCGTCTTCCCGCCTTATACCTTGCGTTGGGCGTCAGATCGCCTTGAACCCTTGATAATTAGGATGGGCGCCGACTCGCCAAAAATAGGATTTCTTTTTTTTAGTACGTTTATCCTACCTGCGTACTTTTCTTCCAACCTGACTCCACCCTTGTACACCTGATGTTACTGTAAGCGTTGGTTTTTTTTGTTCGAATTTTTTTATTTTTTTGACTTAATGTTTATGACACTTAAGCAAGTGTAACAACGAAGAAATCAGCATATTAAACTTTTTCCACAAACATTTTCCCCTTTTTTATACACTCTGCCTTTTCAAAACTCAAAAACATAAATTTTATTATTTTTCTTTATTAATAATTTTTTTTTATCTTATTCAATGTTTTACATATTTATTTTCAAAACCAAAAAAAAAAAAAAAATATTTTCGGGTAATCTTAACCTTCGTCTGGCGGCATAATTTTACAACGTTAAAATCTACTCGATACCCTATATCTGAAGAGGCTGGGGATATATTTCTAAAATAAGGTCTGAATGGTCCAGCAAAAAAATGTAGAGATTTCACAAAACTTTATCCATCTCCAGCTTCTACCAGAAGATTTATTAGTATTTAAAAACAGAAAAGGTACAATTGTACCTATTCCGCCTGACGAGGGTTAATGAACTCAGAAATTGAACTTCTTTCTTTACAAACCAAAACGAGACTTTATCGCAATCCAAACCTACTGAAAATTCTCGCACCAACAATTTAAAATGTAGAAAAATACTTTCTTTTCTGTCCCTCTTGCTCCGCACATGCAGTTGATCGCGCGGCGCAAACAGAGAACGCAAACGTGACGCGCCAAAAACACAAAACAAGATACACAGAAAAAAATATTAATCTACATTTTACCCGCTCGTACACACGTAAAAGGGCACACACTGGTCTCGCTCCAAAAATCAATATTTGGTAATGCTACCGTATAATTAAATTGGCACAACACAAAAACGCCCGTTAAATTCCCATCGAAGCAATCATAGTATTGCTACTCATACATAGATGGCAATGCCACAATGATCAATAATAAATTGCAAATTAAGAAAAATGAAAATGGGAAAGGAATTTAAATGTTATGACCAATGAGTCGTAACAAATTTTGGAACCGAAAAAAAGGCCTTTCGGCATTCGATAGGGAACTCGGTCGACATTCCACTATTTCACCACCCACGAACCGCTTACTACAGCAATTTGGATTTTATGTCTGAATTTACAACAGACAAGCAACAAACAGAAGGCAAGCACAATGTGGTCGCCGATGCACTCCCTCGAACTTCTGACATATGGAAAACGCCTTGGAATGTGTCCAAGAACTCATAGACCTACTGTCTGGTTCTACAATTTGTCTGTTTCTATTATTCGTAGAATAATTTGCTTGGCCGATTTATATATTTATTGTGAAATTTTCACGGACAAAAGTGCGACGCCACACGAAACCGCATTCTAGAAATTTACAAATTCCACGAAGTAGAGTTTAGCATTTCTATTCTATATTCTATATTGTGGGAAAACCTCCACTAACTAATCGGTTCACATATTTTTTAACTTATGTCGATCGTTTCAGCAATAATCGCAAAAACAATTGTCGAAAACTACATTTCTAAATTCAGCAACCGAAAAAAACGACCACCCGACAAGAACTACTAAAACTTTTAGGCTTATATCGATTTCATGTTTCTATCGCCTTAAGACAGCTCTTAAAAAATGAGTAAATACAGTCAACTGAAGTTCCAAGATCCAAATCATTTTATGGAGAATTTGAGCAACAGCAAAACACAACATAAAATATTCACTAGCTGTCCGGTCAAACAATTAATCTTCCTTGGAAATTTTTTATAACAACTATGACAACGTTTTCATGCGATTAGATAAAGCACGCACTGGTTTCATACCACCTCATAAATATGCTTACAAAGTGATACGCCGTTTTTCTAAACACTTTGTGTTGCATGATTTGCCAGACAACCAGCAATTAGTCTTTATAAATAGAATAAATATATTTATTTATAAATAATGGGATTGTGGGCAAAGAAAACTGCCCGCATAATCGTTTAACAAAAGCGCTGGTGCACACAAAATCCGCGGGGCTTGCACTGCAAAGGGAGTGATGTAGCAGCTGTATCGCTAATTCTTTCTCTAACACAATTTTGTATAAATTGCTTTAGCAATCTTATTTTTGCTTTCGCAAAAATTCATTACACCCCTATTAAGTTGCAGTGGGAAAAACCAAGCGCCCAAATGTTGATTTTATGTAATACAGTAAGTAATCGCACTCTTCTACGCTCTGCCGAAATAAGATTTTACAAATTTTTCGATTTTTCGTAGTGGTAAATTGAGTTGAATTTTATGTTTCAACCCGGATTTATTAAATCCCATTCTGTTAACGGTAATATATAGTCCAGTTAAAAACTATTAAATGATTAAGAGGGTTTTTAATGAAGTCGTTTCAAACAGATTCCAGATTGCTTATTTAGTTAATTCGAAAGAGAAAAAAACGATAATGCAGATAGTGTCTCGACTACTTCAGCCGAAATTTAAAAAAGTTATATATTAAATTGACATATCTTAGCAGAAAGTGACCAACATACTATTGTAACCTAAGAAAGGATAGTAATAAAAAATGGCGGAATTTTGCCAGATAGAGACAGGATTCAGAACCAGATACAGACAGATCCACCTTAAACCTACAATCAAAATCTAGTTACAGTCAAGGGTTATCGAATCAACCTAGTGCTTATCTGGCAAAAACTTGAATGATGGATGTTTTTATCGACAGAAGAAGGGGACAATCAAAATTTGACCCTTATGACTTAATCAGCCCTACCCCAAACAGAAAATTTACCTAACGTCATGGGCTATCGAATCGTCATAATCAGATTACTATCATTGATTTTACAAAATTGACAAAACGCGGGGGAAAAATTTCACCCCTCTAACGTCATCAGACCAACCCCTAACCTATAATCAAAACTTATCTGTGGTATGGAATTGGAAGAGCCAGATTGGTGTCTATCTGGCAAAATCTCAAATGACACACGATTTTATCGTCAAAACATGGGGAAATTTAAAAATTTACCGCTTTATCCTCATCAGACCTACCTCAAGTCTATAATCCCAAACCTACCTATGACCATGGGCTATCAATTCGGCGTAGTCAGACTGTTGTCAATTTGGCAAAATTTCGAATAACTAACGATTTTATCGAAAGAACATTTTTATCGACAAAACATGTAGGAAAACAAAATTTCAATTGTATATCCTCATCACGCCCTCCCCAAACCTATAATAAAAATCGACTAATTAGCATGGACCATCGAACTGACATAGTCAGATTGGATTGTCAAAATGTAACGCGCTAACTGATCTAGCCAGAGCAGTAACAAAATTGGGCAGGCTTATATAAAAAAACGATTGATTTCAGCCACATGGCCTATTACAAATCTCATTTCCTTTATTGTTTTCTAGACTTAATTCCAATTTTTGTCTATTAACGATTTTATTGAAAAACATTGATAAAATAAAATCTTCACTTCTATAATCTCATCAGAATCACATAAACCAATAATCAAAATCTACAAATGTTCATGGCCATCGAATTGGCATAGTCGGATTGTACTCATAAACTTCCGAACTACGAATGATTGCATCAACAAAACATGTGGAAAATTCCAAATTTCACCACTCTCACCTCACCATACCCACCCAAAACCTAAAACCAAAACCTTCTTAGAGTTAGGCTATCGAAAAGGCATCGTCAGACCGAGGTTTGTCTGAAAACTTCTCGAGCAAGGAATCATTTTATCGACAAAACACGGGGAAAATATAAATTTTACTCATAATCTTCCAGCCGCCTAAACTTAGAATTTAAATCTTGGGTAATATATTTTATAGAGTTTTCATAGTGAGACAGACACCGGTTATTTGGCAAAATCTCGAAAACCCACTCAAAACATATTGCTAATATTCTGTGATTGAATATTATTTTTCTAGAAAAGTAAAAAAAAAACAGAAAACACCTGATACAACTACCAAAAACTATTAATAAACACACAGAATAGTTTTGCTTTTGACAAATGACACCCAACTGATTTTTCCGGTGTGTTTTTTTTATAATAAATTTGGACAAAGGTGCAAAAAGCGAAATGATGATTTACCGACATCGCCGTTGTCACAAAAACACTAAAAAATTAATTTTGAGTTTTAGTTTTATACTCTTTGGTGTTTCAAATTAAATTATACAAATGTGATTTTAATGACAATTTTAACGTTTTTTTTTTGTTTCTATGTACGATGAGTACAGTGCTGTTATTGATTTAGTAATAAGAATTAAATGAGTATGGTTTTTTGTACACCCAAGGTTTTTTTATTGGTTTGAGAATTTTGAAGATTTTGAAGGCTTGACTATACAACGTCAGATCACGTGATTCAGGAAACCTTGCTTTTACACGTCACAAAATACATCGCGATACAAAAAAATCTAGACAATTGAACAAAATGTCTTTGTCTATTGTTAATCGCTCGCGGTCCCATTCTTACAATTTTCACCTTGATCTCATCAAAAATGTTTTACTTTTTGTATTATTGACAAGTAAATAAAGCAATAATATTTTTAACTGTTTCCGCTTATGTTTTTTTTGTGTTTGTGAAAAAGGTAGAAGCAGCGGAAGAACTTTTGCCTTAGATCTTTGAATTATTTTATTCACAAAGTATAGAAAGTAAAGAAATTCCTCTTATGTGCAACGTGCCATGTCACGTTTTGTATTTAATCGGACATCATATTTTGTGTACCTGGTTATTATATTGGTTACAAAATATTTCTCGGGCATCGACATTGTATACATCGGAAAATTATGATTTTGTGGTTTTGAGTCACCAGAGTAGTTATCAGATTATCCTTTAAAGTGCCGTGGAGAACGCTACACGTCATATAAACTAAGTGGCGACCTTTGGCTATAGTTGAAAAAGCGTTCTAGATGCGAGAAACTTTGCGTAAAGAGGGACATATTTCATATATTGGCACATTAATTTTTGTCCTGTTTTAGCTAGAATTTTGTTTGAATTCCCTCTCTGGTTTTTCAGTTGCCTGAAACGAACCGCTACACCACAGATACCTCTCTCTCAGTGGAACACGATTCTAATGTAATACTTGGAGTTGTTTTAATTTCTCTACCTGTTTTAAAAAACCTGTTCTATTTTGTTAGCTTTTCTGAAGAATATTAGAAGTTATTTTTTTGTTGGTGTTTCTTGATCTGAACACTTGTGATCTAAAACAAAGTTTTGATCAGGTATTCAATATAAAATTTGAACTGTTCCGGATCAATTGGTGTTTATGAAATATGGCAATTGTTAACATGAGAACTATCGACTGTAGAATTTTCGAAATATTAACCCTGTCTAATGAAATTCTGATTTTATAAATTTTAATTCCAAGGTCCCAGTTTTAATGAAACTTTTGTGGAACCTGGTATGGAGCTCTATACAGGGTGATCCATAAGAGGACGATCTAATGCCTTTCTAACAAAATCAATTTAAAATGTTGTATTATCTTCTGTCAAATAAAAACAATGGTTTTTTTGCCAAAGGAACTAGAGGAAGTGGACCCACTATCAGAAAAATATGTGACACTAATGCAGATTTTAAAATGGTATCACACACCGGGCAGAATGTTTTTATCAAATTTTGCACAAAGTAAGTCTTATTTGTTAAAAAATACACTAAAAAAAAATTCGAGTTCTAAAACAGATGTTTTGTCAGAAATAAAACAAACCGATGAACATAATGGTAAACTAAAGTATACCAATTTTTGAAGCAAATCTAGTAGCCCGAATTAAACAAAATTTATGATAATAATGGCAACGCGCGAGCTGCAGCAAGATAATACCAGAGACGATACTCAAATCGGGAACGATTTCTTGATTACAGAGTATTCCAAAACGTTCATCAAATGTACAGTTACGGCGAAGTCTATGGTCACCCGAGAATAGATGGAACAGCCGGTCAACTCGATATAGACGAACATAGAGTAATTTGGAATGGTCAAAGACGACCGTATAAGTGTAGGTTCGTCTGTCACCATTCCATTTACTCGATCCCTCCCCGATCTATAAGTGTTCGTTGTTTATCAAGACGTTCGGGAGTGCCACGGTCCACGTTGGTCCATTTTAAAAAGAAATTTGTTGCACCCTTACCATTTGCAATGCGTACAAAAACTTTTACCTGCTGGCCATGGAAAAAGGGTGCAAATTTGTAAGGAAATACAGCGTCGATGCCAAGAAAATGACCATTTTTTTAAAAACATTTTATGGAGTGGCGAAACATGTTTTAAAAGGGAGAAGACATTCGATATCCATAATTTACACAATTGGTCCCACGTAAATCAAAAATTAGTGCGGCGTAGTCAGGTTCAACCCCAATTTTCAGTGAACATGCGGGAAGTCAATGGGAAATCTATTGGCACATTTGAACTGCCACGTCGAGTCAACGGGGAAGTCTATCTAAGTTTTCTACAAAAAGGACTTGGATGAATTACTTGATGACGTGTCTCTACAAACACTTAGTAGTAAGACAATAACTCAACGTAAATTATCCAAGCAGTTAGATTGTTAGGGAAGGGTCCACTGCATACCCACCGCGGTCTCCTGATCTAAATTCCTTAGACTTTTTCTGTGGGGTTATTATAAAGAGCTGGTTTATGAAAAAATAAACCAGATCGAACCAATTTTCAGTGTCAAATATTATTAAAAATAACGAACGTGCGTTTCGATGGATTAAGCAAAATTTTATGTGGTTATGCCAATCACGTACATATTTTGGCAAATGGTGTAAACTTCGAACTCTTATTATAATATATAAAATAAAATAAAAATATATTTTATTCATTTGTTTTATTTCTGTCAAAGCATCTATTTTAGAACTCGAAATTTTGTGAAGTACATTTTTTAATAAACACGACCTACTTTGTGAAAAAAATTGATAAAAAACATTCTGCATTAGTGTAACATATTTTTCCTACAGTGGATCAACTTTCTGTAGTACATTATTTTTCCGCTGGTGTGTCTTAAACATTAACAAAAAACAAAAAAAAATTGGTATCAAAAAGAATATACAAAACCATTGCTTTTATTTGACAGAAAATAAAACAACTTATAAAAATGACTTTTCTAGATTGTATCAAAAAGAAGTTAAACAAAAGAACTCTTACTTTTTTTTAAATTAATTTGTTGGTGGAGCGAATGAATTTTGAAGACCGATTGTTACGTGGAAATACGAACTTCATGAGTTGTTTCGATAATTGTTGGCTTTGTCGGCCACTTTTTTCAGGCAGAGATAACCATTTAGGGCCCTTTAACCACAAATCGTTGGTGAAAAATTTATCCGCTGTAATTCCCCTAGTTTCCAGATCTGCAGGATTTTCACTTTCTTTTATGTGACGCCAAGTTTCTTTTGGTAATAATGTGTGAATTGCTTCTACTCGATTGGCAATATAATTCTTTCTTTTCGCGGTTGATCGTTCAACCACGCTAGATTGACCATTGTGTCTGTCCGCAACCACATTGATGCGTGTTTTTTTATCAATAACATGCAACTCCGCTTTTATGAGCTTCGCTATCACATAGGCCCCATAAAGCTCTAACCGAGGTAAACATAGTTGCTTGTTTGGGTCCTCCTTTGATTTTGCAGTTAGCAAATGCATATTCACCATCATTTTCGGATCTCACATAAACGGCCACGTAACCTCTCTCTCTCTCTCTCTCTGGTACTATATCGAGTCAATGAATTTGACCGCCTCAAATGAGGTTTCTTAATCATATTTTCATTTCGGATAATGAGTGATTAATTTATTAATCCTAAACAAGCCGTGAAATGTTTTCTTTGTCACCACCGGGAATCGAACCCGAGATCTCCGGTTGCTGGAGCACGCATACTCACCACTTTGCCACCCGGTCACCATAATGTTAAATTTTCCAACCATTAAAATTTTCATCTTCACTTTAAATGGGTTCAACCAACCTAGAGGAGCAAATATCATCGACATCGTAAGTTCCAGCGGAGACCCAACATTTGTGTTGTCCACAACTGCATCGTTTGAATCGCTTAACAACGCAATATCGGAATGCCACTTCCTCAGTGAAAACCCACTCTCGGAGAGTAAGTACTTGTCCGGTCCTGCTTTGAAGCCTTGCATCTTGTTCAGTTATCGATCCGGCGAGTAAATCAACTACATAGAAATGTCTCTTTATCATGCTTGATGCTTCCGGATGGGTCAGCGTGAAGTCATCCGCTTTCTGATGCAACACTCGAATTGCAAGAAATGGGACACATAAAGTTTCGTAGGTTACTTGTGTCTTGTTTATCTCTTACTAGCACTTCTCTGTACATCTTTTCAATGTCCGCGCACAATGCTACCATGAGTCCTCGAAATCTAACTAAAATGGTCCATAATGTGTCTTGGATTGTCGACCCTACCAATAATTTTTCATAAACGGATGTTTGTAAAGATGATGATGATGTTCCAAAGAAAAATGTTGAATTATTTCTCCAGTTGTAAATATGAATATCCAAGATGGTGAAGTGGAAATGAGGTATTGATGAATTGAATTTTAAGATGATCAGGAAAAATAAATAAAAGCCACACTATTGAACACTTAACGTTATTTTATTAAAGAAAGAAAGCCAAACTAAACTTTATTGCAATTAAACGAAACACACTGTATATTATATTTTTAATCTTGATGTTAACTTGTCGCTAATTTGTAATCAAATGTAATGAGAAATTTTACAATATATATTTACATATTATACGTCATATTTGAATTCTATAATTAATGTAGATTGTAACTTTGAATATAAAAATGTACTACTAATAATATTAAATAAAGTACTAGTACGATATACTAAGTAACAAATTATATTATAAAACGCACCCATCGTGCTACTACTCTAGTACTACAACATGACATAATGAAAATAATGACAGTTAAGTCGACAAGTTGTGTTTACAAAGTGAATTTTACAAGAATGTCAAAAGATAAGTATAAATTATATAAAATAAATGTTTTGACAATATAAAATTATTAATTAGTTTCTTAATTTTAGATACATACTATTTGGTTTAATTTAACAAAGTTGGTAAGTATGTGAATATAAAATAATTTACTTGTTTTGGTTTTAATTTTAGGTACAGCTGATGATGATACCGTAGCACTTGGAGTTGAAAATAACTGTGTGGCGGTTTGTTTACAAACATTCAATAAATCTTTGAGTAAACCAGCTGTTATTTGTTTGTTTTATTTTAGAGTTTCGCTACTAACATTCATTTTCGCTGAAGCCTGCTGCACGACTGTGAGATTTTACCCGCACTCACAATCTGAAGTTAGTAACTAATACTATTTTCCCAAGGGAAAACGTATTAATTACTAACTTCAGATTGTGAGTGCGGGTAAAATCTCACAGTCGTGCAGCAGGCTTAACAACGGATGTGCCGGTGAATGTCGGAGCTGATCCATCGAATACCGCACTCTCAAATTCGTTGTTGCGCTTCCTTCACGTATTACCCCATGGGAGATAACAAATTTTCTTGTCGCAATTCTCAGATTCGTCTTATATATCTCGCATATGACCCTTTTTTAGATATTCGTCCATAAACTATCAATACAGCTTCCAAAATTGTTTCCAGAATTTTTGCAGAATTGATCTTAGCTAGATTCGTCCTTGATTGCTAAATGGAAACTATTATGTGCAAATAATTCTTGATTGTTTTGGTTTTTGCCGGTTGCTATGCCTGCAATGACATATTGAAAAATTGTCTTTTTTGCGACAATATTTTGCACTAACTGTATTTCCTATGATTTCAGGATGTGGAAGAAATAATCGAAACGTAATAATATATCGACTCCATTTCTTTAATTGAATCTTGGATCAACGATATGTATTATTGGCAACTGATTATAATTTGCCTCCGATACAGTTATGTGCTTGAGTAAGTCTGCATCGTCACGCTCCAAGTGTCCCTTTAAATATTGAAATTTTTGGATGCCATTAAATACCAGCTTACTGTGTACTGTTGCAACGAAAATGTCTTTGAAACTTGGAAAATCCTCGGTTTCCGGAGAATTTGGGTAATCGCAGTGGTAGTCGTATAGGAATCTTAACTTCGACATCATTCCTTCAACTTGGCATCGTTCTTGCTCTTGCTTTTCTGTTTGAATTATTTCTTGAAAATTCGCCTTAACGTTGAGATACTTTGTTTCATACTCAGTGAGCTGAGAAATAACATCGTGACTGGGCAATTTAGCATCGCATTCAGGAAACTCCCAAAAGGCTCGCCCTAAATATTTTAACCACGTTCCAATCTCAACAGGTGTCGTTCTATCAGTGATTTTATCGGCTATGTTTACTAATCGAGTGATGGTTCTTCTCATCCTCCCACGCCTGGCGATAAATTCCCTAGCTTCCTTGTCTGTCATTTCAATGAATTGATTTACACTGCGCTTTTGGCTATATAATCACCGTACTAATTTAAATCCTCACAAAATAATCGAAATCCTACCTAGAATTACGGCACGAATTATATAGACTCACGACCAACGTTCACGACCAATTACAATTCTCAAAAATAATATACCGACGTCTTCAGTAGAATTATAGCACGTATTACTCACAATACAAATGATTTGAACAAGCAACAAGACTCGTGGACGCAATGTAATGTGTTCTTCAATACTGATAACCCCGTTTCCACTACAACAAAAGCAATATGATTTACTAGTTTCACTTATCCCTGGTTGACTCGAATTGTAATACCTCAATGGCATCAGACGCTAAAAATCACTCCCATTATCTTGATTTTTTCAACGTTTTGATAGAAAACGATTGCTGGATGGATCCCGTGGTTGGTAACGTATGTGAAGCGGGCCCGAAAACCATCCCGAAAACGCCTTTTCAACTTAGGTGCGTTTCTCCGCTAAATTCATTAAAAGACTCTTCAGGACGAAAAATTAAAAAATATATGAAGAAAATCAAATGCCATCCCGAAAAAATAAAAACAGTTCCACATACACAAAACAAAATTTAAGCTGAAAATCTATTACAAGAAGAATTCACAACACTTAGAAATTTAAAGAAATTTAAAAAACAATTCCCCCAAATAAAATAGATTGAAAATTTTCAACAACCTTAATGTTTCGGTTCACAGAGGTTGGCAGTATATGCATGATTGATACACTAACCATCAGCATTAAGCACACGAATGCTCATTACGTGACAGTTGGTATAAAGTGGCTCCACAGCTGATTCAATAATCGCTTCTGTTAGATTTCGTCGTTAGCTTTGTTTTAAATACAGTGGTACCTAGCTTAACGAGCATAGTTCGTCCCAGAACTCGTCAAGCGAAACAATGGTTCTCATATAAATTGTACATACATATGTATATCGTACATATCGTACATATATGCATGTAAATAATATTTTTTGTTTTGAAATTTTTATGTTTACGTTAATTTTTTTTTTTACAAACTGGGACTTCTCTTTATGCGAAACGTCGCTCGTTAAGCGAGTCTGCCATTTTTTTACTATTTGTTTTGCTCGTTATGTGAATTACTCGTTATGCGAGGTGCTCGTTAAGCGAGGTACCACTGTAATATTTTTAATTGCTCGTTTGATTTGATTTTTAAAGTTCAAATGTCTGCTTTTAAAAATGCTTTATGGAATTGACATTTAAAAAAGGCTCTCTTTTCGTTCTTAACTTTAAAAAATAGTATTATAACAAAAACTGAATTTCAAAAACTTTTCACATCACTGTATGGTACATCTAATGGCTGATGGCACACGTAAAAAAATACCGGATTTTTCCTCGTTTCTTTCCCGTTTACGTATGATACAAGTTTAAATTGCGACTTAAACAAATTTTCTGTGCAACCATACAACTCAAACATAAATTAAATAAAAAATATTTCAAGGACATTTTTAACTCATTTTAATTTAAATTTTATTTAAGAGAGAGCAGAACAAAACAAAACAAAACTAGTTTGCCTTGAAAAAAATACCAAAATACAAAAAACCCTGTGTGGAATGGGAGAATGAGAAAGGCAAAACAGAAATATAAAAATAAAAATATTTTCTGCGAGAGTATAAAAGAATTTTTTTTTGGTTATTTTGTTTTAATCCCAATTCATATTTTGATTTGAGCGGATCTCTTTTTGTATTTGTGATTTCTTGTGTGATTTTAGTTTTATTACATAAGATACAAATAGTTTTTTTTAAAAACTTAATCGACCTTATTTTCTCTTGGGCATTCTATATTATTTGATCATATTAATTGTTGTTGAATATTGTAATTTAGACCTCGGCTTTCTCTTTGGACATTCTTGTTCACGTTTTTATTCAGCTATGCTACACACAATTTTGGTTTCTGGATTCAAACTACTGCGCAATAGATTTTAATTTTTAATTTAAACCCTTATTTTAAGTTAAATCATTAAATTTTTTTGTCTTGTTTTATTCTGTTCTCTCGAAAATAAAATTTAAACAAAAATCTACATCTCAAAAATGTCCTTAAATTTTTGATGTGTAAACATCTTTACGCGCGCCTACCAAAATTTTTTGTATTAGAGTAAACTTGTAAATGAAACGAACGGAAATGACGTATACCTACTTCGTTTGAAAAAAAAGCAAGAAACTCAACAAACACAATTTTTACTATACATGGCATGCTTTTATGTATATGTATAATAGTAGGGAAAATGAAAAAATTAATTTAATGAATGAAATAGAAACCATCGACATTTCCATCGATCAGAAAAATCAAAAAAAAATTACGATACGAATTACGATTACGAAATTGCATACTCATACGATTAAAACACAGTCAACAACTGCTGTATATTGCTTTATCACGAGTGACGAGTCTCTAGGCGCTGTTCATCACGTCGGCTATCAATGATCATGTCTTCTACTGAATGGGGTTATAATGACATCTCGTTTTTAACATTGAACTGCCAGAGTCTCATGTCACAGTCACGCAGGTATGCTCAATTCATTTGGTTTTCGAGACCTGGCTGCGCAATGACGAACTTGTTAATATTCCTACGTTTGAATGCTGTTTTCAGTTCAATAGAGATGGTCAGTGGGCTGCCGGAGTAGCAATTCCGTCAAAAGATCCATAAAATGAGCATAGTGGACACAAATAATTTGCCGTACTTTTTCAAAACCAATATTGACGTAACAAATGGACTGGCGAATGGAACTATGGGCTGTCTAAAGTATATCGAATGCATAGGCATCCTAACCAGGACAACGAGAACGATGAAAACGTCGACAGTAAAAAATGTCAAACGACTCTGGATGGATTTCGGTTCAAATTCACAAGTTGGCAAGAAGGTCAGGTGGCTTGAAGCTGGATGGGCGCAGAAAACGAATATCGACCGATGTTTGGTGAACATTTCTAGAAAAAGCTCAACTATTAATCGAAACAACAATTAATGTTAAGCATAAACAACAATTAATGTAAAGCATCGTACCTTCATGTGCCACCACAATTCATGCATCACACGGTGGTACCTATAACGAGATAGTCAGTATATACTCTTACGATAAAAGACACAGTTAACAAATTGTGTATATTGCTTTAGCACGAGTAACGAGTCTCGAAGGACTGTTCATCACGTTGGCTATCGATGATCATGTCGTCTACCATGGACGTAAAAATGGGACCTCGATGGGTCTTCTTCAAAATTAGCTATCGCGCCTCACCACAAATCCGCTTTATCCGTTGTAATGGCGAATTTTGTACGAGATAATAATGACGTCTGGTTTTTAACATTGAACTGTCAGAGTCTTAGGTCATACACATCACCTCGACCTAACTGACACAGTCACGCAAGGATGCTCAATTTTCTTGCTTTTCCAGATCTGCGTTCAGTTCAAGAGAGACGGTGAGTGAGCTGCCGGAGTAACAATATATAAAAATTCAAATAGAATACTCATACCATACAGTCACCTCGCATAAAGAAACCATCGTTGGACAAACAATTGGTATGAGCGTAACAACACAACTCATTGATGATATATCTTATTTTAGCTACCAAAATCCAATTGCGTCGATTATACCGAAAGAGTAATAGACCAATTTAACGATAATAAACAAATGAAAAACTCTGGTTAGTAAAATTGCATTCCGTCTTCCTTCAAAGTAAACTGTACCCACGTACTATACACACGCCATGTTTACACATCTCCTTGAGAGTACTAATGGACTCACTCATTTTTTTATTTTCATTTCAATTTTTTTCATTTCGGATTCACGGACAACAATTTTATTACGCAGCTGCGACATAAAATTTTTGTTCGGGAATCCGAAATGAGAATAAAAAAAATTTAAGGACATTTTTAGATGTAGATTTTTGTTTAAATTTTATTTTCGAGAGAACAGAATAAAACAAGACAAAAAAATTTAATGATTTAACTTAAAATAAGGGTTTAAATTAAAAATTATAATCTATTGCGCAGTAGTTTGAATCCAGAAACCAAAATTGTGTGTAGCATAGCTGAATAAAAACGTGAACAAGAATGTCCAAAGAGAAAGCCGAGGTCTAAATTACAATATTCAACAACAATTAATATGATCAATATTAATCAATATTTTTAATTAAATTAAAAATTAAAATCTATTGCGTAGTAGTTTGAGTCCAGAAAAAAAAATTGTGTGTAGCATAGCATATTCAGATTGTAGATTTTTTTGTAAATTTGACCTCGGCTTTCATACGGATTATTCTTTTAAAATGGGACATAAAATGAAAAAAATAGTTAATCATAACTATAAAAGAAAACGTAGTGTGACAGTAGATGCGGTAAAATTCGCTATAAACAAATTGTCGTCGTTAACAAATGTTAAGCTCCGCACTTCTAATTGCGACGAAATGGCTGAAATGTGCCGAATTCTTTGCATAAAGAATAATCTATTAAACCGAACACATTTGTATAATATATGGCGGATGCAGATCATCGGCAATAAGAATTTCCATAACCACAGTCAAAAATCGCCTATATTTGATTTGGATTGTAATTCTTTAACCAACGTTTCAAATCCTAAAAATGGTGATATCAACATTTCAATGGAAATTATTTTAGAAAACAATTGCACAAAAGAACCGACAATAAATAATGTTTTATCTGATGAATTGTTTGCATCAACTGACGATAAATTACCTGATAGTTCAATACCATCGGTGGTTATTGACATTGCGAATTCTAATTTAATTCAACTATGAATAAATCCTACTATAGAAATTAAAGCTATGTCTGACCCTCGTGTTGAAACGTCCAAAGGAATGGAAAATAAAAAAAGAAGTCTTAACTATAATAAATGTAATTCAACTCTAAACATTTGCGATGAAATTTGGAAAAAATTTACTTGATTGAGAATCATGATTTAGATCGATATTTATATAAATCAGCCATTTGTAAAGGTCTCACCAAATAAACAGGCTGTCTTATAAAAATTAAAGGTTACGATATATTAAAGAGTCACTTGGCAATCAGAACCTATTGTGGACATAAAACCGAAAATGGGGCTTGTCGGAAATATAAACTTACAAACCGGAATTCAAACCATGGAAAGTTTGAGTTTTTTTTTTTTTTCAAATGATGCGGTAGTGCATTCTACAACACAGTTTAGTGTTACTTCAGGCTACGATCGAGATGTTCTCAAACAAAAATTATTAAAACAAACTGTGGAATAAATTTCCGAAAACTTGCTGTTTGATGAAGGTACAGACTTTGTTCGAAAAACAAAGTACAAAATCTCATGATGTATTGAGAAAAAATCGATCAGAAGCCTTACAACTAAGTGATAATCATACTGATGATTTCATTGACATAGACGAAGAATGAAAGAAAAATGAAGGTGACAAATATATACAAAAAATTATGCTCGGCCATTTATTGTAATAAAATTAATGCGTGAATCTGTTCAAAACCTTTTTTAATTTAAAGAACATCAAGGAAATTGGGATACAATCACCAGAGGAACGAAAGATAGCTTCAATAAAAGTTTTCAGTGAAAACAGAAAGTTTAACGATGAAGTTCATACCCCGCATCGTTCGGGAAAAATAATGAAAAAGCGTTTAGTACCTAAAATGGAAACCAGTGTATCATTGTCAGTACCTCAAAACGGAAGTAAAACGGGCGACTATTACACAAACACATGTGCATTTGATGCGCTAATACAAGCATTGTCTGCTGATAACAACAATCATTTTAAATACGATGGATTGTGGCATAAAGGAAGGAAGAGTAAAATTGTTAATTCTATCTCTATTGGAAAATGAATTAAATCGGCCATATAAAATTAGAAAAGAAATTCTTATTGAAATTTTTGGCATTAGAAATAATTGTGATTGTAATATCCAAGATGTCGCAGGTTATACTTTAAAATATTTACCAAGTTTGACTGTTAATTTAAAATGTCAGCATTGCGAAACTTACATTGAAGAAAGAAATTTCCTTCTAGACTAACTGGAATTATTAGTTATGAACAATTTGGGCAAACTAGTTATAGTTCGGGACATTTCGTTAGCTATTGCCAACATAAACAAAAATGGGGTAGATACGATGATTTAACAAAATATGTAGCGACCATCAGAAACGCACACGCCACCAGAGTAAATGCTCATATGGTGATAAATACTAGAATAGATAAGTAATAAGTACCATTAAATACCAATATCCATATGTTTACGGAATGACTTTTCTGTAGGCAGAACACCAAAAGACATTAATCCACACACCCAACCAAGAACCAAACACCCATCCAATATCTATGATCCCCCACCCATCCGATAACTATGACAACTATGAGAAGCGAATATTCAATCAGCTGGGGAGGCCCCTCATCCCCGCTGTAATGTAATGAGCATTTGTGTGCTTAATGTTGATGGTTAGTGCATTAATCATGCATATACTGCCAACCTCTGCAACCGAAACATTAAGGTTGTTGAACATTTTCAATCTATTTTATTTGGGGGAATTGTTTTTTTGAATTTCTTTAAATTTCTAAGTGTTGTAAATCTCTTCTTGTAATAGATTTTCAGCTTAAATTTTGTTTTGTGTATGTGGGACTGTTTTTATTTTTTCGGGATGGCATTTGATTTTCTTCATATATTTTTTAATTTTTCGGCCTGAAGAGTTAGTCTTTTAATGAATTTAGCGGAGAGACACACCTAAATTGAAAAGGCGTTTTTCGGGATGGTTTTCGGGTCAGCTTCACATACGTTGGTTGGTAAAATGAAACTAGTAATGGTGGAATCATATTGTTATTGTGGAATCGTGTCAAGTGAACGAATTGGGTATTGGCACCGACAAACAATTTTAATAATTTAGTCCAAAAATTACCCAAACATGGACTGACGACCGAGTCGGTGATTGTCTGACAACGGTACCATGAAATACCTGATTTCCGGAACACCTTAGTCAGGCAAAATATCCGAACGTGTTTTACCCCGCGTTATGTTAAGACTTATATTAGCGTATTTTACGGTTATTTGCTTGATGAACCAATCAATAAATAATTGGTCAATATTGAAGATATTTATCGGGCTTATTTGAGGGATTTGTCACGACTAATATCGAAATTATTTTTTAAAATATTCGGTACATTTGAGCGAGCACTTATTGTAAAACTATAGGGAAAATATTTTAATTCATATATTAATTCAGGTATTTATTACGGTATTTATAAAATACTAGCTGACCTGTGACTGAATAATCAGTCACGTGATTACATTTTATTAAATTTTTGGTTAAGAAATGATTAAGAAGATTTATTAAGATGTAAATTTGGTGCACTTTTATCAAAAATAAAGTAAACTCATATACGCTATTAAATATTTAATAAGAAATGTACAAAAGGATAATAAAATATGAATTTACATGCGTAGAATCACTACAAAACAACATTCTTTGTTGTAATGCGCCCGTCCCGATCAGCTGATTGATCGCTTGTCTCAACCATAAACACTTTGAGTCCGTCAAATGAGCGGCATCGTGAAAAGGCCACAAACACGGGGGCCGGAAAGTACACTTCTACCTTCTTCAAGCTTTGGCCCTAACTCTTGTTGATGGTTATGGCGAACGCGAGCTGGACGGGAAATTGGAGGCGAGACATTTTAAATGAGAAGGTGTCTTCCGAGTGTGAGAGCTTTATATGTGGCAAGAGAACGCGCTCGCCTTTTGAGAAGCCCGTTAGCAAATCACGTTCCAGACTGTAACGGTTTATTTTTACAACTCGCATCAATGGAACACATTGATAAGACCCTTGCTAGTGTTTAAATTCCTCATCAAAAGAACGATGGCGTTTACCTTTAGCGGGATAACATGGCGCGGATGTCCGGATCCTTCAATATTGTTGAGAAACTCGACATGTAGGCGGAGTTCCTCATTCATGTCGTCACTCTCAACTTTATCAACACTAAGTTTGACTTCTTGTCCGCCGGGCAGGAGGTCAAGCACCTGCTGATTGATTAGCGCACAATCATCATTCTTGGGTGCAAGGGTGGCGTGCTCCTCGATGGTGCCCTCGGCTAGTGTTGTGTTGATGTCACCATACACGAAATCGATTACACGTCTGTCTTTGATTATGAGCGCGACCCCTGGCATGATGCTGGCCTCATCTATCATGATGAGTCGCGCGCTTCTCAACTTGGTAGCGTGAGAGAAGTTTAGCTTCATTGATGAACCGGCAGTTTGAAAATGTTGGAAATATTGGAAAAATATTGGAACCGGCAGTTTGAAAATGTTGTGTAGCGTACGTCCACCTTCCATCAAGCTCGTGGCGAATCCAGTGAAGACGGAGCAAATGGACTCCAAGCCACGCCCCTTGGCAAATGCAATGAGTGATTGCAATACAAATGTCTTGCCACAGCCATCGGGAGCGTCAACGTAAAAGACCTTTGCTGACAGGTCTTCATTTGCACTCGCATACATGTTGTCGAAAGCACCATTGGTAAATACTAAAATTTCAAAAGGGAAAAGCACCCAATTGCCGTAGCGCGCAACTTTACATCTAAATATTTAATAAGAAATGTACAAAAGGACCGCTGTATTTGTGTGTTATTTTCATTTGTATATGAATAATTGTGACGTACTAAACTAATGTACTTATGTAGATTATATAGTCGATTAACCACCACACAAAAAGCAGAAACACTTCACGCTAGTTCAAGCATGAAATTAAGAGCTTAATAAATTATCCGATTACGAAATATACTTTGGACACAAATCAACCGCATATCGGGACGAAACTTCCCGCTTAACCTTTTCGCATAAATTAAGAGATCCAATGACTTTTGCCTGAAATCGGACGAAAATGATTATTCCAAACTTTCCATAGATATTATGTTTGTGTAAGTACTATGGTCAATCTTCACTCGCAAAATTTTGTCATGACGATAGAGTGCCATGGCAAAATTGTCTTTTTACACTGACAGAACACCAAAATGTTTGTATGTATGTAGAATCATTTTATGTTTTCTGTTTTGTTCTGTATTGTCACGGTGTAATGACGGTTCAATACAAACATATTTTGTCATGGCATTCTGGCGTCCTGATTAATTTATAAGAGGTACAGTATAGGAAAAACGTTTCTTGGCTTTTACACCTATTTCCCGTTCACGTACCTTAATAAAACATATTCTGCACATCTATGAAAAAATACCTTTCACCTGATATATGTTTCATTAAGATACGCGCACGGGAAATAGGTTAAAAAGGGTGTACAAACTAAAAATTAAGCGTATTAATATATGAGATTATATCTGATTTACAATTTAATATCATATTGACATTAATTTAAAATTTATTTAATTTCCTGTGCACGGGATTTGTTCACCGCTGATCTTTTCAGGTATTCCGGTACGGCCTTTTTAATTTGGACATGGCTAATTTGCAAATCCCTTGCCATATAGTTGACCACGAGCTCTATTAAATTTAATAATAGAAAATGATCCGCAAAAATCAGTTTTGATACTTCTGAAAAATAAATATATATGTATATACATGGATTAGTATATGTAAATAATTTAACAAGAACATTTAATAAGAACACTTATACGCTTAAAAAACATAAACTTTACATCCCGATAAACATAACTAAATAGGTAATTGGTCACTGTTAATAATAGTTTTTACGCGTCAGGTAAAACAAAGGAAACTTATCTGATATTTTCTCTATGCTCTAAATATGTACATTACAAATTTATTTTCTAAATATTTTTTTTTTTATAGAAAACACGAGACCTTAGATATAATTTTAAATCGTTACCAACAATAAATCAATTATATTAGTAAAAATTTTCAACAAACGATTGAAAGTGATAACGATAAAAAATCGGTCACTGCTCATAATAAATTTCACGCGTCAGGTAAATCTATGGAGAAATATCCGATATTTTTTTAATGAGATCTAAAAACATAACCAAAACTATTCTCTTATTTAATAATTTTCTAAATAAAATTACTCGATAATTTTAAATAAATTACCAACAAAAAACAGTTATACTATCTAGTCCTAAATTTTTTACAAACATATTAAAAGTGGTATGTAAGCAACATGGAATAACATGTTCGGGTAAAATTAAATAAAATTTACCGACGAATACAAAATACTCACAAATACTTGTAAAGGATTTCACTACAATATCTAGTACTTTTAATTTTCTTAAAATATAAAAAACGAAAACTCACCTTGGTTTGGAACACTATAAAAATCTTTAAACCACTTAACAATAAATTTTACTTTGATTTCCACAAAATATACTATCAAAAATTTTCGAACGTCCGCTTAGAAATATTTTTGAAGTGCATCTAATTAATAAAAAAATTGTATGACATAAATTAGACGGCAATACACACACACTTATAAATAAACAAAACTTTGGCGGAATTTGTATGTTCTTTTGTTTTATGTTATTAAAAAAATCTCAATGTATTGCGAACACCTGTAACAATAAAATTTTTAATTTTGTCTCGGCACGTTTTCGTTTAGAAACACGTGGATATTCGGGTAAAATGGGACCGATGTAGCTTTTTTTTTGTCTCGTCTCGTTTTCGTTTAGAAACTCGTGGATTTTTTTTTTAAATTTTATCCGAGTGTCGGGTAAAATGGGACCGATGTAGCTTGTACGGCGAGAAATTGTTTGTCGGGGGCGTTGTTGTTATTATTGGGTTAAAATTTGTGTGTTGCTATCGAACAGGACCATTGTACCATTAGCCAGCTTGCGTTTATGTTCGGTGGAGCCATGTCTAAAAGTTTTAATATTTTTGTTGATAATAGATTGCCATGAGTGGGGTCTATTAATGAGAACAGGTACTCGTGTCGAAATTTTACTTTACTCAATGCTTTATTTGTATATAAACGGTCTTATTTATACATAAAATTTCTACTATCCAAGCAGTTTACAAGAAATGCAAAAAATAAATAAAAGTGAAAATTTATTATTTACTCCTTTGGTGTCGGGTGTCCGGTAATATTTCAAACTGATTATTCTGCTTGTATTCTCAACAATAGGTTTCCAATAAAAATACTAGAGTTTTTATAGTAGTTCTTGTGATAGTCCCACTTATCTTCTGTTTAGAGTTCGAATAGTAAATTTTCAGTTGCCACAGTGTTCGTTTTGTTAGTTTTTTCTTCGGATACATAATTTTGGGAGGATATATTTTCCGGTTTCCTAGTTTACGGCTTTATTGCGGAAATTGAAGGGTAATAAAATTGTAATGCAGAAAACTATTGTGTTCACAATACCTCCATTTTGCTAACCTTCAATGATGTGCGGTCGCCATTTCTCCAACTGACGGTTTGAAGATGTAGGTTAGTTATTTTTCCTGCCTTTACTTTAGCTCATTCAATATGGTTATTCTGCGGATATCGTTCGCATGACATTGCATGTGAACCGCTAGATTTATACTGAAATTGAACGACGGGAAAATCTTCTTGCCGATACACAAAAATTGTGACGTTATCTTTTGTGTTACTGTTTTAAATATTGAATTAATTAAGAATGATTAGAATCAAGATGATCATATCATTCCTAATGATAGTGTGACATTTATTTTAATAAAATATGATCTTTAAATTGAATTTGTTCAAGTTTGAATACACAAATAATTAGTTTGACCTCTAACGGATCACAAAAAATAAAAAAATGTAAACAGAAAGCTAACAAAATCATAATTTTTGAACTCTTATGTTTTAATGAATTGAATTAAATTATTAAAAAAAAAAAACTTCTTTATATTTTTGTGTGGATTGGCATGAGAATATAAGTGGTTCGATATTAATGGGATGAGAAAATTTGTCATGTACAAAAAAAAAAGAGATAAATTCATTGTTTGTTTGCAAATATTGTTTTAAACGAATTTGATAAGTGTACGACGAGATGTTGTTATAAGCAATGCATTCTCTTCACCTTCTTATCTGCGTTTTTGGTAGCACCACTTTTTGGTTCGCACATTTATCAAAATTAGCGCGCGAAAACTTTTGCCGCAATAATAAATTTGTCAGCGTAATGTATTATGTACCAAAAAAAAACTGTAATACAATGTGGTACATTAATAATACTATTATGAAGCTGAACAAATCCTTCTTATACCATACACCAGTTTCAGAAATCAGAATCGTTTTTTCTCACACTCATCAAAACTCATTTTCTTTTATATCATCTACCCAAGTGATCAGACACAATAAAAAAAAACACTAAACCATCAAAGATTAATAAATTCAATAATCTCGCACTCAGTGACAGTCACATATCAACTCAGGCAAAATCTTAAGTGACATTTTATTAAATAAAATAATAGAACACAAAAATATGGTCGGTATATTGAATTCGATTAGCATTTATGAACATAATTCACTCAAAACATATAATTCATAAAATACATTGTACAAAAATGGGTTTTACCAAACACAACATGAGGTCAAAACCATATTTTGTAATTTCTAATGCTAATCGAAAAATAAACAAACAAAATAAAAATACTTGATGTACTTTTTGGTTGAAAATGGATTTTACAATTTTATTTGGGTATTTCATTCCTTGTTTGGTGCGGATTATATACGATCCTCCTTTTCTATAAAAGGATAATAATATTGCAAATTATACTGTGGTGTTATATGCCATGGTGATGCATAATCGAGAACAGCATTCGTGTGATGATTGCTTGTTTGTTGGTCGTAATCTCATTTTAATTCATTTTATACAATATGCAAAACCCTCATATTTGGTAGGAGCCGTTAATTAAAATAAAATTATATATAATTATTTATTTAAATAATCGTTAAAACATTAATAACTTTACCACTGTAAACTTCTAATCTGATGTTGCGTTCAGCATCGACCACATAGTTGCACCTCTATTACAGTTACAAAAACATTCAATGAAATGATTACACTGAATTTTTTTTTTCAAAATTGGACTTGTAACTACAATTCAAGGATATTTTTTTATTCTGAACTGTTCACTTTCACGTCTCAATTTTTCCAGTTTAATGGCGGCAACGAAATACCTTGTTAAAGTTAGCCGAAAGATTCCAGCCGAAAGATAATGCAGATAGTGTCTTTGCTATCCCAGCCGAAAAAATATACGATATGATTTTTCGATAAAGCGGTCAATAGATTCTATATAATCCGCTCCTACGTGCGGCACTCATAGTGCGGCATGTTTGCTAATATCCTATGTCCCCCGAAGTTCAAATCTAAAGCGGGGGGAGCGCAGCGACGTCCCGCGTGCCCGTGAGAGTTGTCGAAGCCGTTAGCCTCTACACTTATTGCATTTGTCTAGTTAGTGTTTCGGCTGGGATAGCATAGACACTATCTGCATTATCTTTCGGTTGGAAACGTTCGGCTAACTTTAACAGTATCAACGAAATAGTGGTTCTATTTCTTAGGTGCTATAAAAATTCAGAAGTAGTACCGTAAAATAACCGATTCAGACAGAAGTAAAATTCAAGGTTAATCGTAATGCAAGATAACATGTGGCCAAACACGGAAGTATTAAAAGAAAAATTTATTTCCATATACCTAATGGTTTGGTTACAACAACAAACAGATTTATATTTTGCTTTTTGCTCATTTAAAGTTCTATGCAATATTTTATGAAGCGTGATAGTATTTATTGTTGTTGTTTTTCATTACATTCTCCATATTTATTCAAAATAATCACATAGTTGCAAAGTAGATCACCACATCAACTAAAAACTAACCCCGTTGATCTGGAGTTAATGGTTTGGTTCAAATTTTTAATATTTCAAGTGAAAACGCACTTACACTTTTGGTGTATGGAAGAAGTCTGCTAAATTTCACAAATTATTAAGCCCGGAAGTAACAATTTTTACAAATGTTCCAACATGTTATCAATTTAAACCATGACTTTCAAAAATTTATATTGTTTGCCTTTTGGCGCTACATTCCATGAAGGGATTTGGCCGCCTACGATATTTTTTGAAAATGGTCAATTTGCAACAAGTGGTTAAGAGAAAAGATAATCGATCGAGTTTAGATCTCGGTCTTCCTGATAAATCCGTCACGTAATAGTTCTTCCGAGAATTCTACTTTCACTAGAGCTTACCTCAGAATTTATTGAATTTCGACCAAAAATGTTTGTTAATTATCAAACCTATTATTTTGCACTCAAGTACAAGCTTTAGGATGTCACTTACCGTTAGCGTAAACCGCGACCAGTGCGGTCTACTAGAATGATTCAATGTAAACTGACACTAAATTTTGCTCTGTTGATTGTCAACTAACCAAACAAAGAGTCGCAAGAAGAATGCAACATTTAATTTTCCTCTTTAAAACAAATGAAGTGTACTGTGCCAATGCCTCCTGAACTACCGGCCGCTTACACCAAATGATGACGACACGCCATGTCGACGCTGTTATTGCATTTTTAGCTCAAAACAGAATGAGAGAATGAGAGCGAATGAGGCGAGCGAAATCGCCTGTCATATTACAAAACACCGAAGAAAACATGCAATACAAACACAACCATCGACGCAGGCGACGACGATTTTTTCGTTGAAATAAGTTTAGAGTTTATTTATATTTTTACCACCGACGAAACAATGTTGCCAACTGTTTTTTTTATATATATATAAGTTGGTTCGGTAACGCCCCAACGTCTTATGCAAAACAACATAAAACAAACAATTTTTATAATTTTAAAATTTTTATTATCCGAGTATGCTAATTTTCTAAAAAATTTTGAAATAGATAAAATATGTCGTCGTTATTTCATTTGTGGTTGTTTTTTTATCGCCATACGCTGTCTCGCTTGCTTGTTCTGTTAGCTACAGCGATATTGGGGCGATATTTTTTATGAATTCGTCGACGCTCCTCGTTGTCGCTCTTGTTCTGTTTCGAGCTATTGTCTCTTTTCGCTCCGCCTCGTTCTCTTAAAATCAAAATAAATTTTATCGTAGAAAATAATAAAACAACAAAAATATTATTTCGTTCCCCGCTTCCTATTGGAATTTGTATTGAAAAAACAAAAATAACATAACATAACATAAAAGTTTAGATCCCAGAATCGACCCCAATATATTATTTAAAATCAAGAAAGTTTTCTTTAATACTTCTAAATAAAAATCAAAGTTAGAAGTCTTTGATTAAATCAAAATTCTATACAGTATTTTCATTTTCTGTAGAAACTTTTAACTGAAAAAATTAAAACTTGAATTTCAAGTATAAGCTATCTCGGAATTACCTGATACTAAAGGTTTCTGGGGAGATCGATGTTGTAATCCCTTTAATGAAAAAGTACATAGAGGAAAAGACCTGCGCAGAGTTTCGGCTGAATTCCAGTCTAAGCACACTAATATTCCCGTTAATGCTTTGATTTGTCAAAATTGTAGAAAAAAGAGCTACGCAAATTCGCACAACTCTTCATATGATTCTATACATGACTCAGTTTTGGAACCGGAGAATGAAATTGACGAAGCACCTGAGCCTAAAAAATTACGTTTATCACGGGAAGATAAATTAGAACAACTTATGAATGGCCTGAAAGAAAAGTTTTCTTCTCTACCTAAAAACGATCCGCTGAGAGTGTCAATCTTGACAATAATACCTGATTGTTGAACATTACGAGATATTGTAGAGGAATTTAATTGTTCGACCATAACCGGCAGCGATTCGGGCTTTTATTTCTGCCTGCATTTCATTCAGTGATGTTATAACTGACCTGAGGTATTTAAAGTTTTCGACACCATCAAAATTGTGGTCGCCAATTCCGAGATTTGCCATAGAGATGTTCCTGGGTGTTGCTAGATATTTGGTTTTACTCCTGTTCACCTCCAAACCAAGTCTTCTTGCGCAGCGATCGAGCGGTATGAAACTGTCTTCGATATCGCTAGGTCTTCGGCCAAGAAGCACGATATCATCTGCATGTCCAAGAATTTGGCCGGATTTATTAAATATACAGCGCGAAGTTTCGATGTTGCTTTTTCTCACTACGTACTCAAGCGGAAAATTGAACAGTAAAGGCGCGAGTGCACCTTGTCGAACACCAGATGTTATTTCAAAGGAGTCTGACACAGTCCCTTCAATTACGATTCTACATACAGACCCAGACGTTGTTAATTCACACAGCGAAACGAGTCTCTCTGCGATTCCTAGGCATATGAGCGCGGCCCATAGGTTGTCGCGGCTTATACTGTCATATGCCTGTCGGAAGACTATATATAGTTGATGTATGGTTATTTTGTACTCCCAACATTTTTCCAAGATCATATTCATGGTAAAACACTGGTCCGTGGTTGATCGGTTGGGTCGAAAACCACATTGATAGTCGCCAATGATGTTTTCGGCGAAAGGGATGAGTCTGGCAAGTACAACATTAGCCAACACTTTGTAAGCAGCGTTCAATAGAGCTATGCCACGATAGTTTTCACATTTAAGACGGTCGCCTTTTAACATCGAAAATGTTTTTGGCGTCGCATTATATAGAAAAATGCAACGAAATGTTGTCCCAAGAAAGTGCAACGAAATAAAAAAAATAAAAATTAATTAAACACGAGAGAACCAAAACACGCTGGTGTGCCAATTTTGTTTTGTGCTCTCTCTATGCACCCATTTCTCATCTACGATATAAATTAGTGAGCGTAATATACAAATAAAAATAAAAAAACAAAAAATAAAGTAAATACG
This sequence comes from Nephrotoma flavescens, assembly GCA_932526605.1. Classification (NCBI taxonomy): domain Eukaryota; kingdom Metazoa; phylum Arthropoda; class Insecta; order Diptera; family Tipulidae; genus Nephrotoma; species Nephrotoma flavescens. The sequence goes on along the minus strand of OW052222.1, from coordinate 175,058,412 downwards.
AGAGAATCAAAACACGTTTGTGCGCAGAAAATCTATTTTTCGGCTCAAACTTTTTTATTTTTTAATAGATGGAGCAAAGTTCGTAGCCTTTTTTGTGTGACGTTGAAACAAAGAATTTTCTTATTTAAAATGAACTTTATTCAACCAACTATGTGCAATTTTGATCGATGACCTTTTGCCATTTTTCTGGTAGAGCCATGATCCCATCACTGTAAAAGTTCTGTTGTTTAGAGGCGAAAAATCGAGACAACTCATTTTCGCAGGCTTCTTTTGAACTTAATGTAAAACCGTCTTAATGTGGTTCTGCATGGACCGCAATAAATGATAGTCCGATGGTGCAAGGTCAGGACTATATAGCGGGTGCTTCAAAACTTTCCAGCCAAGCTCTCTCAGTTTCTGCCGGGTCATCAATAATGTGTGTATTCTTTAGCGTTATATCATGATGGAATACAACGCCCCTTCTGCGCTGATCAATTCTGGAGGTTTTAACTGAATTGCTTGCCTTAAACGCATTAGTTGCTGATAGTATAGATAAGAATCAATTGTTTGGCCCGGTGGCAGCACCTCATAATGCACGTTTCCTCTCCAATCCCATCAAACACGCAGCATTACCTTTCTTGGCGTCCATCATGGCTTTGATACCGTTTGGGAAGCTTTGCCTCGTTTTCATCCGTGATCTTTTTCGCACAACGTCATCGTATCTTATTCACTTTTCATCATCAGTAATCATTCGCTTTAAAAATGGCTCGATTTCGTTCCATTGCAGCAGAGTTTCGCAGATAGAAATCCGGTTCATTACATTTTTAATTGTTAATTCATGAGGTGCCCAATCGTTTTTTTTTGTATCCAGCCATTTTAAAATGGTTTAAAACCGTTTTGTGATCAATATTTAGTTCTTTACCAATTGCATGGCTGCTTATGGTCTTCTTCAATCTGCTGCATAATTTCATCGAATTTTCGAGTGGTTGTTCCACCAAAGCGAGGTTCATGTTTGAAATCCATATTTCCTGAATAAAAGCGCACGAGCCGTTTCTTTGCTGCTGATTTTGATAAAGCACCTTCTCCATAAACAGAACAAATTCTGCGTTTTTACCTTTGTCATAATAAAATTGCCAAATATATCGAATTTTTTCATTATTTATCTCCATGTTTTAAGTTATTGTATCTTTTTAGTCACTTCGCCGATTTTATGTTTTGTATGTCAACATGTCACCTTTCAAACACACATAAGAATTGCCCGATACGATCAATGGTTACTGAAATATATGAATGTAAAGCCATCTACCGGGAAAAAGGCCTCGAACTTTTGTCCTATCCAATATTTCTAGGTCTATATAGATACAATTAATCTAGCCCAAAACAAATCAGTTGGCTTAAGCTTTTTTATTTAGGCATTAAGCAAGATTTCAAGCCCCATTTTCAATGTTTAAATTTTTAGCCTTAGGCTCAAACTTGGGATTTTTTTATGCAACGGACATATGAGCGCGGTCTTCCAATTCTCAGGCAGCTCTTCTTGGTCCCAAATACAGACGACGAGGTCGTATAGACTTGTTGCAAGAGTAGCACCTCCGAGTTTAATCAATTCTGCGGGGATTCCATCGAAACCGGGTGCCTTTCCGTTTTTCAACCGACTAACAGCTGCGTCTACTTCCTCCACTGTGGGATATTCGACAAAGACCTCTTAACCTGGAGGAGCCATTGCTCTAATGGGGGTCACGTCGTCAATCCGATTTAGCAGAGTTTGTAAGTAGGTTTGCCATACTGAGAGAACATCAGCCACGTTTCTTCTCAACTCTCCATTCCCGTCTTTGATGGCTGTACTTCTTGGGTAGAAGTCTTTAGTGAGATTCCTGGCGTTGGCAAAACAGTCCCTTGAGTTTCCTAGTTCCGCTTGGAAGCTGATGTTTTCGATGCATAATCTCATATGTTCGCGCTTCTTTTGCCGAAGGTATTTAGTCGTGGCTTTCCTAGCGCGGAGATATTCTGCTAGAGTGCTTCCAGTGATGCGAGCCAACCATTTTTCACGAAACGTTCGTTTATTTTCGACGACCCTACGGCATTGGCCATCGAACCAAGCATTGCGGGGCCTCGGAGGTCTTCTTCCGATGGTATTTTGCGCCGCGGTGGTTATGGCTGACTGTATAGCGTGCCACTGCTCCTCGATGTTAGAAGGAGCTTCTTCGTTGTTGCTGGGCCGCTCTAAATAGTTAGTAACAGCTAATTGGTAACACTGCAATGACGCTTGGTCTTTTAGAGCGTCGATATTCCATCGTTCGATCTCCACGTTACTTTCTGGATTCTCTTATGTGGGAAAAACGTACTTGATACAACTAAGTTGTACGTTATTGCCAGGTCGGTAACTCGTTGGCCGTTGTTGTTACTAGTTAGATGCAGACTGTTAGGACCGATGTGCGATGTATTTTCTGCACTCCTACCGATTTTTGCATTAAAGTCGCCTACGATGATTTTAATGTCGTGGTGCGGTATGTTATTGATGACTTCCTCCAGCTCGACAAAGAATAAATCTTTGATGTCATCCGATTTATCTTCGGTGGGTGCATGCACATTAACGATCGTGATGTTAAATTTCTTAGTGCGAAGTCTGACCGTGCACATCCGCATGTTCATCGGGCGGAAATCGATGATATGGTGCTTCACGCGCCGATGGATGAGGAAGCCAACTCCAAATTCTCCTCCGTTCTGATGGCCGCTGTAATGAAGAGTGTAACCATTGGTGGTGTCATGGATCCCACTCCCCGACCATCTAAGCTCTTGTAGTGCAAGTACGTCTAATGTGTAACTCTTTGCTTGGTTCGAAAGGTTCTGGAGATCTCCAGGTCTTAAGAGGCTAAGCACGTTCCATGTTCCCATTTTTAAAGCGTTGTCCGTGTACAATTTCCGAGGTCGAGTTTGTAATGAATCCGATATGGTAATCCGAGGCCTTTGTTTAGAGTTCATAACTTAAATGGTTCTTATGAGGGAAGGTTGTTGGCCTGCTGCTCAACCCGCTTGTTACGTGTGTGGGTCACGTACTGGTGAGAATCTTGAGGCATCCAGTCCTACCTTGAACACAATATAGCGAGCCGCTTGATACAAGACAGACGCCCGATTCAGCCGCTCCTAACCTGGAAAACAGACGCTGGTTATTATCCTTCTACCCTTGTCAAAATGATTGAAAATATGAATATTCGTCTGATCAAATTTTAAACACTGATAAAATCTGCCTTTTCTGTAAGAAAATACCAAGCAGGACATTTGTGCGGAAAACAACTGAAAAGAGTGCTAGTGGTTTCAACGTGACGAAATATCGCATCACATTTTTGCTTCGCAGCAATGTCAATCGTATTTCAAAACCTCTCAGTTAATCGATCATTCCGATCACAAGCATGAAAAGGAGTCAATGTAAAGGAACGTCTAGTTCATTGGATGGCAAATAAGAAAGCCTGGATTACGGAGTCAGTATTGAGCGGGTGGTTCAACAAATTGTTTATTTCCGTTTATTGTTTTTATAAAATGGATGAGAATGAATCACTAATTGTTGTTGATGTGGGGAAAAAACAAAAACAAAAAAAAAATAGTTTTGTCCGTGCCTAATATAAGGCCATCCACTTTGAATGCTTGCTGGAAGAACGTTTGTCCCGATTGTGTTAAAATTGTTGACACTGCTCCATCAAATTTAGCCGATGAACTGTACATGGAAATAATCAACTTAGCACAAGCAGTTGGTTGTAGGGGACTGCAATCGAATAGTGAGATAAAAATGAAGTAACTGCAGACATATTGCTTAATGATAAGGAGTTGCTAGAAATAGCATAAAACACGATCACCGTAAACTACGCAGCAGTTTAATTCTTGAGGAGACCTTGGTAAATAAATTAGACTGAAAGACCCGCTACATTTAAATAGGATTTAAATTCTTGTATGAGTCGCTACAAAGAACTTTATAAAGAACTATCAAAAACCAGTACACAGCGAAAAATGACAGAATTTTCTGTAAAATTAATTCAATCTGCTACGAGTAAAATTATGCCTGAAAATTTCTCAGATTTATGAGAAAGTGAATTGCCACAGAACACAAATGATACTGTGAAAACCATTTCCAATGAAAACAGGAATCTCACACAAACTCGGCACAAATGAACGCGCGTACTAACCGAAAATGAATAGGATTAAAATTAAATAAAAATTAAATCCCGTATTCCCAGGTCCTGAATCTGTGATCTTTTTATTTTTTTGTCAAAAGGTTGAAGACGTGCTATTATCAAATCTATATGTATGTATATGTGTTGTTGTATGAAATAATATATGTACATCTACCCAATGAAAATTAAATTTGTAGTTTTTGGTGAATTTATTAATTTAATAATTAGATCCAATATCCAATTACATTATTTTAATTTTTATACCATCAAAATTTTTTTTTTAACACGATATTCTTTGGAACATATCTATCGTGTAAACGCAGACTTGGGTGTATTACAAATAGCATTTACCATGTTACTAAAAATTGTTCACAAATTAAAAACGATCAGGGGCGGTATGTTGTGCCATCACTTTGAATCGAAATTCTAAAAAAGTCGAATGGCGGTATGTTGAATCAATTTCGAATCGCGATAAATGATCGAGTTTCATCATTTAAAACCAAAGTAATAATAAATATAGCTGACATTTCATTCTAGAAAAAGTATTGCAAGATTAAAAAACGATAAAATTCGAAAATGATACAACTTTCACGTTTTCGATTCGAAGTTATGGTACAACATACCGCCCCAGGACATGGATTCCGTTCGCTTTTTACAATCCAAGTTGAATTTTGCCGAAACGTCATTTAGTGGTGTGCATATTGGTACACGTGTTTTTTTGTTTTGTGTTTTTGACGTCATTTAAGAATACAAAATAATATGTTAAGTACATAATTTGTGAATTTATTCAGGGGACATAACACCTTCAAATTTTCAAAAAATCGAAATTTTTTTTATCATAGAATATGTTGAACGTTTAAAAACATGATTTTAATGATATAAACATGAAAATCTCAAAAAAAAAATTGTATTTATGTTTTATTTATTGCTAAGCGCGCCTAATTTAAAGCGCGATAATTTAAACGCGATTGTCTCGAAATGACGTTTTTCAAGTTGGCGTGCAGATTGAGAAAAAACTATTAATCCAATCGTTTTAAAATTTTAACACGTTGATCTATATATTTTTCTGTTCAGAACGAACCACGGAAGGAATAATCGGCTTTCAATTTTTTGAGTTACAACTAATTGGGGGGGGGGACAAAAAAGCTGCATTTTCGAAAAAATGCCGCCATTTTTTTTATTTTTGAACCAATTTTTTTCCTTTTAGTTCATTCCAAGGGCGATTTAATGCTGAATAAAATCCCGTTTTTTTTTAGACTTTTCTGAGAGCAATTCGATGCACGCCGAGAAATTTTCGGCGTTTTTGGAAAACCCTTGTAGCAGACGACAGTGGGCTAAAAAAATTAAAAAAAAAAATTTTGTATGTCAATGGAAAGTTTCATTAAGATATCTCTTTTTATTCCAAAAAAAAATCTTTGAAAAACTTTTTTTTTTCAATTTTGAAGGTGCTGTGTCCCCTTAAATTTCACCATACCTCCTGTTAAATTAATAAAGTGTTCCATTTAATTCCCTATATAGCTTAATCAAATTCCTAGTAAATAAATCTAAAAGTAATTTCATTATCATCAAAAAATTATTTTCATACATTCAAAAGTAAAAAACAAAAAATAATTTTTTATGCATTTGTTCGTCTTCCTTCTATCATTTCCATATTTCTACTAAATATAGGGCCCTATTCCATGGAACAAATCTGCTGTCAGCAAAAATAAAAGCGAGAGAAAAATATAGATTTTACTGGTTGTGTACGAAACAAAAAATGTTGTTAGTAAAACTTTACTGAGACAATAGTTGTGATGGTGGTAGTTTGTTGCCATAATGCTGCTATAAAAATGTAAATTAGAGTATTTTTTAGGGCAGCATTTTTCACACATCTACAAAAAATGTATGTAAAGATAAGAAATTTTTTTCACACTCATACAAAATAAGTCGTTCGCCATTTTTATAGTCCAATGACGATTTGATTTTTTTTGTGTTGAAATTTGTTACCGTTAGTGATTTTTTGTGGTATATACAGTCGTGTGCAATATAATGGTAATTCTATGAAATTTTTAAATAATACATTTTTTTTACAAAATCATCAATATCAAAAATTGAAACATGTTTTTTTAATTGTCAGTCTCTTCTAGAAAACAAAACATTTATTACATTATCGCGTCATTGTGACCACAGATCGAACTATCGTATTCAATTTTAATTCAATTACGCCACCTGTGCAAATTAATAGAGAAGTTTAAGCAATCTTGTTAAAAAATAGTTATTCGTAGGAGTTAATTGATTTTTACATAAAGATTTAATGTTTGGTGATGTACCCATTATTTTAAGCCTCCCCATAGAATGTACCAGTGATTGACATCTTTCAACTGGGATACTCCATCGACCGTTTTGAACGTTTTCGCAAAGCTCATTTAAATTTCTTGGCCTCGGCAATTTACTAAAACCTCGTTTTAACTCACCCCTTAGATTTTCTATTGGATTTAAATCGTGAAATTGAGCTGGCCATCCCAGAAGAATGGAACGGTAGCATGCTATCCCTTAAATGTATAACTACATATAATTTTTTATTCCAAAATTTCCGTAGATCTAATGTATAGACCATGCAACACCATACAAGACCATTAGGATTGGCCAAAAGAAAATGGCGGTTCGACGCACGCTGTACAGCGAAACTGTCAAACATGGCGGAGGAAACATTGTGCTATGGGGGTGTTTCTCATATAGTGGTATAGGGCCTATATGCTGGGTCCTCTAAAATCTCTATAAAAAAATTTATGTGGAGAACATTTAAGAGATAGCACGCTTCCGTATACTGATGCAAAGACGTCCTTTCGCTGGGTGTTTTAGCAGGACAGTGATCCGAAGCACAAGGCGAATGTGGTAAAAGACTTGTTTGCTGCAAATAAAAGTAATGTAATGGGATGGCCAGCGCAGTCTAAACAGATCCAAACCCACTAGAAACCCTGTGGGGTGAGTTAAAACGTTGTTTAAGTAAATTGTGAGGCCAAACAATTTAAATGAGCTTTGCGAAAACGTTCAGAACGGGTGATGGAGCATCCCAGTTGAAAGATGTCAATCACTGATAGATTCTATGGAGAGGCGATGTAATGTGGTGAATAAAAATAACGAGTACATCACCAAATATTAATTCTTTATCTAAAAATCAATTAATTCCAACGAATAACTATTTTTTAACAAGATTGCTTAAATTCCTTATTAATTTGCACAGATGGCGTAATTAAATTAAAATTGAATACGATAGTTCGATCTGTGGTCACAATGACGCGATAATGTAATAAATGTTTTGTTTTCTAGAAGAGACTTACAATTAAAAAAAACATGTTTCAATTTTTGATATTGATGATTTTGTAAAAAAAATGTATTATTTAAAAATTTCATAGAATTACCATTATATTGCACACGACTGTACATATATTAAAATTAAAATATATGAAAAAAACGAATTGTACGAAAATGTACAAATTATTTATGAAATTTTTAGGTTATGCCAAAATGTAAAACCATAAAATTGTAAAAATGAAAAAAAAAATATTTTTGTTCTTTGTCACTCTTATGAAGTTTAAAAAAAAATATTTTTGCGTATTATCAGCAAAAAAAATTGCTGGCAGCAAATTTTTTCCATGGAATTAAAGCATAAATAAATAACAAAAAAATTGAGTCTGCGTTCGACCAGACGGTGGAAGTGAAACTTCGTTGACACACGCGCACAGTATTATATTATTTTATTTACGTTTTAATCTAAAATCCACTCGTAGGACTTCTTACATTCCATAGCTTCTGCGAAGAAGTCAATAATCTTTCTGGAATCGCCAGAATTAATAGGTATATTAAAGGGTGTATTGTCACCTCTCTTGTGGTTATTATATTTATTGATAAATTTGCTATTGAACTGCAGCTCTGGCTTTACTGCTCAGTGCTATGCTGATGTTCGGTTTGGTTGCCGAGTAAATATCTTAATGTACTTTCTGACTTATTTTCAGATGCAGACTATTACGTTAATGCATCTAAAACTAGTATGTTAGTCCTTAATAGACGTAAAACTATTGGCACAATGTCTGCTCCTTCTCTTTTTCCGGAAACCATCGCCAGATTCGACATCGTGATGATTTGATATAATTTGTTTGGTTTGATTTGATTTGATATGATTTGATATGCCTTGATATGGTTTGATATGATTTGATATGATTTGATGTGATTTGATATGATTTGATATGATTTTTGATGTGATTTGACATGCTTTGATATGATTTTATATGATTTGATTTGATTGTGTTTGATTTTTGATATGATTTGATATAATTTGATATGATTTGATCCGATTTGACATGATTTGATATGATTTAATATGATTTGATATGATATTTGATTTTATATGACTACCTTTGATAAGACTTGATATGATTTTATATGATTTGATATGATTGGACATAATTTGATATGATTTGATATGATTTGATAGTGATTTGGTATGACTTGATATGGTTTGATATGATTTGATATGATTTGATGTGATTTGATATGATTGGCTTTGATTTTTGATATGATTTGACATGATTTGATATGATTTGATATAATTTGGTATGATATTTGATTTGATTTGATAAGACTTGATATGATTTGATATGGTTTGATATGACTTAATATGATTTTTGATATGATTTGATATAATTTTATATGATTTGATATGATTTGTGATATGATTTTATATGGTTTTTGATATGATTTGATATGATGTTATATGATTTGATATGATTGGGTTTGACTGTTGATATGATTTGATATAATTAGATATGGTTTGATCCGATTTGACATGATTTGATATGATTTGATATGATATTTGATTTTATTTGATATGACTACCTTAGAAAAGGCATGATATGATTTTACATGATTTGATATGATTGGATATAATTTAATACGATTTGATATGATTTTATAGTGATTTGATATGGTTTGATATGATTTGATATGATTTGATGTAATTTGATATGATTTGATATGATTTTTGATATGATTTGACATGATTTGATATGATTTTATATTACTTATTTTCAGATGCAGGCTATTACGTTAATGCATCTGAAACTAGTATTTTAGTCCTTACTAGACGTAAAACTATTGGCACAATGTCTACTCCTTCTCTTTTTGCGGAAACCATCGCCAGATTCGACATCGTGATGATTTGATATAATTTGATTGGTTTGATATGATTTGATAGTGATTTGTTATGCCTTGATATGGTTTGATATGATTTGATATGATTTTATATGATTTGATATGATTTAATATGATTTGGTATGATATTTGATTTGATAAGACTTGATATGATTTGATATGATTTGATATGGTTTAATATGACTTGATATGATTTTTGATATAATTGATATGATTTGATGTAATTTTATATGATTTGATATGATTTGTGATATGATTTGATATGGTTTTTGATATGATTTGATATGAGTTGATATGATTTTATATGATTTTTATATGATTGGGTTTGATTTTTGATATGATTTGATATAATTTGATATGATTTGATCCGATTTGACATGATTTAATATGATTTGATATGGCATTTGATTTGATTTGATATGACTGCCTTTGATAAGACTTGATATGATTTTATATTATTTTATACGATTTGATATGATTGGATATAATCTGATATGATTTGATTTGATTTGATATGATTTAATAGTGATTTGATATGACTTGATATGGTTTGATATGATTTTGTATGATTTGATGTGATTTGATATGATTTGATATGATTTTTTTATATGATTTGACATGATTTTATATGATTTGATATGATTGGGTTTGATTTTTGATATGATTTGATATAATTTGATATGATTTAATATGATTTGGTATGATATTTGATTTGATATGATTTGATAAGACTTGATATAATTTGAGATGATTTGATAAGGTTTAATATGACTTGATATGATATGATTTGATATAATTTTATATGATTTGATATGATTTGTGATATGATTTGATATCGTTTTTGATATGATTTGATATAAGTTGATATGATTTTATATGATTTGATATGATTGGGCTCGATTTTAGATATGATTTGATACAATTTGATATGATTTGATATGATCTTTGATTTGATTTGATATGATTTGATAAGACTTGATATGATTTGATATGGTTTGATATGACTTGATATGATTTTTGGTATGATTTGATATAATTTTATATGATTTGATTTGGTTTGTGATATGATTTTATATGGTTTTTGACATGATATGATTTGATATGAGTTGATATGATTTTATATGATTTGATATGATTGGGTTTGATTTTTGATATGATTTGATATAATTTGATATGATTTGATATGGTTTAATATGATTTGATATGATTTGGTATGATATTTGATTTGATTTGATGTGATAAAACTTGATATGATTTGATATGATTTGATATGGTTTGATATGATTTTTGATATAATTTGATATGATTTGATGTAATTTTATAGCATTTGTGATATGATTTGATATGATTTTTGATATGATTTGACGTGATTTGATATGATTTTATATAATTGGGTTTGATTTTTGATATGATTTGATATAATTTGATATAATTTAATATGATTTGATATGGTTTAATATGATTTGATATGATTTGGTATGATATTTGATTTGATTTGATTTGATAAGACTTGATAAGATTTGATATGATTTGATATGATTTGATATGACTTGATATGATTTTTGATATAATTTGATATGATTTGATCCGATTTGATATGATTTGATATGATTTGATATGATATTTGATTTGATTTGATATGACTGATAAGACTTGATATGATTTTATTTGATTTTATATGATTTGATATGATTGGATATAATCTGATATGATTTGATATGATTTGATAGTGATTTGATATGACTTGATATGGTTTGATATGATTTGGTATGATTTGATGTGATTTGATATGATTTGATATGATATTTTGATATGATTTGACATGATATAATATGATTTAATATGATTTGATATGATTGGGTTTGATTTTTGATATGATTTGATATAATTTGATATGATTTAATATGATTTAATATGATTTGGTATGATATTTGATTTGATATGATTTGATAAGACTTGATATGATTTTTGAGATGATTTGATAAGGTTTGATATGACTTGATATGATTTTTGATATGATTTGATATAATTTTATATGATTTGATATGATTTGTGATATGATTTGATATCGTTTTTGATATGATTTGATATGAGTTGATATGATTTTATATGATTTGATATGATTGGGCTCGATTTTTGATATGATTTGATATAATTTGATATGATTTGATATGATATTTGATTTGATTTGATATGACTACCTTTGATAAGACTTGATATGATTTTATATGATTTGATAAGATTTGATAGTTGTATCAAGTACGTTTTTCCCACATAAGAGAATCCACAAAGTAACGTGGAGATCGAATGATGAAGGAACGGAGAACCAAATTGATCACGTCATGGTGTCTAAGAGACACTCGACCAGTATATCTGACGTTAGATCCTACAAGGGTGCAGATATGGACAGCGATCATATGCTTGTCGTATTTAAATATAAGTGCAAACTGTCATCAAATTTCAACAGACAAGCACAAAAGACCGTTCGATGGAATGTGGATGCTCTAAAAGACCAAACGTCACTGCAGTGTTACCAATCAGCTGTCACTAACTATCTAGAGCGGCCTAGCAACAACAAAGAAGCTCCTTCTAACATCCAGTAGCAGTGGCACACAATACAGTCAGCCATTACCACCGCGGCGCAAAACACTATCGGAAGAAGACCTCCGAGACCCCGCAATGATTGGTTCGATGATCAATGTCGCCTGATCGTCGCAAATAAACAAAAGCTTCATGAAAAATGGTTGGCTCGCAACACTAGAAGCACACATGCAGAATATCTCCGCGCCAGGAAAGCCACGACTAAATACCTTCGTCAAAAGAAACGCGATCATATGAGATTATGCATCGAAAACATCAGCTTCCAAGCGGAAGTAGGAAATTCAAGGGACTGTTTTGCTAATGCCAGGAATCTCACTAAAGACTTCCACCCAAGAAGTACAGCCATCAAAGACGGGAATGGAGAATTGAGAACAAACGTGGCTGATGTTCTCTCAGCATGGCAAACCTACTTTCAAAATCTACTAAACCGGAATGACGACGTGACCCCCATTAGAGCAATAGCTCCTCCAGGTGATCAGGTCTTCGTCGAATATCCCACAGTGGAGGAAGTAGACGCAGCTATTAGTCGATTCAAAAACGGCAAGGCACCCGGTCTCGATGGAATCCCCGCAGAATTAATAAAACTCGGAGGCGCTACTCTTGCAACAAGTCTACACGATCTCATCGTATGTATTTGGGACCAAGAAGAGCTGCCGGAGAATTGGAAGACCGCGCTCATATGTCCGTTGCATAAAAAAGGCGACCGTCTTAAATGTGAAAACTATCGTGGTATAGCTCTATTGAACACTGCTTACAAAGTGTTGGCTAATGTTGTACTTGCCAGACTCATCCCTTTCGCCGAAAACATCATTGGCGATTATCAGTGTGGTTTTCGTCCCAACCGATCGACCACTGACCAATGTTTCACCATGAGGATGATCCTGGAAAAATGTTGGGAGTACAACATACCCATACATCAATTATATATAGACTTCCGTCAGGCATATGACAGTATAAACCGCGATAACCTTTGGGCCGCGCTCATATGCCTAGGAATTCCAGAGAAACTCGTTTCTCTGTGCAAATTAACAACGTCTGGGTCTGTATGTAGAATTGTAATCGAAGGAACTGTGTCAGATTCCTTTGAAATAACATCTGGTGTTCGACAGGGAGATGCACTCGCGCCTGTGCTGTTCAATTTGGCGCTTGAGTACGTAGTGAGGAAAAGCAACATCGAAACTTCACGCTGTATATTTAATAAATCAGGCCAAATTCTTGGATATGCAGATGATATCGTGCTTCTTGGCCGAAGACCTAGCGATATCAAAGACAGTTTCCTCCCGCTCGATCGCTGCGCAAGAAGACTTGGTTTGAAGGTGAACAGTAGCAAAACCAAATTTTTATCAACACCCAGGAACATCCCCATGGCAAATCTCGGAATTGGCGACCACAACTTTGATCGCGTTGAAAATTTCAAATACCTCGGGTCAGTTATAACATCATCCAATGACATGCAGGCAGAAATAAAAGCCCGAATAGCTGCCGCACATCGAGTTTTCTACGCCCAATCAAAATTATTGCGATCTAGACATCTATCGCAGTCGTGCAAGCTCGCACTTTACAAAGCACTCATAAGACCTGTGCTGGCTTTCGGAAGCGAGAGCTGGACCATGACCACTAATGATTGTAGATTGTTATCAACTTTCGAAAGGAAGGTCATTCGCTCCATCTTTGGTCCAATTAAAGTCGCGAACAATGAATATCGGATTCGCATGAACCACGAGATAAAGCAAATTCTTGGAGGTTGCGATATTATCGGATTCATCAAATCCAATCGAGTAAGATGGCTCGGCCACGTTGCAAGGCCCCCACAACAACGCATGACCAATAAAGTGTTCCATCAACAACCAGCCGGTGTGCGTCGTAGAGGAAGACCCCGACTGCGCTGGCGTGACGACGTCGAACAAGATCTACAGGCACTAGGATGTCGAAACTGGAGGTCGAGAGCGATGGACCGAGACGGCTGGAGGACCATAGTGCGGGCGGCAAAATCCCTTCATGGGATGTGAAGCTAGAGAGAGAGAGAGAGAGATAAGATTTGATATGATTTGATATGATTTTTGATACGATTTGACATTATTTGATACGATTTGATATGATTTTATATGATTGGGTTTGATTTTTGATGTGATTTGATATAATTTGATATGATTTGATATGATTTGATAAGACTTGATATGATTTGATATGGTTTGATATGATTTTTGATATGATTTGATATAATTTTATATGATTTGATTTGATTTGTGATATGATTTTATATGGTTTTTGATATGATATGATATGGTTTGATATGAGTTGATATGATTTTATATGATTTGATATGATTGGGTTTGATTTTTGATATGATTTGATATAATTTGATATGATTTGATCCGATTTAACATAATTTGATGTGATTTAAAATGATTTGATATGACATTTGATTTGGTATGACTACCTTTGATAAGACTTGATATGATTTTATATGCTTTTATATGATTTGATATGATTTGATATGACTTGATATGTGATTTGATATGATTTGATATAATTTTATTTAATATTTAAGATTTTTAATATTTAAGATTTAGGTTTTCTTATATTAATTTAATGTTCACTTGTAAGACCGTTGATCATATTCGTGTACATAAAAAATATGCCGGTATTAAGTTGGATGCGCTGTTTTTATCGCACTATAAACAAAATGTAAGGTGATTCTCAGTTACACCACATAACCCCAATATTTTCATCTCAGTTAATTCTCCTTCTTCTTCTTCCTGGTCGTCTTTATCACATATATGTGTTTTCCAAAGAAAACCGTACGTGTGTGTAAAAAATAAAATAAAATTAAATAACAAATTCAATTATAAATAAAACAAGCCTACTGCTATCCCGCAACGAAAGTGTCTACTGCACAAAAACGTATAATCATCGATTTTTCTCGCGTGACGCGGTTTCTCGACCAACATTCCATCCCAATGTGTACAACGGGCGCAAAGAAGTTTCACTTCAAAAATAACATCGATGTGATCGACAACGAACAGCCAAGGATTACAAAAATTATTTTATTTTTCAAATTTATTTATATTTCCTCAGTTAATGGCTTTAATGGCCTCACGTCTAATAGTTGTCCCGCTATCACACACATGCTGTGTGAGCGGCTATTAAAGTGTTAATCCACCTTATAATTTATTAAACCTTTTCTTCTTAATATTATTTCCATAAATAACACAAAAAATATAGATAAATGTACAATTAACTGAAGAATATTAAATTTATCAAAAACAATAATAAATTTTATTTTATTTAAGTTTTATCTAAATATACATGAAAAATTCACAAAAAAAATTGAAATCGAAACTATTTTCTTATCATCTGTCATTTTTTCCTTTGCTCGCGAGTTACATCACCAGAATGTTGATGACCTGTAGGAGCACATGGCTATCAACATGAATTGAAAGTAGCTCGCAAGCAGAGGAAAAAATACACATGATGTATTGTTTCACTACCGATAGTATCATTTATAAAACCGGGTCAACATCTTGGCGTAATTTCGTGTGGATTTTTCTTTGACACACACAATGATAGAAGATAACACCACACACTATTAAAAGTGTTTATTATACACTGTATACGTATACAAAATTCAACTTGAATTGAATGTGAAAAGCGAACGGAATCCATGTCCAGTTTGAATGGAAGGAAGAGCACGCGTACTATACTCAACGTTAAATTTGTTTTGGAAAAACATGCAATGAATGATAAATTTATTAAATATGTACCATTACGTCAAAAATTCCATTTATAGACAGATCTTGAAGCGTTATAGTGGTCACTACAGGTAACACGTTGGATCGAATGTCTACATAATTACAATTTTGAGTTCGAGCGTCAAAAGGGAAGTGCACGATGCCAAGTTTACTGCGGGCGATTGGGTGGAAATGAGAATAAAACCTATTACGTTTTAAGCTAGAGCATCATCGCCCAACACGATGTAAGTATTTCAATAAAACAACTTTACTGAAGGCTTTTTGGGCACAGTGAGAAATTTTTTATTAGAGAATGAATCTTTAAAATGAAAGTTAAGTCAAACAAATATTAAAAATTATTCGAAAACATAAAGTTCAAATATTAGAGCTGTTTTGAAAAGAAATTGAATCGATTAATTTGTCGGTTGTTCATTTTAAATAAACAAGAACATCGGCTTTACATCCTCGATCAGATGGAAAGGTTTAAGAGCTCCCTAGTTCAACTCGACACGACGTTCTTGGCTGATCGAATGCAAGGTAAATCTGGCATACATTATTCGTTCAAACTGTTTCGGTTATACAATTCGCGACGAAGAAAATAGTTATCACCGAAGCTTCTACTAACATGAGATGGACAATATACTATTATACCTAATGTAGGGTACCTTGGTGTAACTGTATAGAGGCGAAGGTTTGAATCCGTTCTGGACGAACTGAACACCTAAGTGTATGTGATCTCTTGTGTAAGTGTTCTACCAAATAAGTGTGAAGCAGAAGTAATGAAGGAGATAAATAATTAGCTCATATCGCTTAAAAGATGATCGATGCTAGGCATGACTCCACCCCACAGTTTAAAACAAAGTGTTTAAATAAATCAGTGCTAACCAGTGGGTTCCACTAAGCTCCACGAGATTGGTTTTGCTAATCTTTGCTTTGTAATAAAGTAAACCGGAAAGCTGTGGTCTCTAAACATATCTGACTTCGCTGATAAAACAAAGCTCAGATATGCAACGCGCTTCACTCTGATCAAAATATACTTCCATATTTTGACTTTGTAGCTGGATACAGATTAACTAAATAAACATTTCTGGGGCAAAAAATCTTTGGCAAATCCTATGAACTAATCGACCTTGTCCTTCTCGACAACAAACTTCGAAGTACATTCAACTTTTAAAACTAATTACTCGTATAATAAAAATAAGGTTCTCTATTCTATGTAGTTTCAGTGCGCGGAGACAAAATATAATAAAATAAATGTTTATCAGTCAAATACATCAACGTATCCTCCTTTGTACGCATGTATACCATTCAACCCATCGCATCATAAAACAATTAGTT
Source organism: Nephrotoma flavescens (assembly GCA_932526605.1). Taxonomy (NCBI): domain Eukaryota; kingdom Metazoa; phylum Arthropoda; class Insecta; order Diptera; family Tipulidae; genus Nephrotoma; species Nephrotoma flavescens. The sequence goes on along the minus strand of OW052222.1, from coordinate 175,041,410 downwards.
TTTTGTTCACTTCACGTATGTGTTTGTGTATACTCGTATATGTGATTCACATACGTCAATGATCAATCATGCAATTCTGTAACATAAAATATGTTATTTTTTATTCATTCAACAGAATTTTTTTTTTTTTTTATTATTGAAATAAAAAATAAAGAAGAGGTGTGGTAGCAGATTTTTATTTTCTTTGTAAATGTATACACTTCCGGGGACTTATTAAGTTACATCTCTTTTGTTGTTGTGTTTTCAATAAGATTTCAATTTATTGTACTCTCAATTCTTTATTAGAGTTTCATGAATTAAATGCAAAAAAAAGAAAAATCGGTTTTGTTGGATGCTAGACAATTTCACTGCGCGCCGTTTTTCAATTGTTATTGAAATGAAAAGGTGTTTGTTATACTCCACAATTATAGTAAAGTACTTGGGATAACTGGGCCCCCAAAATGATACACAAATGACTACTAATTGAATTGAATCGAGTGTTTGATTAAAATCATCATTACAATTTATAGCTATTGTACCACTTATTCAATATTATACCCAATGTACCATGCCATTACACACTATTTATTATAACAGTTTGTATTTCTTTTGATTTGTTAAATAATTTGATTACAAATAATTGTGTGTTGTATGATTTTGATTTGAGTGAAAATTATAGTTGGATCACACATATACTACGTACGATACATAACAATAAAAATTTGTGCTAATAGCACGCGCCAACGTTAAAAAAAAAATAATATTCCTCTGAACTAATTGAAATTTGAAACCAATAATTTTGTTTACTGTTATTATTATTATTCGATGTGTGGATAAAAGACATAATGAAATTATTATATGTTAAAAAATACATTTTGTCCCTTTAATGGTATGATACGAGTACGTATGTACGTTACACCATGTTGAATTATTTTTACCATTAGCAGTTTGCAAATTTTGTTACAACTGGTAGCTAGGGTAAATTTTAACATGTGTTTATATCAAATAAATATTTATTGTGATTTAAGATAAATCATAAGTGAATCAAATTTTATTTAGAAAAAAATTGGGTTTTGTTAGACTAGAAAAATTACTGATGAATATTGGAACTTGCAATGAATGAATGCAAAACGAATCGAAAATTGAAGCCGTTTGAATAGGTTTGTCTTTTTCGAGGGTATCATTGGCATATGTGGCAAAAGAACGACTTCTCCTTTAATTATTTCGTTCAAAATTGTTGCTTCAATAACTTCAATAATTACGAAGCAGAATTATCGGCGAACCAATTTTTAATCAAAGATTGTGTGGTGACATTCCTGGCATATCTATTGAATTTAAAAATTCAGTTGGATAATTTACTGTGTCATATATATTATCAGTTCGCCTGGCAACGACTCCTCCAACGACTGCCAAAATAGTACGTGTTTGCCAAATATGGTTCAAGTAATTATTCAGAATGTCCGGGAAGACATTCTCAATTAATTCATTGCCATATCCAGCAATTGTTCAGAAAATGTTTGTGCCGACGGGTCATTTTCCAATTGTATACTCGCAAGTTGATGGTCAATTGAACGGTCTCTACGCTTCGCCATAGAAATGATTGTTTTAAACATGCGTTAATCTCATCGGCATAAGTAGAGCGTGGAATGACTGGCCATGTCTGTCGGAAATCACCGGATAGAAATAAGGTAGCACCACCGAATAGTTTGCGGTTGCTGTGCAAATCTTGCATAATCCTATGGAATTCTTCGAGTGAATGCTTATGAGCCATAGTACACATTCATCCCAGATAATGATCGAACATTTTTGCAGCACTGCAGCAACTTCGCTGTTTCTAATGGCTGCGAACGCATCTTTGCAAGGATAAGTGATATTAAAAATGTCTTGCCGGTTCCGCCTGGAGCATCCATAAAGAAAAAGCCACCTTGTTTAGCGGCAACAGTCAGCATAATTTGAACATAAATACTTTTTTGTTCAGCAGCCATTAATGGCTCATTGTTCGCAATAAATGTAGCTAAGTAAACTTTGTTATACTGTTCTTCTTGTTACTCATCACTGTTAACTAAGTCGGCCGCCGGACGGCCAGGCGATGGCATACGATAATAATTTATTGGCCAATTTGAAATTAAAATACGCAAGTCCTCGATCAACACTAAAGCTGCATTGTACATTTCAGCAGCTCGATTCTAGATTTTCCTATAGGAAAAGGAATTAGGAAAAATATTTTCATAGTATTTTTGTCAAAAATATCATTTTTTGGCCTACTGAGACAACATGTTTGATCTAAAATTTTATAATTTAGGAAATATTTTTTCCGTACCGAAATTGGATAGGAAAAATATTCCCAATTTAATTTTGTTTTTGAAAAAATTTACACTAACTGTTTACCATACTATGCCAGAAAAAACATTTTTGTGACAAAAATACTAAGAAAATATTTTTCCTAATTCCTTTTCCTATAGGAAAAAACAGAATCGAGCTGCTGGCGTGTAATCATTGTTTCGACTTTGGTTTGTGTATCTAACTCAGTGTAGTATGTCTAAAGCCATGTAAATCTTGTATTTTTCACACAAAGCCGATGATTGTGTTGGATAGCATTTCGTTAATAAAATTGCGAACAGTTGACGACAATGTTATTCGGTGTGGAAGTAAATGGTGCATCTGCAAGTGTCATACATATCTTGATATGTATTGAACACTTGTCCGTTGACTGTTCGCAAAAATTGGAAAGGCATTGGCCCTGGAGCATTCGCCAACAACACACCCCAAAAAAACATTCACGTTGTTTTGGATGTACTGTGTAAAGTTGTCCCAATAGCTTTGAATACGCGTGCCATTGTTGGATGTGGTTCGCCTTGTGAACGTGGATCCCATTTTTTACCTGAACTGTTCCATGTAAAATAACGTGTAACGTCGGTATATAATAATGTTTTTGCCAATTGTCCGAAAACATCAGGTTTTTGGCACAGTTTTAAAAATTCGCAAGTGTCGTTTTTGGTGGCTCGAATGTTCGTTGGAGAGTATTTTCTACAGTGAAGTATACACGTTGACCGTTTTCAAAATGAATCGCAAAGTGTTCAACACTTGGGTTTTGTTCGTGTATGGGAAAACTAAGAATACGCCAGACAGCTTCGTTGCTGCTGGTGTATCTGCTCATTTGGTATCGCAATATTTCGTCGTTTTCATTTATATTTTGTACTTCAAATACTGCCAAATCACTGCCTTTATTAACATATTTGCAAATGTACTTGATGGACTTGTTACAGGCTGGCTACTGCCAACCTGCAGATTTAACTAAGCCCATGCAGAGGCCTCCACGGTGATATTTTGCCGGCTACGTTCTCAGTGAGAAGTGTGAAGGGTCGTGGGGTTTGGGGCATGCATGGCTCCTGGCCTACACCGTGATTAACAGAAATTTAAATAAAAATAAAACGCAAATAATAAATAAACCGGATGTTCCGCCGAAACTCGTCAGCCGGAACCTGAGGAACGAACAACGAAATAATTATAAAAGAAGAGATAAAGAGGTGCCCTGGTGCGCGCATCCATTCGAACTCAAACAAGGCCACGCCTTGGTTACGAAATTGGATGCGAGCACCAAGGGACCGCAATCACTATGCCGACACCGAGGGAGTCTCCGCTCCCATCATACCTAAACCGGGAAAAATTTAATAATTCATTTTTGTTTTAGATTTAGACAACCAAAACAACAACAGCAATATAAGAAAACACCACTTCCCTGAGGTAGAAAACAAAGAAAGGAGGGAGCGAGAGCAATGCGCATCGAGCGCGCTCCTGCTGTGCGGCGCCCGATTACAATAATTTTGGAAAATTTAAATATGTATGTAAAAAAAAAACAAAACTCAAAAAAAATTAAAATTAAAAGTAACAAAAAAAAATTGTACCTTAATACACCACGTGGTGGTGCGACCTTGTACGGTCGTGCGTGGTGGGGCCTTTTCCCGTTACCAAATAAAACAGCAAATAGCCGGTTGGCTATCCTAGTCGTTGGGCCTCTCCCCGATACCAAAACAAACAACAATGGCCGGCTGGCCACCCGTGTCGTTGCGGGGCCTCTCCCCGCTACACCGATGCAGCTACTCAACGCCGCCGCTGTGTCCGACCGACACAGGTGCTACACGCAAAAGTGCCTGAAAAATAGTGTGGCACGTTCCCGCACTCCACCGTTGCGGCTCTACCGCCGATAGACCTAGAATAATACGGCTGGCCTCAACTGGCCGCCGGATCCGTCGAATGCGTAGTGACCTCAACTGGTCACCAGTAAATAGTTGTTGGGCGTCTTCCCGCCAAAGCCAATATGTACAAGTCAAATATAATATAGCGGCACCCGTTGAAAATGCGATAGGCGTTAAGAAATGAGGTACCGTACACGCCGTGGACTGTGGTTGGGCGTCCTTCGCCTTAATAATAAAATTTTGCCTGGCTGGGCAACCGAGAATTGTTGAATTATTGCGCGTCCTCACGCCGTTATTCGTGGAAACCGTAGACTAGTAGTGGCCTCACCTGGCCACCAATAACTGTTTGGGCGTTGGCTCACCGAAACAGTAAACTTTAATGTGGCGGCCTTGTAGCCGTCGTGCCACGACGTTGGGCGTCCCTTCCAAAGCAATATATTGGGCGTTAGCAAGCCGAATAACCGTAAGAAAAATATTTTGTTGGGCGTCCGTCCGCCGAGTATGGACGTCTTCACGCCGTAAATTAATATGACATTTTAAACAAATGTATGGGCTTAGCGTTTTCTCGTTATAAAATGTTACCTCATTAGGCCAATATTGCAGCCGGCCGAAATACCGAAGATAAATTAGCGAGCGATGGATAACCGCCTGTAAACTGTGGTGACATTCACCTACTTCCCGATTCCGATATTTATGTATCACTACTCAGAAAGGTGTTGTTCGCGAATCCACAATTAATCAAAAATATTTGACCGCCTTTATTTGCAGTCATAACCGTATAGCGCTGCTCTGGCACACCGTTTTATATCACTGTTAATTATCAATCAACTCGAAACTGTTTATCACTCGACACAAATACAAAATATCGTTTTTCAATTTTATTTTATTAATACGATCAAAATGAAACAATTTTTACTTTATTTGAATTTTTTTTTTAATCCAAAATCACAAACTGAATTTTTAATACAAAATCACAAACTGAATTAATTTAAAAATCAAAAACCAAAAATACTTATTTTCTATACAAAATCACCAACTCGACTAACTCACACCAGAAAAAAAATTCTTGCGCCACACAACTCGCAAAACGTTCTAGAAGGAAAAATCTCTCTTCTCTGTTTCTCCTTTATATCAATTTGCATTGATATAAAAGAGAAACATATAAGAAAAACATTTTTTTCTAAAACGTTTTACCACAGACAATCATATAAGATTTTTCATTTGAACTAAAAAATGAAAACAAAATATATTTCTGATAATTCCAATGTCATCGTTGTAGCTGTGATTTTTCGTTAAACTGCGTATACGTATACGCAAAAAAACAAAATATGTTTGATTGTATGCAGCTATTTACAGAAAATGAAATCGCAATTTCAATTTTTACGTTTACATAGGATGAAATATCTCTTTTAGGTTGTCTCTGGTTTTACTTTGCACACACTCGATGCGCATTGCTCTCTCTCTCTCTCTCCCATTCCAGTATGATTACCAACCAAACAGCAAAAAACACACATGAATCCATCCACCATGGACCGCGTTCAGACATCAAAAAACACGGACGCAAAAAACCGAGGTGAATAGAAACACAAAATTACAAAAATGGTCTTGTTAAGACAGCACAGTCGTAACAGACTGTACAGAACTGTAAAACCCGACATTAATATGAGCTTTTAGCGTTTTTGAAAGTATTGGTGAGTAGGGTACTACCCACTGATTATCAATTTCAATTTGAATTGTAGTGTTCGACATTCGCGTTGTGAGCAATGTGTGGCGACCATTCTGTGTGTCTGCGTCGATACAATGGATAACCACCGATATTACTAATGGTATCATTAATGCATTGCTTTGGGAAACGCTTTGCACATTTTGGCATGGTGATGTCATGACCATGGATCATATTTGTGGTAACAATATCGAACAGTTCTTGGTCAATCAATCGATCTGGAATTTCTGCCGAAATTATTTGGTCAATTTCTTCTGGGCGGATTTTATCTTCAAGCCAAATCAAAATATGAGCGTGAGGTAAACCTCGCTTTTGCCACTCAACCGAATATATTCGGCTGGGTGGCAAAAGCGAAGATATATAGCAACGTGTGTTACCGAAAATCGAGTATTTTAAAAGAATTTAATCAGCTCCGTAGTTCCAGCTGAGAAGGAATAATTTCCAATAAGGAAATGTGGCGCAAAATATAGAAAAAGTCAAAAGGCTTGCATACACTTTGCTCTAGTGTATGAATGGTGTGAAATGTGTGGTGAATATTGTGTATAATGAAGATTATTAAATTAATTTATTCGCGAATGTGTTGGCATATGATAGTGAAATCAGCTTTATCAGCATAATCAGCTTTTAGCCAATATGTGCACACGATTCAAAATAGTTTGAATGTTCTAGCTTGATCAGAAGAGACATACAGCATTTTCATTTAGTTTTTTACAAAATTCCGGATAAAATTTGCACACGATATCCTTATTCTAAAGCACTCCATGGTGTTTAATCTTAAGATGAAACGAATATCAGCAATTATAAAATGCTATATAAAAATTGAAGCAACCGGGACAAAAGACTGTCGTTCCTGTATTTGGAAAAGAGTTTTTAGCCGTTCTTAACCTCTCCAAATACAGAGTAAATATGGTATGCAAGCGTCATTTGAAAACTGGAGAACCAGCAAGTGAAAAACGTGGAGCGATACAAAAAGTCATAAGTACGAGGATAAAAAAAATTCAGTAAAAGAATTTATTGAAAGTTTAGCGATCCGAATCTCATTATTGTCAAGATAATTCTAAGAGGCAATATTTTTCAAGCGATTTAAATATCAGCAAACTATGGCGAATTTATTTACAATGAGTCAACTGCTCATAATCATAAAGTAAAACATTCTTTCGTCGCGTGAATAAATTAAAGTTACTTCCAATAATTCAATGGATTGATCCAATAAGGAGCTAAAGCTATTTTTGAATTGTTAGAAATCCAACGTGAAACGAAGTGAACGTGAAGTTACGATTGCCAGAAGTTTTACCAAAAGTAGCTGACCAAGTTACTTACACTCGCGGCAGTTACACGTATAATTTTACGGTCCGTGAAGGATCATCTAAAGCAAGTCAGACGACTGAAAATGTACATATCTACTCATGCTTGGAATCCACTATGGGCCTAAAGGAGCCAGCAAAATAGCTTCAGCCATATTCAATAGATTAACAAAAATGAGTTTAACGAGAGACAAGAAAATAAAAATTGTTCGCCGATGGTTGTGGTGGCCAAAATAAAAACCACATCGTCATTTTCATGGTTTCCTTTTGGTTCAGAAATGAAGCACCAAATAACGGTCAAGAGGTTGATCTAGTATTTCCCGTTGTTGACCATTCCTATATACCACCCGACAGAGTTTTTGGAAGGATTGAAAAGGAACTAAGAAAACTGCCAACTGATCCAAAGGAATAGTTACAAATATTTGCAAAACATTAATCTGTTTCCAGATTAAGCATTGATTGTGAAGTTTTTTACTGGAAGCAAATGGCAAAGGAAACTTCCTGCGTTATGGCATTTTAAATTAAAGCCAGGTAAATGGATTTCCATTAAGAATTCTACACAGAAATGATGTAGGCCAATATCGCGGAGTACTTAAAAAATAGATAGGTGCTTCAACGAATGGAAACAATAGAGAGAGTTTTTACTGGTACGAAACATAAGCATGAAAAAAGGACGTCGAAAAATTTACTAAACATTTCGGGAGTAATTGGCATGAAAGGAAAGTTTATCATGTTACAACGAACTAATCAATATTTCGCAACCAGATCCTAGCCATCTAGCTAACGAATGTCAAGATGCGTTTGAAGGCATGACGAAATTTGTATTTAGATTTAAGATTTTTTTTAAAAAATGAATTAACGCTCATATCTAGTCCTAAGATAATTAGATTATCATCTGGATATCTTGAAATAAAGAACCACTTCAACTTGAATTGGATTGTTAATTAGTGTAGGTTTCCACGAAGGTTATGTTTGTTATTTTAACAAAGCGATTCACACGAATAGTATACATATATAAAAATTCAGGTCTCACCCAAATTTTTTATACACACATAGGTTATGAAAACTCTCTTCACACTTCCCGCAAAAGAAGTATTACCAATCTCTAGCACATCATTTATATAACATTCCAATGTCTCCTAAAGAGTTTGAGAAGACCTCTTTTGCACAAACATTCTACCCAGCCCATTACCAATAAACTCAGTAGCCTGTTAAGAAATTTCAAAGTAGATTAAAGCCGTATTCCGAATTATCTGAATATTCTAGCTGAGTGAACTGAATTAAATAGTGAGTGAGTTCGATGTGTACTTTTCACTACACTATTTCGGGCAACTGAATTATCTGAATGAGAATTAAGCTCGTTTAGTTGATTCAGTTAATTGGTTTTATTAAGTACTAGCTCCTACATTTATTTTGTGTTTTGTGTAGAGTGGGGTCGATTTCAACTATACTTCAAAATCAAAGCCACGAAATTGATGACAACAATTCCAAAATGACCAAATCATTGGTGTTATTTAGTATTAAAAAGAAAACCCAAATTTTTTTCTCATATTATATACCGTATAATGAAATGTGGGGGAATAACAATTGAAAATGTAAATGGCATAGGCCTAACTTAAAAACTTAGGGGCAATGATAAATAGTAAAGGGGTACTTACACAAAAATTAAAAAAAAAATTATAAACGTAACTTTAAAAAAATTATGTTTGCGATAAATGCCGTTTCTGTGCTTTCACCCATGGAAAAATTAATTTAAATTAAAGAATTTAACGAAGCTTCGTTAAATATGAATTGTCAGCTAATAAAAATTATTGGAGCGAAATTTTGCGTCTAACTGTTCACGGAATGAGATAAAAAAAAAAGCTGGCTTTTTTACCAACTTTTGCTCAAAAAATTTGTCTACGGTTGTCTATCGCACATCCTTTAAAAAAATGTGATTAAATTGCTATACTTGATTATTTATTTTATAAAGCTAATAATGAATAATCTCAGCATCACCACAGTAGCGTTAGAAATTAAAAAAAAAATTAAAATGCATTTATCTCAAGACTGTTTTTTTGCGGATCCGCTCGAAACGCGATATTTCAAAATGCGATATTTCAAAACGAGATATGACAAAACGAGATATGGTACAAAACGCAATATTTCAAAATGCGATATGGTACAAAATGTGATGTGGTGCAAAACGCGATATTTCAAAATGCGATATTTCAAAACGCGATATGGTACAAAGCGAGATGTGGTACAAAACGCAATATTTCAAAATGCGATATGGTACAAAATGTGATGTGGTACAAAACACGATATTTCAAAACGCGATATTTCAAAACGAGATATAGTACAGAATATGCGTTGCGAAGCGGCGGGAGCGCAGCGACCCACATGATACCGATCCAATATACTATCGTTCCTATCGATTTTTAAATTCCTACAAGCTGAAATTAAATTTCCCCTTCACCCGCCTGATATAACCCGATCCTAAACTCCCGTTTTGTACCATATCCCGTTTTGTACCATATCGCGTTTTGAAATATCGCGTTTTGTACCATATCGCGTTTTGTACTGTATCGCGTTTTGAAATATCGCATTTTGAAATATCGCGTTTTGTACCATATCACGTTTTGTACCGTATCGCGTTTTGAAATATCGCATTTTGAAATATCGCGTTTTGATAATTCTCGTTTTAAAATATCGCGTTTCAAATGGGACACGTTTTTTTGTGTTGACAATTTTTAAGATTATGTGCGATGTTTTCTGCTGTTTTGTATTTTTTGTTTCCAATTTCTGCTTTTTTACGATTAGATGGGGCTTTATTTTAATTTAATCGAATAAACGTATGTCTGGGGATTACAAATACACAATATTCGGTTTTATACACACATCACAATTTATAAATTATCAAATAATTTATAGCCCAACAGTTGTAACAAAATAAAATTTTTGGTTCTCATCCTAATTTTTCACTTAAATGCATCTCGCATATTTATTTCATTTATTTTATATAATAACTTTAAATCAAATTATTTAAGGCGATAACCTAACAAATTCATTCGAAAAATGTGAAAAATAAACAACAACAACAAACATTTGAGCAAAATTATTGCTCATACTTCCGGTTATTTTTGTTACTATGATGGTACGAATTAGATTATTTGCTCAAAAGATGGAAAAATTTCAACTAAACCGAGATCAAATTGGGCGGGACTTAGTTGAATATAAAGATTTGATTGGCTAAAGAGTTAGATCAAAAATAATCCCGTTCCGTGAACTAAGCATAAACTTTAAAAAAATTGAAATATGTATCGTGCTATATAAAAAAACAACAAACAATAAACAAGCGTCATTATAAGAAATACATAGCTGTCATTCGATCATTTGTTTATGGTTAGGTTTGAAAGTTTCTCTTTTTTTTTTGAAACGCACAAATCGATTTTTTTAATATTTTACCTCTAAACAGCGGAAAATTTTTGCATCAACGTGTTAAGAAACATACAGAGGGATTAATACATGATTATCAAGATAAGTCTTGAAATAACGTAGCAAATGTAAAATTTAGTTTAAAAATGATAAAAATTTCGTTTTTCAAGCGACGTTTATTTTTTGCCACAATGCCGATTATTTTTGGAAAATTTATTGTCGCTAGATGGCAAATCACGCAATAAAAATTGTGTCCAAGATAAGTGATTATTAATTTTATTATAATATGAAATGTTTAGAACAGAAATAATGAAAATAGTAAATTTATTAATTAATTTTACACATATAAACAATATAAGTAAAGTTTAGTGCGTAAATTATACGAAATTATGGCATTTGTTAAAGAAACAAACCAGTTGCATGGATTTAGGGGCATTTAAATGTGAATCCCAAAACAGACATTTTTGTTTTTCTCAATACCATACAGCCGTAACCAGAACGTTTTAAATTTATTTACGACTGATTGAAATCTTTCAATAATTCATCGTTTTTGCAATAAAATATTTATATATAAAATAAAATAAACATAAAATAATTATTTTTTGTGATATTGAAACTCGATATTTATTTCAAAATTTTATTTAAATTTATAGCTTGCTTGTTTAAATGCATCGAGTTGTCCTAGTAAAAATAGCAGCATTGAATAAAAGGAAAATAGAAGGTTCACATTGAATCGACACAATTATTTGAAGATTATTTGAGTTTGAAGAATAATCGTGGTTCGCCTAAATGTTTACTTCAAAAATAATACACATACTACAGTTTTTTAATGTTAGTATCGTTTTAGTAAAAGTTCCAACTGGTTAAAAAACGATATTTGTATTGCGAAAGATTGTAGATGATTATGGTGATAATCTAACCCCTTAAAGTAAATGGGACATATATTTTCCTTATTTATTCACTTGTTTTAGCTCATATCTATTTCAATCTGTTTTAATGAGTTTCATAAAACAATATTTAACTGGTATAGGTGACTTGGTTAATCTGTCATTTTATGTCAAAAGTTACAGTTGGACAAACGCGTTGCTGCAAGTTTTTAAAATTAGATTTTAATTGTGTTTTATAATGATTTTATATTTTTTTCTTCAAAACCGGTATTATAATGCTGAAATATGCAATACATTACATATTGCTAATTTGCTATGTTTAATAGATGTTTTATTTATCGAAAAAATACAAAATACCATTTGGGGCACCATTGTCCTAATATCCGTGAAAGTAAAATTTTTCGTTGTAAAATAAATATAATGTAAATAAAAATTTTATTAATTTTAGTTAAAAACAGCTACAAATTACTTGAATTTAAAAAAAAATGGCGAAGTTTTGCAATATTTGATGGTAGATAATAGTGACGAACAGGACGGTCTAGCATTAGAACAAGAAGAGCAACAGTTTATTGAAGATGATATTGATGCTTGTATATCTACAACAGAAATTATTGGCCCACGTGACAACAGTTCAGAGGATGGCTGTGAAATATCTGACAATCAAAATACATGCGCTAATGACTTCATGAAAATCCCTACTTTTAAATGGAAACAAAACACTTACCACTTAAATGGAAACAAATATAATTAACAGAAGTACTAATGCCTAATGTTTTTCGATTGTATTTTTTCATTTTAGTGAAAATGACGCTGGAGACATTCTGGTATAATTAAAAAGTGATTCATGGTCATTTATAATCATTTCATCAAGCAAATTATGATCCCCATAATTATTTCTGGCTGTTTCTCTTTTGCTTGAACACCCATAACCGCTTCGAACTTGCCTCGAACTCCTCCTGAGTTTACCTATCATTGGGAAAGTTACAGAACATTTTAATATTTTAAACTCATAGTAACTCAAAAGTTACAGAAACTAATTTACTTTCGAAAATTTCTTATTTTCCAGTAAATTACACATCCTATTCCCTTCAGACATGCCCCGAGCTCCGGCATTTACCTAGATTTTGGCCTATATCATATACATATTGGGGTGCCTCGAAGCTTATTCAGAGAATGTATTTCAGTTATTCAAAGTATTGTCCATACGGATTCCGCGTCGAAAAAATTCCTCGTGTTTTAAGGTGATCTAAGAATCAACCAAATTGGCCATGAGTCATCGACCGGAACAAGTGGTAGTCGGAAGGAGCAATGTGAGTTGAATACGGCGGGTGGAGTGGGACATCCCATTTAAGTGCATCCAAAAATTCCCTTGACGACTCTTGCAACATATGGCCGAGCGTTGTCGTGCTGAAAGATTACTTTGTCATATTTTTTGGTATGTTGTGGGATTTTCAATGCTCTCATCAATTATTGTTGATAACGTCCTCCAGTGATGGTTTCGTTAGGCTGGAGTAGATCACTCCGAACTGTACCCACCAGATGCATCGTATTAGCTTCTTACAATGAATATTCGGTTTGACGCTTGTAGTTGATGTATGTCCGGACTTACCCCAATTGATCCACTTTTCACCCCCCGTCAAAATTCGATCCAGGAAAAACCCGTCCGATGTTGTCATTGGAGCAGTTGTTCGCACGTAAAAAAACGGGGTTCGACGTCTTTTTGCTTGAGTTAATACGGAACTCAATTTCCTTGTTTTGCACCATACCAATGATTTTAAGACAGCTTTGAATTGCTTTTTGAGTCACTTCTAAAGTTTCAGTGAGCTCTTCTTGAGTTTGGCATGAACCGTGGTCTAATAACTTCTCCAACTCAGCGTGTTCAAACTTTAGCAGTCTTCGTCACTGCTGTCAAATACTCCACTTTTAAAACGGCGGAACCAATCCTCACTTGTTTTTGTTGATTTAGCTTGTTCCCCAAATGGTTCAAACAGCATTCGATGTCCAACAGCAGCTACAGGTTTATATGGTTCGAGCCCAAAAAAAAATATGTTGTTTACACTTCAGCTAAATGACACATACTGCTTTTAGAGGGAAATGATGTCGCTTCAACATGGATATATGCGATTTAATATTAGTTACGCCATCTTTTGTAAATGCCTTAAAACTTATTTGTACCTCCAAATAGGATGGATGAGCAAGTGGGTAATTTAAAAGTCGTAGAATAGTTTATTAATTTAGTACTCCATAGAATTAAGGCCATTTTGATAAAATTATATAGCTGCTGACACATTTTTGGGGTAGTCTTATAATTTGGACGCGAGAGTGCAACTAAAGTATTTTAACTGTTACAGCAAGGACACTATCCACTATCTGCATTACAATTTTTCGGCTAACTGGAATAGGGTATATGATTTACCTTTTATGTATCTATTCTCCAAATTGCATACGGTTATTCACTCCGTCTGTTTGTAATCGTATGAATGTAATATAAGAATTAAAACCGTTATGCACAGCACAACAATAAAAATGAAACTTAAAAAACTAAGATCCTGTTATTTATGCAATTGACAGGATTAAAAATTCATAATATTACTCGTAGTTAAAAAATTCAAAACATGAAAATTGGGTGGAACACTTCCATATTTTTTCTTCCTCTAATTTCACTATTTAATAAAAAAAAATGTATAAGAGGGTTAAAAATTGTATTTACTTAAAAAACGTATCTGAACTATACCAGCAGCAAGCAGCACACAAAAGAAACATAACAATGTACAAAACAAAATCCGCCCTCGAGTTAGGTCACACTTCCTGCGTGACTAAAAAGAATAAAAAATAAAATCCAAATCACAAAATGTGCAGTTTTTGAACTCAAGTTTTTTATTTTTTTTAACAATTGAAAATTGCCGCGCATGATTTTCTATTACATGCTCGTAGGTATACATAAAGTATATAAATACATAATATATTTATTGTATATAACACTACACTATATAGCGGCAATCATGATGACGATGTTGACATTTTCCACCAAGAGCAAAATTTTATAGAAAACAATAACAAAATGTACACAGCTTAAAGAGCTAAAAATGTTTAAAATCCCGTTTCAAGAATGAATAAAAAATTGAAAACAATTCAATTTTTGGAATGTAATTTAATTTTTTTTTTGTTATTGTTGATTTTCACAAAAAGATACCGCATATTAACTTCTTTTCGCGTTTTTTCCAGCAACAAAAACAACAACAAAAAATCTTGTCCAAACAAAATTTTTTTTTGCTGTTCCCAATGACAGGGTGTAGATTGATTTCAAAATAGATTACCATTAAATTTATTTTTGTGATCTTTTGATCGTTTAATTTATCCTTGATTATAAAAGATTTATATTTATTTTGTACTTTTTTCATGTTTGATGTGGTGATGTGAAATTTAAAATGTTACCAAGGTATTTTAGAGGTAGCATGCATGCATGGTACAAAAGCTATTCGTTTCTAAAGATAATGTGCACACTTGCGGTAATGGTGGGATAGCTAAGAATTTCATGGCAATGTTAAAAAAAAAATCATTCTTCTCATTACCATTAAAAATAGTTAAAATCACTTTGCATTTCTTACTGTCATGAATATGTAGACTCTATACGTACAGTATCTTGTTGACATGAAATTGATGGTTATCCATCGTACGAAATTTTTAAAATGATGAGAAAATTTGTAATTTATGTGCCAATTGTAAAAAAATGTTTACAGAGTATAGATTTTTATGTATAGATAATTGGTGTTAGGTACTCCTCACTGTACATCGGCCTAAGAATTTGTAATGAAGAAAAGAAATTAAGATTTTTTTTGATATCAGATACCAAACAGTGTGACACAGGCCAGTTAATCATTTTTCAGTAAGTAATCCATTTCAAATCATTTTTCAGGTTCTCATTTGTCACCTTAAAATCAACAAGGTGGTAGCAAAGAGACCAAATATATATACCGATCGGTACGCTTTTATATGTCTTCGGTGACGTCGCAAGTAAAGTATAATTTTTTTATTTCCAGTGTATTTTCTAACTTAATGCATGCTTGTGAACCTGACCAGGGGTTCTCCCTAAAATTTTGTGTCCTAAATCGTTATGGAGAAAAAGGATTCCAGTTCTTAACGATAATCGCAACTTAAATACCAATGGAGATCAAGTTTCTAATGAAATTCGTACTGCTCTGCTTTGAACTTGATTAGAATTATGTAATTACCTACGTTATAAATTACGCTTATTATTTCCTTTGTGTTCTAAGATTAATGAATTTCTCCAAATTGTTCCCTCGCTAACCCAAAAAAAAAAATTGAATGAACATTTTTAAAAAAGAACATATAAAAGCTAAATTAAAATCTATCTTTGGTCAGCTTTGACGGTTTGGATCGTTCCTAGTAAAATATTTAGAAGTGGCCGACTTGGGTCTCTACATTATAAATTATAGTTTGTTTTTTAAAATGATCAAAAGTAAGGGATGCAGGATTTAAGGGCTAATTATATAGACGGAAACGAAACGGACTGAAATGAAATGACAGGAAACTACGAAAGAGTAGTGGTTATATAGCTGAACTGATGAAATCGTTTTTAGACATTTTGACATTTATCGTAATTTTATTTGTGTACATACAAGATAGGCGCGGACGAAATAAATTGTTTTTTATAAAAGATTTTTGTGATTATTAATTAATATTGCTATAAAATGGATATGGAATTTTATTTATTAGTACCTTTACAAATAAAAAAAAAATGAGAAGAAATCGACGTGTACGGCGTTGGGTGTTCATCCATTAAATCAATCGAGGGACAATGAGATTTTTTAAAACAATTTTTCTAAAAATGAAGCAGGTGGACTCGAAACAATTTTTTAAATACACGCCTATGACGGCCGACACTTTCGATGTTTTGCATTAATTTTCATTAATAAAGTCGAAAATTGTACAATTGTCAAGAAATGAAACTGACTGTTTAATTATTAATAAATTACTATTTAATTTAGTTAACTATCGCAAGGAGACTCTGTTCAGTCAGTGACATGGTGCTACCATCTTCGCAAGATAACGGTCAAGTAAATTATTTTAAAGTTCTGTGCCTGATACTAAAAGGCTAATTTCTTTCACCGGTTTCAGTTGACAAATGGGAAAAAATTGCCGAAGATTTCAACACGAAATGAAATTTTTCAAATTGTGTAGTGGCTATTGATGGCAAACATATTGCCAACCGCTTGCCACCAAACTCCGCATCAGAATTTCATACTTATAAAAGTTATCATAGTATCGTAATGTTGGCAGTTTGATAGTGGAATTTTTAAGCGGTCGAAGTTCGGACACGCAATTATTTCAAAAAGCTTAAATTTACCTAGCCAATGAATACTTCAAAATACTGCCATAAACTTTCCTTATTATTTTGTTGTTAAGTTGTTCAGAAGTATTGTATTTAATGTATGACATAAACAAATTGCATTTCAAGAGATGCGGCTTTTCCGCTAATGGAGAACTTAATGAGGCCATTTCCTGGAAACTTTTTGTCAGACGAAAACAATATTTTTAATTATCGCTTTTCACGCGCTCGTAGAACGATCGAAAATGCCTTTGGGATTTTTGCTGCTATAGATGGCGAATTCTTCTTACGACCCTTAATTTACGGCCGGTAAATGCAACTAACGTTGCCCTGGCCACAGTGTGTTTACATAATTTTATTAAATCCCACGAGACAAACCGTCCAATGGTAGACAATACTGCCCTATAAATTATGACGATGTAGTATTAGGAAATGGCTACGTGTTGGAAGGTTAGTGGAGAGATGATATTACAACAAAAAATATTATAATAAACTAATTCATTTAAATAAACCAAGAATTATTTATAATTTTATATTTATTTATTTGTATTTGTATGTTTCGTAACTAAATAAATAGTGGTGAGTGGTGAAACCAATAGCCTCGTATTGATCTATTTTAGCCCTTTAAATAGGGTTACCAGACATTTGCTAGGACGAACCGGACGAATTAAAAATTAATTTTTTTTAAATCATTTATTCAAACAAATTTCAATACAAAAATATCACATAAAAATTAAATGAAAAAACAACAACACAAATAAGTTTAATTCAAGGAATTTTGTTCAGGTAACCTTTTGGGTTGAGATTCTCTCGTTAAGTTATTTTTAAAAAAATACTTAACTTATAATATAGTAAAAATTTAAAATTATGTTTACATATACCTATACCCATATATAAATATCACTGTAACAGCAAAACCAATAGGTAATATGTTTAATTCAAGTGGTTTAATCACATTTACTAAAGAATTTTTACTTCCTCATTAAAACACTACTAATTTAAAAAAATTTACATCATATAAAAATATTAAAAAAATATGACATTCATTTAATCATAAGCGCTCTAAATTATATTATAAATAAATAATAAGCATAATTATAAAGATAAAAAAACTGAATAAAAAGCAATGAGCTAGTCATAATTACGGCAAGATTTACCACCCTTCATTAGATTCTTATTTTTCATAACGTAATCATTAGAGCCCGGAAGTTCATGCATTAAAAGCATGCGAAATATGCATGTAAATATGCACCAAAAATTCTTAAAATATGCAGTAAAAATATGTACTGAAAACAAGTTTTTAATTCAATAAATAATAAAATAATTTTTATTTAATATTTCATTTCTTGAAAATATTATGTAATAAAAAACTAACAATAATATTAGGCGTTACAATGAACAGTAAAATTCATTTTTAAATTTTGAAACGTAAATGATTGCCGCCGGTCACTCAACATAGATTTATATTTGGAAAAACTCCTCTCCACATCAACGGAAGTTAAAGGAGCGTATTTATAAAATCTGATAAGATCTGAAGGGATATCCAGAGCAACGTCGGTTTCCCCAGATAAAATTTTGTCCACCTTTTTTAATAATTTAAAATTGAAATTTTTATCGAATATTGATCAAAATTTACACTTCACCTTAAAGTTTGGTTGCTCCTCAGACATAATTCTGATTTCTACGTCGTTTAATATTTTTAAAGATTGCGAAAGCAGCAATCGCCCTTCTAATTTTTTAATTATTCCCGGCAAAAATTCAAAATTGCTGGTGATAAAAATTAAATCATTTTGAATTTGAGGATCTTTAAGTAATTTTTTTGCCTCTAAAATTGAAATGGCCTCAGTCTCATCCAAGTTATTGAAAATTTCTTTAATTTTTTCAAAATGATGACAATAGTATACCGCAGCTTCCAGCCATGTTCCCCACCGTGTAAGTACAGGTTTAGGTGGCAACGGTACGTTTTCAGCAATATCACCAAAAAATTTTAACTCGTGATGGGGCTTTCAAAAATACCCGCTTTACGTTAGCAATTAATTTGTTAACGTTTGGAAATTGGTCACGAATGGCTTCTGCGACATTATGTAATCCATGAACTATACATGTTACATGTATCATGTTTGGGTAAATCAATTTTAATCCTTTCCCGGCTTTAATCATGTATGGCGCTGCATCACTAAGAAAAAGTAGAACATCGTCTTTTGAAATGTTTGGACCTAAAATCAAAAATTACGTTCTTCAATTTTAAAAACTTAATGTTATAATGTGAACTAACCTAACATAGTTATAGATTCATCAAAACACTGGGCAATTGTCGTTGAATTGGTTTTTCCCAATTGTTTAACATTTAACAAAAATGGTTTTTCTTCAAAATGTGTCTCATCTAAAATTCCTATGATGACATTGGCGACGTATCTGCCCAACACATCGGTAGTTTCGTCTATAGAAATCCATAATTTTTTCCTAATCGTGGTTTGCATGGTTCGTTCTATTATTTTGTCAAAGGCTGTCGGAAGGTATGTTTTACGTAAAGTTGATTCATGCGGCACTGTTTTACCCGTATAGGTTTCTAAAAATTTTCGAAATGTAGGGTTCTCTAATTTCCAGAACGGAATGTCCGCCGAAATGAGCGCTTCGCATAGTTTAAAACTAAACTCCGATTTTCGATTACTTGAATCAACTGAATCAATTATCAATTGTTGTCTGTTGTCATTTGTTGCCAAATTATTTTCATGAACTTTTGTTTTTATGTGTTGCTCGACTTGATATTTACTATCCTACTTTTTTGTTGCACAAGGTGCAGAACAAAATTATTCCATCCGTTTTTAAAACTCCGCCGCCAATATCTTTCACAAATTTGCTTAAACGATAAGCTTTGGTTACTTTTTCTTTTGGCATTTAATTTTTTTTTTTAATAATGTTTTGTTCGAAATAGTGAAGTATTTATATTTGTTTTTAATTTTAAAAATATATTTTAATTATTGCGCATTTTTTCTAACAACTTAACCTCACTCACACACCTCACACCTGACCAAACGTCAAACATTCCCCTAAAAACCACTAAAAAAGTAATAAATCAAAAGGAAATGAAATTGTACCATTAAAAATTATACCATTTAATTACTGCAAACATATATGTTCATATAAAGAGCCACATACCAGGAATTCGTAACGAAATTTACAAAAATTGTGTAAAATAAATAAAATAGGTCGAATATGCAAAATATGGACTTAAAAAAATAAATATGCATTCCGGGTACAACTATGCATTTATATGCAAAAATATGTATTTACATGAACTTCCGGGCTCTAGTAATCATACATTTCACAGCAATTTATGTTGTAGTTGACGAGACATTGTATTATACCCTCAACGGTTTCTGGTAGTAAACGATTTCGCTCATCAGACCATTGAATTCCCATGAGTGAAAATATACGCTCAACACTTCCATTATGCCCAGGAATAGCAAATAAATATTCACATAATTTAAATACCTCAATGAACTGTTCTGGAAATTTGGTTTCCATCTTGGAAAAAATGAAGCTCCATTTTGCTGCGGCTAACTTGCTATTCCATTCGTTCCCCTCTTTATTTATTTCCTCATTGATTATGGTTCCTCTTCTGCTCATTTGATTAATAAGAATCGTATAATTTAGAACGATGTTTTTTTCCTTGAGGTAGTTGCTCGTCTGTTCTACTTTGTCCCATGCTGGCTTAACTTTAAAGTTCATCCACGAAAATACAGAATATTTCCACGCGGCTAAATATTCTAAAGTTTCATAAAATTTGAGTGTATCGTTTCTAAACTTTAGTACTTTTTCGTTAAATCCCATTTCTTCATTTTTATTTAAAATTAATTTGACACTTTGTGGTAAAACCCAGCTCTTATTTTATCTTCTGCGGTAATTAAAGTGGTTTGTGAAACATCCAATACTTCAATTATTGACTTACAACGTCCTTCAATTTTGAGAATTTGTAAATTAATTGC
Source organism: Nephrotoma flavescens (assembly GCA_932526605.1). Taxonomy (NCBI): domain Eukaryota; kingdom Metazoa; phylum Arthropoda; class Insecta; order Diptera; family Tipulidae; genus Nephrotoma; species Nephrotoma flavescens. The sequence continues at coordinate 175,020,565 of OW052222.1, read as the reverse complement.
ACTGGCTTGACTATGAATAAAAAAAAGGTAAGCCTCAGTCAATGGATCATTAAAAAAATGTACTAATGTTTTTGATGCTCTCTCCACAGACAAAATAATAAAATAAATCATATAATTTTAAAATTCGTTCTATTGCAGGCAACAACGAAAGCCACCTTGTTTTTGAATATGAAAGTAGTGCATTGTACTCAATTTTCACAAAATTCTTTCAACCTTTCGGTTCCCTGCGGATATATTGAAAAAATTTAGAAACGATTTGATCAATATCGCAAGATAATTGATCTGCCGCTTCAATATCGGTGCCCAATTTAATTACCCGCAGAATGCTCTACATTTTTTAGATCGATTTTTAAATTAAATAATGTTTGAATACAAAAGTTTGCAATCATATCGGACGTTTCACCTTTTAAATTATCCATTTTTAAAAGTTTAACATTAATTCCGCTCTTTGTAAAATATTAAATTATTAATAAAGGAAACATTTTTTCGGCTCTATTATTTGGCATCCGTGCTGATGCTATAATAGGAACAAGATAGTAGTTCTAAGAGGATTACTTCGATTGAATGCGGCGCTAAGACTTTAATAATTAATTTTTTTGTTTTAGTTCTGGCCGATGCATATCTTATTGCTACTTTAGAATCACAAAAGAGTTTAGGAATTAGTTTGGTAATGCAATCGGAGGAAGCAAAAGACTGATGATGCAGAAATTTCATGCGTACCTTTCTCCAGTTTTTCCATTTTTTATGAGCTCCTGGCACTGAATTTCATTGTTCTGCAATAGTTTTCCACAAAGCAGTAGCATCCTTAAATTAAAAACTATTATCGAACTTTCCACTATTCAATTTGGGATTACTTCTTTTTGGTCCAACATGATGTGGCATTCACCTCGTTTTCCACTATAAAAATATAACTAAAAAAAATTTGAGCACTACACGGTATATTATCAATGTTTCATTAAAACGTGTTACAACGAAATGGCAAAATATTTAAATTGTTGTAGTTAAATCAGCTGTGCTTAAATGAAAAAATAGGATGTTTAATATTATCTCTTGTTGATGTTTATTATTTTGAATGTTTATTATTTTAAAAAATTAAAACCGGGGTAATTCAAAAAAATGAATCTAAATTTTCCAAATGATCACCCCCATAGTAATAAAGAAAAAAAAAATGAAATCACCTTTTTTACTACCTAGGTAGCAAAATGTCCATTACATGTCTAAAGAAATAATTTGGGACATCAAACTGTGTGAAATCGTTGCGTTTTAACTACGAATATTAAAAGAAAATCTAAAGAATTTTACTACGAAAATGGTATAAGGAACGAAAAAACCATTACGAAAATTTTAGTAACGTTCCATTGTGAAAATTTCCGGAATCCAATTTCAAGAATACCATTTAAGGATGTTCGTCATACTTTGACACTAACTCGAGAGCGCCTGGTCTAGTAGGTTTTCTTGTATTCAATTCGTTCGTTTCATTTCAGTCTGTTTCGTTTCCATTTATATGCCTTTTACTGTATTAATTATTATTATTTTATTTTGAAACCGTGTCCTGTGTAACGTTTGAAGAGGGCCATGAAAAAACAAAAATGTAATATAAAATATAATAATCTTTTGTTTTTTCATGTAGTAGTTCCATTTAAAAGGATACACCCTGAACATCTTTCAAAATATTTTTTTTTTGCAAAATAAACCCAGACATCACAACTTAATTTTGAAGGGAAACAATTTTTCGGAAGAATGAGGGGGCTATTATTTTTCAATTATCATTGAAATCTTGTAAAATTGTTATTATATTTTGCGCGATTCAAATTACTAATAATAAAATGTGATCGAGGTATACTACCGAGCTTTTAATAGAAGGGTGTGAGGAGTACAAACTTCTTGCCAATGATGCATGCTATAGGAAAACGTTAGTCCTGGCAAAATTTTAAACAATATTTATCGGCTCCCTCAATTAAAAAAGGCGAAAATTAAAAAGCTTGACTTAAAAATTGTGTTTTTATATGAAAAAATGGGACCTTTTTTAAGTCATATTTTTTTAACAAATTTTTCGACTTAACAAAGCTGTTTTACAAAAACAAATTTAATTTCAAAATTACACAAGAAAGGCATATTTTATATCATTTTACAAATATATTTTTTAATTCATTTTCAAATTGACTTAAAAAAGATATAAAATTTACATTTGTTTTTAATGCACATAAAAATGCATGCGTAATTTCATGTTTTTAAGAAAATGTTTTCTTGTTTTTCTTCTTACAGTTTTTTTGTTGTATTGTAGAGAAAGATAAAAATCATGCATTTCAAAAATCTCATTTGTGAATTATTGTTTGAAATTTGCAACAGTTTTTGCACATTTTCATTAATGAAATTAGTTGACAATTGCGCAGATGGCAACTTAAATCGTCCCTATAGCCGTATGTCTTCGATTTGGCATATGATGTGTAAAGTAAGACGGACAAATAAACCGCGAAAGAACAGGGAGTGCTTCGGCCCAAAACAGATGGCATAGACTAAAAAAAAATATAAAAAAAATTGAATAGGTTTAATTTCCATATTACAGTAAAAGCCCGATTATCCGGCATCCTATTATCCGGAACACTCAGTTAACTGGAATTTTAATTTTAAGGAAATTTTCTTACTTTTTTACTTTTACAAGGGAAATTATTTTTTTATCATTCGGGGATTCACAGAAAATATACTTTCCTTTACTTTTTTTCTGTTTTATGCTTTATTCTATTTGATACAGTCGTATTACATAGTTAGGTTAGTGAAATAATGAATATATTATGTATTATTAAATTTTGGGTGTACATATATAATATGTATGTATTTATTATTTGCAATAAATTCAATTAACTACTGAATAAACAATGGTTTTCTGGTACATAATTTGAAAATAAATAAACTAAAATCCTAAAAAATAATGAAAACTAATAAAATTTCTAGTTTTAATGAAACATTTAACAAATATACATTAACAAACGATTTTTCGATTATCCAGAATATTCTCATCCCCAAGCATTCCAGATAGCAGGGCTTTTAATGTAGTGTTTATTATATAATATGAAAATTAAATGAATGAAAATGTGCAAAAAACAATTGCAAATATCAAAATGAATTAAAAAGTGTATATGAAAGAGGAAAGAAAGAGAAAGAAGCAAAAAAATAAGTCCCGGTTAATTGGATGCCGGATAATCGGGTTTTACTGTAATATGAAAATTAGAGCCATTTAAAATTTTCAAATAATACTTTCATTAATGAAAATGTGCAAAAAACAATTGCAAATTTCAAATTAATTAAAAAATATGAAAGAAATATGAAAGAAAAAAGAATGAGAAAATTCCAAAAAAAATTTTAAAAGTTAAAGTTCCGGTTAACTGAGAGTTCTGGTTAGTTGGATACCAGATAATCGGGCTTTTACTGTAATATGAAAATGAAAGCCATTCAAAATGTTCAACTATTGCTTTAATTAATGAAAATGTAAAAAAACAATTGCAAATTTCCAAATTAATTGAAAAGTGCATATGAAATGGAAAAGAAAGAGAAAGAAGCAAAAAAAAACCTAAAACTTTAAATTCCGGTTAACTGAGTGTTCCGGTTAATTAGAAGCCGGATTATCGGGTTTTTACTGTAGTACATTTTTACGTTTTATTTCGATTTTAAATACACATTTTATTTAATTTTCAAAATGACTTAAAAAAACACATTTTATGTCATTTATAAACACACTTCTTAAATCATTTTCAAAATGACTTATAATATGAATTAATAAAGTCAGCTTTTTTTATTTGATTTTCATATAGATTTTAAGTCAATTTTTAAATGAAATAAAAACGCTGGTTTTAAGTTTGAAAAAACACCATTTTTAAGTCAGCCTTTTTTAATTCGAGGAGCCATATTTATCAGTGGTTTTTTAAGTTTTTCGAGAAGTCAAGCGAAATAAAGTTATTAGAATTTAAGAATGATATAGAATTATATTTTTATATTTTTGTATTGTGAGTATTAAATTTACAAAAAAATTTTAAAACTATAAATTGGATAAATATATATTTGGCCCGCCGAGGCAGGAACTTGGTTTTGAGGAAGAATCGCCAAACACGGTAGAATGGTTGATCCGAAATGAAGAGGACGGCCGAACATCAGACGAGTGTACTAGCCCAATACAAAATTTTATTAGCCCCATACCGTGGGCTTATAGTCCAAGTAATTTGGAACCTAATGTGGAAACTGAAAGATGAGCTTTTTTGGCTACCTCTACCATAATGAGCTTATAAAGAAGTTGAACAGTATGACAAATTCCTTTGATGGCATACGCGCATCATTAAATAATGTGGCAAATACTATCACGGAGTTAACGCACCGAAATAAACAAATTTTTTGTCAAATTACTCTTGATAACATTTTTGAAATAGACTGAAATATAACTTATGATTTTACGCCTTTATTTAATAAATTTACATTAATTTGTTTTTATTATATTCTTCTGAATTAATTCATTAAGTAATTTATCTTGCCTGGTTGATTCCTCATTCATTTCAATTGCAGAAATTCTAACATCTGTTGGAATGTCATCGTGTGCCAGATCCATTTGTTCTTGTTCATCCTCTCGGTCAATGCACAAATTGTGTAACCCACAAGAACTTCATTTTGCGAAAAGGCAAGATCACAAAGTAAAAGTCCTCTGGTGGAAAGAGTCAATTCACTTTGCTTCCTATTTATTTTTTTAAACAAGATTAAACGACGCAACACTCGAGCATCATGCATCGAACCAGGCAGGACCCTTACCACCGACTCCGTCGGCGTTCGTTACTGGTTCGCTTTTACATTTTTTGTACCATAAAAACCGCAAAGTGAAAATTTGATCGCTGCATGCGTAAATTTAAACAATTTGGTTACTATTAGAAACGAACAACGTCATTTTCGATGACAAGCGATGTTTTCAACGCGTAGTATTTTATGAGGAACGAAAATATTTTTTGTGATGTAAAGATGTAAGTATTTGAGAAAAAGTAGTTTGTAGAAGGAAATAGAATTGAATACACAAATGTTTGGCCCAGTAATGAATTGTATGTGGTAATTTTTTAACATTTTGATTATTTTCTAATATTTTCGGGCATCGAAGAATCAAAACCAATATCGGGAACTAGTTGTGTTCCTGGAACAAAATATTGATTTGGAATACTAAATTCAACCGATGCAAACAAGCAAATGGAAGTGCTTTGGAGTGAAGCAATTGAAAAGTTCAACATATTTGGGCCACCATTATATGACGTGATGGATTGGAAACGAGTAAGATGTTTACAGTTTTATTATATAAATACGAGATATAAAAATACAGTTCAAATTTCAGTCGGTTTGCTCGGTCTGGAAAGATCGGAAATACAAGATTCGCCAAAATTATTCTACAAACAAGACTGAGCCGACTGCCACGGGTGGTGGACCATGTAAATTATTTCATTTTACCGAAGTGGAGAAAAGGGTAATTGATATATTGGAACTATCAAAATGTGAAAACGGATTGGGTCAAGAATATGGACCACCAGTTAATAATTCACGAACAAATAATGCGTCAAACCAAAATAACCGTACAAGCAGATACCGAGCGGAAGATATCTAGAAAGGCACGAGCGAAAGCCGTGAAAAGTAAAGATGTTTAAGAAAGCCAAATTTATATACAAAAAATCTTTCCAAAGAGTTATCGATAGATTTAAAGGCAATAAAAACCGAATTAAAAGAAATCTCAAAATTTCAAAGAAAATGGCAGCGAGAATAAAAATTGAAATTACAAAAGGAAGCCTTAGAATTTAATAAGAAGTACCGCTTAGAAAAGCTTAAATTACGAAAAGAAAATTTAGAGCTAAAAAAATATAAAATTAATTGGCAGTTGTGGAAGGATTGTATATCTTCTTCGGACGAGTCTGACAAAGAAAATTATTTGAATTAAAAGACTAAAGACATTTACAAAACCTAATAAGACTTACTTTTAAATTGAACTAAGATGAATTAAAATAAATGAACTAAAAATGTGATAAAATGAATTGTTTCTATTAATAAAAAAAAAAACAATGCATATTGTACTCGTATTATAAAATTGAATTTTTAATTCGTTCGCGTATTTTTTTCTTAATAACACTCAGGTACCCTGTTTTTTGGTAAAATGCCTTTTTAATTTCCAACTTTTCCTCCTCTGTTCCAAGAGGAGAAGAATTAGCTCTAATATTTCTGCGATCAGTTTCTTCTTCGCTGGACTTTCCAAAAAATAATGAGCGATTGAATCCATAAATAGTCTTTATATTTATATAAATTTTATAACCACAAACACTACGTACTTGACAGATAAATTATAAGTTCAGTGCACGATAGCGTTTCGTTTTGCGTGGTATGAGTTCACTGGGCGAAGCGAAAATAAAAAAAAATGAGTGAGTCCATTAGTACTCTCAAGAAGATGTGTAAACATGGCGTGTTTATAGTACGTGGGTACAGTTTACTTTGAAGGCTAAAATAAGATATATTATATATATAAGATATATTATATACTGTCGCCTCTAACTTTAAAAATTTTCATTGAAAAACTGCACAATATGGTCGTCCCATATCTAGTAGTAAATATATTTCGATCTGAGTTCATGTGCAAATCGAATTCGTCTCGTAGGAAGTTTATAAGTGGTTCAGCTTGAGGAACAGCAACATTAATATTGAAATCCCCGCTCATAATCACCGGCAAAAGATGATAAAGGAGACTATCATGGAGAATTTTTGAAATTCTTTCAGAATATGGGGCAAGGACGAAATGTATGAACTTCATTATGTCTTCGAAAGATTTATTCAGCGAGGTTCATACAACTACAGAAAGCATCTTATTCCCATTGAGAAGCTGAAGTTCAGCCGTATATATATCATCAATGAGTTGTGTCGTTACGCTCATACCAGTTGTTTGTCCAACGATGATTTCTTTATGCGAGCTGACTGTATGGTATGAGTATTCTATTTGAATTTTTATATATTGTTACTCCGGCAGCTCACTCACCGTCTCTCTTGAACTGAACGCAGAGCTGGAAAAGCAAGAAAATTGAGCATCCTTGCGTGACTGTGTCAGTTAGGTCGAGGTGATGTGTATGACCTAAGACTCTGACAGTTCAATGTTAAAAACCAGATGTCATTATTATCTCGTACGAAATTCGAAATTACAACGGATAAAGCGGATTTGTGGTGAGGCGCGATTTTGAAGAAGATTCATTGAGGTCCAATTTTTACGTCCATGGTAGACGACATGATCATCGATAGCCGACGTGATGAACAGTCCTTCGAGACTCGTTACTCGTGCTAAAGCAATATACACAATTTGTTAACTGTGTCTTTTATCGTAAGAGTATATACTGACTATCTCGTTGTAGGTACCACCGTGTGATGCATGAATTGTGGTGGCACATGAAGGTACGACGCTTAACATTAATTGTTGTTTATGCTTAACATTAATTGTTATTTCGATTAATAGTTGAGCTTTTTCTAGAAATGGGTACCAAACATCGGTCGATATTCGTTTTCTGCACCCATCCAGCTTCAAACCTTCTTGCCAACTTGTGAATTTGAACCGAAATCCATCCAGAGTCGTTTGACATTTTTTACTGTCGACGTTTTCATCGTTCTCGTTGTCCTGGTTAGGATGCCTATGCATCGATATACTTTAGACAGCCCATAGTTCCATTCGCCAGTCCATTTGTTACATCAATATTGGTTTTGAAAAAGTACGGCAAATTATTTGTGTCCACTATGCTCATTTTATGGATCTTTTGACGGAATTGCTACTCCGGCAGCCCACTGACCATCTCTATTGAACTGAAAACAGCATTCAAACGTAGGAATATTAACAAGTTCGTCATTGCGCAGCCAGGTCTCAAAAACCAAATGAATTGAGCATACCTGCGTGACTGTGACCTGAGACTCTGGCAGTTCAATTTTAAAAACTAGATGTCATTATAACCCCATTCAGTAGAAGACATGATCATTGATAGCCGACGTGATGAACAGCGCCTAGAGACTCGTCACTCGTGATAAAGCAATATACAGCAGTTGTTGACTGTGTTTTTAATCGTATGAGTATGCAATTGCGTAATCGTAATTCGTATTTCGTATCGTAATTTTTTTTTTGATTTTTGTGATCGATGGAAATGTCGATGGTTTCTATTTCATTCATTAAATTAATTTTTTCATTTTCCCTACTATTATACATATACATAAAAGCATGCCATGTATAGTAAAAATTGTTTTTGTTGAGTTTCTTGCTTTTTTTTCAAACGAAGTAGATATACGTCATTTCCGTTCGTTTCATTTACAAGTTTACTCTAATACAAAAAATTTTGGTAGGCGAGCGTAAAGATGTTTACACATCAAAAACGAAAACCAACGAACGCTGGCGTAGTCGCTGGTAAGGCTCCAGGTTCCTTACAAATAACTTCGTAAACCTTTTACGACAGTTCACTTGCATTTGTAAGCTATGGTACTTTTTTCGATTGAAATAATCTTCCTGTGTCACTATTCTGGTAATTCCTCTGGAATAGGGAACTGGGGAAAGAATTTATATGTGATTTATGTTCAAATATTTTTTTCCGACCTACTGAGGAGAAAAGTTTAATATAAATATTTGTAAATAAATTTTCCAAATCTAAATTATTCCCAATTTAATTTGATTTTCAAAAAAAAATAACACTAGCTATTTACCTCAGCATGCCGGAAAAAAAAAATTTGAACAGAAATTACATATAAATTCTCTCCCAGTTACATATTCCCGGGTAATTATCAGAATAGTGCCACTGGTGGTGTTTGGCTCTAGGTATTTCGATGTGACTGCAGTCTATTGTGCTCTAACAATGTCATTTATTTTTCGATAATTTTTGAAGCCTTTGAAAATGTGTTTTTCTTGCTCGAGGGATGACCACTTCACATATGTTTTCGATTTTCAGTATTTGCAAAATAACAAACGAACCCGTAAACATATTTTTTCGGAGGCAAATTAATAAATTACTGTTTTTTTTTTGTTACAGTAATTTGTATAACTATTTGAAATTAATATTCGATAATCAAACGCGAAGAATTTTAATTTTATATCTGTTTACATACCAACAATATTATTTGTCGAGTATTTCTGGACAATTTGAAGTGACATCTAAACTGTTCTTGGCGGAATCGCAAATTTGTTGATTCTAGAACTATTGTATGAGGTCGAAACAAATTTACCACAAAAATTTGCACAAAAATATCGTTCGCACATATACATTCAAACACTTTCCAAAACGGAGAGTTGGTTATGCCACTCAGATTTTTAGTAGAAGTGTTGTGGCTGGCATAAAATCTGGCATGGCATGACATACAATAAATTCCCGGATCTCAATAAAGCTCTAGCAACAATACACTTTTATGAAAAGTTTCATTCAAATCCAATTAGCTTAGCTTCAAAAATTTAAAATTGAACATATACCATTTTAAAATCATGGGCTTTTGCAAACTATTCAGGCAGCGTTATTCCTCACTGACGAATTTATTCCCTTTATCTTACAATTATAAGGAACAATTCAAGAAATTCGTTAGTTCATATACAAATAACTAAGCTTTCTAACTGCAAATAAGATAACAATGAAATACTAGTTGATCCCAACTTCTCATGGCTTCCAGTTACAACCCGATATAACAACCGAGAACTCTCATAAAACGAAAGAGCAGAAATAATGAGTTTTAATTAACAAGACCGGATCATAAAGACTCTTCCAATAATAGACGAATGCTCGGAATTTTGATGGTTATTAGTGTCCCGTTTAGTCTTTACTATTTTATAAAAACTACAGGAAAGATTCGAATTTTGATTTCCTCCATCGCCCGTTAGAAATGTTTGCTGAAATTTTCTTGATTTTCGACAAATCTTCTCAGTATAAACATATAAAACAAATTACAATTGATCAATTTGTGAATTGGATTAATCAGCAAAATGAATTTAATTGGTGGTTTCATGGCAATACTGAATGTTGCAAACAAAATAAAATTATACTGGATTTTATGATCCTTGTGTTAATTCATAAACACTGTAATTGGATAATGAACAGTAGACGATTAAAAAAGATTACAGCGAATGCAGAAAGAGCTGAGAATATTGAAACTTCGAGCTCTATAATTCTCTCTAAAAATCAGGGGCCTACTATGGAAATCAACCGCCACCGATTTTTGTTCGTTGTTTATATTCAGCAATAGTGATTACTATTGCTGAATATAAACAACGAGCAAAAATCGACGGTGGTCGATTTCAGTAGTAGGTCCGCAGTACGTGTGACCTCACTGAAGCATAAACAAGATACATTTTTGTGCTCTAACCATGTCAACCTTTGTGTCAACAAAACTCAATTTACTGGTAACACAATTTGACGTTAGCCCTGGTGATATTGTATTCAAATTTCTGGATAAATTTCACCCAATGGAATGTTCAAAATATGTTGGTGATGGAGAAATGTTTCTAAATTTTTTTTTATGTGTTGCAACATGTTGTTGTTTTTTAAATAATTCTGCTATTTATTTAAAATTAAATTTGGATGGGTTCCATACAACTGAAAGCTTCTGCCACATCTAATTTTTGAATGTTTTTTAACTGGAGGTCGAAAGTTAAAGAAGATATCTCGAACATCGTTAGCGATTTCGAATTCCAGCTGCACAAAGTTGGGTGCAATTCCTTCATATTTATCTGGTTTTATCAATGCGGAAGTCACACAAACTCAATAGAGATTCATTTCGACATCCTCTTCTGTATCTTCCAATTAGGCTATCGGTGAGATCAACACCACTCATGTGGTTATTGCATTGCTTTATAATATTTGGACAGTTGATTTGTATATAGATTGTCCTTTGTGTTTGTCAAACCTGTTCGCTGTCCCAACTTGTTCCCCACTTGCAAATGTTGCCAGGAAGGTGACTAATTTATTGTCTTTCCAACCTAAAACATACAAACGTTTACATTTTCAATATTAGTAAAAAATTATCAAAATATATTTTCTGGCCAACGTTTTGTTCTACAGGGCGTGTCAATCTTACCTCAACGTTGGCGCACGATCCCAAAAAAGGCTCATCTGTTAAAAGAGTTTAGGTTGTCCAGTAAAATCTTCAAAATTATATATGATTCCGAAACTCTGCTTAGAACAGATAAGCCTCATTCCTGGGGGTCCTAGCGGTTATATATTGCATCATATACGTCAAACAAGATCTACATACACTAGGATGTCGAAACTGGAGGACAAGAGCGATTGATTGAGACGGATGGAGGCCCATAGTGCGGGCGGCAAACTCCCTTCATGGGATGTGAAGCTAGAGAGAGAGTTCATCATATAGTGCCTTTGTGGTGCATATTTGCTCATCCAACGATAGGTAGCTTTTCCAACAAGTGATTTAATACTGGCCTAATTTTATGCAGTCTGTCACTGTTTAAGCGGATTGCGAAAAACAATATACACGAACGAAGAAAACTAATTTATTGAATATGTAGTTTATTACTTTGTTCTGTTATGCTCGTTCTTGTTGATTTTTGACATCTTGTAGTTGTCCGATGGTGTGTATTAATTTGAATTGATCGATGGGTCGTGGGTGGTTACTGAGTGCCCACCGGTAGCTGGTGGCACTAATCGACGAAGAGACGTCACGTCAAATGTCAATTCCGCCACCCTAAAGTATTTTAATAGTGTATATTGTGGTTGTTTGATAAGTATTTAACCTGCGTAGTCCACGCCGCTGTGTAGAAACGGCCTTGAAGGTGTGACGCGATGCGATGGCAGGTGGGCCGTCAGTTGCTGGCTCGTGGTTACGCGATGGCGAAAGCACACAACACATCTGTATACCCTGTGAGCGCTTCAGTGTTTTGATGTCTAGAATCCAGTAGTGCTTTAGCAAGTCAGATGAGTAGGTCGGTAGGCTGACTCTTCTTGGAAAGAATGATCGGATGCTTCCGCATGTATGAGAAATGCGATTCGAAGCCGCCCTCGACCCGTAGTATGCCATCGCTGCCGATGAAAGGGTTCAGAGGTCGGAGTGAGCCCTTGTGCAATTAATGCTCGCCGTTCCTTCATCTGGATATCTCCCCTGCGAAGTGTGATTCCTGAATCAGCCTCATCCAAAACTCGAGTGCCCAATGGACCTCGGGCATGGTGAAGTTTTGTTGAGATGACGGCGTTGGATGAAACGTCTGTAGTATGCCGTAACACGAAGTAATTTTCCAAATGACGAGTTTCTGTTTCTGCATGCGTTTATGCATCGTGCGTCGATGTTGGAATAGCCCTCGCTCATTCCCTGGCGTGGCCATTGACTTTGATCTTCGTGTGTTGTGCATGCTGGATCTGTCCACCACAGCGGATGGTAGTGTAACAATGATGGATCGACACCACGAGATGGGCAATCTGCAGGGTTCTGCTTAGTGTCAACATAGTTTCAATCGGCTGGTTGAGTGTAGTCTAAGATTTGCAAGACGCGATTGGCCACAAAAGTCTTCCAGCAATAAGACGAGCTGCGTAGCCATCCTAGTACCACTTGCGAGTCGGTCCACGCAAAGATTTGAACTTGCGACACGTTGAGTGACTGAACGATGGTGTGCATGTGTTTGGCGAGAAGTACACCGGCACAAAGCTCCAGGCAGGCTGATAGTTTTCAGTGGTGCAACCTTGGTCTTAGATGCCAGCATGGTGATGTTTGTAGACCCATTTGTTGACGTTGTACGAGCATAGCCCACCACTGCGTATGCCTTTTCAGAGGTCACTGAACCCGTGAAGTTGAACACGATTGATTCTTAGAGCCCCCAACGATTTCAGGATGTCTCGATAATTGAGCCATCTTTCAGTAATTGATTTTGGGATCACTTCATCCCACGATATGCAGAGTACCCACGTTTCTTGTAGTATAATTTTTGCGATGGTTGTGGTTGGAGATACCAAGCCGAGCGGATCGAATATCTGTGATGCTTGCGACAGTATTTTCGCTTAGTTGGATATTGAATCCAGAACAATCGGCCACAGGAGATCAATGTAGTCCGAGTGTTTTTAGTGAATAGTCCCAGTCTAGCTCAAGTTGACCCTGGTGCTCAAGGGATTCGCTTGGTATCTCGTTGAAAAGTTGCTGAGTGTTTGAAGACCACTTCAGTCGTTCGAAGCCGCTGCATCTTAGTAGCTCAACCATTTGCATCTGGACCTCGATTAAATCCGTCATGTTGTCTGAGCCGGTCATCAGGTCGTCGACATAGAAATCCTTGGAAGCGACTTTCACTGCAATTGGGAATTTCTCCTGTTACCTCCTCCACGTGACTGTGCATAAACGGTAATCTTGAACTGGTGCATCTGTAGAAGACCACCATACGATCCGCTGATAATTCCTGTCTTCGGGCGCCTTCAAGATCTGCCGATACGTCTGCTTAATGTCTGAAATGAAAACAAATTTATGTTTGGGAAAGCGGGTTAGTATCTCGAAGACGTTTTGCTGAAGCTTGGGGCCAATGCGAAGCTTTTGGTTGAGTGGTGTACCGGTTGATGTTTTGTGCGATGGATCGAATTCCACCCGCAGTTTGCGTTGCATCACTCCGTGATGTGGAAGATAGCACGTCTGGCCCGGTGAGTTGTTGTGATTTTCGGACAATTCCTCCATATGACCCGATTCCAGATAATCCTGCATGAACCTGTTATACTCAGAACGTAGTTGATCGTTCTTGGGGAATCTGCGTGCCATATGTTGTAGTCGCAGAACTGTGTTCTCTCGATGATCTATCTTCCATCTTTATTGCGATAGTGTGTCGATTCGTAGTGTCGTTCGCATTCTGACTCGTCGTGCCGTAATTCTCGAGATGCACGAACGTCTTCGATTTCCCAAAATGACCTGAGCTTATTGTCGATGGTGTCATAGTGCTGGTTGTCCGACGCTCCACGTAGCCGAAGAGGATGGAGCCAAGTTTCCTGTTTTGTGCGAATGATGAGCCGATAACGGCGCTGATGCAACCATCCTTGTGGAGGATCCCGATGACGATAGTAACGAGGATCGGTAAGTGCCAATTGATTCAAATGTAGCTAGGGCGACTAGGGCTGTGACGACTAGGGCTGTGACCGAAATGGAAAATGTTGAATCAGTTCGAGAGTGTAAGACGAAGTCGGTAATTGCACGCGACGTGGGCGCCGCCTTCGCACAAATTCCACTGATCGTAACTGTGGCTGGTCTTCTCGCTAATCCGAATATAATATAATATAATATAATATAAAGCTGACCTGAGATCCCGAATCCAACAGAGCTCGACTGACAAAGTTTTGATTTGATTGCGATACGATGGCAATTGCCGTTGCGAGCAGAACATCCGTGAATGGCGATGCATCATGGTTCGTGGTGACCGAAGTTGGTGATGATTCGGTGGATGATGATTCGGTGTTTGGATTCGATATGTGTAATAGCGTGTGTTTCTTTTGTTGCAAACACGACACAAACTGGATCTGCAATTCGAACTGGTGTGGCCCTTGCGCGGAGAGTTGAAGCACAACATCTTTGATCGGACGAGATTTGACCCTACTTCGAATGTAAGAGGTTTGAATTGATCACACTGGAACACGTTGTAATTTCCAGCACAAACTTGACACGTGAAACGAGAGTCCGATGTGACGACGAGTGTACGAGTTGATTGCGTGATAGGTTTGCGAGGTGCTCTAGTGCGCAACAAAAGCGATGATGGCAGGACATAGTGATGGAAATCATCTCCAGTGATTGCCATCTAGTGCTCAGGAAATCGATCAGATCCTTATATGATGGATATTATGCTCGAGTTAGTGACATTCCCCAGTGGCAATGGGTGTGAGGGTCCAGCTTCTCTGCGATGATGTTCACTAATATGATGTCCCAAGTGGTGATTGAACCTGCGTAATGACTGTCGATGATGAGCCGCCGGTGGTTATATCGGTTTCGTAACATGTGCCATGGTTCATCGTAATTCTCATTTGTTAAGCTCACGGATTTGAGCAGCGATACTGCATCGCCGGTCAGGTTCGCTTTTAACTAATGCAGTTTTTGCGAGTCGGTCAGCTGCTTGTGGTTGTGGATGAGGTCGACGAATAAATTTTCGAATCCGGTCCAGCTTGCGTAATCGCCATCGAATACTGGTACCGAGATTCGGGGAAGCTTCGTTTCGAACGACTGTTGTACGGGAGCTGCCTTTGCGTTGCCTTGCCGGTTCTAACTGTCTCTGAAGTGTTTTGAGGTACAAGGTCGTCCGCTTGATTCGCAGCTCTATACTGCTTCGTTGGATATCCCAGGCATGTCGGTTGAAAGCTCCTTGCTTTTCTGTACTGCTCGCTCAAGTGCCCGTTGTAGCGACGCCTGTTTGATGCGAGTTGACACTATTCCACCGAATTTTGTTGGTTTGCCACCAGAATGTCACTGTGCACTGATACTAGCCACGCGCACTCCCACAAGAATTGAAATTTCTTACCCGCGAATGTTGATTGTTGTTGTAGTACGACACGAGCAATTCGGCTCGAAAGACCCACGGAAGCAGATTGCGAAAAACAATATACACGAACGAAGAAAAACTAATTTATTGAATATGTACTTTATTATTTTGTTCTGTAATGCTCGTGCGTGCTGCTCGAAGGTTTGGTTAAGAAGGGGGTATAACATCTCGTCGTCGTGTTGATTTTTATCATCTTGAAGTCCGATGGTGTGTATTAATTTGAATTGGCCGATGGGTTGTGGGTGGACACTGAGTGCCCACCGGTAGATGGTGGCACTAATCGACGAAGAGACGTCACGCGCAACTCAAACAGTCGCGGTTTGGATCTGTTTTTGGTAGCGTGCTACTATTTCAATTATAAAATGTAGGAATCTACGAATATTTTCAAATTCGTTGACTGTCATTGTATTTATGATATAGTGTTGTTGCCAACAATTGGGTTCCATTATCGAAATATACCATATCGAGATACTTCCTTATATGATGATTTGAAAAGGCTATGGGTATTTCAGGAAAGGTTTCTATATTCAAACCGACTTTTGCCAACAAAACATACTGGCACGTGAAAAATTCGAACATTTACGCAAAAATAGACCCCTTCTGAAAATGTTCCAGTAAGGAAGACCCTTGGCACTCGAATGTCTCTCTTTCTCTCTCTTTTACATTTTTATCAAAATAGTTCGAAAGAAATACGTTACCAAATATAAAGCCTTCAACTACGGTACTTATTTTTGGTGAATTATTGTTTTAGATATATATTGCCCATTGCCACCAAATAAATTAATAAAATATCACTAACGAATTTATCAAGTGCCCGAAATCCGTAATAGCTTATAGATCTCCCAGCTGGGATAACGTGCATGTCACTAGACCAATATGCATCACATTTTACATTATTATTCGCGCTATGTTTTTGTATTAATATCTGGCTAATTAGGAAATCGCTACACAAGGTACCACTAACATAAAATCTAATTAAGGAAATCGACAGGATACAAATCAATTAGTCAAGACCTTAAAATGTTATTAATTGTATTTGAGGCGCACAGATTTTTTGACGTGTTCAAATATGTACATACGATAGATACGTCCAATATAATATTTTATTCCTGTTTAGAAAGGGTTAAAAGCAATCCAAATTCTACAGGTGTTTTCGTTCATTCTTTGTGTACGCTAAATTCTTAAACAAAGTCTCAATACAATTTTTACCATTCAAATTCGATGTACTCGACGTTAGTTTCGTATTGTCTTTAATTTATATTTCATTCATTCAATACAACAAAAACATTATTAGTTATAAAACGCCCGATATAAATGAAGAAGTTCATGTGAATGTACCAAACAACAATAACAACAATGAAACAAACATCCAAACTTTTGATTAATGATTGTGTGAATCAACCAGTGGCAAGTTTTGTTGTTCGGAAAGCAGCAACATACAAAAAAACAATAAAGATATTAGTTTGTTTCACACTTTAATGGTATTTCAATGCATAATTTAAATTAATGAATCGAGCAAGATTTAAGAAGCTGTGCCTATGTGTATCTTATGTATTCCACACGGTCTTGTAGTGTAAATTTAAATTTTTTTATTACTTCTTTTAATAAACCACCCAGCGACCTTTGTTTATTAGTAAATACAAAAAAGTACAGAACTAAAAAATTTGAAGAAACTGTTTTTGAAATTATTTTCCTAATCTAAATCTTGAACATCTTTCTGCTTCTATTAACACTTCATTAGTTAAGATTTGATGATTTGTAGAGATTTTATTTTTTAATTTCATGAAATTATAAAACAAATCTGTAACTGATTTTCAAAAGCAAAGACGGTAGCTTGAAAAGTAAATTAAAAGAATTATTAGTGTAAGATTTATGTATAAATTTAGTTCAATAGACAGCCAGCGTTATTCACATGTAGAGATTCTGAATATTATAAATTACAATAGAAACGTATATAAATTTTGATTAAATTAATACCGGAAACTCTAATTTATTTGCGAAGAGGGTCAGTAAATTAAAATTGAACAAGGAAAACAAAAAAAAAAAAATTCAAAACACAATCAGTAAGACATAATTAATGAAACTATATTTGGAATTTTATACGAAACGCATCTAGCAAATACATCTTATGTAAATGGGTACGTGTTGCGACGGTGAAAGCATTCTTCATCAAATGCGGATATTACATGCTCGTTATTTTAGAATCTTTATTGGACAATGGTCATTTGAATTTTAATCGCTGCATTTACTATGCATTTTGTTACCAGAAATATAATTTGGCGTTTTTATAAAAAAAAACTCGTATAACTGCAGATTTTATTGGAATTAGTACATATATGTAGTTGGAAATCAAGATATTATAAAAACTGTTTTGTGTGATTAATCAAAAATCGTCATTCCCGCTTAAACTTCAGAAAATGCAAATTTTTATAATATCACTGCGGAAATTAAAAATCCCCTAACGGAAACTGCGACTTTCAACACATATAAAGAAGTTTCTACGAACCAGGCGTTCTATCTAAGCTGAAGATTTACAGAATTTTGGTAAAAATATATATTTATTAAAAAACATTTCCGTAGTAAGTTTATTCTAAATTGTTTTTTCGTACATGCTATTCTTTAAAAAATATTTGTCAAAACTAAAAGGTCCTATAAACTGATATTTCCGGTTTGCCCAATTCCAGCAAAATTTCACTGGAACGTCCTATAATTTATGAAAAAATAAAGTATCTCTAGTCATATCCCGATCAAAGCGCGTATTCTTGAAATTGGTGGATATTTCCGTCTGCGGACTATAATTTGCATTAAAATTCTTTATAGTATTCGAATTTTTCGCCGGCTACTTTAATCGTTTTTTTTTAATTTGCTTGCAAGTCTTCTATTATTTATTTCACTACTAAACAAAAAGTGGTGGAAATTTCCGACTGGGTAAATCAGTGCGGATTTATTCCCCCAAATAATAGAAAACTTGCAATCAATTTTGAAAAAGAGGAGAAGATGTTCGTTTGATACTCATAAATGTCAAAATAACTAGTTGCCAATTTTATATGTTTATGAATTTTCTAAAGTATTTAGACAAAATTTTGAATATAATTAAAAAAAAAATATAGTTTGTTGAAAAATGAATTGTAAATAAAATAAATATCCTTGTAAACATAAACGTTGATGATATTTTTACAAATTAACGTAATAAAATATTAACGTAATAATTAATTTTAATGTAATAATATCTTATTATTATAACACACCACAAATAAAATATTTATGATTAATGGCTAAGTGAAAATCATCAAATTAAAATGTCAAAAGAAAACAAAAACCAATTTTAAGTATCTACACGAGCAAACTATCTCTTCAATTAATTCAGTTGCCCAATTTGTAGTTGAAGTGAACAGTTGTCTATCGAACATTCTCTTCACTTGACTTACTTCAGATGTATGTAGGTAGCTACTACTTTAGTTAATTCAGTCCAATCGAACGCGCCTCAGATAGAAAATTAAAACAAAATATTTTGCTTAGTTTCTTTACTTAAACTTCTATCCATTCTATGTAAAGACTTGCCACTAAAGAAAACTTTCAACAAAACTTTTGTAAATGTTATAAATAAAATGGTTCTGGACCTCGTTTAAATTGTTTCTTTATTTTTATTGCGGAATTAATAAATTAAAATGAAAATATAAATTTAAATGTGACAACAAAAATAAATATACTTAATAAACACATTTTATTAAACACTTGTTTTTTATTTCGCAAAAATTAGATTTTTGAATAGTTTAATTTAAATATTTGATTAAAAAATCACTCGATCGGTTTCAGCTTGTAGGTCATCATCAGGAGTATCTACTGATTTGTAAAAGTAAAAATGTTGTTATATATAGTAGAAAAAATAAAAAAATAAATAAAAGTAGGAGGGGCAAAAAATATGTAAAACAATTAATCTATTGATCGTCCTAACCAACTGTTAGTCATACGGAAAAATTAATAGAAAAAAGAGGGAGGGGGAGGATAGCACGTACGCGATTACTCATCGGCTGAGTAACAAAATTCAAGGTATATTGAAGTAGATTTAATTAACCGACGTATTAATCAAATTATTGCGAACATGAGAATAGAAAAGGGCGGGGTCTGTTATTGGTGAGAAACGGATTTCTCTCTGTTCGTTAAGGATATTATGGTTAAGAAATATTGATTTTCGAATTTTGTAAGATTCTACGGTATCTAAACGTCTGCCTTTGGGTTATATATGTAATATGTCTAAATTGTTTAAGCTAGCTGTATGATTTTCTAAAGTTAAATGGTTTTGGAAATTTGATTGATTGCAACCAGATAAATGTTCTTTAGCTCTAACTCCAAAATTGCGCCCAGTCTGGCCAATATAGGAGAAACTACAATCATTGCAATTAATCCTATAAACACAGGCAAATAGTGTAAAAAGTAAAATAACATATGGTAAAATGTGAAACAACCATTCGATTTTATGGTTTTATGTATGTATATGTAATTTTTTTTCACGTTCTATCTAATCTATCTATTAAACATAATAATAGAAGGATTATTGTATTTAGGTTTTGCACTTCATTGTCAAGTTTTTGTCAACCAACCTGAATTATTTTTTACAAAGCAAATTCGTGTTTTTTCAAAGTAACTTCAATTAAATGTAGAATAAATTCAAATATTTTTATAACAAATTCTGATCTCATTTAGAGGTCATCTCGAGACCATTTTTTAAATGATTTTCGACTCGAACGGTTCTCATAACACTTGCGATGACATGGGTTTTCTATTTCGAGATTGCCAGGAATGGATTGCGTTGAGTCCAGATTTTTGGAAAATTTATATACCAAAAGTTTTTCGAGTCGAACGATTTATAAAAATGAATGAGAAGGGTTTTCGAGTGTAAAGAGTCGATTATCATGAGTTTTAAATTGGGAAACATTTGTTCAGGTGGTCCCCATTTAAAAATTCGAATTATAAAATAAATGTAGAGAAGGGATTTTCAAGTATCAGGAATCGACATCAATGGTTCATTATACCGGAAATCGTGTATAGGGATGCTCCGATTTATCCGTTATGGTGCGTACTCTATCTTCGGTTTTGTCAAACGTTGGACGAGTGACATTTTTGATTTGGAAACAAATAAGATCCTGTATTGTGCTTACGTTCAACCCCAGCTTGAATATGCTATAAATAGTACCAAGAACATATCTAAAGTATTGAAAAAATTCAAATGAGGTTTATACACTACTTGACCTGGAAAGACGGTGGGGTTTATGACGATGATCTACCATACCACGTAAACATACAGCGACAACCACCATATTTAACTGGGTGTAAAACCTATAACTTGACAACGCTAGAAAATTTTCGCAAATTGCCAAGAAGTACATTTATTGGAGATCTCCTACCAGGCCTAATCGACGCACCGGATGTACTAAATTCAATTAAAATAAAGGTTCCTAGTAGACAACTAAGAGATCATGACTTCCTCCACTAAGATAGACACAGAACATGGCGATAATGAACCAGAGAAGACGGTGTGTAAGAGTTTCAATAAATGTAGCTATTTATTTAATTTTTGTTTAAATAAAGATAATTTTAAAAGTAGATTAAGGCAATTGTATGCCCCCGTGGTGATTTTATTTGTAACTTACTTGTTACTTTACTTTTATATTTTAAATTTTTAAATCCAAAGCGGATTTCTTTTATTTTGTATTTTTACATTAATATTTTTGATATTTTTCATTAATATTTTTGTAGACTTATTTCAAGATAGTAAATAAATAAATAAGAATAAGCTTATTTAATAATACACCTACATGAAGCCACTGATCTTTGCTGATTTCTACACGACATGATGTCCAAGTCCAATACCAAACAAACAAACAAATGTACAAGTCAATACGTATGCTGTGATTGGCACTATAGGAGCCTGGGATGGACCATTTAATTTAAACTGTACATTTCAGATTGAAATGAATGGTTCCATGAAACCTAAAGTGTCGTGAACAATTTCATTTGGTATCGATAAGAAATGAAAAAAAAAAATCCCACGAACAACTGTATGTTAGAATTAGCGCTATAGTTAAATATTTGTAAATGGACGAATCTTCTGTATGAATTAAATGTATTTAAATATATATGGTCCTTAAGAACTTTAAATCTCGTGTCGTCACAGATCTGTCCTTGTAACGAAACAAGATGATGTCCACTTTCTACGAAAACAATCCTAAGGCCAACCGTATGTTGAGATTGGCACAATTTACTCGGGTCCCATTTGAAACGCGATATTTCAAAACGCGATACGGTACAAAACGCGATATGGTACAAAACGGGAGTTTAGGATCGAGTTATATCAGGCGGGTGAAGGGGAAATTTAATTTCAGTTTATAGGAATTTAAAAGTCGATAGAAACGATACTACATAGGATCGATATCAGGTGGGTCGCTGCGCTCACGTCGCTTCGCAACGCATATTCTGTACCATATCGCGTTTTTAAATATCGTGTTTCGAGCGGATCCGAATTTACTCATATGTGTTCACAGACTGCTAATAATTTACTTCCAGAAATCATTAAACCAAAATTTAGCACTTTTTCTAATAAAATGTGTTTTTTGCATCTTGCTCTGTTGCGAAAAATACGAAAAAACATAATTTTATTTTGATCGATTTATTGTCGTATTATGAGTGAAAAACGTTTATCCGAGACAATTTTTATTTTTGTGTTTTAATTAATACGATAGATGTTGCTGATTGTATAAATGGAGTTTAACTTAAATATTGAACTTCAGAACATTTACTTGTTGTTTTCATCTGATTTAATATATGGTTTGTGATGTAATTTATAGCTAAATTGTATTAGTTAAATAAATGAAATGAGAATAAAATGCCACCTCGCGGTGTTCTCTGGGTAACTCCAAATGAATCAGGCGTTGTAGTGGAGACGCGCGTGGGAAACTATATTTATAGTTGTGCATCTACGCGTTTCCGAATTTTCTACATGTTGATGTCGAAAATAACGTACACAATTAAGTTTTGAATAGGCGATGGCGAGAATTAGTAGAATATATAGAAATTCGTAGGTAATGTTCGTAGGTAATTTCCGTTTTCATACACTATACTAGTTTTCCCTGGGAAAAGAGGATTGAGAAAAAATGTTCATATCATTTTTGTCTAATTTGTATTTTTCTGGCCTACTGTTGGAATTAGTTTGGTGTAAATATTTTTGAAGCAAAGATATATTGGGAATTATTTTCACTATAAAAATTTTGTGAAACAAAAGTTTCCCAATCAACTTTGTTTCAATAGTATATTGTATAATTAGGAGGAAAAGTACTGCATTCCCAGACGATAGTGGAAATTGGTGGACGAGGGAACAGCCGAGTCCGGCAACCACGGGAGTCCGGGAATGCACTTTTCCTCCGAATCGTACATACTATTTTTTCTCCGATCGGACTTTAAAACGAATATAAACCCAAAATAATTTTTAGTATTATTCATTTATTATCATATTAAGAAATCAAAACAAAGTAAAAAATCGAAAATAGCATAAAATTATTGCTTAGTTAGCCACGACATCATAAGACATAAATACATTTTTTTTTTCAAAAGTATTTTTTTTTTATTAATAAAATTTTATTTATTTATTTATATTACGACTGAGTCTTGCACCCATTTAGTAATTTACATTGCATAATAAAGTATTTTGATTAGTCGGCGTAATCAAGTGATTATCCCCAGTTTCGTGTAACTCCTCAGATTTTTCGCCACAGTAAGTCTACAGACCTGGCCGCGATAAGTCCAGTGGTTTGGTTCTTTGCAGTCTTCTTGTTGGTGTATTAGTCAGCATACAGCGTATGTCCAGATTTTCATGCTGGTGCAGACGTTGTAGGTGTTTTGTTGCATGATGCTTATTTTCATCCGCGACAAGCTCGATCTATAGATCTCGATGGAGGTTGTGGTTTCGAATGTACCACGGTGGATTAACTATACATCGCAGGATTTTATTTTGAACTGTTTGTATGATTTTGATATTTGTTTTCTTGGTGCAACCCCAGAGTTGGCTATCATATGTCCATACAGGTTTCAGGATTTGTTTGTACAGCAGCAGTTTGTTATGGATCGCTAGTTCAGATTGTCTCCCTAAGAGCCAATGAATTTTTCTAAATTTTATGTTTAGTTCTTCTCTCTTCTTTTTTATGTGTTCGCATGTGTTTGCATGCGGTACTACTTCCGAGTTTATCATTATTGGTATATATGATCAACTTTTAGATTTGTAAAGTTGACTTGAATTGATTTTGCTTCATTTAATTTGATTCGCCATTTCTTTGTCCAATTACATATTTGGTTAGTAGCTTTCTGTAATTTACTAGTGGAGTCATGGATGTTCTTTGGTGTTGCAAGTATTGCGGTGTAATCGGCAAAAGTCGCCATTATTGCTTCTGTAGTTGGTATATCTCTAGTATATAGGAGATAGAGGATTGGCCCAAGAACACTCCCTTGTGGTACTCCTGCTGTTATTCTTTTTAGTTGGGAGTATTCATTCTCATACTTTACTCGAAAGTGCCTCTCTGATATGTATGATTTTAAAATTTGAAAAAATTGCTCCGGAAAATCTCGATGAAGTTTGAATTCTAACCCCTGGTGCCATACTTTGTCGAATGCTTGCGCTACGTCAAGGAATATAGTTGAGCATATTTGTTTGCTTTCTATTGATTTCTCGATTACATCAGTAATTCGATGTAGTTGTTCTATCGTAGAATGGTTTTCCCTAAATCCAAACTGATTGTGAGGGGATAAGATTCCTTTCTTCGATAACTGGTTTTAGTCTTTTAAGAAGGACCTTTTCAAATAGTTTCAATAATGTTGGTAGCAGAGAAATTGGCCTATATGAAGCTTTATCATTCGGAGGTTTGTTCGGCTTAAGTATCATAATTACTTCTGCAACTTTCCATTGTCTTGGTACATATCTTAGTCAAAATGCTGCATTAATTATATGCAGTAGTTTCCTCAACGCTTACTCCGGTAACATTTTTATTATCTGACCCGTTATAAGATCATATCCTGGAGCCTTATACGCATTCAGATTATTCTTGATTTCCCATTTTAGTTCTTTCAATGTTACAGGTGTAATTTTTAGTTCATCCTGTTTATTTATCCTGGTGATATTTTCTTCTTCCGTTTGTTTGGGTTAAGGTTGGAATGTTTCTTCAAGGTGATTTGCAAACAAATCTGCTTTCTGTTTAGCATTTCGGGCCCAATTTTCTTTATTTTTAATTGGAGGAACCAAGTTTGGGTCTTTTAAGTTTCTTAGTTGCTTTCCATAATGAATAATCAGTATCTTTTTGCCCAGTTAGAATGCTGAGGTATTTATTAACTGACTGATTTTACCCTCTTGATGATACCCTCTTATTTTCCGGATTTCGATGTTTTTGCCAATTCTTCCGTGCTTTTCTTTTATTTTTAAGAAGTTCTCTCACTTCCTCTGGATAGCTAATATTGCGCTTCATTTCCTTACTATTATTAGGAGTGCTTTCCCACGCAGCACTTTGGATATTATGGATGAGTTTATCTAGTTCGTCTTCTATTTGGGCTGGTCCCTGTATTGGGTTTTGCAGACTAATTCTTTCTGTTAACTGTGTTTGGAAGATATCCCATTTGGTTTTGATGCTCGTTAATTTCGGGTTGCTCTCTTTCATAATTATTGTTTGGCTAAGTATCATAATAACTGGTGAATGATCTGATGATAGACTTTCACTGTTTCTATATTGATATACTTATCTGAAATCCCTCTTCTAATAAAGAAGTCTATAAGATCTGGAGTCTTACTGATATCCGTAGGCCAATAGGTTGGTGTACCGCCTGAGTGAAACTCGCGTTTTAGTTTTTTGCCTGCTGCAAACAGTTCTTTTTGCCTTTAGCAGTCGTTAACCGTGATCCCCAATGGTGTTTTTTGCATTATAGTCCCCTCCAATTAAAAAGACACTTCCTAGTGTTTTTAGAAGATTAGTATAATCTACTTGTTTGAGATTGTATCTAGGAGGGCAGTATATTGCTGAGATACTACAAGTTTTACTATTGTTTAATTGTATTTTGATTGTTGTGACTTCCATGGAAACTTCTCGACTTTAAGTTCTTCGTTATGTTTTATATAATCTTTTATGATGATAGCTGATCCACCTCTAGCTTTGACTCTGGATGTAATGCATGGTAGCAATTATATCCTTTTATTTTACAGAATGAAGCTTTGGTGAAATGGGTTTCTGATATAAGACATATATCTATATTATGCATGTTTAGAAATATATTTAGTTCTTGGATGTGTTGCAATAGCCCATTTGCGTTCCAGGTTACAATTTGTAATGTTTTATTCATTACTTTTGTTTATAATTCGATTTTATATACTTTATATTTTGATACACTCGATCAAGGTTTTCTTCTACTCTTTTATTGAAACTAGTTTGTGATTTCACACCTTCTAGTATGTTCTGCAGACTCATTTCCTGTGAAATAAGTCTTTTGTGGAGGTTCTCTAGATTTCTCAGTATGTCCTGTAAAACGAGATCCACTTTTAACTGTTTCTGCTCTGATTGCCGAACTATTTGTGCATAAGTAACGTTTTCATTTACTCGCTCTCTTTGTATTTTAAAATTAGGAGTTGACGATTTAAGCTCCGTGGTTTTTTTATAGATTGTACATTGCTTGGTGTATCTGGTTTGCGTGATTTGTCTCTCATTTTTTGTAGTTCTACTGCTATTTCACATCCTCTTTAGTTGGCTGGATGCTGGTGTTTTCCTGCACATTTAACACATCTTGCTTCACGATGGCAGTACTTTTGTGTATGATTATAATCTTGTCAGTATTTACATTGAGGTATTAGTCGAGTGATCTTTCTCTGTGTTTCTATTTTAATTCTAAGGTTGAGGATAGCCTTAATATTATAAATATTTTCGATTTTTTCTTTGTTGTCAAAGGTTAGCATGAATAGCAGGAGACCTCTTCTCATGTTTCAACATTTCCCTTCCTGTTTTCTCGTCTCTCTTTTCTGATGATGTTGACTGCGTCGATTATTTTGATGCCTTTGTTTTGCAGGTCCTCAATAATTTCATCTTTTGAACAAGTTGGATGAAGACCTCTTGCCATTACTTTAATTGGTCATCAGAATTTAATTTATTAGCTAGAGCTTTATAATCTTCAGGCTCTGTTGTATTTATTTTCCAAATATTACTACTGAGCAATATTATCTTGTAGTCATTTCGTACTACTTCTTTCATCAGTTTCTGAATACTACCGTGATTTGTAATTCCTAGAATATTGATCGGGGTGGGGCCTGTTTCTTATTTTCTGGCTCGTGCACTTTTAATGCATTAGTTGCAGTGACAGTTTTAGTGTGAGTTTGAATTGGCTCAACTTCTGGTGACAATTCAGCCTTCCTCTTACTTAGGTTGGTTTCTTTTCTTGGTTTCTTATTTGCTCTCTTGGATTTCTATAGTATCCAATTGGTTTCCCTTTCAAGCTCATCTTCATCAGTGTGATATTCGACTTGATCTGTGAGTACTTGAAATTGGTTGTTCATTAATTCTAAGTTTCATGCGTTGTTATTTTTATTTACAGTTTCCTTTAGCATAAGGTTTTCTTTTTTTGCACGGCAACTTCATTATTCAGCTGCGCAATTAATTTCTCCATTTTTTCAAACTTATTTATTAACTCCGCGTTATTTATTATAACTGATTTTGCACTGGGCATGGCTTCAGAAGCTTGTTTGATAGCTATTGGCTTATGCTTCATACTAGAGGTATTTTCCTTCTCATTGTTAAGTTTACCCAGTGTGGTGATCTCTGGCGGTGGAGTGGTTGGTGGTGTTCTAGGAAATGCCGTACTTCTATTACCTAAGGCCATTCATTTATCGCTTGTTCTCTGCTTCTAGTAGTACTACGAAAAGGATCAGCCTGGTTGCCTACCGACAATTTCCTTTGCAATGTCGCGAAGCTCCCGCGGTGCTTACTGCAAGTGCAATGCCGCGTCCCTGTGATAATTATGTCGTCCGTTACGAAATATAGTCCCAATTGACAGAGGTAGTAAAGCCATACAAAATAGTCACTTTCAACTTAACATATTTACTTAATATATGTTATAAGGTTCGGAAAATGGAGTGGTAGGAAAATCGATGTTTTTTGCATGCTTGCTTTACCTGTTTCAAGTTATGTGCCAAACTTCAGGTAAATCGTTTACTGCAAAAATTTTACTTAAAATTGACTTTTATCTGAAGTTTGGCACACAGCCTCAGTACAATTTCAAAAAGATTTACAGAATCCCGCGTTAAAAGTAGAACTTTAAACGGAGTTAAATTTTTAAATCTAACCAAGGGTTACCAGAATGTTAAAGGACCTATTATAATATTGAACATCATCACCGCACACTAAAATGGTACAGCATAAAAAAAATTCATGTAAACAATCATACAAGTTCCTTGGTTCCTAATCCCAATTAATACGAAAATATGACTGTTTGCTCACTGGATATTTCAAATAATGTTTGTTTTCTTTTTATTTCCAATTTGTAAGTATACGGCGTCTACTGAGCTGGACCATCTAGCTCTGATGAGTGCTCTCTAGATGGTCGTCCCTCTATCCTTTTCTCTTGTGGTGGGTTCTTGTCATATCATTTTTCTACTTCTTCAGAATGGCCTCTCATATTTCTTTGTATTGAACTCGATTACCTGTTCGATTATGAGTTCGCTTAA
Organism: Nephrotoma flavescens; assembly: GCA_932526605.1. Lineage (NCBI taxonomy): Eukaryota > Metazoa > Arthropoda > Insecta > Diptera > Tipulidae > Nephrotoma > Nephrotoma flavescens. Next base: position 174,992,324 of record OW052222.1, on the reverse strand, counting down.
TTTCTTTGGTCAAAATTGGCATTTGCATAGTGCCTTCCATATTGCTTTCCTGCGTGTATTGTGTGAATGAACATTGGAAGTCTACGAAGAGTGGTGAATTTCATTTGTTAAACTGATCAATGGTGTGTGTTGTTTTAATATGAGATCCTTGTTGCTCTGGTCTGAAGCCAGCTTGTTTCATTCTTAATTTCGAGTTCAGTTATATACTTAGATATCTTTATGGTTATGTTGAGAAGGGATATATCAGATCAGTACTACTACTGCTATGCAATTTTTAAATTAGTGGAAATAACGGCTCTAATTCCACATTAAATTCCGTACTATAAATGATCAAAGACACAAAATAATCGATTTTAAGTAAAAATAATGTACCTTAATATTTTTCAATTTTTACTGAAAATGATGCTGAAAAGATTTGTATTTGCAAAAAACTACAAAAAATTAAAAGAATTAAAAAACTAAAGATTAAATGTTCAACCTTGACCTTGTTCGTTTTCTGAAATTTGAGCAAGGATATTGGTTTTTGATTATATAAGACGTTTTACCAAAAGGCCAAGTCCTGTAAGATTATCTTTTCGCTTTAAAAATCAAGTGTAGTATTCGTGATGTATACATTCGTGGTAAAAAAGAGACGGATGCAGTAGCCACAACATATTTACTTCTTCTTTTTTTTCTATAACTTTCGAACTAGATCGTGAAACTACCTAAATGTTCACATGGAGATTAACACTACTTCCCACGTCCGGTGATAATATGTGCGTTTATTGCTACCCACTTGCACTTTAAAAAATAAACCGCTAATTGATTTAAAACTTCTTAGAAATGTTAATTTCCCCCTATAAATAAATCTAGATACTCCAATACAAGCAGTACATCAGTGAAGCGAATTGAATGTAGATTGAAAAATGAATACAAATAAAATGGAAAACAATTGCTATAAATCAAAGTAACCACGAAAATTTGTATTGATTTCTAAACAAATCGTTTTTTATGGTTCCCCGTACAAACGCAATAAAATAGTTGCGAATCTAAAACAAATTTTACTTTACTAATTGTATGCATAGGAATTTCTATGATTACTATGATTTAAAATTTTCTTTTGTTTTTTATCTGCAGTTTTGAATCAACAATCGATTCTCTCCCGCGGATTCTATAATCGACATGAATAATATCTTTAAAGATGATTTATTCATCACATGTGCATACAATTTAATTACAATTCATAAATTTCTTCAATTTATGCATTTGTTGAAGTGGTCCTCAAAACATTAAAATTGAAACCCTTTGTTTCCATAAAAATGCTTGGAAATACACAAGTAATTTCGTTTTAGTTCAAAAAATACATTTCCATGAATGATAACAAGAATATAACAATAAAACATATATGTAAAATCCATTATGTTGTGTTATTTATGTTGTATAACATAATAAAGCACCGTTCGGTGACGTATCTTTGCCTCTTATTCAGCAAGATAATAGAATTACGTCCGCATAACGCTTTTGATGTGTACTATATAAAAGATTGATTACAAAAACCATTCTTAGTTACTGGTATAATTTTGAATTGTCTTAACGTAACATACAAAACCCTCTAATGAAAGTGATGTTGTCGATCGTATATTTAGCAAACCATCAAAATTATTGAAACAAATTATTGCATAAAAAAATGTATAAAATCTAAAATGAAAAAGAAAAGAAATACTGTTTAAGAACAAAATAAATAAATAACACACACCCACACAATTAAAGAATAAACAAACTCAACAAAAAATAATTAAATTAAATTGAAAATAATAAAAATAAAATGTTGGAGTGCAACCGTTTCTAGATTTTGATTTTAGACAATTTTTCCTACTGTATTTTTGTTTCATGTGAGAACGCATGGCCATGGTATATGCACACAGCTACAAAACTGTATATTATTTCTGTATAGATGAGTCTGTGTTGTACGGGATTACAAGGTGTGATCAAGGCATATCTGAAATCTTTACTGAAGCACTCGTACGTCGAGAATATTTAATATTTTTCGCGATGACTCACTTTAGGGGGAAACTTAATAACTGTCTAATAATTATCTTAAAACTAAGTTTTTTGTTAAAAAAATTTTGATTTTTTTTTGTCTATTCAAGAATCATCTATCAAATTGAAAGTGGTCCAGCCACCAGGAGATGAGTTTCTATTCCGACTATAATAGTTAAGAGTTCAGTGTTTATTATAAAAAATTTTCATTGGTATAACCATTTGATAGGTCCACGTTTGAGATATCTCAACCCAACTCTTTCGCGGTTCTCTTTTAACGTCCTACATTACACAGTAGCCAAATTGAGGACTTGCTGCTATTGGTCGGGTCTTCGTGCACACACCGAGAAAAATAATCCTTAAAAATTATCACACATTAATCTTAAGATATTATTGCTATGAATTTTGCGCAAAGGAATTTATTCTTTATTTTTATATAACATGAATCATTGTTTCAAAATATTTAAAATTCTTAAATTTAAATTACTTTAAATCTAAGAAAATAAATTTTAAAACAAATATAATTTCCTTAACATGAAAATCTTAAAATTAAGTACTCAATTAATTTAAATTAATAAATATTACTGATTTTATTCTTTATTTCCTTGATACCTTTTTCCCATAAATGCGGTTGCGCGTGTTACCGCCTGCACGTTAATTATATAGACCATTTTAGAAACATGATCTGTATGCACATTGCATATAGCTCCATGCAAGCTTATAATACATGGAAGATGGGTAGGCCCATGAATTTTGCATTCCCACAGGGACTTATAGCTATGTTCATTTCATCACTGATCATAATCAAATGATGAAAAATCGATTCCTCTTGATCCAAAAGCCAAAGCTTTAACCACTGTGCCATATGGTTGCTTACAAACTAACTTGACAAATTATTTGTTCAAGAATTTATTCGGCTTTTCGGACAAAATATTATTTTCATGGACACCCAAACAAAGAGGCCATATACTAACAATATTTCTACCACAAAAGTAGAAAAAATGCACTCCCCTCCCCCAAACCTTTAACTCCAGTTCACTTGTGTACACAAACCGTCACAAAAATTACCTGATGAGTAGAGTTGCAACCTGATGAGTAGACCAACTTTTTATCAGTACGAAACCAATCTGCCAAGAAACTACCTAAGGAAGTTCTCATTTTTGTAAGGGTTTGTGTATCTTTGTGTAGACAAGTGCCCTGGAGTTAAAGGTTTGGGGGAGGGGAGTGCATTTTTTCTAGTTTTGTGGTAGAAATATTGTTAGTGAATGGCCTCTTTGTTTTCTGCGACTAAAATAGTCGTAAACATTGTATGGGTGTCCATGAAAATAATATTTTGTCCGAAAAGCCGAAAAAATTCTTGAACAAATTAAATTCACGGACGATTATAAAAGTCTTCTTGATAAATAATGTTCATTATCAAAACAATATGTATCTACAAAAAAGTAGACAACATTTTTTTGCCTCACTAAACAAATATATATGCACTATATGATTTTTCAACTGAAAGCTTTTAATGCCAGCCGGAACGATATAAAGCCAGCTGGAATTATGCCAGTCAATGGAGTGTGCATCACTGTATACTATCAAACTAGTAAGCTGGAACTAATATTTAGCCAGCCGGAAGTAATATTAAGTCAGCCGGCGCTAATACCAAGCCAGCCGGAACAATTTTGAGCCTCCCGAAATCTAAGTTTTATCAGCCGGAACAATACGCTTTAGATTATTTTGTGTCTCATAAGCTTTCTGCAGAAACCGTAACAATGTCAGATGGAACTACTTCAATATCAGCCGGAGCTTCTCGAAACCAGCTGAATCATAAATAAACTATGACACAGGTAATTGTGCATTATATAATTTTCTAGCCGAAACCAATATGGGACCAGCCGAAACCATTTAGAAGCCCGCCGTAACCAGAGTCTTATGAGCGAGTATTATTAAAAGCTTACAAATGTGCTTTAGATGGTTGTGATATAAAGTTCCAGCCGGAACCATAATAATCCCACACTCGGGATCACTACAATGTCAACTTGATTCATATGAAGCCAACCTAAACCAAACCAACTAAGGCTCTAGTAGCACAATGATTTGTGCATCACTGGGCGCTTTCTGATTATTCTGATTAGCTGGAACAATTTAAAGAAAACAGGAACCACACTTTCTTTTCATGTCAGCCAGAACCATAACTAAGCCAGCCGGAACCAGGATTAGCAGCTGGAATCAGTAGAAGCTTGAATAATGTACTTTTTGTACAACAATGTCAGCTCCAACCACTACAATATCAGTTATATATAAATGAAGCCAGCCGGAACCGTATAAAGCCAGCCGTAAGAAAAATTTTATCAGTTAGATTCATTAGAGCCCAACGTGGATAATGAGTACAATGTACTTTAGATGCTTGTACGACAAATAAAGTTTCAGCCGGAATGATATAAAGACAGCCTGGGATAAACCAATCATGGCCCACTTGCATTGTGCATGTGCATCATTGGCACACTTTCGGATAGCTTAATATTGGTGTCGGCTAACAAATCAGATAGTGCTGTGCTACTAGCGTTATATTTGGTTTGGTTCCGACTCGTTTCATATGGTTCCGGCTGAAAATTTTATGTTTTTTGCATGAAAACTTACATTTTGCACAACCGTCTAAATTGGTAACGGCTCATTGAGCAAGCTTCAAATAGTTCCGGCTGACAAAAGGGTGATTTTAACTATCTTTAAATGGTTCCGGTTGGCTTTATATTTGTTTAAACTGAAAAAGTGTTAGCTGATAGTTCTATAGCTGAATTGGTTTCGGCTGGTATGATTCCGGCCAGCTTCATATGAATCCAGCTGGCATTATGCAAATAAAAAAGAGTAGTTGCAGGTGACTCTAAATTGCTCCGTCTGAAAGCGTATATGGCACACAACCATCTCAAATACATAGTGCAAACTTTTAACGGTTCTGGCTGACCAAACTCTTGTTCTGGGGTGTTTTAAATGGTGTCTGGGACCCGCATGATTTTTGGGATGAAATCGGTCTACCGGAAGTGGCTGCCTCCATAGGAGCGTTTTCATTTTTTGAAAATATACATGTTTACGAGATAAAAACGGTTATGAACTAAAGTATTATAAATACTAGCCAGCAACAATACTAGCCAGATCGTTTTTCGAAAAGTTTAAGCGGAGAATTCTTTTACCTTAAAATAAAGTTCATGTAATCATGGAAAGGTCTGCCCTAGAGATTTTTGAAGATTTACCAATTGTCAAACTTAAAAATTAGTTTTTAAAAAATCACGGTGTATGTCTGTATGTGGTGCCGTGAAAACTAAATATTGTTGGATCTGTACAGCCCAGACGGATTGATTGAGCGGGGTGAAACTTCAGAATTAAACTTTTTCCATAAATTGAGAGATTTCAGTAGCAGCTTCCGTAAGAGCGTTTTCGTTTACACGCCAAAGCTTTAACCACTGTGCCGTTTGGTCGATGTCTAAAATTTGTATTATCACGAATATGCTCAACTTTTTTATTTTACTTTTTGTTACTGATAACCAAAAACAATTGTTACTGATCTAAAAGAACACCACTAATTTATAGCCATTTCCCGTCTAGAAAACGTCAACACCAAGATCAAAATTTAAATGCTGCAGTCTTTGAACCCTCAACAGGAACGGTTCGTTGACTTTACAATCGTGGGGACGACTCATGCCCATTAGCTGTCTCACAGCCGGGCTAATCACAGATCTTTGGAACAAAGCGGGAGGAGTTATATTTCTTTTAAAATGGTATATGCGCATATACACTATGTGAAATAGGTATATGGGACAAAGTAATCTCTAATTTTTATTCAAAACCGTTTCGCTTATTTTTTTTTACATTGTATGGAAAAATTTGTTAATACATTATCAACAAACTGAAATTAAAATATCTTTTCGTCCCTTTTTCGTATTACCGTTATGTTGATTTAGTGTTTTTCAACAACCGCCAGTGGAAGGAAATAGCTATATGGGGCAAATGCGTTTTTAAAAGTGTTTTATTGTTAATTATAATTTTGTGTACCGTTATGTTGATTTAATATTCCTTAATAAAAAAACAACAGGTGAATATTTTTTTACATTCAAAGTATAATTTTTTGTTACTCAAAAGTAATTTTTAGGCTATCACCGATAAACGAGCAAGGATCTACACCTTTTAAAAAATCCCCAAACGTATAGTACTGTAACCAACTACCGCCAAACTGTTTAATACTTTTAAAAAAAATTTAAACGGAGCCATTTAAGATGGCGTCGAAATTAGTCTAACGGAAGTGGAAGCTCGGTAGGGGCTTTTGCAAATATTTTGAAAAATATATTATTTACAAGAAAAACTATTATGACATTTAAGATTCTAAATTAAATTTGAATACGTGTCTAGATCAGTTTTCCAAAATTTAAGCGGAAATAACAATTTTTTATAAAAAAACTTTTTTGGAATATTAATCATGAACAATTTTGATCTCGTGTGTATGTGGTGTCGGTTAAGCTTTTTCCACAAATTGCATGACCCTAGTGTTTGTTTGCTGAAATCAGTCCACCGGAAGTGGCAGCCTCTATAGGAATCAAAAAAATTGTATATTAAGTTTCACACAAAATTTGTTCAGATTGTTTGTTTATATCTTACGAGTTTTGATCTAAAAAACTTTACGACACCCTGATGAAGTCTGATTCCGAATAGTCAATTCGGCAGGACTGTAGAGATGCCGAATTTTGCATCTCTACAGTCCTGCCGAATTGACTATTCGGAATCAGACTTCATACTAAAGCATTTTTTTATAAATTGGGAGATCAATGCGAAATGTGATGGACACGTGTGTACCGGAAGTGGCAGCTTCCGTAAGAGCTTTTTCAATTTTTACTGTAAAGCTTACATTTTCAGAATGTTTTTATTAAAAATCCGGTATGTAGGTGACTTCTTCATTGTTTTTTATAATTGTGGCAGTTAATTTCACGGATATTTTATGTATTTACAGGGCGAATAGCACGATCCGTCTAATTTCCAATAAAACAATTTTGAAAATCATTAATCTAGCATTGAAATGTAAAACCTTAATCGTACCGGCTTTTGTCGATTTGTGTAAATCGGATAAAATGGAAAAATATAAAGAAAATCACAAATCTGTCCAATTGTTTTAACGAATGAGAGTGAAAAATTCAAACTTTATACCACATTCGAATTCTAACACCATGCCATTCAAATTAGCGCTAAGCTTATTACTTCTCAACAATACAAAACGGTGCAACGTCTTAATAATATTTATTATGTTTTATTTTGACCATATGATGTTGACATTTATGATCACAATAAGTATGTCTAATTTTTATTATGATTATTACTTTTTTTTTTTTTTTGAAAAAGGAAGAATGAATTAAGATCAATTTGAGTCAATCACAGTATTCACTTGTCATTCTCATTTTTTGTATTTTATTTTATTTAATAGAATTTTATTTTTGGATTTTGTTTTTGTTTTTTATTTTCTCAGTTCAAATGCGTACATGACTACTGCATTATATTTTACCATATTTGTTTTTGTTTTTAGTTGTGTTCTTTGCACAACGCGTGACACAAGTGGCTCAGTGAAAGTAAAACAATATTATAATGCTTTTTTAGCAATAAGCAGTGTATTCACGAGAAAAATTACAAGAGATTACAAAATATATGTAACGTGTGCCTTACGAAGAGTATTCGTGAAATAACACAAAAAAAAAAATAGATTCAATCAAATTTCAACTGACATCTAATCATAAAAATAAGATGAATGATTTTTTATTCATAAATTATATTTTTTTACTTCAAAGATCCTCACACCAAAGACCAAAACCAAACTAATCGACTTTGATCGTACACGTAGCTTTGTTTTCTTTTTGTGTTGCGTCTGTCCATATAAAGATTTCATACAGATTAAATTAAATTTATTACTAGACTTTTTTGTAAATTCATAAATTATCTTCATTTGTTTTCAAATTAAAGTGATTGAATTGATGATTGTGCCATGAATAATGATGAATATTGAATTTTTAGGTGTTGGATGCTCGCTCGCCGCACGGAATTTTTGTGTGATAAAAAAAATTTAATTTGTTTTTTGACAGTGTGTCGAATTTTTCCTCTCTACATACTTATAAAAATAACACGATTTTTTAGCCATTCCAGCAGTACCAAAACACAAAAATCGATAATTAATCATCGTAATTTTTGGAACACAAAAAAATAATTATAATTTTAAAGTAATGAGTTTAGTGCGATTTGTATATACATATATTAATGTTTTGAGTGATGTAAGAGTTCTTGCTCAATACCGTTCGAATGTGCACGTGCGCTTTAAATATGTATACGTACGTAATAAATGACGGGAGTCATTCATAAGTGTGAAATCCGGTAGAATAGGTCAAGGTCCTCATATATAGTGTTTCACAACAATCGTATTTTGGCATCAAAGTTTAAAATATTTTTATTAAAATCATGTTAGTGCCTTAATTTAACCCGCAACAAAATTTTTTTTCTGCATTTATTCAAACTAATTTTATTAATTATACCTTAAAAATAGTTAACCGTGTTTTTTTTTTGGAACAATGCAGTTAGATCTGGATGTTACTTTGCTAATCTGTTTATTAATGTTAAAAACAATTGTTTCAAAAATCGCAAGGTCGCAGATTTTTGTGAACTGTGCTTTATAATTGTTTTATAGTTCGTTGAGTAAATTTATTATTAAAATACTAAATTGTACAATAGTAAGAAAATTTTTTTAGTGCAAAAAAAACACGTTGGGGTTGCCTTCGATTTTCGAGTCAAACGGTTTATATTTTTTCGATTTTTTTTTTTTAATTTCCAAATTTTGTTAAATTGTAAATTGGAATTGGCAACGTAAGCATTCTCGAAGAAAATCTAAATGCACAAAATAAAACATTCCATCGCTGACATAACGAAAGGCAACTGTTCACACAAAAGGCGTCACAGCGAAGTTACAACCCGTTCACCAGAGCATCAGAGGATGATGTATTTTAGGACTAAATAATAAAAAAAGATACACCAAGAATATTATTCCAAGGAATATGTGCAGAAGAAACATACTGAGCTCTATGTTAAAATTGTACAGTCCACCCCAACCTGCATATCTCATTATGAATGAGCAACTATTGCTCAAAATTAGGTGTGTTAGATTTTGAGTGGATTAAGGTTAATAGAAATTGTCATGTGAATTATAATCAAATTAATAAATAAATAAAAATATAATTTGGAAACTGCAAAATATAATTTGGTACACCGTTATCCCAATATTTTGTTTTTGTTTGTTTTAACCATTTTATTTATTTATTGAATTATTTCAAGAGGATTTCGTAATCATATATTCGTCTAATCAGTCTCAATCGGACAATTTTGCTTGTTGGGTTCTTGGCGTTCTCGATGCTCTCAAAATAATAACTAAAAAAATGGCCATAATGTTCTAAACTTTATACGGTCGACACACTCGGTCAACTCGTTCATCCGCATGTAGTATATCATCCGCAGGTCCATAATCCTGGTCCTACAAACACAAACTTTCCGCTTTCAAAACTTTCCGCTCAAAGTAAAATTTAAATTTGACAACACCCTGTAATTATAAATTGTTCATACAAGGTCAACTAAGTGGATATATATACAGCACTTCTAGTAAATTTATAAATTACGGTGACTTAATATGACGACAACAAAGTTCCCTTTTTTTTCAAGCAGACAGAAATCACTTTTTTTTTTAAATTGGCTATTCTTCTTTTCACTTAGGTGTATTTGCACAGTCATGAACAGTCAATCTGAGTTTTATTCCAATTTTCTTCTTCTAGCTGACCTACCAGCGAGATATGTCCTCGATGCAAAAAATATTGGAGTATTGGAGGAAAATGAAACGTTGTAATTTTAAGTTAACGAATTTTATTTTTATAATTTTGATTTTTGTTAATTTTATTTAATTTATTTTAATTTATTTTTTAGATGTGATTTGCACCTCACTTCGATTAACAATTTGTCAGTGTGGTGTAGTTCATTTTTGGTTAATGATCCGTAAATTCTAGGTGTTAACTTTCTACAATTGTTGATAAATCTGTGGATCCAACTGATTATTGTTAAGGTTTTGTGGTAACTAGAACATGAATCTATAATGGATTCCAACCAGGTAGTGATGTCGGTGTTTGCAGTAAATGCGAACATGTGAGATTTATCGTCAATAAGTCACTTTGTTATAGACCACCACAATGTATGATTCTGTAATTGTTCAATTGGTAAACCTCTGGCCGGATTCGACTTCGTCAGCACGTGACGCCAATTGCTCCGACTAATTGTTTGTGTTATTTGCGAGGTTCGATTGCATACGAACGTAGACCATCTTCGTGGATGAGATGACAACCAATCCAACACTATCTTGGAGTCTGTTCAAGCTGTGACTGATTCGATGGCGAAGTTGACAGATGATTTTACTAAGTGAACTAGCTTGACTAGAAGACCACAGTGCACAGTTCTAGCCGCGGGATGGATAGTTGTTTAATCGGCACTACTTTTGTTTTTGCGACTATCAGTCTGGACGTAGATCGTCCATCTTTATAGGAAACTCTTAGATAAACAGCCGCAGCATATGCAAGTTCGCTGGAGTCACAAAAGGCATGAAGGCTAATGGCATCGACTTCCTTATCCTCTAGCACCCGTCGGGGAACGTTTATTTTGCCAACGTCTTTCACATCTTCTCTTAGGCAATTCCATTTGGCTACCATATCAGCCGGCAATTCGTCATCCCAATTATAATTAGACAGCCATAACGATACCGATGTGAAAAAAATTGTGTCTTTGCTAAATCATTAATATAAAAATTTAGAAAAACTGCATTACCTTTAATTCCTATCTCGATTTTTTTTTACATCAACGTACTACAACAAGATTTGATTTTTAAAGCCAACACTAACAAATAACAAACAAATTTAATGAATTAATATATAATATGTAAATGAAAAGCAAAATAAGTCGGTATCAAAAATACGAGTATAATGATATTAAGTAAGATTCTAAAAAAAAAATACCAAAAATTTTGCTACGAGGCGGTTTTCACAGTGAATACTTGAAGCTTCGGTTGCTGTCAAGAGTAAGTGTAGGTCATCTGGAATTCAAATCATGTAGCCCCATTACTGTACCAGACGGAAAGATGGTTCGTGCCAGTCTCAGTATGAAAAGTTTTTACCAAAAAAAAAAATTATTCAGAAATTTCCTTCAATGGCTGTTGTCACAGGGATTACCTGAAACTTCGGCTACTGTCGAGAATTAGTGTAGGCCATCTGGAATTCAAATATTGTAGCCCCATTACTGTACCAGACGGAAAGAAGGTTCGTGCCAGTCTCAGTATGTAAAGATTTAAAAAAAATTGACTTAGAATTTTTCTTCTTTGGCGGTTGTCACAGGAATTACCTCAAACTTCGGCTTCTGTCGAGAATTAGTGAAGGCCGTCTGGAATTCAAAAAATGTAACTCCATTCCTGAACCAGGCAGAAAGAAGTTTCGTGCCAGTCTCAGTATGGGAAGATTTTCAAAAAAAATTTGGTAAGAAATTTTCTTCTTTCGCGGTTGTCACAGGGATTACCTGAATCTTTGGCTACTGTCGAGAATTAGTGTAGGCCATCTGGAATTCAAAAAATGTAGCCTCATTACTGTACCAGGCGAGAGGAAGGTTCGTGCCAGTCTCAGTATGGAAAGATTTTCAAAAAAAATTTGGTAAGAAATTTTCTTCTTAGGCGGTTGTCACAGGAACATTCGAGAGTTAGTGTAGGCCATCTGGAAGTCAAATATTGTAGCCCCATTACTGTACCAGATGGAAAGATTTTCAAAAAGATATACATACGAGTACTTACCTATTATACATTTATTCATCAAATTTTTTCTATTTTTTCGTGTTTGCTTGTAAAATCAAATATTATTGTAGTTTGTTGATGTAAAAAAATTTCGTGATAGGAATTAAAGGTAATGCAGTTTTTCTAAATTTTTCGGGCCAGCCCGAAAATATTACTGATTAAGCAAAGATACATGATAGTTTGACCCTAGGCGTTTCAAACTTTTCCTGCACGCAATAAGTCAAAACTAATACCAGCTCCTAATAATATGTCGACGGACTTTGGAGACCTTATTTCTGGATCGGCTAACTGTACATTTTCCAAAAGTCGAATATCAGCTGCACTCAGAAATTTTTTTTTTTTTTTTTTTAATTTAAGAAATCTTTATTTCTGTATAATATTACAACTAATCATATAGATTATCTAGTAACTGTTTTATTATTTTTGTAGTCTATTCTTATGGAATGAGACCTATATTCTTATGGAATGAGAACTCAGAAATGATAGTGGTAATACAGTAATGAGTTTTGGCAGAATATATGATTCTACTGCTATCTGAGTGCTGCTGTCTTTAACTCCAATGAATGAAGCAATTCCTCTCGTGTATTCTATTTTACACTGGCCCATGCCAGCAATTGTTATTTTGTCTTGTCTTCTAGGTAAATTGAGGCGTTGCGTGCATGTTTCTGAAATAAGTGATAATTGCGATCCTGTATCCGGCAAAACTTTGCAGATCACTAGTCTCCCTAGCCCATCTGTCACTCGAACGAATGCACTTGGTAATATTGAATGCATTCTCATGACACAAGCGTTCAGTGTTACGTGCTCCTCTTCCTTTGTTGATACACTGGAAATATTGGCTTGTGGCTTTATCTCTGCTGGTACATGAAGCAATGTATGATATCTTTTACAGCACATTTGTAACCTTTTACGTGATTTGCATTGACGGACGGCATGATTGTCCGATATACAGTTGAAACAGCGCCTGGATTCTTTGATGAACGATCTACGATGCACAGTCGATTTTCCCAAGAATTGATCACATTGATACGAGGGCTGCCTTTTATATTTCGGGATTAGAGAACAAAAACAAATATTAATCATCGAAAATTGCTTTATTGTTTTTCAAAATATTCCCCATGAAGATCTATACACTTTTGCATGCGTTTGAACCAATTGTCGAAGCACTTTTTCCACTCTGATTGAGGTATCTCCAAAACATGCATTCATAATGCAGCAACCGCTTCTTCAGGTGTCGAAAAACGTTGACCTCTCAGTTTGTTTTTTACGTACGGGAATAAAAAGAAGTCATTTGGTGACAAGTCAGGACTATACGGCGGATGACTCATCAAATCGATGTTCTGAGTGCTCAAAAATGCAGTTGTTTGAGCCCATGTGTGAGAGCTCGCACTGTCGTGGTGAAGAGTGATCCGTCTTCGGCAGTTGGTTTTTGACTGAATTGACTGTTCTGCGTTGTTCTAGTGGTACGGTTGCGACATGTCCATTTTTTTCCGAAAAAACAGGCGATCATTTGCTTGCAAGTGCTTCGTGCGCGAACAACTTTTGTTGGATTCGGCTCATCTTGAAACACCCATACAGTCGACTGCAGTTTACTTTCGGGCTCATACGCGTAAATCCACGATTCATCACCTGTCACTATGTCATAGACGTGTTTTGAAGCACCGCGATCGTATTTTTTCAGCGTTTAAGTAAACAACACAAACATCTCAAAAATGTCAAACTTTACGATAGAGCTGTCAGTTGCCAGATTGCAACACTAGGGTTGTCTAATCCCGAAATATAAAAGGCAACCCTCGTACAATAAATGATCCGAAGAATTGCATGTTGGACATGTTAATGTGTTGAGCACAAAAGGAGATGCTAACGACTTGACATTGGTATTTGAATTTTTTACACTTGATTTTATTGATTTTAAAGCATCGATAATTTAAGAATTTCAGAAATTCGTCGATGGTGGCAAAATCCTTATTGCTTATTGGTTGTGCCCATTGTTTTTCTTGTCTCATCGTCGACTTTATGAAGTAAGATGAAAATGAGCCCATGATCCCGTGAATCAGCTTCAGCACCAAGTGCACGAAGTCCTCTAATAATTTCGTCCGAAGTGTTTAATAGACTTCTGATATTTACTGCGATATTTGACCCGACGTTCGGTTGTTCTAGAAATGTTCGAACAAATGCGTTTATCGTATGCTTTTTGCGATCGTACCTAAGACGCAGTTTTTTAAACCCTTAGCCCTTCAGTAAGCCCTTAAGATATTGAAATCTTTGCGGTGATGTTAGATCAGCGTTTTCGTGTATGGTAGACATGTAGAGATCATGAAAGGCCTGCCACTCGATGTAGTTACCGCTGACTGACGCAATATATATTTTCGGTAGCTTCATTTGAGGCCGCCTGCCGTTGTTGGCTGTAGTATCTAATGTTTAATTATCGTTTTGTGATCCATCTATGCTCAGCTTTCTATTTTGCAGATGATTATTAGCATTTCTATAATTCTTGAAACCGTTTTCCTTTAATATGTCTTCGTTAACACACGTCAGAATACGAGGAGTTCTATACAGCAGAAACTCAAACGCTTTACAACAGCGCAAAAAGTGTAAGTCTACACTCTAAAAAAACGTGTTATGCATAACGAAATAAATTGTTTAAAAAAAAGTGGCAACACTTAGAACTTTCTTTAAAGCAAACATGGTTGTACTACGAACTCCCGGTTTTCGAAATCTCGATTTAAAATTCTGGCTTCCAAAATCCCGGTTTTCAAATACAAAAAGTAACCGCTTTTACAGATTTGGCCCTTCGACACATTCGGCCTTTCGAGACATTCAGCCGTTCGACACATTCGACCCTTCGACATTCAGCGCTTTTATATCATATCGAAATGTAGAGGCTTCAATAATTCTAAAAGACACGCGGGAACTAGCATCGCCCCTCGTCCACCGTTAAGCCCTCCGAGGGCATTTAGAAAAAAATTCCAGGAGAGCGGGCTTCAACAACATGTCTGGAATAGAGATTAGATTATGTTAAAACGCGACAAGTAGGGTCTAAATGGGATCCTAAAATGAGTTTTTGCTAAAGCTCTAGCATATGGCCATTAGCGACAGAACTTGGCTATTTCTTTACAGATTATGATAAAATTCGACATGAGTGATGGAAATGAGATTCTAAAATTATTTTTTAAAGTTCTGAAATATATCGTCCTTTTTGTCGAGATACGCAGACCTTTATCAAAAAATCAATTAATAATCCCATTTAGATCGTGCCAAATTTAAACATAATCGGTTAACAAATGGCCAAATTCTATCTCTATTGACCATATTACACGGCCTTATCAAAAAATCATTTACGAGCCTTATTTCCAAGTTTTATCCCTTCCGCCTTATTCCAAAACTTTATCAAAAATGTATTTTTTGAATCCTATTTAAGATTCGTATGTCGAATTCAACTAAATTGGTTAAAAATGGCCCAGTTCCATAGCAATGGCCATATTTCAGAACTTTATCAAAAAATCATTTTCGAAATCCATTTCCATCGCACGTGTAGAATTTCAACAAAATCTGTTTAGAAATAGCCAAATTCCATCCCTATTAGCCATTTTCTAGAATTTTATCGAAAACTCGTTTTTGAATTTTGTCGAAAAATCATTTGAAATGGGACTCACATGTCAAATTTTAAAAACTCAAACCAGGTTTTCCGTGTCCGTCACGCCAGCCGGAACCATATCAGCCGGAACCAAACAACGACGGAATAAGTAGCACGATGCATTGTGCATCATTGTGCACTAGTTGGTTTTTCAGCCGGAACCTTATAATTCCGATTAGAACCTGATAAAGCCATTTAGAACCCTACAACAGCCAACCAACTATGGCACTAGTAGCACGATGCATTGAGCATCAATGTGCACTATATAATTTTTCAACCGGAACCTTACAAATCCAGAAACATAAGCTTTTTGGGGAAAACCTTACAATTTCAGCTGGAACCATACCCTCTAAAGCCAAACTAACTATGGAACTAGTACCACGATGCATTGTGCATCATTGTGCACTAAATGCCTTTTCAGCCGGAACCTTATAGTTCCAGCCGGAACCAAATAAAGCCAGCCAGAACCATACAACAGCCAAACCAACTATGGCACAAGTAGCACGATGCATTGTGCATCATTGTGCACTATTTTATTTTTCAGCCGGAACCTCATAAATCCAGAAATATACGATTTTTCGGAAAAAACCTTACAAATTTAGCCGGAACCATACCCTATACAGCCAAACTAACTATGGCACAAGTAGCACGATGTATTGTGCATCATTGTGCACTATATAATTGTTCAGCCGGAACCTTATAGTTCCTCCCAGAACCTGTTAAAGCCATCCAGAACAATATTATCGCCAAACCAACTATAGCATAAGAAGCACGATGTATTGTACATCATTGATCACTAGTTGTTTTCTCAGCCGGAACCTTAGAAATCCATCCGGAATCTAATAAAGCCAGCCGGAACCGTATCCTCTTCAGCCAAACTAACTATGGCACAAGTAGGACAATGGGTTGTATGCTATATGTTTTTGCAGCCAAACTTTAATGCCATCCAGAAACATAAAAATCCAGTCGAAACAAAATGTTTACATAAATAGTGCAACAAATGATTTTTCCCGAACGATCAAAACGTTATGCACTATAATGTCAACCCAACCAGAACCAGCAACACCAGCCGCAACCGTATGAAGTCGGTGTGAACCATTCGGAGCAATAAAGAGTAAGCATGGTTGACGGTCATTGTGAACTAGCCGGAACCTTGTAATTTCAAGTGGAATTATTTGGATACATTATAATTCCCGATTCGCTAAAACAAAAGTGTTTATTAAATAAAAAGTTTAAATAACATTTAACAAAGGCCGGAAATAACAGTTTGTTTTTTAATAATTTATTAATAATATTTTATAACATATTTCATCATTTAGAGAAGAACTTTGTTTGATTTGGGTTCTTGTACATAGAACAACATGTAGGCAAGCATTTTTCGTGAAGTGTTGGTGCTGGTCTCGGCCTTTTGCAAATCGTCGTATGTTTTCCATATGCCACCGTTTCTAAGTGCATGTGCAGTGAAATGCTCATTTACACTGTCATACTCAATGACACCGCGCAAATTGAACAAATTACCTCCTAAATTCAGCGATTTGGTTATGTGGCTTATAGCCACCTTTTGCTGTTTTTCTAGTGGTTCTAAAGGCTCGACCTCCAACGTTACTACGTTATTATATACTTTATTTAGATTATGTGAGTTTCCACAGCTACAGTACGATTCCCGAATATTTATATTTATTGAGTTGCGGCTGAAAAAGCATTTTGTACACAATAATACACAATCTATTGTGCTACTTTAGATGTAGTTAGTTTGACCGTAGGTTTCGTCTGAAATTGTTAGGTTTTTCCACAGAAACAATGTATATTTCTGGATTTGTAAGGTTCCGGCTGAAAAATTATATAATGCACAATGATGCACAATGCATCATTCTACTACTGCCGTAATTAATTTGGCTTTTGTATGGTTCTGGCTGGCTTTATCTGGTTCCGGCCGGAATTATAAGGTTCCGGCTGAAAAAGCATTTAGTGCACAATGATGCACAATGCATCGTGCTACTAGTGCTACAGCTGGTTTGGCTGTAGAGGGTATGGTTCCGGCTGAAATTGTAAGGTTTTTTCCTCAAAAAACCTATATTTCTGGATTTGTAAGGTTCCGGCTGAAAAATTATATAGTGCACAATAATGCACAATGTATCGTGCTACTTGTGCCATAGTTGGTTTGGCTGTTGTATGGTTTTGATTAGCTTTATCAGGTTCCAGTTGGAATTATAAGGTTCCGGCTGAAAAAGCATTTAGTGCACAATGATACACAATCCATTGTGCTACTAGTGATGTAGTTAATTTGACTGTATATTACCATACCATCGTTTCCGGCTGGAATTATAAGGTTCCACTGAAAAATCATATATTGCAGGATTTAGAAGGTTCCGGCTGAAAAATTATATAGTGCACAATGATGCACAATACATCGTGCTACTTTTGCCATACTTAGTTTGGCTGTAGAGGGTATGGTTCCGGCTGAATTTGTAAGGTTCTTTTCCGAAAAATCGTATATTTCTGGATTTATGAGGTTCCGGCTGAAAAATTATATAGTGCACATTGATGCACAATGCATCGTGCTACTAGTGCCATAGTAAATTTTGCTGTTGTAGGGTTCTGGATGGCTTTATCAGGTTCCGGCTGGAATTATAAGGTTCCGGCTGAAAAACCAATTAGTGCACAATGATGCTCAATGCATCGTGCTACTTATTCCGTCGTTGTTTGGTTCCGGCTGATATGGTTCCGGCTGGCGTGACGGACACTAAAAATCGGGATTTTTTTTTATACAAAACCGGGATTTTGAAAACCAGGTTTTTGAAAACCGGGATTTATAAAAGGCCGGGATTTTGATTTCGTTACACACCCAGTAAACATATTTATGTGGTGCAGTCAAAGATTTTTCAAATTTTAAAATCTTGCTATATATAGTACAGAAAGTGTAGTGGCACTTCGATCGTCAATGATAAGGATAAGATAATTATGCGACCTGTCGAAGCATAAATATTCTATGTTAGAATCATAAAAAACCGAAATCACGGCCGCATATTCAACCAATTGAGTTTATCATCAAAGCTGCAATAGGGTCCCTCCTACACGATAGCATACTTTGATTAGACATCTCTACGATACCTCGTAATGGCCTTCGAATGGTTGAATTTTCAATTTTTTATAATTCAAAACATTTAAATAAATATTTTTTTTTTGTATTTTCTTTAATTATCTTGTTGTTCTTAATTAAAAATTATGTTAAAAAGTGTAGCATTCTTAATTTAAAGTGTAACGTTTTCTTTTACACTTTTTGACTGGTATAAGGTTTTTGTCAATTTGTCAGAAACTTCACACTGCCACAGAAGAAATACACAACCGCTAATAAGTGTTAAGGCATACAGTGGGCCTAGTTTTTAATTCAACCTGAGCAAGCCGTGCACTGTCAAAAAATACTCTGTGGTTTTTATTCAACCTGAGTAATTTTACTTTTATTTGTGAACCGTGCTTACACCGAGAATACTCGGTTTTTTAAATTTTACTCTGAAGAGAATGTCAGTGTACGAAGAGTATGCAAAGTAAAAAAAAAATATTACTCTATGCACACTGGATCATTTGGCACTGCACAACTGTGCTCAGTGTACAATTACCCAGGCGATGTTGTGAAAATTGACAGAATACTAAAAAAAGAATGATACGGACAACTTTTGGAGAACCACGCAATACCTTCAGGGATTCGACTTTTGGGTCAAAATTTTATCTTCCAACAAGACAAACATTCATATAAATTATGTAAAGGCTAACTTCGCCATTTAGTTCATCCTCTAACGAACGATTAAAATTATGGAATAGCCTCCCTAGCGCCCTTACTTGAATCCTATTGTGTTATTGTGAGATGAACTTGACCGGGAAGTAAAGTAATCAGCTACAACATTAGCTACTGTTATGTGGAACAAACTTCAATCAATTTGGAACTCAATAACGCCAGAAATTCCGGCAAAAGTTCTCGACTGGCTGGTTTTAGGCTGTGCACTGCGATTGTTCAATCAAGGGGAGGTCACATAGATGAAAGTAAAATTTAAATTAAGCCTTTTTTTACACATTTTTACTAAATTTTATATATTTTATGTTGTTTCTAAGAAAGAAATCGTCAGCGAAGAAATCGCCTTCGCATAGAATCTTCAGCTAAGAAATCCTCAGCGCAATTGTATGTCACGATTCACTCGCGATTTTTGTACCACCCATAGAGGACTGTGGTACAGGAAAATCTTCGGAAGCGTTACAGATTTTACAATTTTGAACATTCTCTCACTAACGAATTTTAATGTTAAGACAGTAATGGCGTTGTTTTATTCTAAATGCTGTTTTATATGCCTCCAAATGAGCCAACAATGGGTCATCATGAATTTTCTGCATCACCCTATTTCTCTCCGAGGAAGGAACAACCAATTTATTATTTGAATTCCGCTATCGTTTGAAATTTTGTGGTTAACTATAACAAAATCCGAGAATTTTTCAAAATTTTGATACCAGGCAGCCCTATTCCTGAATACGACACGAAAACGAAAGTGTATAAGATTCCCATTCAATTTTAAATAAGAATCGTACGAATCTGATTCAATTCAAATATGAATTTTGCATTTTCGTTTTCGTATCGTATATTCAGGAAGAGGGGGGCAGATTTTATTTTTTCGTATACCAACCATCGTCAACGCTGTTTATCACATCATAGATCATTGATCGAAAAAGCGCATCTGGAACCAGAGATGGCTGCAATCTTAAGGCAGTTTCATTGTTGTAGTTCGTTGTGTTCGTTCCGTTCGTTGTGTTCGGTATTTTTACTGGAGTTGTATTTTAATGAGTTCATTGTTGATGAAAAAATTACACAACGACTTTGCTTCCACCTATCGACGAAAAATCGAAGTTTTCGACTTTTGAAGTTTTGCGTTTTGTAGTTTTGAAGTTTGTTCATAAAATATATTTTTTCTCTCGATTGATTAGATACGCATACAATTTTTATTAAGAATTTAATTATTAAGAATTTAATTATTAAGAATTTTAACAATAAAACAAAAATACTGAAAACTTCGTAAACAAAACATAAACACACAAAATGAACAACGTACTTGATAACAGAATAAAAAGAATGAAAAGTGTCTGTATTTGCTATTATATATCATGTTGTCTCTTTCTTGCCATGTTCCTTCGGTAAAAAAGTTGGAGATAGATCAACTTGATGAAAAAAATACCGAAGAAAAAAATGTCATTTTCGACAAATCCTATTGGTTAAAAAAAAAACATAATGAACGGAACGAACACAACGAGCTACAACAATGAATCCGCCTTTAAAGCCCAACGTCCGAGACGACCACTTGGATCAATAAGATTGTTAAGCCAAAGTAGAATTAGAACGGTATAATTACAACGAAATAATTTAGAGACGGAAACGACATTCTTTTTCTGTTGTATGATATTTTTTTTTGCTCGCTGGTTAGCTGGCGACTATACAAAAAGAAATCACTATCTCGGAATTTCCTTCTCCTTGCGTGAGTTCTGCTCCTATTGTTTAGGAAAATCAGGATTGGTGATTATAGGCGGTGAAATCAGGGTGTTTATTATGAAATTTTCGACCGCGTTTTTTGTTTTATGAAATACTCGATGCGTTTTTTTTAGATAACGTCGACTATTTTACGACAGCTCTTGAGGTGTCAAGTACATAAAAGAAAAGTGTTAAGTGTTGAGAAATAAAAAAAGTTGTTAGTAAAAATAAATTAATAATTTAAACTTATAAAATTTTAATTAATAAACAATAATTAATTTAAATTTAATATTTTTGATAATTACGCGCGTCGAAAATTTCATAATAGACCCCCAGAAGAGTTTTAAGCTTTAAACCCGCATTATAAGTTTTTTCTGTCCATTTAACACGATCGCGGATGCTTTCAAAATTTGTTTAACACAAATTTGATAAATTTTGTAATTGCAATGATATTTCGTCGCGGAAAGGAATGTATTGTTGAGAATTAAGGAATATGTCGTCTTATTTCTAAAAAAAGGAAAAAAATTTAATGACTGTTGAAAAATGAATTGTTAAAAAACGAAAAAAGTGTATGAATGCTATAGCAATCACGTCCGCGAACGTGACCGCTTGTCTTTCTTTAGAAGATCACAGATTTGGGAGGTTGCTGTTGATAAATCGTTTATGAACCTCCTGTATAAATTAGAAACGTGTGCACAGATTTAGCAGAGATTGGCACTGGATAGTTAAGAATACTTCAAACATTTTCGGAGTCGATTTTGGGACCTTCTCAAGAGATAAATTATCCCAAATACTTTATTTGATGCTATAGAAAAACTTTGATTTCGCTATAAATTTAGTGTAAGGCCAGCTTGGTTTATTCGTCCAGCCATAGTACACAACTCGATCCTTTAATGGTGAATGTGCTTAAGGATCATTATTTAAACCAAACGGCATGACCGTAAATAGGAAGTGACCTTTGCATAAAATTGAAAATTTCTCTTTTACCAAAAACAGCCAAAAAATACGTGACATGTGATAAGAATTAGGTTTAGTCAACTTTAAATTCAATTTCTCCAAAAGCTGATCGAATTCTAAATAACACCCAACCGAAGCATACGATCAACTTCTCTATTGACTTTTTCCTGAATAGCAGGTGGCTCCATTGAAGAAAGAAACTCCAAGGGCTGATCAAATTCTAAATAACACCTAACCGAGGCATACGATCAACTTCCCTATCAATATTTTCCTGAATAGCACGTGACTCCATTGAAGAAACAAACCATTCCCTGGTCAAGCGTGCATTGCCACTATGGCATGTGATGTTCTTTTAATAAACAAATTTTCTCAGTATAAAAAATTAATAAACGTCATTGCCTATCTCTTCCATTTTTACAACAATTGTAAGATAAAACACTCTATGTCGAAAAGTTGCTGAATTTAGCACAAATGAAACGGCAATATCTCTATTAACAATTAGAGTACAATACAATAGTACAGTCCCAATAGTTTGTGGACGACATTAAAGGTCTTACAACCAACAGTGTTCTGAGTAATAAAAGCTCCTTAAAATCATTGTCTCCGTTTCTGGATTCCGATGAACTTCTTCGGTTGGAGGCCGACTTAGAAATACTGATATGACGCAAGAGTAATAATACCCAAAATTCTGTGCATGTTGTTACGGGTGGCATGAAGCCAACCCGCAGATTTCATCTAAACATGCAGAGGCCTCTCTCACGGTGATTTTGCCGACTAGATTTCAGGTTTTTGAGTCGTGGGGAAGTTCAGGCTTGCATGCTCCTGGCCTACACCGTGTAACAGAACAGAATAAAGAGCAAACTAAAAAAATCTGATAATAAATTAAATTTTTACTCCAGAATCTGTTGGCCGAAATTTGAGGAACATAAGATAAATATAATTATAACCCAGGAATGTTCGGATCTCCCCGAATGGCAAGTACAATGTCTGCTGAAGAAACCCCCCGAATGACCCATCGATACGTAGAGGCCGATGCCCAGCCACAACGAAGCAACATAATAGGGTAGGGACGTATCTCCAACAGACAAAGCCTCTCTTCAACCGGAGGGCCCTCTAAAGAATCTCCACAATTCAAACTCCGACAGCTTTAAACTGCCGGAGTGCAACGGGCGATCGTGTAGATGTTACGGTTACACTCGCATGGACGATACATATGCTGGAACTGCCCCTCTGGTTCTGTGGATTTCCTGCCAAGGTGATGACTGGGAGTCCCAGCCTGCAACTATGAAACCAACACGAAATTAGATCTCCCCTCCCATCATGCTTATCCGAAAAATTAGTAAATTAATTAATATTAAGATAAAAGGAATTAAGTGAAATGACAAAATAATCAAGAAAAGAAATAGACTGACCGAGGACGAAAAAATAGAAAGCGAAAGAACGAAATTACCGACCGTGAATGAACAAAAAAAAAATAACAGGAAATAATTAAAACCAAATAAAAAAAAAAAAATAAGAGAATGAACGATCGAAAAATTAAGAGGCGAAACAAATGTGTAACCCCCCGCCCCACCCTTCCCCCTCACGAGCGACAAACGACCGTGACTTTTACACTCGATTACAATATAAAAAACGAAAAATTCAAAAAAAATAAAGTAAAAATCGAAATTTAAAGATTGAAACGGCGCCATATATTGTGTTGGGCGTCTTTCCGCTTCTAATCGAATATATTTTTTTTTGTTGGGCGTCGTCCTGCCGAAAACCGAAGATACCGTTGGGCGTTGTCCCGCCGAAAACGTTGTGGTCACGTTGTGGGCCACCCTGTACTGTATATGTGTTGGGCGTCTTTCCGCCTTGACCGTAAATAATTTTGATTGGCATCAACTGGCCACCCGTTAAATATACGTACGAGCCTCTGCCGTCCACCCTTAACCGCTTGGTGAAGATGCGTTAATATTTACATTGAATTTTTTTTTTTTAATTTTTAAGCCGATTTTATAAAGGGTGTCATTTTCTTTGACAGAAACTCAGTACATTATTTCTACTTGATGAAATGAGTCGCTTAACGCTTCAATATCGATTCGCTGGGTGGGCCTGCAACAAACTCAAAGTTGATCAGCAAAAATTCGCTAAGGCATTGTTTGTGACTATACTTTGTATGAAAGTTCAACGTATTTGCCATACTTTTGTAGTTTGGTCACTGCAGTCTGATGAGACCACCGAATGTTTTAATATAAAGAATTTAATGTTTCATTAGCGAGAAACCAAACTTCCATCGTATTGATAACCTCACCTTGATGTAAAAATACTACCTGGCTGGCTATCAATCCAGAATAACCCAAAATTTCAAATATAGTAATTTTACATGATGAGAATCTTCCTCGTATGTCTTGGCCTTTAGAGAAGATTACCAAATTGTATTATGGTTCGGCCATCAGAACGTTCGTGTTGTTACAGTAAAAACTCCACAATCAATATTTAAACGAGCTATTAGATTTTTGCCAGTCGAAACTTGAAAAATGAATTAAAATGTAATATTTCAAGGTCGCGGGAAAGTTTTTGCGAGAAATTCATAGTTCACAGCCCATAAAAATTATTCATTAATGTAATTCCCAAATGTTGATAAATCCCGTTACATAAGCACAACATTTGAGTTTGTGCGATTGGTACCATTGGTACTTGTTTTTTGTTTAGGATTTTCGGTTTGGCGTGAACATTATAAGTCAGATTCAATTTTAGTTTTTTCGTAATTTTAAAACAATATAGGTTTTTATGGTATGAAGAAATTAAACAAAAAAACCATTGCCGTCGATTATATTAAAATAATAATTGTACATAAGTAAAAACTACATAAAATTTAGAAACTTAAAATTTATTGTGTTTAAATTACGCTACACTACCCCATCTTTAAAACAAACCCCAAAAGTTTGTCACTAAATTTCCAACTTTTTCAAAATTTTCTTTCATACAAACTTTGTAGTGACAATGACGAAGACGAACACTATAAAAAAAAATCAGTCAAATTGGTTCAGCCGTTCTCAAGTGACGATCTTTCATACGATCTTTCATACATCCGGCAATTGATTTTTATTTATATAGATCAAAGTACAAAGTACAAACAGCACAAAAAAGCGTGCACAAGCGTGCAGCACAAAATAGGTGTAAGGGTCGGAATTCAACTGAAATTTTATTATGAAACTTAGTGAAATATTACATCATGCTAAAACAAAATTACATGGATTTAGAAAGTTGTAGCGGGTTATGGAGATAAAACATAACTAAATTTCTTAAATTTGTAGAACATCACACCATTCTACCAATTGATTGCACTCAACTATTTAAAAATTATCGCTTATCGTTTTATAAAACTAATTTATTTAGGGGGTTTAAATTTTCTTATGGGAATTTAGGTCATACACCCTAAGGATCATATTTTAGTATGTAATTTATTACTCCGCCCATTCATCATATTCCAATAGGTTTGGGTAACATAATTTAAAACGGTTTGTGTCTTTGCTACGTAGTTAGATTCCATTTAGATAAAATGGTAATGCAGCACGAATATAATCCACACACATTTTAAGAAATCCAATAAGACTACTTAAGAATTGTTGACCGAGTTATATGTTCATATGTAAAATCTCAAGTTCATTAGGTTGTGTTGGTGTGTGTGTGATACAAATAAAATATTAAATTTGAAAATCCATTCGGAAATGCGGGTTTCAATAAAACAAAAAAAATTTATTTTATTTTTATATAATCTTGAAGTAACACGAACATTAGGAAATAAAAATAAAAATTAGGGTTTTTCTTAATGACTTCTAATGACACGGTTTGTTATACAGAATAAAAAAAAAGTTATGTGTTTTTTTTGGATTTCTGAAAAGAAGTCTCTCCCTCAAAAACAAAACCAAAAAATGGGATCAAAATACGGATTTTCTGTAAAATTATATAAATTATAATTGAACCTTTTCTTCTTACTTGTGAGCTGCTTGAAATCGAACACAACACACACACACATTTTATCATGATGTTGATACCGCATAAGAGTAAGACAGGCAAGCCAAAGGTAGGTGACGTTTTATGATTTTGATGATCAACATGTTCGTTTTATATTTTTATGTTCATGATGATGATGATGATGTGGATAATTATTATTGCGTTTTGACCGACCAACAATTTTTTTTTGTCTACCTTAAAGTCGCCGAATTTTTTTTTTACTTATAGTGGTTTTTAGGTTTTTTTTTCGTATAGAGTTTCGAGTTTTATTCAATTACAATAATTACATTTTCCGTTTTATAATTTATCATAAGGTTGTTTTGTGTTTTGTCTTAAATATGTTCATGTGTTTTTTGTTCTACAACATCTTAAAAACATGAGAAATGGAAAGTTGTATTGTGTACAAGAAACATCAAAATTATCTTATGATTGATGGATGAAATTGTTATTTGTATAGGCAACACAATGTTTTTGGTTTCATTCATAATTTTTTGTAATTTTGTTACGTTCTTTAAACGCAACGAGCTCATGTGTGGTTTAAATAGTAGGTATATAGAAAATGGCCATATGTCAAACTTCCTTTATTTTTTTTTAGAAGTTAGTTTCTCGCTGTAATTACACAACAGAAGATATTATTTTAAAAATATTATTTAAACGTAGGTTTTTGTCGCCTCATTGTATTTATTTTGCTTACTTAGATGGAATTTACCACATCAGCGTAACGGAAAATATTCCTTGCACTTCTGTTGATCACACATTTGGAAGGTTGATGACAATAAGAAACATCAACCCATTTTTACATTATTAGGTGTTCTGTCCTAACTGTACTCTGCGCTTGCATTATTATTCGCCAGATTCTATTTCGATTTCCAATGATAATAAGGGTAAATGCCATAGCGGTGGTTAAGCGCCATTCATACTTAATTTTAAAGAATTTTTAGTGATAAGCGGCATATCATTACGATCTTCGGGGATTTTTTTTATCTCTAGACCCTGTTTACACTCTTTACATTATTATTTTTAGTTTACACTAAACAAAAAAAAACCCGAAGGTCGCAGTGATATGCCACTTAACTCTTAAAATACTCGAAAGTATCCCCAAAGTGCTGATACACTCAGATTTAAGGAACCATCTCGAAAATTAAGTATTATGGCTCTTAAACATCCATTAGACCCACTTTACACATTTTACATTATTATTTCCATTTAAACTAAACAAAAAAAAAATCCCCGAAGGTCGCAGTGATATGACGCTTATCACTAATAATACTCTAAACTATCCCTGAAATGCCAGTCCACTTGGATTTGAGGCGCCATCTCTTTTGAATATTAGACTTAATAGGGGGAGGGGACTTAATACAACTAAAAAACTCAACTTTTCCGGGAAAACTAGGGGAACACTGGGTGTAATATTCAAAAGTTGTAGAGGTTGAAGTCGAAGTAAAAACCCTTTGTCCCAAGATACTTCTAAAAGCTTACAAGTTTTAAAGTAGGTGTTTTCACCTTGAACTAGACCCAATCCAACTAGAAAATTCAAGTTTTCCGGGAAAACTAGGGAAACACTGGGTCTAATATTCAAAAGTTGTAGAGGTTGAAGTCGAAGTAAAAACCCTTTGTCCTAAGGTACTTCTAAGAGCTTACAACTTTTAAGGTAGGTGTTTTCACCTTAAACTAGACCCAATCCAACTAGAAAACTCAAGTTTTCCGAAAAAACTAGGGGAACACTGGGTCTAATATTCAAAAGTTGTAGAGGTAGAAGTCGTAGTAAAAACCCTTTGTCCTAAGATACTTCTAAGAGCTTACAACTTTTAAGGTAAGTGTTTTCACCTTGAACTAGACCCAATCCATTTAGAAAACTCAAGTTTTACGGAAAAGCTAGGGGAACACTGGGTCTAATATTCAAAAGTTTAGAGGTAGAAGTCGAAGTAAAAACCCTTTGTCCTAAGATACTTCTAAGAGCTTACAACTTTCAGAGTAGGTGTTTTCACTTTGCACTAGACCCAATCGAACTAGAAAATTCAAGTTTTCCGGAAAAACTAGGGGAACAATGGGTCTAATATTCAAAAGTTGTAGAGGTAGAAGTCGAAGTAAAAACCCTTTGTCCTAAGATACTTCTAAGAGCTTACAACTTTCAGAGTAGGTGTTTTCACCTTGAACTAGACCCAATCGAACTAGAAAACTCAAGTTTTCCGGAAAAACTAGGGGAACACACCCACGTTCCCCTAGTCTTTCCGGAAAACTTGCGTTTTCTTCTTGGATTGGCTCTAGTTCAAGGTGAAAACACCTACTTTAAAAGTTGTAAGCTCTTAGAAGTATTTTAGGACAAAGGGTTTTCACTTCGACTTCTACCTCTACAACTTTTGAATATAAGACCCAGTGTTCCCCTATTTTTTCCGGAAAACTTGTGTTTTCTAGTTGGATTGGGCCTAGTGCAAGGTGAAAACAACTACTCTGAAAGTTGTAAGCTCTTAGAAGTATCTTAGGACAATGGGTTTTTACTTCGACTTCTACCTCTACAACTTTTGAATATTAGACCCAGTGTTCCCCTAGTTTTTTCCGGAAAACTTATGTTTTCTAGTTGGATTGGCTCTAGTGCAAGGTGGAAACAGTTACTTTGAAAGTTGTAAGCTCTTGGAAGTATCTTAGGACAAAGGGTTTTTATTATTCCCGAAATATTATATTTTACACTGTTAAATTTTACTATTAATTGGAAATGTTGTTGTTGGGTTTAGGACAAGTTAGGACAAACTTCAAGTACGTCAGATTTGAGCAGCCATCTCGAGCATTAAGTTATAGCCTTTAAACTTTTATGTGCTTTAGAGTTTTTAGGTGTAAATTATGAAAGTATTCTGGATCGATCTTCATACCTTTTTCCGTTATATTATGGGTTGGAGTACTGATGGTCGGACCGGAGAGGTCCTAATCTCTTGATTTGTAAATTTCAACTTGTCAACTCAAATTCAAGTTGTTTCTGTTACTAACTTATCCATTAAAATTGTTTAGACACATTGTGTTGTCGTTCAGAGCCACGATTATTTGATTTTTGTTAAATTGATAGTCACAGCCCAACAAACAATTTTTCCAAATTTTGGTGACTCTAAGTGACAGACCGTTTTATAAGGGGTATATATTTGTTTCCGTGTTATATAAAAATTTTAGTGGGTATATAAGAGTATTATAGCAATACCATCAGAAACGAAGTTATTTTAAAGTTCTTTAGAGTTACTTAAAGCTATCAAAAGACGAGATTTACTTTAAGTTTTATTAGTTGGTGATGAAACTGTTTCTATCACCGTTCTATAAAACTTTAAGTAGCTGTTACCATTTGATACATTAGAAAGTTTTATAATGGTTAAGGTTACCGTCGTTATACAACTTACTGATACCAAATTTTATACAGGTACGGATGGTTACTTTTACAAACCCCGATTACTATTAGAACCGTCAGTGACTTTAATAAAAATCGCTTACATTTAGTAATAAATAATACCATTATAAAATGTATATAATAAATGGCTCCGTTTTAAAACTGCTTCAAAATTCACGTTGTCCAATCTGTCGGAACCATGCACAAATTCGGAAGTTACCATTATTAAAATAATATTATATAAAGGTAATAAACCAAACAATTTTATGATTTAACTTTCGAAGTGGAACCTAACCTTACATTTTAATAATATTTTTTAAAGTTTTAAAAAGGTAATACAGTTTCCTTAATATAAACACAGTTTATATTAAACCTAATAATGTTTATAATGGTAATTTTTATAATGCGCATGTCAACAATGAACTTTTTCGTTACTAATAGTTATGTAACGTACAAAGAGTAATAAAACGTCACAACTAGTTATATAGTAGCACAGCTAAAGCGTGGATGTTACTATTAATTATATAACGAGACTACAGATAACAACATTTTCCAAAAGGTATATAAGAGCACAATTTCGAGGCACTGACGGTGTCTTCAATGTTTTTAATATTTCTAGATGTTTTATATGAGTAACTCCGTTTATATTCATTACTCACAGTTTATATTGCACTACATTAGTTTTTATAGAGGTATTCGATTCATTCGGCCATTTTTTAATTGTTTACCAATGTCCATTATAAAATGTAGGCTAGACGCAAATTTTTAAAATGCAAATATCTCTTTCAAATTTATTAATAATGCAAAAAGAACAACTATTTTGATGTGTTTAGTATACCAGAACAATAAAAAATTAATTTTAAGATGTAATATCTTCTATTTAAATTTTCTTTTATTTATCGTAATTAATTAAAATTTTTACATATTGCTTATTTTTGAGGCGCGCTGTTGTTTTTAGTCCTATCAGCAACAATAATCACAGTGAAATTTAAATCGCAGTTGATTTCCATCATATAGGCCCATAAATCGCAATCATAATTTACATAATTATGCGTAATTAATGTAAAATGTTAAATTAAATTATAAAAAGATGTAGAACCATTTTAGCATTTTTTGTTTGTTTATAAAACTTGTACAAAATAAATGTATTGTAGTATTTATGAAATATTTTTTATAAAAGTAACAATAGTGAAAGACAAAAGTAAAATTTGACAATTATGAGAGGTTATGGAAACATTTCTAATGCCATTATAAAGAATGTTTTAAAGTTATATTAAGGTAATAAGAATATTTTCGTTACTTTAATTAAAAAACCAAAATTTATATATGTTACCATAATCAAGTGTCGGCAACCCTTATAAACTCCTCCATTTAAGCTCTTTAAGGGGTTTATAGAGGTAACGATCAAGCTTCGAACACTAACCTATAAAACTTTGGTTATATAATTTGGTGATGGAAATATTACAATTACTACTATAAAATAAAAATTGTTTGTTGGGAGCATGCGCTGTACTCCTTTTATGAGTTGGCTGATGCAGTGGTCGTTCTTTATTTCCTCTAAGTAGTTTATCTCGCAAATGGTGGCACGATAAGAAGTGCATGTTCCATAGTGAGTCGAAATAATTCGTGTTGGTTAAGTAGAAGTTCCTTGGACTCTAAGTGTATTTGTTTGGTCCTTGATCTAATGATTACATGATGACATTCCTGGTTGCTTTTTTTAGGTATCAATATTACATATAGGATGGTAGAATTTATTGCAAGCATCGTAGATTACGCGTATTCTATTGCGCCCACTTCATTTGCGTATGGGAATGTTTCGATTTCCGCAACCAACCGTGTGATTTCTACTTTATCTAGTAAATTTGTGTTAGGGTAAAATACCTTTGACAGTAGTGCAGCTCTAATTGTTTCCTTGATTTCTTCTTTGACGATAGTATGCCGGTTGAATAGTACTTGTTGGATGCGTTCTACGGAATCTTCGTGTAATGTCGACAATTTTGTTGTATTAGTTAAGAATTGTTTGGGCAGTATTCATTAAGGCGATGTTGATTGTTGACAATTGTATCCTAGTCTGTAGGATTTGGTAACCTTGCTATCTATTTCCATGCTGTCCAAATTGATTGCAGGTGACGTTCTGTCTATTATTTTTTCAAAGCTGATCAAGTTGATGATATGAATCAGCTTGAATTTCCCATTCATAATTCTTTCGGTTCCTTGCTTGAGTGTCACCAGTGGGTGGTTGTATTCGTAGATGTAGGAACGTTGCTGTCGTCAAAGACAGGAGCTATAAAGCTGCAGTTCAATGGAATTGAGAGAGAAATTGACACTGAAACTAAAATTGAGATTGAAAATTGAATTAAAATTGAAATTGAAAATGGCGTTATAATTTTTGATAATCGATAAATTGGGGAGTTGTATGAATTTTTGGAGGCTCTTATACCGGTTAAAAATTAATATTTTAATTAAATTTTTATAGAACCCTTTGAAGATTTTGTTTTGCTTTGTGAGATTGATGATTATCTCGAATCTCGATTACTTGCGATGACTATAACTCTGTTAGTAGTACTTTTATATTTAGTGTTAAGAATAGAACGTTATTTTTCAGATCGATGGTGGCTCCTAGCTTCTTTATGTGTCGACCCCGATTATACCATCGCACGATTTGAATGCGGGCAGTATGTAAAATTTTATAATTTTGTTGATTCCAATACGTTTAAAAATGTCCCCAAAACTTTATCTTTTAATAAAATGGTTCCACCAGCGGATCTGATGTTAAATTATGTCTTTGTGAGAATCGATTTTAAGGCAAGGTCTGGTTTTATGAAATTTTTATTTGCTCGGCATATTATAATAAGTATTTCGATGCGGTGTTGGCGTAAGCGCGGGCTTCGTTTATATACTTTGTGGATTCGTATGAGTTAGTTGATTGATTGGAGCTGTTATTAAATTATTGAAATTATTTTTGTGGATTGCCATATTCCTAAAGTTTAAATTTTGAAATTCTAAGCACGAAGTATATACTTCTGGTAATGTTTGTCGTTGTTGGATAATTAGCATTTTGCGGATAGTTCGCCGTTTAATCCTCGAATGACAACATCTAAAGCTCGGTTTCTTTATTTTTCGATAAAAACGTCTATGGTATCAGCAGAGCATCTTTCAGTTTTTATCTTATTGCCGATTAACGAAAATTGATGATTGATATTCGCGTAGAATTCATTTTGGCTCACATTCTTCTGTGAGATGCTGCTAGACAGACATTTTTTTTATTGAAGCCCACACGTCACTAAAGATATTATTGGATATGAGGGCAACATCGGAAATACATCTTATCTTCTGCCTTATACTTTGTAGTATAGCTCTCTCCTTTAAGATCTTTTCCACATTATCCACGAAATATATTGGGTAGCATTACAGTCGAATGTTTGTAACTCCTTGACGCAATCTGAGAGTCTACTAATGTCAGCAAGATCCTGTTTGGTTTTTGGTATTTTAACGTTTCTGGATTAGTGGATTTTCGAGTTTCGATAATCTCTGTTCGAGCCTCTTCGAAAATTCAATTTGGACATTAACAGCCAAAGTTAATTGTATTATTTGCTCGGTTAATTGTTCAGATTGTGATATTTTTAGATTTTTACACTGTTACTATTATCACACTGAATTTTAAATAGATTTTTGTTAAGATTATCGTCAAATTTATTATTAAGATTTTTATTATGTTACAGGGTTATCTAATTCGAGGTTGATAAAGTAGAAATCTGTATACCGACATCTGTCAAAGATAAACGTCAAGTACGCTGTCATTTATTTAGTTGACATTCTGCCATTTAAGAATATGGAGCATTTAACAATCGACCAACGCGTTAAAATTATTAAATCCGTCGATGCTGATTTTTCGAACAAAATTTTCTTCAGTGATGAAGCTCATTTTTCGCTTGGTGGATACGTTAATAAGCAAAACTGTAGAATTTGGGGCTCAGAAAATCCACAATTGATTGTAGAGAAGCCATTACACCCGGAAAAGGTCACTGTTTGGTGCGCATTGTGGTCTGGTGGTGTGATTGGGCCGTATTTTTTTGAGAACAACCATGGACGAACCGTTACCGTCAATTCTGAGCGCTATCGCCGCATGTTAACCGATTATTTTTTTACGAAAATCGAAGATTATGATCTTGACGATATGTGGTTCCAGCAGGATGGAGCAACCAGTCACGTAACACGAGCAAATCGAGATCTTTTGCAAGAGAAATTTCCTGGACGTTTGATTTCGCGATTGGCTGATGTCAATTGGCCTCCAAGATCCTGTGATTTAACGCCTTTGGATTTCTTTTTGTGGGGCTACGCGAAAGATCGTGTTTACGCAAACAATCCTCAAACTCTTGACGAATTGAAAACTAATATTCGTAAGGTAATGGCCGAGATACCGCCCGAAATGTGCCGAAAAGTCATTGAAAATTACCTCAAAAGAATCAAGGCCTGTAAGAAGTCCCGTGGAGGACATTTGAATGATATCTTGTTTAACTAAAAATGGCAATGATCAATCTGTAAAATGAAATAAAAATTACAATACATTCCGAATATTTTGTGTGTTTTTTTTAAGTTTACTTTATCAACCTCGAATTGGATTATTTATTTTAGGTTATAAGAAATTGTATTTTAGAATCAATTAGAAAATATTTATAATTGAATTTCAGTTATTATTATTATTATAATATTTATTATTTTTTCATGTCGTAAGAATTAATTAAGAAATTTCTTCAGTTTAACTTATGTACAATAGAATCGAGATGATTTTCATATCCTGGTGTTTATCTAAAGATTTGAGTTTCTTTAGAAGGTTATTTGGTTTTCCTGTCGGATAGGTATACGCTTGGGATTAGGCGTTCGCAAGTCTTCTGCGTGGTTTCAACTCGGATACGCCTTTAATTTGCTTTTTAGAGTTCTACTTTGATAATTGTGGATCTCCTACTAATGGTACGGATTACATGTAGGTACTTGTTATTTTCTCGTGGTATAATAATATAATAAAAATAAGGAACAATTTTCCGCTAAATTCTCATATAGCACAGCAGAATGACGAATTCTACGTCATTATATACGTGTCCTCAACCGTCCAAAGAAAACGTTTTCTAAACCAAAATGAAAAGATCAACAGTAAGATCATGCTAATTTTGTCTATTAACCTTTATGTCAACACGACACACCCAAGTGTGCATTTCCATTTTCAAACATGCAAATTGACCTGATAGAAAACTCCTAATATAAATACTTTTCAGTAGTTCTCCAGAAACGGAACATAATGCGAATGATGATACTTTAACATGAATATAGTTACAAGATGACTCGATGCGATATAACACTAGTTACGCCATCTTTTGTAAATCCCTCAAAATTTATTTGTACCACCAATATTTTTTAGTTCGTTCTATTTCTAAGACCTCACTTTTCAAAGTGTCTACACATCTAAGGTATTTTGAATTTGAACCCGTTAAAATAAATCTTGTTTCTTATCTTAAATTAAATTTAAAAATTCAGAACAGAATTGGTTAGTTGTAGTGAACACTTGAATCTATCTGATTTTCGTTTTCACTTTAAAATAACCTCTAAGCGTTAGGCAAGAAATGTGTATATTTTCGTTTTTAAAATGGAAATAAAGTCAAACTCAATATCGGTTGATACTCTCATTCTTTATAAATAGTTAACTTTTCACTTACCCCTTTGAAAAGTTTACAGACATAAAGAATTTGAGATTTTAATGATTTCACTCGGTGCAGTTTAACTAAACAAATATAGAGACAGAGATAATGCTACTTAATGGAGTTGTTGATAAAGGGGTATACTTGCTTGTTATTTACTGGATTATATTAAACTCCGACGATCAATGTTACGAGACCTTGTGTGAGCCATGTGAAATACGGATTCTACCGGCGTTTGCTAAATTATCGAGAGATATGCGAAACATTTTTTCAACTTATTCCACATAATGCGCGAACACTTTAGCTCAAATATTGCCGAAGCAAACTCTTGATAAAATGGTTAATGTTTTGATCTTGGATTTGTAAATAAAATAATCTAGAAAGCTTGATATAATATGTTTTAGGTTGTATACTACTGCATACGATTAATACATTTCCCGACGGATGCACTTATTTTAAAATCAACATTAATCCTGAACAGTGAAAAGTTCAATGTTCTGAAGAAATTGTCACGATTGGCGGGAACAGATACCGCTTGATAATTCAAATCACGACATCCGTGACCATTCAGGCTTGTTTAAGGTGCATAACCAATGGACGGAAATAAGTTCTTATATTCTGCTAAATATAGTTTTAATGTCAATTATTACTAGCATTCTATTCTGTGGCCCTATTCTGGTAATATAAGAAATTACATATAAATTTTATTTAAGTAATTTTTTCCTGGCATACTAACTAAAACTAGTGAAAAAAACTTAGTGGTAGTTTTTTTGAAAACAAAATAAAATTGGGAATAACTTTCCCTAATAATTTCGCTATGGAAAAATTATTCCCAATTTACAAATATTTACATCAAACTTTTTTTCTCAGTAGGCCAGAAAAAACTGATTTATAGATAAAAGCTATATGTAAAATCTTTCCCAAGTTCCGTATTCCTAGGGAATTACCTGGGCTACTGGTGGAGGTAATACTTTGACAATTTTAAAATTCAATTTTTAACAAGTTACATTACTTCATATTTTTCAAAATTATTATATTTTCGAAAAGAAAACACCAAATAGTGCAATAGTAAATAATTTAATTTCTCTGATAAAAGAAAAAGTTATTCATTTGTCCTTTAATACTTATATTGTATATGCTTAGAGTCGGTTTGAGTTCAACATAGATAGAACCTCTACTGTATACGAAGTTGCGTCATCTTATAAGAGAGTCTCCACACGAGCGCCGGAATTAAATTTGCCGCCATTTTGTTAATACGAGTTGTACGGTGATTTTTTTTTGATATTTGTCACGCACAGACCATGCGATTTAAGAACATGGAGAAATATTCAAACCAACAACGTTTAATTATTGCAAAAACACATTACAAAAATGGTGAAAGTTTTGCGAAAACAGTTTGGCAATTACGTCATCGTCCTTGTCGATCACTCGAAAATATAGCCACAGTAAGGGAATCTGGGTGTTTGAACATCATCAAAATAATGCGGATTTTTCGAAGAAAATTATTTTTTCAGATGAGGCACATTTTCAACTCGACGGATACGTAAAATTTCTTTTAAAATTCGGCTGAAAATGCGCTAACTGTTAATGGAGTGCGGTATTGCGAAATGTTAACGGAGTTTTTGTGGCCCGAATTGGATGTAATTGATGTGGAGGACATGTTTTTTCAACAAGACGGTGCGACCTGCCACACAGCACGTGAAACAATGGTGTTACTGCAGACTAAGTTTCCAGGCAGTGCCATTTTTTGATTTGGCGATCAACATTGGCCACCCAGATTGTGCGATCTAACACCGATGGACTTTTTTCTTTGGAGCTATGTGAAGGAAACAGCGTATGTGAATAAGCCTGAAACAGTTAAACATCTTAAAGAGGAAATGCGCTGCGTTATTGGTGAAATACAGCCACATTTATCCCTGTGCCAGAG
Organism: Nephrotoma flavescens; assembly: GCA_932526605.1. Lineage (NCBI taxonomy): Eukaryota > Metazoa > Arthropoda > Insecta > Diptera > Tipulidae > Nephrotoma > Nephrotoma flavescens. The sequence continues at coordinate 174,955,345 of OW052222.1, read as the reverse complement.
GTTTCGTGGTGACCATTTGCCTAATGTTGTATTCCACATTTAATCGGAACTATTTTTCTTTATGTTTAAAAAATGTTTGCTTAACTCAAAAATACATACGTTTTTCTTTAAAATTAAGTACGGCGCTCTTGTTGAGGCACCCTAGTTATCTCCACTCAACCTAAACAATTGTTAGACCTATCTCAAATGGGATCCGCTCGCAACGCGATATTTCTAAACGCGATATTTCAAAACGCGATAGATAAACATAATTTTCTCTTAAATTTAATTCACTATACACAAATGTGTGTGTAAAAAATGACAGGTTGTAATGTCTTCCGGATTTTAACAGATGTTAAATCGGAATTCTTTTTGAAAAAAGCATTATAATTTGATATATGAATTATATAACATATTATTATTTGTTTTTGATAACATATTAATTATTTTACTTTTATTTTAATTACAGTGTCATTTTTCGAACGAAAACGATATAAGTGGAATGCACAAATGTGTATGTTGGCCCAAAATTCATACCCAAAATTCATTTGACATGATTCTCTTTCGTACACGCACAATTGTGCTCACCGGTCGGAAACTGGGATATAGCATAAAACGCGATAAGGTACAGAATGTGCATTGCCAAGCGACGGGAGCGCAGCGACCCGCCTGATATAATTCGATCCTATAATCCCGCTCCTAGCGATTTTTAAATTCCTATAAACTGAAATTTTTGATTTAACTAAGGAGCGAAGTGACGGGAGCGCAGCGACCCACCTGATATAAACCGGTCTTATACTCCCGCTTCCATCGATTTTTAGGTTCATTGAAATATCCGACAAATGTGTCGGTAACGAAATACAATCATACCAAAAAATTATTTTTATACGTATTTTGAACTAACTTACACAAATGTGTGCGTTCCACTTATATCGTTTTCGTCCGAAAAATAACACTATAATTAAAATAATAATAAAATAATTAATATGTTATCAAAAACAAATAAATAATATGTTATATAATTTATATGATATCAAATTATAATGCTTTTTCCAAAAAGAATTCCGATTTAACTAAGATTCGGTCTAATCCGGAAGACATTACAACCTGTCATTTTTACGCACACATTTGTGTAAAGTGAACTTAAATTTGAGAAAAAAAAATGTTTGTCTGAGCGGAACAGGGATATTGCGCTATATACTATATCATTTGGTACACTATCGCGTTTAGAAAAATCGCGTTTCAAAAGGGACCCATCTCAAATCTATTTGAACTGCAATTCGGACACAATTCGGCTCTATGTAATATAACGTACGACTATCATCCATTGGTTTTGTAAAAATTTAATATTAACTCCGAAAATTATGGAAAACACCGATTTGAACTGGAAAACTATGAAATGACAACCTCGTACTGATAAAACAATGGAAAAAATTCAAAAAAATAATATTCTACATTTTCTACGAATTGTCTACATTCTATACCAATTGTCTACACTATTCTCGACACTAACATATACATAATTGCGAAATACGCGTAGACGCGTTAATGATATTTGTCACAATATTGTATGACCTCAAAACCCCTGCCTATTCTTGAAATCGATGGAAATTTCCGCATTCAGAATATAATTGACGATTGTAAAAGCAGGATAAGCGCCTCTCACGGAAAAAATTAAAATTTAAAAAAACGATCTATTTGAAGTTTGTGTTGTATTCGAAATGTGACTGCATGTGTTATGTGAAACAACGTAAATAAAAAACAACCTATTATTTTTATTAAATTGGGTAATCATTATTTTGTACTGACTAAAAGTTAGTGTTAATAAGGTAATATTTTTAATAAAATATAAATAGTTTCGCATTAATAAAATTAATGTAGTTTTATTAATTTTTATGTAAACATAACCTAACTTTTTTTCCTAAAAGCTAACTAATTTTATTTATGTGTGTTATTAAATTTTTTAAGTCTTGATATAATGTGCCGATAAAATAATAAATATATATTAATATCCAACATCCCATAATGATGGAAAACGCCAGGAATTAGGATCATCATGACGGTAATACGAAAATATCGATAACGTTTGCGAATATTTTAAAATATTTTCTAGGATGCAAACGATCGATTCGTTATGGCGAGCAAACTGTTGATGCTGGCTGGGTATATAGCATTGGAATTCCTTTCTTTCCGTCACGCGGTCATATCATTGCGTTTGTTGGGCGTGCCACATCAATGCTGGCAATTCCACATGAGATAACGCTCAGTAATATTACGAAAGCTTGCCCTTCTTGGTTATGCATATGTTTTTGCAAAGCAGGGGAAGACAGGAAATGTACACATTGCAGCATATATAGGTTTACATATAGTTATGCAATATTTGGACATTATTGTTTATAATTATCTTGTTGATGTTTTCGTTTATTAATTAATATATCGTTTATCTTTATTGTGACCAGATACCCAATTATTCCCAGAATTAGCTTTACTGATACAAAAAAAAAATGGGAGAAAAGCGGGAAAACACTTGAACAAAAATACAGTGCGGTTTGCGCTAGCAAGATGTGCCATACTCGGATGAAACTTGAAGGTAAACAATTCAGTCGCTAATTTGATGGAATAGAAAAACCTGGAACACGACACCAAAATAGCGATATTGCGCAAGCAAACAGTTTATTAAATTTATAATAAACCACGATGTCCTTTTGAAATGTTTACCATAAATGTATGTCATATTTTTTAACACCCGAAATAAACAAAAAATTTAAAAAAATACCGAAATGAGTCTGTAAGGATTTGCAGTGTAATCGTATCACAGAAAAGCGCGTACTGGCAAACTGAGCGAAAATTACGGACAACTGGTAGCACTTATTATGCCTTATATACACATATTCGTCGAATAACCTAATAAAACTAACTAAATTCCTAACTGGAATAAAAATTTACACACAACTTAAACATCCTTTAAAGGAAATCAAGCAACGCGATATGGCCAATATGCGGAATGTCTAGCAAAACTGAAAATTGTGAAACATTGCATTCTTTTCCAAACATACTTGATCCTTTCACCACATCTGCCATTCCTAGCGTATGCTTGCTGGAAATAAAATCACCTGCGTGAAAGGTCGTTTGATAAAAGTCAAATTTCTTTTGAACGATTTAAGATATTTATATTTTAAAAACAACAAATGGTACCTATTTATCCGAGAATCATCCATATTAAGGCCAAATTCAATTACGATTGGCCATTTCCAATCTAAAGAACTGTAATTTAGTCATTTTCTCTACGAAAAATAATTCATTTGAAAAAATAGAAGTTACTAGAAATAACCATTTTATTTAAATCTACATATAAATATAAATAAGTTAAAGGAGATATATTTTACCAATGTTATGCCTTTTTTATTTAAATAATTCAAAACGAAATGTGATATCTTTAGAATATTTTTTTTAAAGTTTTATTTATTAACGCCATATATGAAATGTGATACATCTTGACTGATTTTAAAATGAAATATTTTTATATATGTATGTATATTTTTATATATGTAAACTTTGTATTACAATTTGTGATTTTTCAGAAATAAAATTTTAAACAAAATATTAGTTTATATTTTGAATTTAAATGATTTTTATTTTTTATGTATAAATTTTTATTGAATTACATTATCCTTGAAAATTAAACCAAACATTTTTTTATATTCAAAATCATATCTTTAATTTACATTTATAATACATGTAATAATAATCATTAAAATCTTTTGTCTTTCAATATTGAAGCTGATATATTGGACAAGCCACATAGAACTTGAACCATGCCATCTTTATATGGTATTATAGATACACAAATTTTATTAAATAAAACTCTAAATTGCTTTATTCTAGTAATTCTTCGTTCGACGTGCATTTGAGCTGACGCTACGCTTGTATTTTTTTCAACGTCTGACTTTGAAAATTTATGGAAACAAAAATCCGGCCGAACCATCTCAATGCCTGCCCTAGCCAATTCAGTCTGCTACAAAATAGAGCTTTGCAGTTCGGTCACTGATTTAAAAAAATATGGCTGACTCTGCAAAACTACAATAGGATTCAAATTACATTTGGACAAATTCTATCCTCTAGGGGCATGAGACACTTTCCACTCGGTCCTATATCCTTGCATATTTCTAACAAAACCGATAATGTGGCCAATTTTAGAATTTAAAGTTTTACCAGTTTACGTTCTCACCATAGCCCAAATTCTCATCAGATCCACCATCCTCTATTCGTTCTTTCTGCTCACTATATTCTTCATCCTTCAGAAGTTCCTGTTCTTCGTCATCCTCTGTGTATTCTGTGACAGGCGCTTAAATATAACAAGAATTTTAATTAATTTAATATTTTTATTTAATTTAAATTTTAAGCAATTTTGTTGATATACCTTTTTGTTTCGATATCTTCAATAATCCGGTTAAGCTAAGAAGTTTTACATTTCTTTGTAGGGAGATTTCGGCAGCGAAAGGCTCCAGGGCCTAATCTCGTTTTCTTAGTCGACTGACAATCTGTTACCTTTATCGCTTTTGTATCAAAATGCTTATGGCAGATTAAAAATCTTTTGGGAAATGATTCTATTCTTAATGTCTGCGACCATTTCCTTAAAATAACAGGACTACGCTTTACATATATAGGGATTTTGAATAAATTTGTCTTAGCCCTCTTCGACGTTTTATATTGCGGCACACCACAAACCCATTGAATCGTTTCAAAGAGTTCAAAAATACATGTACATATATTATTTGTATTTAGTTATATGGAATACTAAATATTATTGTAGTTAATGTTAAGAAAACTGAACCCTCTACTCGGTGTAACACTTCCTATGTAGCTTAGTGAAACAAATAAATATATAATTTAGATGTTATAGTATCACGGTTTTTTTTTTAAATAAAAAGAGTTTTTAAAAATATATTATAATTTTACATATAAAGTCTTCTCCATTTAGACAAACAATTATAGGAAAAATTGAGGTTAAGTTTCAGCAACAAAATACAATTTTAAACGTCGAATGGGTAAATAGTTTTAGTTAAGAAAAATCCCGCTAGGTGGAATCCGTGAAGCTCCAATGGTTAATTTGCTTTAAAATTCTTTATAGTATTCATCGCCGGCTACTCTAATCATTTTTTTCAAATTTGTTTGTAAGTTTTCTATTATTTATTTCCCTACTAAGGCCTTTTTCCATTTAACGACTTGTTTGTGGACACCGACTTATTCAAATAAGTCACCTCGCGAGGAGTCTACACACGTCCACACAGAAATGTCTCCAAAAATGTGTCTTTACTAAATGTAATCATAAAGAAAAATGTGCATAAGAGGACTCATGTAGAGATTCCGAGGTTAATCTATTTTAGCAATCTGTATAAACCTAATAAGAAAAATGAACTATAAAATAACTATGCCGATATGTTTATAAGATACGTATATATGGATTAAATAATATAGAAAAAAATTAAAATTGTGTATATAAATATATTAAAACTATAAAATAAGATTAACCTCGGAAAAATTGGCTTATAAAATTTGCACTACTCGATTTCTCTTATATATTTATTCCTCGATGATGTAATACATGCAGTTTTTTTTCAAATCTAGTAGCAACGACCAATATGTCAAGAAAATTTTTTTTTATAATGGAAATTGCGTTTTGTTTTTTTTTGTTATTACGTCATAAATAAGTCGGTTGGTCGGCGATTGATCGTCGTCGAGGAAAGACGTGTTTTTGTCTTTCCTCGAAATAAATAAATTATCTAATTTATATTTGTTATAGTTAACTAACAAATAACTATGTAATAATTTTATATGTGTTAAATAAATAAATAAATAATAATAATAATAATATAATAATAATTTGTGTAAATTGATAAGTAAAGTGAAAAGTTGTACATATTGTATGTTTATATAAATTTGTGTGTGGTGTGTTTGCATTGGTGTAGAATATGTACGTAACAATTTGCACTTATATCACATATTTTAATACCGTTGCTTGAATGCATCACACGCGCTATATGTAAACCTTCAATATGTATGACTTTTTTGATTCCAAAGGATGCATAAGATAAGTGTTGTCCATTTATTCATTTTTTTAATACATATTTTAATTATTATATATACTTTTTTCAAGTAAATTTTAAGTATATAAACCTTTTAACTGTATTTTATAACTCATAAAAGTGTAGAGTACTAGTATTCTCATCTAGTGCGTCAATCGAGTATAGTTTGCGCGAGAAAGGGATTTTTAATGCCGTTGTTCTGTTTTGGTTACACTCGCTTAACAATTTTTGTTGTTGTTTTGCTACGATTCTTTTTCGTTTTTTTGCCGGTAATTTTGAATTCTACGTTTTGTTTGGTATACATATATATTTACTCGTACATTATATATTTTGCATGGAGATTAGTATTGGAGGTGTATAGCGGGGTATACATTCCAATATCCACTGAAAATGCGGTTTTGCGATGTATATAGCTTGTTATATGCTTTTAGCTTTGGCTGTATTGGCCGTTGGGTATATATGTGTTGGTTACGAAGAAACAATTTACAAGATCAGTATAGGATCAGGATATAATTTCTTGTAAATGCTAGAAAAACGTACGTTCAACGTTTAATATTTTTTTAATCATAGCAGACGTATATGCAACTTTGATTTATTTTATTGTGTTTACAAACAACCTGACATTTCGCATTGATATTTGACGTTTCGACTTGTGTTAATTTGTCGCTGTTTATGTTTTAAATTTGATTGAAATTAAATTGAGTTCAACAAACAAAATTTTCTATTTAAAGATGACCAAAAATCTATATATGGTCATAATTTAGCGGGTTCCGAATACTGACTTATTTAATTCCAAATAAAAATACCTAAATAATTGGATCATTTAGTCAAAATATATATAGCCAAATTATATAGGTCAAAGCATCCATTCATTTTTTCAACAAATTTTTTTATCTGTACCTCCATATGTACTGATAAAGTTTTGTCTAAATTTAGTTAGTTTTTATGTGGGTTGCATGCACAAAATTTTTATAGCAGTTTGGCTGCATACATGCATTTTGATTTAAACGGAAAAAATTATATCGAATATTTTTTTCCACTAAGGTTTGCGCTTGGTTCCTGTACAGTGCCGACATGTTCTAACTATCACTTTTTTCGCTTCGATGGAATAACGGTATTTTAGAAGTAAAAATATTAAAAGTGATAGTTAGAACATGTCGGCACAGGGTTGTTTTTGTTTTCATATTATTTTATTTATATTCATTACATAATTATTATATATTTGTTATATGCATAGGTATTTACTTTTTGTGCTTGTGTGTGTAAATGTTTTTCGATATGAAAATACACAAAAAAAAACAGAAGGTCAAATCATAGATTTTAGTTGTTGTTTTCCTTGTTGTTCGCCTTTTCATTTTGATTTCATTTGTGTGATCAATTTTCACAAAGGCGGCGAGGATATGGTGGAGCCGTATTGCAATAAATTTTCTTTGATATTTGTGGTAGAGTGCTTTGAATAGATTTCGTTCATGATGAGTGGTTGGTCGGTGTCTGTGGTTTATGATGGTTGTTCATTGTACATTGTGTTTCTCAACTTACGGAGGGTTATATCCATATAACATGCTCTGTCGTTACCTGTATTTGTAAGCTATTTTGGGCCATTTTAAATCGTTTTGTTTGGGAGTTTATGTCAATCAATTATCAATCAATTGTTGGTATGAAAAGGCAAATTTGCAGTTTTGCATTGAACCCTTGTCTTAGGTTTTGATTTGTATATCCAGGTTGGTATCTTTGCTGAATATTATAGATGTTTTTCTTAAAGTTTACCGTCGGTTTCGCGGGAGTTGAGTCATTTTTGAAATTTTAGGATGATCGGTCGTACGTTGGGGTTTTTGAGCTGTAGGATTGCCGCGATACTTTTATAATCACGACTGCATGAAGCATGGATGTTGTCGATTAGTGATCTTGATGATAGATCGCTTGGCGAATGGTAGAGGTGTCACGGGGAGAGGATTCGAACCGTCTTTTGGGGTTGTTTCGGATATAACTTTGTGTGTTGCAGTGTGTTTTTTGTTTATAGAGGGGGTGGGTATCGAGTACTCCTGGATAAACATAACATATTCTTTGGTACATCTTACTATGACTATTTATAAAATAATTCTTTTCACAATGTGATTTCAGAGATTATTAGAATTTTACTAATATTCCTTCATCCAATTATTCAGCGTTTGACTATTAAATCATTATACATATTTTAATTTGGTAAGAAATTTAGAGTTATCGAGGTTTACCAGGTGTTTATTATTAATACTATTATTCAATGCAGTTCCTGATTAGGCTCATTTATTTAGTTATTTCTAATGAAAATTTTTGATTACAGGGTCCTTGAAGTCGTAATATTTTCTAATTAAAAATAAAATTTTAATTTAAAAGTCAGAAGAGCAGACAATAGGAATCTAATGGCTATCGGGTTTCTAATAAATTTGATATTTCAGCGAATACTTTTTGAAATTGCAGATATCTTGGAAGCTACAGATTAAATTTGAAATGCAGTTAAATATTGCTGTACTTAGATAGTTTTCATGGCTTTTTTTAATTAAATTATTTTCTAGGTTGTTTCGGGAGACTGTCATGAAGAGGTTGTTTGGGAGACAGTAAATTGGTGAAGGTTTTGATTAGCTTGTTCTAGGTTTGATAAACAATTATCGCTGGTTGTTCTTTTTATGATTTATTTAATACGATTGGGTTATTTGGAAAATGGATCCTACAGTTGTGCTAGCTACTTATTAATTCTGCCATCTTACAGATTCCTGATTGCTTTAAAATAACTATTCAATTCTTCTTTAATTTGTTTAGGTATTGGGGTTCTAAAACTGTGCCAAATATACATTATTGATATTACCTTACTTATATCAGATTAGCTGTTTTTGAAACCAGTTTTTATTTGGCCATTAGGGATGAATGAACAAGTGATCTTCGCATTATATAAGGACAAGTGATCTTCGCATTATATAATTTTTTTATTTATTAACTATTTTTTTATAAATAAATCCATTAATTCAACAGATTCACAAAAATTGTACCAGTTGAAGATAAAAAGAAGGTCGTCCGTTCCTTTCGTGCTTTGATACTTGTACTGCAATATTTAGTGATTTCTGGATTCGATTTGTTTTAATTTATTTGTATTTAACTTGTTTTAAGAGAAATTTAGTTAATACTAATCATAACATTACATTTATTTCATTCAAGCTAATTTAACTCTTAATAATGACATTTTATTTCAGGAAATTTACTGCAACTTAATAAAAAATTTTAATTATAATTATATTTTTTTAGGAGGCTGAGTTCTGAATATATCGAAAAAAAATCATAAATAATTGTGTTGTCTTGTGCTAACCGTCTTATATTACATTTCAACTAATAATTTACTAACTATTGACTACTTAGGTGTCTGAAACCGGATCAATTTCCATAATAATTAACAAACCTTTCCTATCCCTCCATCTAGTTATATGTAAAAGAGTGTGCGGATGGGCCCGGCGTCAACCAGGAATCTTACTTAGGTTTGGTCGCACATTCCAATCAATCAATTACGTCACAAATAAGTCGGTTCAATGAATTGGAACAAATTGACTGACTTATTCATGATGGCGTCAAATAAGTCAATAAGTCTGAAATAAGTTGGTAATTGGAAAAGGGCCTAAGAGAATAATTCGGCTACGATTTACCCAATCGGAATTTTTCTCTTAGTAGGGAAATAAATAAAAGAAAACTTGCAAACAAATTTGAAAAAAAAAAATTGATTAAAGTAGCCGGCAACAAATTCGAATAACATAAAGCATTTTAAAGCAAATTATATTCCGAATGCGGAAATTTCCACCGATTTCAAGAATAGGGGCACAGGAGAGTAATTGGTCTATAGAACAGTTTTACGACATTATACAAGGTATTTCAAGATTAAATTGAAATTAAACACACATTTTGTTAAAAATATATTTCATTCTTAATTGATATTTAGTGTAGACTCTTGACCATTTATGGATGGATATCAGGCAAATGTCCACCATGAGCACGTTGGCAGAAGTTGATCCTTTGGCTAAAATTTTTGATGTCATTTCTATATAATTGGGGCTCTATCTTACGAATGATGCGTTCGATATTGGTTTTGAGCACTTCGATTGAATCTCGGCTATTCTCATAAACCTAATATTTTACATATAGCTCTAATATATTTTACATATAGGACAACTAACATACAGCTGTATGACATGCAGCCGTCCTGTTGAAAACACAAGAGCTCGTGTTGCTATCGGTTTGGTTGCTACTGGACTCAAATTTTTGCGATGGACGGTTTTGTCTACCAAAAATAATGTGAACGAAATGTTGTTTTTATATTGTAGATCTACCATTTTCACAATGTTTTTTTTTTTCAGATTGAAGTAGAAGTTGCAACCCGCACAATGTTTATCTAAATTTATAACACGAAAAACATGTATGATAATATAATCAGGAAATTAAATCTGTTAATTTATGTCGAAAGTTAGTGTTCCTCAATAGATTTTATATCACATCGTATAATGCAATAAACTAAAGCAGAATACGTGCGCTAGTAAAAATCTCTCGTGCTAAAATATTTTACATGTACTATGTATGTACTTTTACATTGAATTATGAAATAAAATATCCACCCCAAAATTATGTACAAACACAAAAAATACGTTTTCTATGTAGTACACATATATTATGTGCTGTACATGCATGAATTCACCCCGCGTCGATTCGTTCGAATATTCTTTTTGTGATGTGCACATTTATTTACCAGAATAAGGTGAGTAAGTAAAATTCGTAACCATGCGCATTTCACCATAGACGACCATCAGATATACATACAAAGTAGTAACTCCTGTATTGTATACCAAACGTAAAGTTTTTGGGGTAGACGATTTTGTCGTACTCGTAAACTATACTGTCTAGCTGGAGCGTGGTGTAAATGAAAATATTAATTTAAAATTTTGTATATTTAGTTTTTACATTTACTTTATGAATGAATTGATATAATTAGTCTTAATTATCCTCCATTGATTGTAGTTTTTATATTTTATTGATGTTTATAAATATTTAGAGGTTAATTAATAGTTTTATTTTTCTTGTTATAACTATCATTATATTGTTATTGTTATAACAAATTAACAATTTCTAGTCTGACTCTATTTTTATACATAACACTATTTTTTTTTTTATAATAGTGCGATCAATTTAATATCTCAGACAATCACAATTGTGTGCCTTAATCGTCGTTATGTATAATTTATTTTAGCAATATTTAACATTTTTAATGTGTGCATCGTTTTGTATAATTGTTTATGTACGAGCAAAGTAATGAATATATATGGTGACATATATAAATACCTCGGTCACAAGGTATTTAGTTCAGGTGGTTTAATTTAATTTTAATTGAGGTTTATTGATTTAAGATTTGTTTTGTTACATAATCAATTGATTTTATGTTTTTGACACAATTATAACGTTAAACAAAACTAATTAGAGTTTAACGAAAGCAAAAGTAAAAAAATTGTTGAAAAGGAAAAACGGTGTAGGGAATATTGGAACTAGCACAATTTTCGCAACAATTACCCCAAAATGATGGTAGTTACATAATTTGAAGTGTTTCAGAAACAGTTTCTAATGATCTTAATCTCATATGAAACGGATGATACTTATGTCGTTTCAAAATTTTGCAAACACTGGTTTCGCTAGCTATTTCTCGTGTACCTACATGAGGATTATAAGCTACTGCAGCCAATACAGCAATTTCGTTATTTTCCTCAGTGACTGTTGCTTGACGAGTCCTTTTCTTCGGTCGAACATTTCCATCAGCAGTGAATTGTTTGATAGTCCGGTAAAATGAAGCATGCGACCGAATCCTATCTGGAAAACGCGAAGCGTAGAGATTGACCGCATTATCAAGACTACGGCCAGCTTCTCCATAAACCAGGACCATTTCAATTTTTTCTTGTACAGTTAAATACTCCATTTTGAATTGTAATAGCCTTACGCAAACAGGTCTTATTGTTTTCAAAATAATCTTTGAACTGAATCGATATTTTTAAAACAAAAAATATCATTTGTTTGAAAATAAATTTAGTCGCATGTTCCTATGCAAAATCATCTCCGTCGTTGTTCCTGTGTTACGCTAAAAGTAATTTTTTTTTTAATTTAAGAAATTCAATTTTTTAAAACTAATTTCAAGTATTTACATTGAAAACGTTTTAATTTTCATGCAAAAATATTGCAGAATCGTATGCATAATGTTCTCAGTAGGAGAAATCGAAAAAAATTTAATGTCGCCTATTACAGCGCCCTCTATTATGAATCGCAAAAAATGCTTCAAGGAAATCCTACGTACTTTTAGCCGTAGAATCCGCATCTGCAACAAAAACAGGGGTTCCTATCTCAGTTTCCAAGTTCCTCCTCAGTTTCCACCCCCCTTACAAACAGGGGGTCCTAATTTTAGCACTAATGTATTTGTCTTACGGCATTGCAAAGGGAAAACGGTTTTTAATTTTTATTTTCTTTTGTAACGACAAGTTTTGATGGGATATCTCTTGGCCTTTTATTGTTGACTATTTTTTAGATTGCTTAGGGCTGGCGCCATTTTCTTTAAAAGAATTTGACTGGCTCAACAATATTTCGAAACAGGCTCACAATTGCATGGGAGACAGTATGCTGTGGAAGGTGCATAAAATAATTTTTGGGTACAACTTGGGCTGAATTGGAGCTCTAGCAAATTTTAGTTTTGGGGAAGCTTAGATTGACTGAGTTATCTCTTAGTGTGTTCAGGCCAAGTTTGGTTCAGCTATGGTGAATGGAGGACCTGGACAATTCCTTGGCCGATTATTTTCGGATTTATTTTGTGCAAAAATCCGGAACTTCCAGGATTTTTGTTGAAATCACGAATCAGTTCAACATAGTAGATTCGAACATTATTAGTTAAGAAATTGCCTAGCACGGCCGAATTCCAGAGCTAGTCTAAAATCCATTTTTAAATCCCCACCCAAATCGAATTGTAGAACTTCATCAAAATAGCACGTTGGAATTCCAATACGAGTTGACCTTTTTATTCGAGTCCGTTATTTGTTGGGAAACGGCCTGGTTCCATTCATTACAGCCAAATTCCGAAATTTCTTCAAATTCGGCTTTGCACACCGAATTTGACCTTTATTTGTGAAGAGGTGGCCTAGTTCCATTGAGCATTATGTTAGAGTGGCAATCCAATTCTGTGTACCATATTTCACAGTAATTGGTTCACGAGTGGTAAAGCTCCATTGAGCATAGCATAATATGTACTGTGCAATATAATTATATTTGGTAATTAAACGAATATTCGTTGGTGATCAAAATTAATAAAACATTTGAAATTTTTGCGATGGGTCACACATTTTTATGGATTGGTAGCTGCGCCCTCTACAGGTCAAAACATTTCTTGGCTACGTTCATTTCACTAAAACTCTTATAAATAACGGTACTTTCACAAAATTGTTTTTGAATAATTTAACACCATCTAACGTCTTTCTAAAGTGATACCACTTTTAACGAAACCTTTCGTAGAAACGGTTGTGAAAACTTTCCAAAACATCCGGGCTATTTCTGTAAAACAACAACTAAAAATTTCATAGGATTGGTAAAACTGCGAAATAACGAATAAATCCAAACTTCGCATTCAGAAATCATAAAATTATATAAATTCATTCGCAAATTGTGAGGCGCAGTAGAATTATAAGTTAAAGTATTTCGCTAGTAGTACAACTACATGGTATTGCTCTATATATATAGACAATATTCCAATGTAGATAATACAACGTCAGTCGTCGCGACCTGTGACACTATTCAGGTAATTCCCCGGGAATAGGGAATTGGGGAAAAATTTTATATGTAATTTCTGTTCAGATATATTTTTTCCGGCCCATTGACGAAAAAAGTTCCATGTAAATATTTATAAATTGGGAAAAAATTTTCCATACCTTAATTGGTAGGGAAAATTATTCCCAATTTAATTTTGTTTTGAAAAAAATTAACACTATGACGTTTTACCTCAGTAGGCCAGAAAAACATATTTGAACTGAAATTACATATAATATCTTTCGATAATTCTCTATTTCCGGGGAATTGCCAGAATAGTGCCACTGATGAGAAGGTTGATTTTTTCAAATCAGTAATCTCATCCGTTCGAAATTGATTGCTGAGATTTTTTCAAATTTTCCATCTATATAAATCAAAATTCAAAAACTACAAAATGTCTCATATTGGTTAAAACTATATGCTTTCCGTCACATAGGATTGATGATTTTTAAATATTCTATAGAGAATTATCGTATATCGAGTTTCCTTGAATTTTCCTGGTGTTCCTAAACATCGGCAATCCTAACGGAACGTTGTTTTGAGTAAGTCACGATCTAATCTAACAGAATATAAGTTATTTTTAAAAATCCTATTGTCCCAGGTATTTGGGACGGTTTCTGAATAAGTTTAACGATTTTTGAATATTCTATATAGACTTATCGTAATTAGGGGTGGCGAGAGGACCTGGAACAATAGAATTTTCTAAAAATGACTTATTTTCTGTTAGGTAGATAGGATAGACGGCGTTTACAAACACCAGAAAATTTTACTTGATACATGATAATTTTCTACAGAATATTCAAAAATCAAGTTTTTTAATTTTGAGTATAGCATTTTGAAGATAGCAGACTATTTTAACTGTTAATTTTCATAAAGAAATTTACTTTTCATACGATTTTGAAAATTACAAAACAAATTTTCAGAAACAATAACGTTTTAATGTTCAGTCGTATTTTTTTTGAGTCGTATGTCGTATTTTTTTTGAGCAACGTAATTTTTTACGTATAAGTCAATGTAATAAACAAAAAAAAAATGTCTGTTTAATATGGATTTTATACGTTTTTAATATCACTAACACTTTCATAATTATCTAGGATTGGAAATACTTCACATTTCTCCAGACACGCGTGGAGTTTTCTCTAAAAAAACTCTTAAAATATTTCTTTTCATTTCAGAAAATACTGCACGTATTTCAGTAATTTTTTTTGTTTAAAAATGGAGAAAACTGACCAATTTCCTAACCCCTTATACTCGTACGGGGTAACTGAAAGCCACAAAACTTAACAAATACGTGTCGGCTTTTTTTGTTCAGAATGATGTGGCATTTTAATTTTATGTGTGAGATTGTAACGTGCAATATGAAACCTATGAGATTTCGCGATTCACAGTCATACACGTACGATATAATCATATACCCACATATTCACCCATAAACTCATGTACAATCATACAGACGCACATAAACATAACATTATAAATTTATTGTGGAAACTTGAATCTTTAAAAAACAAATTTTTTAAAAATCCTGAATTTATTTTAAAATTATGTTTCAATAGTTAATTTACTTTAATTAATAAAACCATGATATTAGTTACAAAACTTAGTAACGGCATTTTAAAAACGCAGGCCAAATTCGGAAACCGGAATAAATGAGAAATTTGAAAATAAAAAAATGCGTTTGGTCAAATATAGTTTGGTATAAAAGGAATTTTATTTTCTGTTCCTCTTCGTTTTTATTGTGTTGTATTTCATTGGGTTTAAAAACAGTTTTTATAACTTATTGATTTTTGCTTCGGCCATTCTTTACTACTCTTTCAATCATGCTACTGATTCAATTGTTTGGTTTAACAAATTTTTTACCTCAGCAGTTCGATTCTGACTTTCCTATAGGAAAAAGGAACTAAGAAAAATCTTTTCTTAGTATTTTTGTTATTTTTTCTGGCATACTATGGTAAACAGTTGGTGTAAATTTTTTCAAAAACAAAATTAAATTTTACCCAATTTCGATACGGAAAAAATATTTCCTAAATTATAAAAATTTAGCTCAAACATAATTTCACAGTACAGTAGACCAGAAAATGATATTTTTGACAAAAACGCTAAGCAAATATTTTTTCTGATTCCTTTTCCTATAGAAAACCCACAATCGACCTGCAGCTTTACTATATCGGACGGCACTCCCTTGAACAAGTTTCTTTTGCTAAGTTATTAGTGGTTTGGCAAATTTCCATATACAATTAAAAATTCTGTTCAAAAATATTTAAACTTGAAGAAATTGGGATGTATTCCATTGTAAGGTTTGTTGCTCTCTGATATTAATGGAGTAAAAGGTGAAGGAGGCGTTGAAAATTGTAACTAACTTACATATGTATATAGGGTTTTCCAATAGGAATGGTATGATTTTTAAGTGACGTTTCGGCCATTTGTAATATGTCATGATCTGTCATTTTTTGTTTCATTGTACTCAGTAATGTTTACAATTTCATCATGGTGAGATATACGCAAGAACAACGTTTACAAATTATTCAGCTTTATTATCAAAATAATCGATCTCCAATTGCAACTTTTCGTGTGCTTTTGCCATTTTATTGGGTTCATGGCTTTAAATTGTTGTTGGTTTTAACAACCCCAAATGTAAGGATTCTACCACAACAAGAAGATGCCATCTCGAACCATTAATACTACCTTCTGACCAATACGCATGCATGTGAAGTTAATACTAGATTTATTCTAAAAAAAAAAATGAAAAGTTAGGATTAACTAAGGAAAAACTTCACACGCCTATATAGTGACATGAAGTTTATACTAATTTATTCCTAAAATAACAAAACACTAAAATATTTGAGCATGTGGTAGTGAATTGCCATCATTTAGGTGTTTTTGGTATACAAGTTAGGAAAAACCATTAATATTGAAGTATACGTATGTAGGTTAATCCGAAAGTTCTGCTATTAATATTAATAGTATACGATAGTGAACAATAATATTAACTAACAAATCAGATCAATTTTAATTCCATCGGTTTCCTAGATAACAAAATTGGATTAAGGCCAAATTTATCTAACCAGCAAGT
Organism: Nephrotoma flavescens; assembly: GCA_932526605.1. Classification (NCBI taxonomy): domain Eukaryota; kingdom Metazoa; phylum Arthropoda; class Insecta; order Diptera; family Tipulidae; genus Nephrotoma; species Nephrotoma flavescens. Next base: position 174,938,368 of record OW052222.1, on the reverse strand, counting down.
TTATAAAGTTCTATTTCATTCTGCATCCACTATGCCGCATGCGGTAAGCTATGTCGTCTTCCGTTAAAAAGTTCAAATTGAACTTAATAATTAGAGAAGGTAGAATTCATAAGGACTTTATGAAACTTGCTTAACATATAATTTTATGGTCTGTTAGTTTTTGTTATAATTAATAAAACCAGTTCCATACAAATCGTCTTCAAAATCTTCACAGCTGGCGATAACTTCTATATCTTGAATTTCTATAGCACAGCAGGCATTGCAAACTATTTTATGATGGCGCTTACATGCGGGCATATCACAGATTTGGCAGCTTATATTAGTTTTTACGTCAGCAGACCGATCACAGAAATTGCAACGACGGCTACGATTTTTGGTACTAAGCGAACTACTTCCAGCAACTGGTTGCTTTAGAGTACCGACGTCATAACCCATCAATTTCATCGCTATTTTTAAGTTCTTTTTCAGTGCGTTTGGATTTGATAGCCGCTTTCGAATATGCTGATGAATCAGCTGTTTCGCCAGGATCTCCAGAAAAAGTTTACGGGTGTTGCTTTTCTTTTGTACGTAGCCTTCTGGGCGAGCTAGTTTATGTATTTTAAATGCAGCAATAGCTCCCACATCAATTATGTTGAAAAACAAAACCATAGGCCATCTACGAGTGATACGTTTATATGTATACGTCTTGGCCAACTTATCCATTGTATCTACCCCTCCTTTACTGGAATTGTAGTCCAAAATTATGTTTGGCTTGCCGGAAACTGCATCGATATCATCGTTATTATGCACGGTAGATAATAATAACACATTTTTATTTGGTTTTGGTATGTAACTCACTAAAGTGAGATAACCGTCAAAACAAAAGCGTGATGAACCAACTTCTCGATTTTTTATATATATTTTTTGTCTGGTGCCTTATGTGCCGCCAATTCGACAGGTAAATCAGGTTTGTTACTTCGAATCGTCCCTATGATTGTTGTTTTTTGACGAATCATACCTCGGCGAGAGCACAGCTGGTAAAGAAATTATCCATAGTTAGAGTGCGTCCTTTCTTGACGTAGGGACGAGACAGCCTGTTCACTAGATTGAATGCATAATCTTTTGCGCTCTTTTCTCCGGGTTGACAACCAATATAAATTTCTCCATTCAATGGATACGAGTTTTCCGCATCGACGATCCAAAATATTTTTATTCCATACTTCCCTGGTTTGGAAGGGATATACTGGCGGAAATTACAACGCCCTCTTGTTGCCACCAGTTGTTCATCGACTGTTAGGTTTCCTGGTCTATACGCTAATTTCAGATTTTGCTGAAAAAGTAACCATATATCCCGGAAAGCCGCTAATTTATCAGTTTGTATTCGCTCGATTCTAGTTCGATGATTATCGAAACGCATAAAGCGACGAATTTGCTGCATTCTCTGCAACGACGCAGGGATGCTTTATTCGAGGTTGTTTATGTTGTCCCTGCAACGACGCAGGGATGCCATATTCTAGGTTGTTTATGTTGACTTGGATTTCGGTGATGATCAAAGTAATCTTTCGCCTTACGGTTCGTCTCATTCGCGATAATGCGCATCATCGCAGGTGGCAAAATACTTTTAAAACATTCTTCATCCTTATTAAAATGTCTAGCAATTCCAATCAATCCCGGTGTCTCACGATCTATTTGAAATTCTGGAACTTTATGAATGCTCGGAGGATGAATGCTCCATTTTCGAGAATAATTCTTATTCTGCGAGTTATAAAACACTTCGTGCTCATCAGTCTCGGTTTCATCATCATTGGAAGAGCATTCTTCATCCTCCTGTAAATCTTCGTTGCGCATACGGTCACGAATATCTGGAATATATTCATCAGCATCATCGATATCCGAAAAGTCACCATCTAAATCATCACCATCCGCAATTTCGTTATCTTCATCACCAGAATTAACTATTAGTGAATTATCCGACGAAACTGATATATCATCGAACAAATCTCGTAGTTCTTGACTGCTCTCTCGTTTAGTCATTATCTAATAAAAAATAATTGACAAACATCTAGAACGAAAATTATTTTTATAAAATATTGTAGGATATCTATACTCACATAAATCCAGCATCAACTTGCTTTTGCAAATAATTTTATAATACAATAATAAACGGTATGCAGAACCTAAATTACAAATTAACACCTACGTAATTACGCATATACAAAATAAAACTGTTGCACGTCTTACACTCCTTGCAATTATAATATAAAATTACGATCAATTCCTTCACAAGTCCAAACACGAAATGTGATACAGATTCTACACAAACTCATTTGTCTATGAATTTCGCACGGTAAAGTAACGATATAAATATAATTTCTCCCTTTCTTCAAGCGAGTTCATATGTTTTGAAGTCGAGTATCTCGATAGCTTGCTTCATATGTTTTGAAGTCGAGTATCTCGATAGCTTCAGTATCTCGATAGCTTGCGAATGAAACGCTCATTTGTTTTTGTTTTTGAATACCTGTTGCTTATCAGGTTATATGGTAAATAACATAGGCGGCAGAAGCGAAACGTAGAAACAAACAACCGTGTGGCGATTTGGTACGTGACACTGATGTCTGTATAGACCCAAAACTATGTACTTTTGGTTGCCAACAAGAAACATAATCATGTTTTTGTTCATTAATTCGTGTTGTCTGTATAACATTTTAACTACCGTTTTAAAATAATATTATTACGATGTTTCTTAGTCTGGGGTAACTTATTACCCCATGCACAAATCGTGGCATATTTTTTATTATTGTGCCACAGTCGCTTTCAAAAGATCTGGTTTTGCCATTTTTTGATATATTGTTGTGCTAAACATGTAAGAGGGAGCATTCCTAAGAGATTTCTAATTAGTTCGTACTAATTCACTTTTTATTTAACTTTTTATAAGCCTGGGGTAACTTTTTACCCCCGTGCACCGACGGAAGGTTAATGCCCCTATTATGGTACTCACCTCACCTCAACTCACCGAGAAATACGTCATAATGATGACTTGAACTCACCGTTTTGAAATATTTGATATTATACAAGTTGCGGTGAGGTGACTCTAATGTCAAATATACTCACCAACAATATACTGGTGAGTTCATAGTAATTTTTAAAGATGGATAGCAAAAAACGAAAACGTAAGTAATCACGATGGATAGCAAAAAACATAAGATTTTTTTCATACTAATTTTTTTATAGGATTTCGTTTTATAAAATTATTGCATAATAAAAAAAATCTATGCATAAAATAAGAATTTCTAATGAAAAACACTCGAAACGTCAATACTGTGAAAAATGTATATCCAAAACGCAAAAAATTACAATATTTCCAACTTAACAGCTAATGGAAATTGTCATAATAAACAAACACATCTCACCAAAATAAAAACGAGCACCATAATACAAAAATGTAACTCACACGACTTGGATTGGTGAGGTGACTCACTCGGTGAGGTGAGGTGAGGTGAGAACCATAATAGGGGCATTAAGGTTCCTCTACAATTAAAAATTTTATTCATGTCCATCAAGTGCTTGGAAGAGGCGAACAAGTTCCTGACTCGTTTGATGATTGTTTTGACATTTCTCTAGGAGGTTCGTTAAGGATTGATCCATAATAAAAAATTTAATTCATGTCCGAAAAATGCTTGTAAGATGCCAGTTCGTACCATTAGCTTTTCCACATATTTAATTTGAAAATTTTATATCAAATTTTTTAAATTTTACTTTACATTTTTACTTTATCAGCCGTTATGTTTTTTGAAGTAAAATTAATTGTTGAATGTTTTTTCGTTCTAAGTTTTATAATTTTTTTTTTCAATATTCAATCCAAGAATGTTGCCTTAGCAAGTGTTGGCTTCACATACATATCCAACAACGCACATCCGCTGCTAAATAATCAAATACACGCACCATAATGGTTGCTGATTAGCTATATCTCTGCTGCGGGCCAATAGTTTCAGTTAATTCCTTTATTTTTCGAAAAGTCTATGGCAAACTGATAGAAAAGCTGTTCTAAATCCGATTTTTATCATAATAAACGATTTACCCAACTATTGGCCCGCAGTCAAAGTTACAAAAACAAGTTTAATTTTGCGATGTACACTCAGCTACTAGCTAGTTTCATCGAACTTCTACGTTTTGTTTTCCTTGGCATCTATTGTTGTCCTACTGAATTGAAACATGCCATCATCCACTGCAGTAAGAAACATCATATAAACGAACATAACCAGTATATGTATGTTAATGTTATGAATATCACACAATTTCGAAACTTATTTGATCTTCTATATGCTGCTGCCCAAGTTTTCTTCTTTTCGATGATTATATTTAGGTATTAACCCTTTTGAGCACTTTGTACATTCACTTTTAGGCCCGATTTTATGAACGCGGATAAACGATTAATCTAGGATTAATCCACTGTTTGCATTTTATGAACGACGATAAACAAAAAATAAAATCCGAGGGTTTTAATTTATCCGCTGATTTATCTTCTCTTTTTGGTGTTTAAATCAGAGGATAAAAATAGTTTTTGTTGTTGTTCGATTTTTCGACATGCACAATAAAACATGTTTGAATATAGGAACGTGACGTATTAATATTTAAAAAATACATATTATTTTATTAAATTTACATATGATAAATATTACAATCGATTTTATTGAGCTAAATTATATTAAATAAAAATGTTTCCAAAATTTTTTAATTGTTTTTTTTTTGAAAAATAAATTAGGAGAATTTAGAAAAGTTGTCGCAGATGAAAATGCAGATTTTTAAAACAGGCGGAGGACAAATTGCATATATTCGTTTATAGGACCATCCGTTCGTCCACTTAAAAATATTGATTCGTCGGATACAATATTTGGAGTATTTACTTAAGTATTATAAATTAGATTGTTTTAAAGATGATGATGACGTTGATCCTTCCATCTTAAAAACACAAAAATGTCACACACAATTTTCCATTTGATGAACAAAAATAGTTTTATAGTTACCTTGCGCAAATGTAGGAAATGTAGGTCTATATTAAAAATTTATTAATATTGAATTTAATTAAACTTTAACACTTTGATATTTATCAAAATTGACAAAATTGATGAGAAACGTAAAAAAAAAGTATTGCCAGTAATACAAAAAACTGCTATAAAACTGCGATAAAAGAGAGAGTAAATATTTTTTTATCGTCGTTTATAAAATCGGCAAAAAATACAACTCTCGAGTAAAGATTAATCATTACTCTTGGATTTTTTGTGATTTATCCTCGCTCATAAAATCGGGCCTTAATGCGAGTAAAAATCGCCTATTTTATTTTTAGATACAATTTTGAGTCAATGAATTAAATCAATTGGTGTGTGTTAAAATACTAAGGCCGGATTTATGGTTGGTGTTCGTTCGTTCGTTCTGACAATTTTTTCGACCAATCAGATTGCTCAAAAAATACGTTTTTTTTTCTTCTGGACTTTTCAACAAGAGGTGATTGGTCGAAAAATGACCGAACGAACACAAACATAAACCTGCCCTACACCAAAAATTCAGTTGTCTGACAGTTTCCTTTCAACGAAGTTGTGATTTATTGTATTTAATGGTAAGATTTTTTTTATTTCATTAGTATTTCTCATAAACTATAAAAAAAATGATTTTTAAAGTATTAATTACATTTAGAATAATTAAATAATACTGTTTTTAAGAAATAGTTTGCTCTGTAATACTGTAACGTATATTTTACCCGCAAAAGTGTAATTTAGTGGAGACGAAAAGAGTTTCTGCCAATAGTTACTCCATTTGGTGCGACGTAAATGAAGTACTAACTCCGCTAAATTATTTTATTATACATCAAATCACATATTTGACGTTCCCAGGGTTAAATTTAGAAATATTTAGAAACAGCATGACTATTAAGTGGTTCAGCCAACTGAGACAGAATTAACACATCGTGAATAATTTGGATCGGCCTAAAAATTGCAGTGACAAATTTTATAAGACTCGACTACTAATTTGTTCTGATTATTTGACGATCGCAGTGGAATGAAAATGTTTTGATCGATGAACAAATGATTCCTTTTAAATGGCGCTTATCTATCAGGCAGTACATGAAGTGGAAACCAAATCCATGGGGCTTTAAGGTGTTTGTAGTGTGTGTGGTAAAAGCGGCACAGCTTATGATTTCTTTCTGTATCAGAGTGCTAGGATTTGACGGAAGTGTTGTCCTTAAACTGGTTGAAAGATTAGATCAGAAGAGACATAAACTGTTTTTTGATAAAATTTTTAATTCATACTACCTATTTGAAATTTAAAAAACAAAGGAATGAACTAAGATTTTCGAATGGAAGTTGGTAATTGTTTGAAACAATTTCAAGAAGCGTGGTCGTGCGAATTCTTCGACCCAAAAGGAATGACTGAACATTAAAATTCAGAAATAGTTCGGCAACATGACCAAAAGTCAGAGCCAACTCGATGTAAAAACTTCAACTGTAAGGGCAAAACATATTGTATGTGTAAAAAATGAAAAGTGTATCTTTGCACTAGCAAATCAAAAAACTGCTTTGAAGATTTTCATTTGAAAATTGAATGAAAATGTGATAAAAAAACTTATTTTATATTTTTTTTTTGAAATTTTTAATTTTTCCTAAAAAATATGGGCCCTGAAAGACTGAAATTTATAAAAAAGCTTCGTGTAGAAAATTCACTTGGCGTATTGTAGAAGAGTAATTTTTTTATTGTTATTTTTCAAATTTATATAAATTTTTCTTTATTTTGTTTTGTTAAATATTTTCATGCCCTTATCAATATATTTTCAAAATGTATCTGGGGTGAGAACGAAAACTCACCAATTTTTATCTAACGTATCGGTTTGCAATTATGATGTCATTTGTTTAAATGAAACTAATCTAGATGAAACATTGTTTTGATAGTGAACTGTTTTCTATAATGATTATAGGAAAGATCGTGATTTACATTATTTCCTGATAAAACTAGTGTTGGAGGTTGGCAGTTAAGTCTCAAATTGATTCATCTCGTGTTTTTGCATGGAAAGGAGAAATTTTTGATCATATCGGAAATAAAGATGTTGTTTCACCATCATTACTTGACATTCAAGCGAGTCTTAATAATTTAAATATCAAAGAATCTGCAAGACTTGAAGGTACTCCCTAAATTTTCTTTAAAAATGTAGCGGAATCAATAAACTATCTTTTAAATAACAAAAAATAATTTATTTCAATAGCGACATAAAAATAGGAACATTCATTGTTTCTTAAAAAAAATAGTTAATTCTGAGTAGTTAAATATGTTTATTGCTGTTTTTTACTTAAGCTGTTTTTTGTTTAAGTAAGTGATCATTGTGTTCCACTTCCATCATTAGCTCATGGCAGCTCTTATTGCTATTGACCTTAATTACAGCCTGTCCAGTCAAAGTTTCAAGTCCCAAAGCTGATTTATCACCTGCCCATATATGGAAAAACTCCGTTCTATTGCCACATTTGTTGCAGGTAAACACAAGCATATGTCCAGTAGCTTCAATAAATTCTCGTGGGGAATTTTGTTTTTTTTAATGTTTAAGTATATCGACCCATTTTTTATCGGATTGCTCTTTATCACTATTCCAGTTTAAAAGAGTTTCAGGAGACAAATAAATATTAACGCGGCTTATTTCGTCTAATAGTTTTAAATGATCGATATTCATATTGGTTTTGAATCTCTCCATTAATTTTTCAAGGCAATGAATCACTTCATTTATCTTCAATTTTTTTTTTTAATAATGCCCATTAAAAAATTTTCATTTCTTCCAACGGTTTGGCCCATTCGTTTAAATAGTTATAAACGGTTTCGTGAAATTGTTTAATTGATTTCTCAAAAGATGGCCGAATTTTAGGATTAGATTGCTCTAACACTGTTAAGATATTTCTTGAAACCAATGATATGTAACTGTCTTGTCGACTGAACATTAAAAGCTTTAACTCGTTTAAAATTTTGTATGGCTCAACAGACAACAAAATATTTCTTTCCATTTTTAAAATAGCTTCATGATAATTTGATGCTTGTTGGTGTAAAAACTGGAGATATAACGGTGTTGATCCATTTTCAAAAAATTTTCTTATTGATTTTGACCATTTTTCTTGGCCTAAAAAATAAGACTTTAACGGTTCGAATAATTTATAAATACGTTCAATCGCTGTTCTCAAAGCCACCATCTGGTTTTCGAGAACCCTAGTAATTTGGGATATTCAACACAAGCCTCTTCACAAAACAACTTTAGGTTTTCAGTTCAAATTGTAAATCTTTTAAAATACAGGAAAATTTGAATTAGGTTACCTTCAATATCGACTGGTAATGTTGCAGCTGCAGAATCCCAACCCAAAAATATTTTTATCCAAACTGGTTTTTAATTTTGTAAATACATCGTCTTTTTAAACCTCCAAAGTTGATATTCGTATTTCAGCAGTTAAGGCTACAACTTTTTGACATATGTCATATTTGCGTAATACTTCCATTATATTGTTATTTATAATATCTGATGTCTCACTCGGGAGGGCCGCAAGATTCAAAATTTTCGTCTCAATACCGACATCTGCATCAAAGTACTGAATCATGCATGACGGACAAAAAGTTTACTTTACTTATCACGTTTTCAAGTTTGCTTTTAAAATATGGATATAAAACTTTTTTGGTTACGAACATTTCGATTATCCAAAGCTGAATCTCTTATTATACATAGTCTGAATTAATTTGGTTGTGCAGCTCATACTGTTAAAGCTTTGATTGTATTTGACAGTATGATAAGAAAAATAAGTTCGCTTAATGAAATTTTTCTATCCGATTTAAATTCTGTTTTACCAAACGAATATAGTTAGATAAAAAAAAATTTGCAATGGTTTACTTTTTGATAGCACAGATAAATATTTTATGTGCGCTAGATTCATTAAGTTTTACTATGGAGTGCTTACCTCCATATTCGATTGAAAAAACAATATTGTATATTGAGTATCTAACTTTCGAATCATCCTTATAATCACCACCGATGGCTTTGTCAATCTTTATATGTGGAAACTCCTTTTGGTGCTTTTCGTTGAACGTAACCCTGCGGTTTTTGCTACTCGACGACATGTTATTATCTTAAAATTAAAATATTAATTAAGAATATTTTTTTTTTTTTATTTTTTTTTTTACATCTTTATTTCAATAAATTTTGAGACAAAGTAGGCTCCTTTAGACTTTATGTCCGTAGTGGAGCAATTTATAAAAATTAAAATTAACATTTAAAAAAATATAATTAGGTTAAAATTTTTAAAAAACAAATACTATTTATATACAAGCTCAGTTTTTATTTTAGTTATATTGTAAATTTATTTTCCGGCTGATTAGGATATAGTATAAATGATTAATTTCATTACTAAAAGTATTGCTCAATATTATCAATGCTAAGCAGCCAAATCCGAACTTCCCTGAAAAATTTATATTTCTGCTAGAATATATTTCTGCTAGAATTTGGATTTCTCGTATTATACGCTTGATATATTTGACTATGAAAACTATTGCTACGAACAAAAAACATTTTCAATACTTTAAACACGTATAGAAATCTCAGAGGCAACAAATTCAACTCACGAAAAAGCGGAATTGTGGGTGTAAGTTTCGGACGAGCGTAAATTAATTTAACAATTCTTTTCTGCGCTATAAAAAGATCAACAATATTAGCAAAGTAAATACCTCCCCAACTAGTTATCCCATACATTATGATGGATTCTACAAGAGCATGATATATCGCAAAACATAAGAAGGACACAAAGGTCGAAGATATACAAAGTTAAGATTAAATTAACTTAAATATTGAAATTCAAAATACCTACAGTGGATCAAAAATAAAGTCGGACACCTACCATTTAATTCTTTATCACAGAATAAATAGTAAAATAGAAGCTTTTCTAAAAAAGTCCAATACTTTGTTTAAAAGCTCTATTCATTACCTTACAAAAACACCAAAATAAAAAACAAAATTTTATTTCATTATAACAAAAAAATCAATAATATAAAAAAAGTAAAAAAAAAAACTCAAAAAAGAACCCGGACTGTCACCTGTCACCTGTGTACCTACTATGTTCATAGCAATTTTGATAAAACAAGAAGGGGAAACCCCCAAAATCAACATGGAATGAAAATATGTATCTACAATTCGAAGAAAATATTTGGTCATATTGTGATATCAACGCCGAGCAGTTGCATTTTTACTAGTAAAATAAATATGGGAAGACAACGTGGTCAAACATCTGTAGAAGTTAGAGAACTGGTTATTAAATACTACAACGACAATAAATCTGTTAGAGAAATAGCAAAAATAATAAATAGGCCACACTCAACGGTTCATGACTTAATTCGACGATTTAATTTATCGAAATCTCTGGAAAATAAACCAAAATCTGGTAGATCCAAAATATTTTCGTCAGCAGATGGGCGATGGATCGTCCACCAAATTAAAAAGGATCCGAAATAGTGCTCCGAAGCTTACCAAACAAGTTTCCATGGAGCTGGGAAAACGATAAGATTAGTACTGAGGCAAAACTTTCATGGAAGAGTACCTCGTAAAAAAACCATTCATTAGTAAGCGAAACCGCAAAAAACGTTTACAATTTGCAAAAACATATAAAAGTGCCAATTTAGAATTATGGAACAAAGTAATTTATTCAGACGAAAGTAAATTTAATTTATTCCGATCAGATGGCCAATATTATATATGGAGACAACCAAACGAAGAACTACGAAAAAAAAACGTACAAGCTACTGTTAAACATGGTGATGGTTCGGTGATGGTGTGGGTGTGTATGTCAGCTGCTGGCCCAGGAAAATTATGCATTATTGATGGCATCATGGATCAAACGAAATATTTGAACATTTTGAAGCAAAATTTAGTGTAGAGCGCTGAGCAATTGGGAATAAAAGAAAACTTTTATTTCTACCAGGATAACGACGCAAAGCACAAAGCTCAAAATGTTCGACTTTGGTTGCTTTACAATTGCCCACATGTTATAGACACGCGTCCACAATCACCGGATCTTAATGTGATTGAACATTTATGGGCTATTTTAGAAAATAAATTTTAAAAGCACGTGATTTCGAATAAAGAACAGCTGAATCGTATTCTCAAGGAGGAATGGGCCAAAATTGATCCTTCTGTATGTCGAAATTTAGTAGAATCCATGCCTAGGAGGCTTCTGGCGGTAACCAAAAACAAGGCCTTACCAACAAAATATTGAATTATGCATACATGAAAACATTTCAAGACATAGTCTTAACTTAAATGAATTAAATTATAACACTGTCCGAGTTCTTTTTTGAGTTTCTTTTTACTTCTTTTATATTATTGATTTTTTTTGTTATAATGAAATAAAATTTTGTTCTTTATTTTGATGTTTTTGTAAGGTAATGAATAGAGCTTTTAAACAAAGTATTGGACTTTTTTAAAAAAGCTTCTATTTTACTATTTATTCTATGATAAAGAATTAAATGATAGGTGTCCGACTTTATTTTTGATAGACTGTAAATTGTTTTGAGCACAAACTTTCTTGAAAAAATTAATGGCACTGCACTTTCTGTCAGATGTAAACGCATTGACATGTCATCATACAAATTATTTTACAGTAGGGCGACTAAAATAATTTCCTACAACAACCAACACTAAGGTTGGTGAAATTAAATTTCCTTTTGTTTTTTCTTTTATAAATAAATTATGAGAAATAGTTTATATTTCCAAAAAGAAACTTAAAGAAGGACAAACTGTACAAAAATCAAAGCAGGACAAATAAGGACATTATTTATACGACTGACAAACGCTGCCAAAACGAGGCTGTCCCTCCAAAAACGGGACATATTGTGGCCTTATCATAACTTATTTTTTAGTGATCTAAATCTTTTTTCGTTTTCAGTATCATCTTTTAAATACTTAATCTTAACGATTTATTTATTATACATGTTGTTTGGTGCATCGTTTGCCAAATTGAATTGGCTCATCTGTTGTCTTTTAAGCCCCAATAACTCATTTCTGGCCCTACGGATTTTTTTATTTTAACTTTTTAATGTTTATTTTGAAAAATCGTAATATTTAGCATTCAAGTTGTATTTTTTTTAAATATAGCTTCAAAATTTATGGTATGGTTCTATCAAATTCAAAATTTGTCCCAAATAGCATCTACTTTCCTTTTTATTTACTCTTAAAATGCTTGAAAATGGTAAACGAAAACTTAAAATTCAACTTTACATTGCAATAAAAAAACAACTAAAAGTGATCGTGATTTTCGAACTTTTATTAATTTTTCTAGTCTATCCACTTTTCAACGATATGCAATATGCTACTATACCACAAAATTTGTGTATCGGGACACATCAGCATGGGCCGACATGTTGTAACTTTCACTATTTTCGCTTCGAAGCATTTTCGACAGAATAACGGTATTTTGAAAGTAAACATTTCTTTCTTTCATGTAAATTTTTAAATTTTCATCAAAGTAGCACGGTTTTTTCGTCGAAGCGAAAATAGTGATAGTTACATGTCGGCCCAGCTGATATTCGATATTCGCGATAAAAACTTGTTTTTACTTAAATAACATACACTAAGTAGGCTACAACACCAACAACTAATACTTCACTCTTGTAGGCTGTTCTAATATTGTTATTTTGTTTCCATTAAGTTTTTAAGTGTTGTGGTTAAGTTTTGTTATTATAGCTACAATGGCCACATTCTCTAATGAAGAATACGCTGACATTTTGATGACATATGGAAGCGCCAATTGCATCGCTCGTGTCGCACAAAAGATTTACCAGGAACGCTTTCCTAATAGACGATTACCCAGCCGCCACACCTTCCAAAATACTTATCGATGCTTATGCGAGACCTTATGAATTTAAATTTTAATGAACCAAGAGGGGTTATAACGCAACATAATATTGCTGTCGATGAACAGGTTTTAGCACTGTTAGAAGAGGAACCGACCAGAAGCATAAGGAATGTAGCTGCATCATTCAGGATTTCCATCTGGAAAGTGTGGAGCATACCTCATCAAAACAACAAATATCCTTTCCATTACACTCCAGTGCAAGGTTTTTTCTTTTACTTTGACAAACGTGTCCAGTTTGGGCGTCTTTTGTGCACACAGATGTGGATGATCTGAACTTTTTGAAAAGTATTCTGTGGACAGATGAGTCCAAATTTACTAAAGAGGGAATTCTTAATTTGCACAACCTTCATCACTGGTCCACGATAGATCAGAACCCACGTGCCAAAAAGACAGAGGTCATTCCAAAGAAGACTTAGTGTCAATGTTTGGGCGGGAGTAATTGGAAATCATGTGATTGGACCACACTTCTTTCCTGAGCACCTTAACGGGGATAACTACCTTGAGTTTTTACAAAATGACTTGGTAGAACAACCAACCTATTGTTTTTCAAAATGACGGTTGTCCTGCACGCTGGAGATTAATTGTCGGAGAGCACCTACATTTCGTATTCCCAAATTCATGTAATGGGACGGATGGCTCTATTCCATGACCTCCACGTTCCCCAGACCTAACTCCGTTAGATTTTTACGTCAAAACTCTGGTATACGTCACGGAAGTTCCATCTAGGAATGATTTAGTCCAACGCATTGAAGCGGCTTTCGCCAAAATTAAAGACGAAATGCGTTTACGCACCACTACAGTGGAAATAAGGCTAAGGTGTCGTGCATGCATACGCCAACGGAGGTCAACAATTTGAGCAAGATTTCTAATAAATGTTTTATTTTTAATAAAAATTGATTTTTAATTATAAGTCCAAAAGTTAGTACCTACATATAAATGTAAGATATAGATAAGTGACGGATTTTGAAGAGTGAGGTATTAGTTGTTGTAGTCTACTGAGTATATGTTTTTTAAGTGAAAACAAGTTTTTATCGCGAATATCGAATATCATTAGGATGATGTGTCCCGATACACAGATTGTGTGATATAGTAAAGTGTTTAAAAGGGTTTTTATGGCATATTGCATATCGTTGAAAAGGGGATAGACTATAAAATTTAATAAAAGAGTTGGAAGAGCACAATCACTTTTAGTTTTCTTTTATTGCAATGTAAATTTGAGTTTTAAGTTTTCTTTTACCATTTTCAAACATTTTAAGAGTAAATAAAAAGGAAAGTAGATGTTATTTGGGAAGAATTTTGAATTTGATAGAACCATACAACAGTAAACGTCAAAGTTACTAAATTTGGAACCTATACCAATTATTTAAAAAAATAATACAACTTGAATGCTAAATATTACGATTTTTCAAAATAAACATTAAAAAGTTAAAATAAAAAATCCGTAGGGCCAGAAATGAGTTATTGGGGTTCAAAAGATAACAAATGACCCATCTTTTCAGCCAATTCAATTTGGCAAACGATTCACCAAACACCCTGTATAATTCAATTGTTTATTTTTTATTGCTAATGTTTTACTTATACGATTGTTACGTATTGTTTATTATATCTGAACATTTAAAAAAAAAAATTAAGTTTTATAATTATTAATTTTCATTATACCCATCTTTTTTACTCAAAGCTCATTGTAATAGAATAATTTCTGTAATTAGCTGAATTGAATTAAATAAATAAATATATTGTACATTTTGAACGGGTCCTTTCGCGCAAAACAGTCGTTCAATTTTTTCCTTTTTTAAGAAATAAGACGACATACTTATTAATTCTCAACAATACATTCCTTTCCGCGACGAAATATTATTGCAATTACAAAAGTTATCAAATTTGTGTTTAACACATTTTGAAAGCGTCCGCGAACGTGTTAAAATAGTCTAACAATTACAAATACATTAATAATTGAGGGTTGATTATTGAGCACAATTTTAATAAAACAACTTGATTGTTAAAAAGAGTTGACTCTCATCAAAGTTTTAGTATTTAAAATTGAAAATAAGCGTCTTGTATAGTAAACCATTTTTTCAAACCCTATAAAAGCAAATTTCTCTGCCGGTACAAAATTTAAGTTTTCTTTAGTCTAGGAGCCTCAATGTTAGGTTCACTAGTAGAAAGTCACTTGTTCTCATACTGTCCTCGCTCCAGGATGACGGCACTTTGCCAAGCGCTTTATTAAATACTGTATCATACACCTTTAATTTTTAAGCAATTACAACCCGTCTTAATGTTTTTACTGTATTTACTATTTAAACAACATTTAATCGAGAACGGAAACAACACGATAATTATTTATTCTTAATTTAATGTCTAATATGCTTAACTGTGCTTAACAATCCGTCTAGTGCTCTAGTTTTTTGTTTTTATATTAAACCAGTATTTATCTTCCTGGAAGATAAGTAAATTATTCATTTGATAAATAAAAAGAATCTTATTGTTAATTCGCCGGAGTTTTCATCAACATCAATTGCTATATTTCTCCAAAATACCCTTTACATGTTTTTTGTTTTAACAATGTTACATATTTTATCAGCACACCGCACACAACACAAAACAATTGCAAAATCTTTCATTTTTTTTCAAATTCAATGTACTGAATAAATGTATTTTCATGTAAAACTAAACTACAAAACTTTTTACACCAAAAAAACAACTTTCTTGAATTTCAACTTTGTATATAAACGAATACGAGTATAGGTTTCGTGTTATTTTGAATTATTATTATTATATTTCTGAAAAATAAAAAAAACAAAAGCGAAATAATATTATTATTTAAAAAAAAAAAATCAAATATATATAGCTTAAAGCAGAATAGCTTTTAATATGCCCAGAGAACCAGCGTTTTACATTTTTTTTTTGTGTGTACACACAACATAATACACATTATACAGCGTGTATGTACATAATTTTTGTTATTTTATATATTCACCACACCAACTAATACAACGTATGAAGTATATAAAAAAAATACAACAACAATAAAATTCCGAACGAACAGACGATATTTTATTATTCATTCATTCATTCCCTATAATTTTGCCACGCCCGCAAAAGTCGCCATTTTGAATATTAAAGTAGAAATTCTCATTTGTTTTTTTTTTATATATGTATGTTGTTTTCTACGTTACTTTAGTTTAGCTTGCTGTCTTTTTGTTTTGGGTTTTACGGTGTTCACATTAAACGTTCGTTTCTTAAAGAAATAAAATAAAAAATTTAATAGGAATGAAATATAAAAAAAAACTGGATAAAGCGAACAAAATAATAGAAATGAAAATGAATTTATTGATGTGAAAAAATTTATTTATCCTTGTTAGTATACAAAAAAAAAAATAAAAAAAAACAGTTAAAAGACATTTGGCAAATTTGAAGTTGGGTGCTGATTATTCGAATGTAAAAAAAATAAAAAATATATATTTTAAGGAAGTAATAATGGAAATTGACGTTAATTGAAAATAAAAAGATTTATTTTATATCGAAAAACTGTTTTATACGGTTTATTACATTTTATATGTACGTGCACATTGAACCGTGTGTTAATATATGATTTGCATACTTCATTGGCTAACATATTCTATTTTATATCTTGATATAAAATCTTATAAGAATTTGCAGGATTATATTTAAGGGTGCTAATTATAAAGCAAATATAAAAGGTTTAAATAATCAAATGGGATCAGCAACAAAAAGTATCCTTAACGAACGTTAATATATTTTGTACTTTTGTCGTTCTAAACAATTTTTTGCAGCATTTTGGAGTTTTTTAAAGTGCCAACCACGTCTAGTTATTTTTTTTCCAAAAATTAATCCATTTATTATAACATTATTTTACCTTAATAACTAATATTTACAATTTGGATGCTGGATTATTTAAGACATCCTTAACACATATACATATATAATAAAGACGCCCGCTGTCCCTAATTTGGGCATTCTGGTACGCCACCTAACTAATACAAATTATGTACAGTGTTTTTATAAAAAGAAAAACTTAAAATATTTATCAAAAGAACACAATTATATAATGCAAAAATTATTAAATTAAAAGATCTGATAAAAATAAATGTTATGTACTGTGCTCGTGCCGAAAACCGAATTGATTATCGGGCATCAATCCTCTCCTCTACACGTGCTCCAAAATATTTTCAAAAACAATAATTAATAGTCGAAAGTAGACTATTGGGTCGGTAATTTTCCCGATCTTTTGCATTTTTCTCTTTTTTTAATATTGGAAATATGCGCGCCACCTTCCAACAATTTGGAAACGATTTATTATTTAACAGATGGTTGAATAGGATACAAATTTCGATTATAATTGAATTTGGAAGATGTTTCATTATTATATGTTTGGTATTAGGTCGGGGCTGAAAGATTTTTATTATTTGCTTTTTTAGAATTTGCGTTAAATACTCGACTGTGACAAAATATTGTGGATCGTCCGCTGGTTGATCTGGTCGCTCTGCTCGATTTCTTGTCGAAAATTGTGATTTTGCGCATTTTAATAATTTATCTTCTTCGTGTTTCCGCTTGATTGGCTTCACCGTTTCATTCACTTGAATTTCATGGTCGGGTTTGTCTAATGCCGGATTCCGTCGCGTATGTTTCTCAATATGATGGCCATTTATGTCTAAATTTATGTGCTCGTCCAAAATTTGAATTTTGTTGTTTTCATTTCGTTACATCTCCGCCCACGTTATATTTAAATGCTTGTCCTCATCCATATCCCGCTCATCTACTTCGATTTCTCTGAAATTGATGTTGGTTGCCTTCTGTCGCGTCACTTTCTTGATTCCGCCCACATTTTTATTCCAGGCTTTATATTCTTCATGCGATTGACCAAATGTTTTCGATTTGAATTTTGACATTTTGCTCAATTAGTTGTACCGTCCTTTTAATTTGTTTTCCAAATGTGTGTTCGCCTCTGAATTTCGCTTCCCGTCGTCGTATATGCTGTGTTATGATGTGATGCCTTTGATTCCTTGCCAAATTTCACCGGTACGTTTTAATTTTGGTGACCAACGTGTAACAGTTCATATTGTTACATCGTCTCTGTTTTGCTCGTTCATTTTCTGTAACGTTGGTCAAAAGTAAATTCGTAATTTTGTCAATATAAATTTTGAGCTGATCTGTTTGTGTCAATGTTTTTATTGTTGATGGATCACCCTCACCGCCGCCATGACTCCCTTCTGCTATAATTGCCTGCCGATGTGCCTTTTCCAATTTTTCAGACCATGCCATCCAATTAGTGTCTGTAAAATTGTACCACAGTCGCTTCCCTACTCCACCTCATGTACGCTCGTTTCTAATTCGCCCATCTCTCCCACCACAATCTCGATTGCTTTATGATCGCTATCATAACAATGCGTCGGTATTTCGCCTCTACTATTTGTCTCAATTTTGATGCGCCCATTCGCAATGGCCAAATTTTAAAAATTTCCAAATCTAATCATGGTCGGTTTATCACTTTTATAAATTTTGGTTTTAACTCCATCTTATTTTCGTTCATCCATCGATTCAGACGGTTGCCCCGCGAATTATTCACCGAATTTCCCCAATTTATATTCAAATCTCCCGCTATAATGTAGAAATTGTTTAAATTTTGTAAATTTAGTAAATTGAATATTTTGTCCCACTCTTCCGAAAAGCGTTTATCCGAAATTTCGTTTGCGTTTCCCGTGCAATAAATAGATATCAAAAATAAATGGTTGAGTGTATTTTTAATTTAACTATAGCAATCTCTATACCAACACACTTGCTAATTTCCTGAGGTGTGTTGTCTTTATATTTTTGTGGGTGTTTACTCGTCTCACTTCAAAATTATTAATGTTAAGTCCTTTGGCCAACTCGATGGTATTTTTGATCTCTTGACCAGGTATATGTGGTGGCGGTTTTGTTAATTTTTTCTGTTTTGGCACATTATCACTATTATTGTTATTGTTGTTATTATTATTGTTTTTATTATTATAATTGTTTTTGTTATTGACATTGTTTTTATTGTTATTATTATTGTTGTTATTATTTACACTTTTAACGCTTTTTAATTGTTTACCTTTTACATTGATTGATTGCACTTTTTGTATAATTATTTCAAAACCGTCATTCTCTAAATTTCGATTACATTGAGACGACGATGGACCCATGTCAATATCTTCATTGTCAATCTCATTGAGATTCTCTAAAACCGCGAATTTATTTAACGACTCAAAATTTGGAAAGTTCACTTTTATATTCTCAATAATTTTTGGCTTATTTGCCTCTTTTAATTGTTCTTTCAAAATCATAATTTCATTATTTAAATTTTTTATTGTATTTCTAAAGCTAATTATCTCACCTACTCGAGGAGTCTCCTGAATAATTACCTCATCCAATACTGCATGAATTTTTATGGATCCCTCCCTTTTCACTGTATTTTGCCTATCAGGCTTTAGTTTAACTTTTTTACAAACCGGGCGATACCAGTTTTCAATTACACTCTTTTTACACTTCACTATTTTCAAATAGAAACTTCAAACACACAAAAATAAAATAGAATAAAATAAAATAACTAAACTTTAAACAAAGTATGTGATTCAAAAACAAAAACTAAATTATTAGAAAAACAAAATACTATTGAGAAAAAAAGAGAGCCCCAATTGGAAGAGCTCCACAACAACACTGGTGAACAACCACCCAAAAATAAATCACGTCACTTATTGTACTAAATCTAAACTAACTTATTTCACTAACAATTAATGTGGTGGGCAAGAGTACCCCCCGAACGTTACAGATCACTTTTACGTCACTAATTTTTTATTTCGTTCACACTTTTGGTATATCCCAAATTTTTCACAACACTAAAATCGTTAATTCACTATTTTTTAGGTTGCCCCATTCACTGGAGCACTACCCACACAACACACTACGTACGTAATCGTATTTACTATCGAGAGGCCTCACCGCGAAACGAGATAATTTTATATTATTAATGTATCGTCCTTGTTCTTACTGATTAATTCACTATATATTGATAATGGGCAAGGATGCCACCCGAACTTCCAAGATTCTAAATTTTATTTTAAAAAAATTAATATTTAAAAAAAATTTAAATTGTAGACACGAAAAAACAATCCTTTCGCTTGACACGAAATTCAAAGCCTACTACCACGTCTAGTTATTTAGCAGAGTGTAACATCCCGTTATTAGTTTGAACCTAACACTAATAAGCAACTTTGACAGACACTAGTCTATATATTCTGAGAAAAAACCTATTCTTGTTAAAAAAAATGTGTTAACTGTTAGGATTACACTTTTAGTAAAAACCGAAAAGAAAATTTTAAAGTTTAGAGTTTAAAATTTTTTTAATTATAATATTTATTGTACACTAAATTATTATGGTATAAATTTCAAAAAATCTATAAATGCGGTTTTTCATTTGGCTCCAGAACGAATGTATCCATCAGCCCACTATTCCTTAGTGCTTTAACTTTATCGATAGGCTTTTAAGGCAGCACACTCGATGACAATGCAACGTTTATTTTTGAGACATCAAGATTCATTAAAACATTTATTCATATCGTCTTGTAAACTAAGAGACACTCCACCACCATATCCGACGTTAGATCTTGATGCTTTAAAAGACCAAGCGTCACTGCAGAATAACTAATCAACAGTCCACTTACTGATTAGACATTCACAACGAAAAAACTTCTAACATTTAGGTGTAGTGGCCAGCTATACAGTGAGCCATAATCACGGCGCCGCAAAACACCATCGGAACACAGAGAAATTATTACCCACAGATAAATTTTCATAGATTTTTATATATAAAATATATCTTGTTTTGAGACAAGAATATTTTATATCTCTAAAAACGAAAAAGATAGCTACTTTTTTATAACGTTTGGAGATATATTTAAATATGTAAAATACGAACATTGTCGACAATTGATGGTGCGTTACCGACGGTTGAAGTCGTGCGCTTAGATTTACATCTGCTTCTCTCATTTTATAAAATATTGTGCTAGAGTATATCACAAACATTTAAAAAAAACGAACATAGTTGTGTATGCGATATTTCAAAATATATAGAGTATTTCTAACAAAGTTTAAATCCAATTAAATTTTGAATACCCGATTTGTTTAATTCCAAATGTTTTAGATAGCTACTATTTTTTAATTGACTACGTCAATTTTAAAGAAGCAGATTTGAAAAAACCCAGATGAGCTGCAACTAACAACACAGTATAGGGATTTGTAATTGTAGATGATCAACCCTTGGATGCAAGCACAATATAGTTTATACAAATTAACGAAATCACATAGTACTTTAGATTTGGATCTGGTTGTGTCGGTCAAAATTTCTGTCGCCGATTTGGATGCCTCTAACCGTACTATTCCTTATTTGGCTGTCGGCCATCTTGGCCGGTCGGATATCAGACTGTCAGCCATGTGACACATGCCCGATTCGATGATCGGTGTCGGTGATGTTGTTGGATTGGCGAGGTGGCTTGTCGGCGATCTGGTTGTTTCGGCTATCTGGATTTATCGGCCAAATTTCCGGTGGGCGATGCTGTTGTTGGCCATCTGGGCGGTGGGCGATACTATTGTCGGCAATATGGACGGATCCCACCTTTTACTACGTAAAAAACAATAATACAACTAAATTAGTTAAAATATAAATTTTGAATTACTATAACTAAATTTTGAATAAATGTTTATAATAATAATTTTTGTTTTAATTTTCAGACTTATGAATTGATCATAAAATTGATTGTCGCAGCCGCAGCTCAACCAACTCAACCAAATTTAGAAAAATGTTTTTTTTTTAATTAAATAAATTGTAGTTTAAAACGTAAGATAAAATTGGTTTTATATTTAATTATTTTTATTGATATAACGTTCGTCATCACATTGTGTCGGCTCACGTTTCCTATTCGAAAATCACAAAGCAATTTTGCAGTTCATCAGAAGAACAATCCGTTTTCGAGCTTAAAATATGCAAACTTATTCAGTAAACACTTTACTACTGTAGCCCAAAAGTTAATGCGTGGAAGGTGTTCTCCTCGCCCTGAAAACTTTGCTAGTATCAATTATGATTGATTGAATTTTGATTTTACTCTTGAATCTATTAAGCATCCGAGTTATAAACAACTATTAACACTTTAAATACAAGTGCCGTTAGCCGGTTTGGATGGATTTTCGACAAAGCTCTTAAATATTTTGGTAGGAAATTTGATGAATCTGTTATCAAATGCTTTAATAATTATTTAGAAATAAGCGAATTTCCCACTTGTATCTCAAATAGCTAAAATTGTATTCTAAAACGGAAGAGAAATCAATCTGTTACGCCCACCACCCACGGTAATGAATATCAACGGAGCGCGCCTAATTTTATATCTTTTTTTACTTCTAAGTTATTAATTTACAATAAGCAAGCGAGCGAAGAAAAGAAAAAAAGAAGAATGGAGCTTTGTTTTAGTTAAAAGAAAATCACCGAATGAATCGGAAGAAAAAATATAAAATATTACCTCTGAGGAAAAAGACTTTTTATTTCGGTGGAGGAAACAAACATGGTGGCAGAAAACCACAAGAATTGGGACTCGTGGCACTATTCTGGCTTTCCCTTGGGATAGGGAATTGGGAAAAATATTTTCATAGCATTTTTGTCTAAATTGTATTTTTCTGGCCTACTGAGGGAATAAGTTTGGTGTAAATATTTTCGAAACAAAGTTAAATGGGAAAATATTTTTTCCTATAAAAATTTTGGCGAACAAAAGTTTTTCAATTAACTTTGTTCTGAAAATTTTTGCACTGAATATATTCCTTCTGTAGGCCAGAAAAATATGATTTGGTCAAAAGTGCTATGAAAATATTTTTCCCAATTCCCTATTCCCAGGGAAAACAAGAACAGTGCCACTGTAGAAAAAAAAATCAGTCTAATAAAAGAAATTTATTAAGGAAATACAAAATCTTCAGGCTAATAAAGAAATAGAGCATAGTTGTATTGTGGTTAGATGCTGAAAAAAGTGCCTAAGTATCGAGAACAGATAAAAGGTAAGAAAATCATTGTTTTATGGTTGATAAAAAACATGCTAAGTGAATGGATTGTGATTTGGTTACATATAGTTGGATGCCGTTTATTGGTGGTGGATCGATCCACAATTCCACACTGTGGTGATTGAGTCTAATATGGGTTGAATTGTGTATGAAATAGATAAAATTGTTTGTGGTTAAGAAATTTGAGAATAGCATTTGGAAATTGAATTTGTGTTCCTTTAACTATGTATGAGATTATGGATAGAGGATGAATGGAGTTAAAATTTATTGCGAAAGTCGAGTTGTTTGAGGAAATGGATATGCTGTATCATCAATATAGCATTTTCATCACGAATGGTGTATACGTTGTAATTGAGAATAGATTTATGTCAGCCATAGGTAGGATTCAGGATAAATTAGATGCGCTGAGTAGTAATGAGCCGAGTTGTAGTGCGTCGGTGTTGGCTGCGCCCGATTGCCAACAGTGATCAAAGTAGGAACTAGCAGGCCCCCACAACTTCGGAAGTTTAATGGAAACGCGGCCGAGTGGCCGGCATTCGTTTATAGGTGAGGTTCATAGTAAGAATTATGGCCAAGTTACGAAATTGCTTTATTTGCAGCAGGCTTGTACGGGAGAGACTGCTGTGATGCTGGGTCCATGACAACCCACTAGTGATAGTTATAAGAGAGTATGGGGCATTTTGGTTAGTGCATATGATGATAATTATCCTGTTATTCATGAGATATTAGGGAGAATGCATACGGTGAAGAAGCAAGATCGAGGAAGTCATGATTCATTGCGGACAGTATTAAATTCATTAAAAGTGGAATACGTCAACTAGAAACTATTGTGACTCGAAGAACATCGTATTCGCGTTGCTGCGTAGTAGTTTAACTACGCTTAACCAGCTTAAGCAGTTTTATTGCAAATCAAAAGGCAAACGTGAATTTGAGAAGAATGACTTGATCGGTAATAAGAAGCAATCTAGTAGTTATGAGGCCAGAGATGAGAGGTGGTCTATGGGAGGCAGCCGTCAAATCGATTAAGCATCATTTGAGAAGCGCAGTTGTACACTTTTCAGGAGTTTGCTATGTTGATGGCTAAGATTACGACTTGTTTGAATTCGAGACCGCATTGGCACTAATAAGTAATGATTCAACGGATTTATCAATATTAACACCGGTTCATTTTCTGATAAATGGGCGAATGTAGAGAGATCGTTAAAAATTGAAGATATGATGTTTGTTAAAAATGTAGTAACACCAAAAAGTCAATAGATGATGGCTAGAATTATGGAGGTATTTCCCGGACAAGATGAAAAAGTAAGAACGAGCAAGGTTAGGACATAGAACAGTGAACTATAGGACGTCCAACCACCCAATTATGTTTGGTGGCAATGGACAATGAGGAGGTAGCCACATCCGGTGCTAGTTGTCCTTAGGGATTGTTAAAATAAGTTTCCGTGAGGTTTTCCCAGTATCCTTAGAGCAAATGCTGGATGTTCTTGTAAAAAATTGTATTTGTAGAGTAAGGAAGCGAGTTATATGGCGCTAAGTTGTAGAAACGGTCAAGGTGGTTCACAAGCTGGCCAACATGTTACGGCCACCGTAATGAATATCAACGGAACCTAATTTTATATTATTTGTTACTTTTTCTAAATTATTTAATTAATAATTAACAATAAGCAATCGAGCGAAGAAAATAAAAAAAGAATGGAGTTTTGTTCTAGTTATCAGAAAATCACCGAATGAATAGGAAGAAAAAATATAAAATATTACCTCTCAAGAAAAAGACTTTTTATTTCGGTAAAGAGAACAAACACAATCTAGAAAATTTCTGGCCAATATCGATGCTACCGCTTTTCTCCAAGGTATTTGAGAAAATAATTCTGAGAAGACTTGAAAATTTTCTGATTATTAATCAAATATTAAATATCAGTTTGGATTTCAAAAAAAAATCAGGTACTTTATCAACATGTTCTTATCTAACACATTTAATTACAAAAACCGTAGATGTTGGAAAGAAATGTGCTTGGTTCTTTCGAGAATTTAATAAAGCCTCTGACTGTTAATCATTTAATACTGCTACCGAAATTAGAAAAACTGCAATTTAATCCAACTCACTTGAAATTATTTGAAAACTATTTACATGGTAGGAAGCAGAAGGTGGTTGTTAATGGAACTATAACCGAATGGCATATTAGGACCTGGCCTATTTAAAATTTATATTAACGACATTTTTGATTTGCCATTAAAGTACCGGTACAACTTTTCGCGGACGATATTTTAATATTTTATGCAGCGGACTCAAAACATTGTCTATATTGAATGATTAATAACGATCTGTATATCGATTTTGTCTCGTGAGTTACTCATTTAAAATAAGTGAAGCAAAAAAAATCGAATACTTACACTGTGTATAATACACAATTATTATGTCTTTGAATTTGTTATTTTTCTTTTGTTCGTATTTGTGTCATTTGTATGATGAACAGTATCGAAATAACGCGATCCGGGCGAATCGGTTTAATTTTTATGGTGCTTTATTCCTTTTCTCAGCACATTACGTCTGCTCTCGAGCTATGGAGTGTCATTATTTAACATGCTAATATATTTTAAATTTAACATTTTTTTAATCAAAAATTAATTTTAAATGTTTTAATAAAATTTTATAAGTAAATTTATTTTAAATTCCATAAATTTTAAAAATAAAATGTTAAATATAAAAAAAAATCGAAAATACATAAACGACACAAAAATATGTCGTTTACAATGGTTAACTCTTTGAGTGGCAAAAAGCGCGATCGTGCTCCTTAATACACTAGCCGAAATCATGTCGACATTCAAAGGGTTAATATAAATAAATCAAAAAAGAATGACACGTGGCTAGCATATGCATTAAAACAATTATACGCACGAAACTAACACAAACATAAATGCTACTACTATATCATTCCGGTTACACTCATTTCGTTCACACATTTTGAGACAAAATCCGTATACTGGTCTTAATCGATAAGTCCTGTATAAAAACACAAATTTGATAAAGTGGGTAAATATTGTTATCTTGGATTGTTAACTTAAATTGTCCGAGTCATGCAGATTGGATCGAAAAATCGATAAATCCTTTGCAGACTCATTTGACAGTCTGCAAATCGAGTCGAAAAAATCACATAATTTTGATTTTTGGAGCCTGAGTCTCATAAGCTAGTTGCTGCATGTGTGGAACAGTCTGATAGACTCCATAGCTTTTTGTGAAAAATATCACACAACGAAACAGAGGTTATGTCATCTGTCATAGAGTTGAGTCTGTGCAATCAGTTAACATTTTTAGTGTATAATTTGTAACACGAACATTTTTTAAACTTTTGAAGTTAAGTTTATTATTGTTCGAAATGGAACGCATCAGTGGCGAATTATTAAAACTTTACCAGTTCTGTGGCAATCATCTAATGAAAATTACAAAAACAAATGTTATAATACCATGAAGTTGGCTTTGTGTCTAATGTAATATCGACGCGAAGATTATTGAACGAAAGTATGAAGTCAGGGCTGGGATGTTCTAACATCATCATGTTTCGATAATTTATCGAAGTTTATTTCTCGTTTCTGTAGAATAAGATTTGTCTCTGTTTCATTTTTTATATGATTTACCAGCCTGCTAGATTACAACATTGTGATTTTTCTACTACGTTTCTATCACCAAATAATTTATTTTCGATTCTAGATCGAAAATAAGTGAAATAGATGTTTTTCTAATATATTCTAGTAGGCTGTGATAGCAATAGAGAAGAATAAACTAATAAACGAAACAGACGTCAAATTAATTCTAGCAGAAAGAGACGTAGACTTCGATAAAATATCGAAAAATGGTGATGTTAGAACATCCCAGTCCAGGTTTTGCCCTCGGCGATGTTTATGTACCGTCAATTTGGTTTTACGAATTATTACATTTTCTACAGGACGACATGATACCGTTAACAGAGAAAGCCAGTCTAGATGATGATTTGTATACACGGTCGACGGCGTTTACTAAGGAAATTATGCAAGTTTCTGTTGCTGCTTTTTCGGGACAAAGCCGCATGGGTGCTAGAAATACACGAAAACTTAACGCCATAACTAAAAATGTGGTTTCGATCGTTTACCATCAGGATATACAGACTCTGGCAATGGTAGGTTTAACCGTCCTTTATTTAATTTATTGTAAAATTGTGATTGCAGTAACACTCCTCCGTCAGAAAATTTTCCATTAGTACCAACATACATATGTATACAGAAACTCAGAGTTGGAATTCACTACCACGAGTAACACAACACTGAAAGTATTTTTATTATTGTCAATTGTCAAGCCACCTAGTAACTAACCAAAGTTACTTTCTGACCTTTATAAATTTATTTAAGGCACTTGTAGTCAGAAAAAAACGTAACGTAATTACAAGCCTAACTTCTGCCGAAATCACTTCTCGCATTAATGTGTCTTGTTTTTCAGTTTTTAATTTTATAAGTGACAATTAATTATTAAATTTGTGTTCATCCATAAAGTTCCTGTAGTCTTCTGGTTCTGTTTGATTGGGGAAATTATCACCTATAACCATACTTTTCGCAAAATCCTTTTTTTTTTTCTTAGGAGTGTGATTCTGTTAATTTTCTTCCTCTTGTTCCAGACACTCCCTCATCATTAATGCAAGAATTCCGTTTTTGTCCATTTTAATTTTTGGATTATGTCTTTATTTACGGCTTTTGCAACAAAATCACACAACGAAATATAGGTTATGTCATCTGTCATCGAGTCGAGTCTGTGTAATCAGTTAGAGCGTGTGTGGTAAAAAGTCAACTGAGTTGTCCAACTAAATCGTAGTGTGTATGGGCTGCATTATACTTAAATCTTCTTTGGAGTGGAGTGGTAAAATGTTAACTAAATGAAGTAGAAAGTATACGCAATCCCTAAATTTAATTAAGGGCGAACTAATACGTTACTCAACAAATGAATTGTTTAAATAATTCGGTTCTTTACCATTTATGAGCAATGTTATAAATATTTTTTTTATTATAAAAGATTGTATCATTCCTATTATTATTGTAAATTAATAAGGAAAGAAAAAGTATTTGGGAAGAAGTAATCTCGGTTGCTCGCCTACAAAACAAAAATTACATAATTAAATCTTCAAAATAAAGTATTTAACCGAGAACCGTATCCAAAACTCTTTACATCCAAATGGACGTCAAAATTTGTGTATTACAAAATGAGTCCAAATAGTATTATCAAAAGGCCGAATGTCGAAAGGCTGAATGTGTCGAAGGGCCATTTTTATTTTTTTTTTGTCTTTAGAAATATATTTTTTTAAATTTGTTGGTTTAAGGAATATTTTTTATTAATTTTTTTTTCTAAAATATAAATGAATTGTACCTTATACCTATTATCAGAAGGCTGGCATAGGGCCGAATATCTCAGGTGGCGTATGACAAAATTTTCCTTGACCAAAATGTATCGGTGACTGGATACGTGGAATTTCGACATTGGTCTTCCACTCCTAATCAATAATATGCGAAAACTAATAGCAGAGATACGAAAGTAAGCAATAAACAAAACAGAATTAAATGATAAACAATTAAAACTTTCTGCATTTTAAAGGAATATTTTTTTCCCCAAAATTTGTCCCGCTGATTAACTTTAACATGTCATCGTAATTGAAACCGTTTACAAAACAAAACTTAACGACTGTTAAACGTTTTTTATATGTACATACATATATCGTAGAACGAATTTATATTATAATCTGGTGTATTATCAAACATGAATATATCTTTTGGGGAATTCGGCGTGCTCGCGTTATGAAATTCATTTAGGGTTAATAAAAAAAAAATTACAAAATATTCCATAAAACATCAAATTTAAAATATTATATTTCTAAAAAAAAAGTCGGCCCTTCGACATTCGGCCCTTTGACAGATTCCCAATATGCAATGCTAACAGAATTCCGTTTACATTCGCGTGCAAGATTCACACTCTTTATACGGAAAGAACCATGTGAAGTACACGGAAATCCATACTACTCGCCAAAGGTAAGTGTCACAAAAATTCCAGTGTGGGTGTGAATCCCGACTAAAAAGAGAAAAAATCAAGAACGTTGAATTTCGTCGGAAACTCGTGTTTTTTCATACATTTTTCTATACTAATTCCCAATACGTTTCTGCGTGAAAAAGGGCAGATCCCGTTGGTATTTTTCACATGCAATTTGATTTCGAAATAAAAAATTTTATTATCATTTGTTTTTATAAATAGAAAATTTATTTACATATTAAAATTTCATAAATTTTGCTTTGTATTGCATCCGTCACGTGCTACCCAATTATTAATCTTCAGCATATTGAGATCTTGAAAAAAAAATTTATTGAAAATTTACATTTCATGACGACGCCATGGTGAGACAGATCTCTATTACCTTTTTAGTTGAAATTTGTACATCGCGATCACTAAATTAGTTAATAATTATTATATTTAATTATTATATACTTAAATTATAATGGAACACAACACTTTAAAGAAAAGAAAATAATTATGTAGTGCAACCGTGCACGTCGGCTTGTCAGAAGAAACTGAAAATTCGATAAAAACTAGAAATTAAAATAAATCGATTAATAGAAAGAGAAAGAAAATTATTTTTGTTCAAAATTGATATGTAGGTATAAGGGCCGAATCCACTATGCAATTTTTCCACTGTCTGGAAAATATAGTTTTGATTCCATACTAAATTCCGTACTATAAAATATCAAAGACACTATTTGAGATTTTATAGTACGGAATTTAGTATGGAATCAAAACTATATTTTCCAGACAGTGGAAAAATTGCATACTGGATTCGGCCCTTCGGCCCTTCGACATTTGGCGCTTCGACACATTCGGCCCTACGACACATACGGCCCTTCGATCTTCGGCCCTCCGACATTCGGCCGTTTAAAATTCGGCCCTTGATACCCATTCCGTCCAAATAACTACGTAGATGAAGAGGATCATGTCTATAAGACTAACTAAACGTATTTAAAATATTATTTTTAAATCATCTAATTAACATTTTATACGAGTGGTTGTAAAGTCTTTTGCTGCGCAGTATTATTTCACTAATGTCTAAATAAGTATTCACTATGGTACTCACTCGTTTATGCTTTACACTACATCTTATTATGTCACCCTGTCTAATATTCGATTCATATAATATCGCCACTCTTCGACCAATTTAATTAACAAAAAGTCATTGAATTAATTCAAAGTTATATTGGCATAAATATCGCGCATTAATATATGAAAGTATTTTGTACGTTATAATTTGATGTACACATAAAATTTAGGGCGTTTCAATCACACCACCGGCATTATTATACTCAAAGTCGTATATACATATATGAGGTTATCATTATATTGTTGGAACAACATTAAAATAAATTTGTTCAATAACACTAAAAATAATTTACAAAACTTTTTGATTAACATTAGTTTTATATTTTGTTATTAATTTCCAAGCGACATTAACTTTTATTCCACATAACGAAAAGTTTTATGGCGATACCACCACATACCGAATTTGAAAGAATACATAAATGTAGGGGGTTGCTTTGTTTATCTCGGCCTGCCCTCGTACATTGTACTGCTCTTTCTCACAATACATCCTACGTAATAGAAATCGACAAGAAAATTGTATGTAAGAATGTAATTATTATAAACAATTTTAACCATAAATAATCTCAATACTACACAAAATATATGTAATATATGTAAATATAGAAATCCCCTTAACCCGCACAGGGTATAATCAATCGTCATACAAATATAGAAAAAAAAACATTAAAATTAGGTCTTTAGTTGTGTACTAATCAGCCGATTCCCTATAGTTACGTTTTGACACCTTTGTTTCTGTCATGCTTCATATTTTCTATATATCATTATATGACAAAAAAAAAAATATAATCATAACTATGTTCTGTCTACTAAACTATCTACTTACCTTATTACTAGTAAATTAAAGAAGAATACCAAAGGTAAGGCAATGAAAATGTGAGATACCTCCAAATTGTTAATATGGATTTTATGATATAGAACGCACAGTAAATGGAAGGGGGTTACCTAAATTTTCAATTCGTGGAAAATAACTGGTTTTGTTAGTGAAAATATTATAGATTATGGTTTTGTTTATATGTAAGTACTTAATAAATAATTCGATCGTGAGTATCTGTCTATATATTAGAGTGGTCCTAATTTTCAGTTCAAGAATAATAGCTGCTTCTTAAAGCATTAATTTCAAGCTTTCAATTAAACCAATTTCCATACTTTTCTGAAATTTAATCTCTAATATTATATTCAGCAAAAGTCGATTTTTCATATTGAAATCAAGCTTCTTTGAGTATTTATAAACTATAAATTAAGTAAAACGTTTGCTAAAAGTGTCACATAGTGATTAAAAAGGAAATTGTATATGATCTGAGCGAACACAATCGAAGATTTGACCACTCGAGAGCAGCAATTATTGAAAAGTCAAGAAAATAGGAATAAAGGCCGGAACCGAGAACTGAAGCAAGATGAAGTTGCAATTGGTACTAGCCAAATTGAAAGGGACTTGGGGGAAGTTTAAATTTTTCAAGTGACTAAGTGAAAGACTAAGTGAGTTTCATTTTCACTTTCATATTTATTAAGAAATAGTGGTCTAGCCCCACCCGTGGTAAGCGCACTATTCTCTCTAAGCGCGATAAACATTGGTTTTTCGATCTGGTGGCAAACACAACAACCGGCGGCGAATAAAACTCAACCAAAGGGAAGTTATATTAGGATTTCGAGCTACCACAACAACCGGCAGTCAATAAAAATTACAAATATAAATTAAAGGCCAAAAAATGTATTGATATTGGCCAAGATATATTGAAATTTCGATCCCACAACAATCGGCATTGAAACTCAACAGGCAAACAACAACCGGCGAACAAGCCAGAGTCTACGCCATACAACAACAGTCGAACACCCCAGTCAATAAAATGAAAAAGACATGGAGCGGTTATTGCAACAGCAAAACGACAAGGCAGAAGAGAAAGAGCAACCATCTCTAACTACAAAAAATATTGTGCAGCTCGAAAAACGAAGAAATATCTTGAATTGAATACAGCAACTGTTAAAAAGACGTACAACGAGTACCTTGATGGAGACAACAAAATTAAAGAATTCCAACCGGAACTAGAATCAACACACCAATACTACAAAGATAGGCAAATAGTATGGGAAGTTTTACAAAATATGTTGACGATACACGTCAACGCCTAAATTCATCATCCTTGCCTTGAACATCAACTCCAGATGCATCCTGAAAATTCAACTCCACCCAGTCTGAAAAGTCAAATAACAACGACCAATAAAATGAGTCTCCATCATTCAGCAAATCTTCTCAATCATCAGAATCATCAAGAACCAAATTAAACACTGAATCAACTCAACTTCAAAAATTCGGTCGAAAATTAAAATAACAAGACGTCCTCATGTGAGGTTTATATAGAGAAATCCACACAGCTGGAGAGATACTGGCAGGCAATAACAGATCCAGACCAGCGTTACGGCTTAAATGAAAAAATTTGGAGAGGATAATGATGCAGATCATAGAGCTACATGAAATAATCCTCATGAAAGCTCCCAAAGAATAGGAATGGCACGAAATTTTAAACAATGAATACGACGGAATCGTATTATCACTAATGACATTTTTGGAAGAAGAAGAACAATGTAAAGGGGAGGCTTTTAAAAGTCGTATACCACCCCATATTTTCATGGAGATTCGACTAAATGGGTTGGTTTCGCTGACACTTTCAAACAGCTAGTGCATAACAACAATCTGAACAATGAAGTACTTAAAAAGCCAAGTTCAAGGGCCAGCTAGAAAATTAGTAAGCTACTTGGAACCTATCAGAAACAACTACGATGCAGCCTGTGAGATCTTGAAGAATCGCTTTAATAATAAAACTTTTATATCTTGTATATCAAAAGCTTACATGACACAACAACCGAATGTATACACATATACGCAATATGGAATAAAGGCATTAGAATTGACACGTCATGGAGTCCATTTATCATCTTTACTTTGCTACAAAATTTGGAGATTTAGTTCTATCGAAAATTCAAGAGAATTCCAAGAGACAAGGCAGTTTTTGAAATTTCTGGAAAGGCGTTATCAATTCTTAGAATCTATCGGTAGAAACATTTCAATACCAACACAATAACCCTAGTATCAAGCACAGCCACTAAAACATGCTTTCGCAGCTGCAACACAACTGAAGTATGCCAACACTGAGAAAAATTTTGGTTTGTAAAATTAAAAGACGAAGTTTTTAATTTCTAAAAGTTATAAATTTTTGTGAATTTAAAAAGTATTTTTTTGAAATTAAATGAAATTTTTGCAAATTAATAAATGGCTTTTTTATTTTATTAGCATATTTCCTAAAATGATCTATAAAATACTTTTTAAATTAACGCTTTAATAATATGAGCACGATTAGCATTAAACCCAGTTGTTCCACCTGGAACAGATGAACAAAGCTGCGGACTTATCAGTGTTCGACAAAGAGCAGAGTCAATATTTCAAAAATATATTGTAAATATATTCGCATCGGACATTGAGAAAATGTTCAGGCAAATCAAAGTAGCCAGAGTATAGGTCAAGATTTTCAACGAATACTTTGGAGATCAGAACCCAATAAACCAATAATAAGTTATAGATTAAAAACTGTCACATAGTACGGCATCTGCAATTTATTTTGCTACGAAAACATTACAACAATTAGCCATTGGTGATGCTTCAAGATATTGAATTGGTTCAAAGATTGTGCAAACAGATTTCTATGTAGATGACCTTTTATCTCGAGCCAATACAATAACAGGAAACAATAATCGCACAAAAGGAATTCTTGAACCTCCTTTCCAGTGGAGGATTTAACTTCAGAAAATGGACAAGCCAATGAAAAGACAATTCTAGAAGAACTTCAAGAAAACTTGAAAGAGACAGGACTACACAAGATAGAATTTAATGACACAGTCAAAACACTTGGGCTACTCTAGAACTCCACAACAGTTTCGTTTCAATTTAAAATTTCCATGCCAGAGACAAACGCAACCGTATCTGAAAGAAGAATTTTATCAGATGCTTCCAACTTTTTCGATCCGCTAGGATGGTTAGCACTAGTAGTGATCCAGGTAAAAATATTACTTCAAGACGATGGGACGACAAACTCCACTTGAATTTAGAAAACAGATCAACTACAAACTATAATTAGAACAGTTAAAGAAGGTTAGAGTTCATCGTTGGATGAACTACAACAAAGGCTCAAAAATTGAATTACATGGTTTCTGTGACGCCTCCAATCAAGCATATATTGTCGTAGTATACAGCAAGATAAACAATGAAGTACCTATAATTACTGCCAACCAACCGAACCATATAACTGCAAAGACCAGAACTGAATGCTGCCTGGCTTCTCTCATAACTAGTAAAAAATATGATACCGGCTTTAGATATCAACAGCAACTTATCAGCATTTTTCTGGAGTAATTCAACAGCAGTTCTAGGCTGGACGAAAGGAAAGCCCCAACTTTATGATGACTTTCGTCACCAACAGAATAAATGAGATAAAATCTAGCACCAATCCTAGTTAATGGTATCACGCGGTTTCAAACGATATTCCAGCAGACTGCACATCACGAGGATTAAACTCTGTGCAATTATTAAACCACAGGATCCGGTGGGAAGGGCCACAGTGGCTGAATTGATGCTCAAGCACTGTAAGAAATAGGCAGCATGAGACGGAAGTCAATAAGCACATTTACAACAACAGAGGATATACCAGTGATTGAATTCAATCGATTCTCGTCGCTACAACGTCTCACAGTATTGCATACTGTCTACGCTTTGTATTAAATACAAAGATTAAAACTAAAAATACATCCCAGCTCAACCCAGAAGAACTCAAGACAACGCTGAGAGTAATAATCAAAATCGCACTGAAAGAAGCCTTTGAACTTGAACTAAGGAAATTAAAATCATACGAAAATTTACCAAAGGGCAGTAGAATACTATACATCGAATCCCTTCATCGAAGGAAATGATATACATACCAGTAGGTGCTAGACTAACCAATTCTAACCTCTTGTTTGACGAAAAACATTCAGTAATAATGCTCAAGGCCCACATGTTGTCAAGATTGCTCATATCCTCAAAGCTCATTTGTCAAGATTGCTCATATCCTCACACTCTACATGGAGGCAGCTACGTTCCTCTACACAAACAACGCCACAAAGTACAACAACAACCATATAAAGATAGGGAACTACTTTTCAATCCCGCGCGGAGCAATACATTTCAAACCACGCTTAATACAAAATGCACAATAAGCATAAAAGCTCAAACCACGCGCAATAAAAGATGCAGAATAAACATAAATGCCCAGACATGCATTTATGCTTATCCAAGATATCAAGTGTTTTCATTTTTAGATTATGTATGAATTGTAATCAGTTGTTAAGTTATAGTCTTAGTGAAACATTGTATTTTCTAATTAAATAAATAAAATCATAAAATTAAATCAAATAAAAGAAAGAATAAATAAAAATAAATGATATTAATAATTTTTTTTTTTTTTAAATCAAGTTTTGTGTAAAGTTATAAGTAAGCAACCAAGCAACGTTATCAAATCTGAGAGTGCAGTGTTGGGTAATAAATGCCAATGATGCAGTTCGTGATACAAGTGTATAATCTGCACCAGGGCAAAGATATTTGCATCAACTCAGCTAATGAGTATAGGATACCAAAGGAGCGAGTAACACCAGCCCCATCGTTTACAAACAGCGGGATAGACTATGCCGGCCTATTTAGTATAAAATCGTGGAAAGGCCGCTGTAATAAAACAAGAAAGGGTTATATTGTCATTTTTATATGCCTATAGCAACAAAGGCAGTCCATCTAGAACTTGTAAGCGACTTGTCAACCGATCCTTTCTTAGCCACATATCGGCGATTCATTTCAAGAAGAGGAATTTGTGTGAAAATATTCAGTGATTGCGGGACAAACTTCGTAACTATCAACATCATTCAGTGTCATAATATAGCAAAATAGATAAATTAAAATTAAATTTATATATAAAATATCTGTGATACAAGGAAAATATAACTGTGATTTATTATATATTTTTATTTTTTTTTAATTTAATAATAATGTCTGTGTGCTGTGAATGTAGTGCCAAAGTGTCTGAAAACTTTTTTACTTGTGCTGGCGAATGTAATAAACTTATTCATTTTGGATGTGCAGGTATTAAAAAACCTGTGTTTGATGCCATTTCGATAATTACTAATTTTTCATGGCGATGTGGTGTATGTATCGATGTTTATAAAAATCTCAAGGAAACGAATGATCCCATGCGTAATTCTATCAATGCTATGTCAGCGTCCTTGTCATTGCTAAATAAAACATCAGCCGCTATTAATGATAACATGGTAAGTTTGTTAAAATCAACACCATCTCAACGGTCGTCGTCTGTAAAATTAAAAAAAAATAACAACACAAACTGATATGGAATCTGCTACACCAATACTTACAAGTTCAAAGAGTAGTGTGAGTAATGGCATAACAACGGCTTCAACTGCTAAATCGTTAGACAATAATATGGACTCGCCTAAAAATTTTTTTGTTGGTAGTGGTGGTTTGAACTCTACTTTGCGTACCGTTGAACCGCTACGATGGATTTTTATTTCTCGATTATGCAAGGACGTTACTGATGATGATCTCATGATGTATATCAAAAACCAATTTGAAGTCGAGAAACCTGTATTATATTGCTTTCGACGAAATGATGATCGCGATTTTGTATCTTTTAAAATTGGTATTCCTATAAGCAAATTTAACCAAATGCTGGATTCATCATCATGGTCTTCTGGAGTCTTGATTAAAACATTTTTAAATTCACGTCGAAAATCAATGAATAATAATTGTTTAGTCCCACGCTCAGCTCTAACGACGATGTAACAATATGTACTGCAACCTCAACCGATTTTATACCTTTTCAAATCAGATGCCGCTGTCTGCACCTATCGCTCAACTGACACTGCTACTCTCTGACGAAACCAACACATTGTCTATTTATTATCACAACGCTAGCGGAATCCGAACAAAATCGCGTGAAATGTACCTATCGGTATTGGAAAATGAATATGATGTCATTTGCATCACGGAAACATGTCTGACAAGCTCGCACAATTCTGCAGAGTACTTCCCTCCAGACTACTATGTCTTCAGTTGCGATCGTTATACGGAACTTGGATCGACAGCGAGAGGTGGCGGAGTTCTGCTAGCTGTTTTGAAAGATATACGTGCGGATATTATTGACCTTGGGAGTAACGAGTTGGAGATTTTGGCTGTTAAACTTGCTTCCAATGGAAAGCTGGTGTTGATAGTTGCTGTTTACATACAATACGGATCCTCCGTTAATATATATGGTGAGCTGTCTTTATTTCAAACCAGCTAGCAGTTGCAGCTCCTGATTATGATTCTGTGGTGATTTTGGGTGATCTTAACTTATCGAAAATAAAATGGCTTACTGTTGATGATACTGTTAAAGTTAGCCGATAGTTTCCAGCCAAAAGATGATAATGCAGATAGTGTCTTTACTACACCAGCCGAAATATGGTAATGCAGTTAATGTATTTTCTATCCCAGTCGAAAGACGGTAATCACAGATGTACATTGTGTATCCAACCAAAAATATTTTAAAAATTCGATAATGCAGAGAGCACTGATAAAAGTTGCAAATAAATCAACAATTATCTAAACGAAAATGTTAATAACAGGCATCTCTACAATAGCCATGAGACGCGGTCATGTTTAGTTGATGAATGGTTTGTATTTCAAGATTTTAACAGATGAACTATTTTACTGTACCTATTGGATGAACTATGACCGTAAGTGGAATTTGATTATGTGTTTAGAGAACGTTTTATTCGGATATATTAGAAAAATGTTCCATTTTCCGTTGTTCTAACGATAAATTGGCCATCATATGAGATTTTGCAATATGAACACCAATCTGACTAGGCTGATTGAATAACCCATGGCCCTCGGTAGATTTTCATAGTAGGTTTGGGATGGGTTTGATGGGTTTATAGATCTGAAATTTTGATTTTCCCCATTTTTCATCGATAAAACCGTTTGTCATTCTAGATTTTGGCATATGGACACCCATCTGACTATGCCAATTCGATAGCCCATGACCATAGGTACCAATCGTTCGTCATTCGAGATTTTGGCATATAGACACCAATTTGACTATGCCAATTAGATAGTCTATGACCATAGGTAGATTCTGAGTATAGGTTTGAGGTGAGTCTGAAGGGGTTATAAGGGTGAAATTTTGATTTCCCCTATTTTTCGTCGATAAAATCGTTCGCTATTCGAGATTTTGACACATAGACACCAATCTCACTATGCCAATTAGATATTCCATGACCGTAGGTAGATTTTGAGTATAGGTTAGGGGTGGGTCTGAAGGGGTTAAAGGGATGAAGCGGCATATCTGCCTCATACAGCCGAAAGTAGTCGTTAAAAAATATTAAAAATTATCAAGCATCATTAAGAGTCGTGTGTCATTCGAAATTTTGGCATTAAGACATCAATCTGACTATACTGATTCGATAGCCCATGACCCTAGGTAGATCCTGAGTATAGATTAGGGGTGTGTCTGATGGGTTATAGGAGGGGGGGGGGGGAGAATTTTGAATTTCCCCACGATAAAATCGTTCGTCATTCTAGATTTTGGGATATGTCTGTGTAATTTTGATTTTCCCCATTTTTCAACGATAAAATCGTTTGTCATTCGTGATTTTGGTATATGGACACCAACCTGACTATGCCGATTCGATAGCTCATGACCATAGGTAGATTCTGAGAACAGGTTAATGGCCCATTAGACCGGGGGTTATAGACGTAAAAATTTTGATTTTCTCCATTTTTCGTCGATAAAATCGTTCATCATTCGAGATTTTGGCATATAGACACCAATCTGACTATGCCGTTTCGATAGTCCAAGTTTGGGTTGTCTGATGGGGTTACCTATAAGGTTGAAATTTTGATGTTCCTCAGGTTTTGTCGATAAAATCGTTCGTCATTCAGAGATTTTGCCAGATGGACACCAATCCGAAACAACGAACCATAGTGGTCGATAATGATTGCCATAAGATGCTTGTCATTTTAAATATTAATGAAAATTATCTTCATCATTCAATAGTTCAGCAAAATTAAGTGCGTTCTAATATTAAATTGCAATCTCTCTAGTCAGATTGGTGTCTATATGCCAAATCCCGAATAACGAACGATTTTATCGACGAAAAATAGGGGAAATCAAAATTTCACCCTTATAACCCGTTCAGACTCACCTCAAACCTATACTCAGAATCTACCTATGGTCATGGACTACCTAATTGGCATAGTCAGGTTGGTGTCTGAATGTCAAAATCTCGAACGACGAACGATTTTATCGACGAAAAATAGGGGAAATCAAAATTTCACTCTTATAACCCCTTCAGACTCACCCCTAACCTATACTCAGAATCTACCTATGGTTATGAGCTATCTAACTAGCATTTTTGTTTGTTATAAAATATGTTTTCGGCTGATTTTGTAGGCTAGTCACTTTCCGCTGGGATACTTCAATTTAATTTATACTTCGACTGTTAAAGTTAGCCGAAAGTGTCCAGCCGAAAGATAATGCAGATAGTGTCTTGAATACAACAAAAATCAGTCATGAACTCGAATTTAGGAGAATTTAGTATCGGGTTACATCATTCGGGTGAAGGAGAAATTATTTCAGTTTATAGGAATTTAAAAATCGATAGGAGCGAGAGTATAAAGAGAGTTTAAAAATAGTCAAGACACTATCTGCATTATCTTTCGGCTGGAAACTATCGGCTAACTTTAATAGGGTCTGTTGATGATGAACTTCTGCCATTCAATGGTGATCTAACTTCAGATGTGGTGATGGAGTCAATCTGTTCACTCGGGCTAAAACAGATTAATAACATCGAGAACCAGTGCAGCAATATTCTCGATCTGGTGTTCATTCCAGTAGAAGTACACGGCGCAATCATTGCTTGTAATGATCTCGGCGGTTCTTCAAGTATTTTTCACATACCATTACATATCCAATTAATATTTAAAAAATGTGTTAATGTCAACGTAAATTTAAATTCTAGTGGGGAGAGGATTAAAAAATCGGAAATCTAAAGCTCATAAAAAATATAAATTAAACCAATCCGTCGTAAATTATGAAATGTTTAGCACTCTCAGATCTCAATTTAAAATTTTAAATCGTTTCTTGTATAATTTATATATTGTCGAGATCGAATCAAATATTAGAAACAACTCTAAATGTTTCTGGAGTTATGTTGATTCGAAACGGATTGTAGAAGTATACCCTCGCAAATGTCTTTCAATTCTTTGACTGCTAGTGATCCACAAAGTATCACTGACATGTTTGCAGCATTTTTTGAAAATGTGTATGTCCCGTCTTCGAGAGGGAATGGCGCACTTGTTTTTAGTAATAATCTAAACATTCTATTTCAGTTTACTACCGATGACGTTCTGCACGCTCTGTTTAATGTAAATGTGAATATGAGTTGTGGCCCGGCCAAAATTCACCCGCTTGTGTTGAAAAAGTGTGATCCGGTCTTGGCTCAGCCGCTGACGGACATCTTCAATTTGAGTTTGAAGAGTGGAGTTTTTCCTTCAATTTGGAAATCCAGTTTCATTAAACCAATTTTCAAGAGTGGACGGAGAACGGATATCGAAAATTACCGCGGTATTTCTATCTTATCGACTATCAATAAATTATTTGAATCGATGGTCAAGGACCGCATTTTTTTCTTAACTAAAAATTCCATCTCAGTAAACCAGCATGGGTTTTACCCCGGACGGTCAACTGTGACAAATCTTGCTTTGTTCACAAATTTTTTGACGTTAGCATTAGAAGGCGGTGATGGTGTTGAGGTAGTATTTGCTGATTTTAGCAAAACTTTCGATAAAATTGATCATGTTTAATTGGTAAAGAAACTGGGACAGCTCAACATGTGTGATGCCCTTCCTTTAAAATGGATTTTTTCATATTTGACGAACAGAACTCAAAAAGTTTTTTTAAATAATATTTTATCTAGAGACATAAATGTTTTGTCTGGCGTACCACAAGGTAGTCCTCTATTATTTATTGCATTCATAGATGATGTGAAGCGGTGCTTCAAACATTGTAAGTTTCTGATTTACACTGATGATGTAAACATCTTTTGTAAGATTGGAAATGATCGCGATCTGCTAAATCTACAACAGGAATTAAACGCCTGAACGTTTCTAAATGTAAAGTTATGAACTTTTCCCGAAGACTTTATGGACGTTATGGACCTGATAATAGTTTATTCTTAAATGGCGTTATGATAGAGCGAGTTCATTCTTTTCTAGATTTAGGGGTTTTGTTTTCACGAGATTTATCGTTTAAGGACCATATTGACAGATGTATTAATAAGGCTAATTCATTGTTAGGGTTTTTAATCCGTTTCTCCAAAGATTTTCATGATCCATATACTCTAAAAGGCCTCTTCGCTTCATTTGTTCGATCGCACTTGGAGTCTGCGTTAATTGTCTGGAATCCGTACTATAACAATTCCTCTAACCGTATAGAATCAATCCAGAAGTGATTTATGTTGTTTGCCCTTAAGGCGGCTTCCTCGAGAGGTAAACGCCCCTAAGTATGTGCTTCCGTCGTATCTAGGCCGTTGTTTGTTACTGATTATTGAACCATTGTTCGTCCGAAGACAAATTTCTTGCGCAATGTTTGTGCGCGTCGTTTTAAGGGGCCGAATTGATTGTTCACATCTACTGTCCTTGTTTTCAATACGGGCCCCAGTGAGATCACTCAGACACCGAGGCTTAGTGATTGATCTGCACTTCCATGGGTCTAATTTTGGTATGTCGAACCCGGTTTGTAATTCTAACCGTGTATTTAAGTATGCTGCCTTCTCTTAACTAACGAATCCGAAGACCACGCACACATGCACTCAGAACATGTTCCGTTTGTCAATTTATCTGCACAACAAACTTTTATTAATATTTTCGATTTTCGCATGTTTTTATGGTAGACTTAAACTGTGTTAGACATTCCATTTGTATCATTTAGTTGTCGATTATTATTTAAATAAAGTTTGCATGCGATCATTAACTTTATGTATCAACCACATACACAAAAAATAGGTTTTCGCTATATATGCAGTAGTAAAAGCATGCGGGTTTATCTTGTGCCAAAGCAGTTGCGTATTCAATATTAATCGATAGGTTTAGGAATACCACAACTTTTAATTTTTT
The DNA here is from genome assembly GCA_932526605.1 of Nephrotoma flavescens. Lineage (NCBI taxonomy): Eukaryota > Metazoa > Arthropoda > Insecta > Diptera > Tipulidae > Nephrotoma > Nephrotoma flavescens. The sequence continues at coordinate 174,895,998 of OW052222.1, read as the reverse complement.
CAATATAAATCGGCTTAAAATACACAGGCAGATGATTTCACTTGCAACTGTGATGTGATTCGCTTATACATCTTTTGGTTTTAAAGCAGTAATGCAAATCGCAACACAATACAACAACAACAACAACAACATTATACTACTAAAAGAATGATGAATTGTTTCATGTTTTCTGTGTCTGACATGCAATAGAGATGATTGAATCAAATTAATTTTTCCAATTGAATTGTACAGTTTTAAGAGAACAATCATGAAAACGAATATTAATTTGAAAATATTATTTTATGATATACGTTTTGTTGTTGCGTAAATGATTCTTTTTATTTACATACTCGAATACATGTAAGAATTTAGCATTTTCTGTTTTGTCACGAAACTATGCCTAAAGTAATCATTTACCTCAGCTTGATTTGGGAATTTTGGTCATTTAACAAAATAATATTACAAATTTGCCCTAAGTGTACATATATTCTTGTCGGGCAGTTCGCAGTATTATTACTATCGTAGCAGAATGTATTTTTTAACAACGGCACTCTAATTACAAGTAAAAGGTGCAAAATATTGTGCTATGTAATGTTCAGTGAATTCCATTGAGCTTATGGGCCGGGCCGCACACATTTAATTTTCTTTGCTCAACTGCGAACGATAATCAATTTTAATGTGCTTGTGAAAATTTAACTCTTTTTGTCCGTATGGATCAAATTGTATAATCGATTTTTTGCCCACATTTCGATGTTCAATTCTGAGCTTAAATTTTGCATAGTCATCTCATGACGACTATACATGAATCAATCGTAAAAATATACATTAATTAATGAATTTACTCAATTCAATTGCAGTAGTTTTTCTATAGAAATAAGCTATGACATAATGACATGACGCTTTTGGTTTTAGTACTCCACCCAACATCAAGGTGAGATCCATACCGAGGGCGCGTATGGCATGTGGGTGGCTAAAAAACATTTAGCTGTGGGACTAAAAATGAGTTATCCCTTTTCCGGCCAGACAACTGTTTTTTTTTTCTTAAATTTAAGTCCACCGTACACAAATGTGTATGTAAATAACCATTGTTTGTAATGGATTTTATTTTTTTCATGTTTCTCTTTCGTAACGTACGCAATTGTGATCGCAGGCCGGAAAAGGGTTATTACAATTTGCACATCCAACCTGGGGCCAAACTATTAAAATCGACATTCATTGGAGAACGCTATCGTTTTCCTATAGTAGATAAAAAAAGAAAATTGTATGAAATTTTTAGTATTTTTTTCCTCTTTTGTTTCTACGCTTGCTATAGGAAAATGATAGCCGTCTAAAATTAATGTCGAATTCAATAGTAAGACCCCTAGGGTGCGATTTTGTAACATCAGATTTTATATATGTTTTACCGAAATGTATGTCTCTTTTTTCTTAACTGAAATTGGCGACTGTTTCGTTTATAATTTATTTCTTTTGTATTTTTTTGTCTTTTTTATGTCACAATTTTTTAATCTACCAAGGCTTGAAAATGATATAAAACATGAAATAGTATCCCATTTTATTCTAGAAAAGCGGGACATAAACTTCGATAAATTATCGAAAATGTGATAGTATAACATGCTATAACCCTTGATTAACAATGGCGACACCTGCTAAAAAAACGGACAATAGAAAGCGAAACAAACTGCCACCAAATGGAAGAGTCGGTTGGGGAAGGTAAAGGAGAAATATACAGAGGAGTGAGTCAGGAAGATCGAGAGACTTACAGAATCGGAGAAGACAATTTGACGATGAACCGATATAGCAATGCACATGAAAATTAACAAAAATTCGGGATCGATCTGCATGTGAAAAAGCATTGGAATCACTATTACAAGGTAATCAAAATCTTCAATAAAACCGGGAACACCATTTGCAAGCAAGAGTGGGATTGAGAAGCGCCATTTCAACTTTCGAATCACTATCAATACATTATTCTATACATTTGCGAGGTCTGCACGAACCGATGCTATCTGAAGTTTCAATTCACACTAAGCGGGGCTACAAATGGTACCTGCCTGAAGAGTTGTCATCGAAACCTACATTAAAGCTATCGTTGCAAGATGAATGTTAGCATTCGTAGGTCTACTTCACCACCAACGCACAATGAAATAATGTTGACCATTCCAGACGTGATTCTGAAACTGTCCCGAGCCAAATAACGACCGCTGTCTATAATAATACCATTCATAAATATCATCAATATCGTATGACGGTATCTATGAATGGATTCAAGGCAGGCGATGCTGTTCGCTCTAAACATAATCGAGGTCAGTGAGAAGGTACCGAATGTCGTACAAATTTCAACTCATCAGTTCTCAGTCTCTAGAACACGAGCTTATGAAGCACTTTGATGGTTAGTTGCAAATAACACGCTTTACAGGAATGTAATCATCGATCCAGTTAAACAGATCAGCGGCCAAACCTAGTCGATCACCAAAAACGTTAGTAAAACACAAATGAAACCCGTGAAGAATCAAGTACATCTCGATTGAATGATGCGGTATTCAAATCAGGTTATGCTAGTGTTCCGTGTTGCGCCGTATTACGAGCTAATACATTCAGAGCTGCCATTCTACCACTTCGCAAATGTATGACGAACATATTGGACATGACGGAGCTAGAGGTTGATAGATGTTATCAGGGGCCCTTGCGTTTATATTATGAAATGCGATTATCGCATATCGTATTTCCCAAAGGAAAATTTTTATTGGGATTTTTTTTAATGTCATTACAACATCTGTCAATTCTTATAGCCTATATAACGATTCGCAGTGTTTTTGTATTTATTTTTCTATCAATAATCAAAAGTATTAATTGGATTGTAATGCCTTATATTTAAATATAAACTATGAAGATGATGAAGAAGGTGATACAATGTCAATATTAAAAAGAAATGTTTTACGAAACACGTCAATCCTCATGAGAATTATGAATTATATCTCAATTATATGAGAAAACGTAAGTTCCTGTTTAAACATTTTTAATTATACAATGCAATTATGATTTAGTAGGCGGACCTTCGCCGTTCAACTTATTTTTAAGATCTAACCACAACTGAATCATTTTTGTTTTGTACTCGATGGAATTCATTCGATTTTTGACCATATCGTCATTCTCAATCATGAACTCCACGAGAATCTCGAATTGTCGTTGATTGGTAGTCCTTAAATAAAGTTTTAAGGAATTGGTATTGATAAATAAGGTTATGTATAATTGATTAAAAATATGAATATTAAAATACATACATTTCTAATGCATGACAAAACTTTAAATTTTAATATGTTATTACCACTTTTATAATAGCTTTTTATTATTTATTTAAAAAATTTCTATTAAAAATTAATTATTTCAAAAAATAGAAATTTAAATTGAATGAACGAAAATATGCGATATTCGACTGCTATTGACCATTCGCATTTGAAAAATATAGTATCGCAAAAATCCGCCATACCATTTTATAATATGGACCTTGAGCGTATTTTTACGAAAATATTAGTCTACGCTATTAGTAAACATGCGAAATCGCATGTTTTTCATAATAGGGCACCAGAGATGAATTTGGATGACCCCACCCGATTGAAGAATCAAGAGAAACTCCATTATGTACGCACTATACGCACTATTATGTACGCACTATATTCGTAATCAAGAGAAACTCCACTATATGAAAGCCTCCAGAACCCAGTGAATCGTGAGCTCGTAAGAATCCTGATAAACGCATTAACTCGGCTATTTCAAAAGCACGATGCGAAAGTGTTCATAACCTCAAGAAAATCATTGGGACTAATGCGCTTCGATGACATTCATTCCTACACAGACTCACCATACTCCTGTCGACCTAAAGGTGCTTCTGCGACCAATAAAAGAGTGTGTGTACGACCACAAATTAGGTACTACGAATCTGTAGGCGTTTAACGAAATCACAGACCACATAATACACGCTCGTTTACGTAGACGTACACGTAAAATATAATACCGTTCATCAAGAACAGCTGCCATAGTGGAAATGAGGTGAATAACTGAGAATACGCACAACCATACTTAAATGAAGTGGCGGAGCTTTTGAACGAGATTGTATGCAAGACAGGAGACAACATCGTAAATGACGCACGTGAGGTGAAGGTTGATCAAGGGCAAGGATGGACTGCCAAGGGTAAGGATATGCAGCTCTACATATACATAACTTGAGAAGATACAGCGCATATTCTAAAAGGATACTAAACAAACTGATTACACAATTCAGTTGCTTGGTACTGTACGATTGCCAGACTTTGAAACATACTCATAAGATCAACGATAAACTAGAAATGTTTATAAATAAATAATATCTTAGCAGAAAACTGAATTGATAAAATAAAATAGAAATTATGGAGCTCCATAGACAAACAAATGAAGCAGTCATGCGATATATTGGACACATGGTGAGTAAGTCAACCAATGACGCAACAAAAATATCTGCAAAGAAGAAACCGCAAGGGAAAACGAAAATGAGATGATCAGGTGTAACATCATGGGAAAGATCATGGCTAAAAATCTATCTCAAATCGCTATTACTTCAATAGCACTTCAAGTCATAAATGGAACCTGAAAATATTCCAAAGATTCCTAAATAAGTTCTGAAGATATTCGTTAATGTTGTTTGGTACGTAAAAAACAGCTACCTCTACAAGGTCCTTACTGTGGAAATAGTCACCAGCGAAGTAAGCTAAACTAGTAGCAAGGAATCCAATCGGGGTTATTCTAAAAAATAACAAAGAAGCAACTTAGGTCAGATCTATAATCAGCACAATTCATAGCGGCACGTACAGCTTTTCGAGGCAGCCCCTCCAGAAGTAACAAATACCATGGCATCCACTACTAGAGCACAACAAAAAATTAAGTTTTTTCTAGATGCATTAAACATTCTAGTTATGACGACCAATTTATGTATACGAAACAAACAAGCGTCAGGCTAAAGAAAATATTGTATAAAAAAGTGCAAAATATGACGATTAAAAAATCACCATTTCATCACGTACACCATTTTATTCTATACAACAAATGGAGCTTGGAGATTCTATATAAAAGTTAAAACTAACGAAACCAATGAATGCTGAACCATTACACGTATTATAAAAGAACGATGGAAGAAACCATTTTACATCGAACGTATAACACCAACAACAAATCGTTATAAGAGTTTTTATCAATAAGCCCAATCTGTGTTATATCAAATTTATTTTATATTTTTGTTATATACCGAGGAGATGTACATAAGATATTGCCATATGAAGCAATAATAACTTACCTTAATAAATCGTCTTTCGTTTCCACATGTCTTGTACACAAAATTATCGATATAGATTCAGGCAGTTTAAACGTTTTACGTTTTATTGGATGGTTCGAAATTTTCATATCTCTGTATCATTTTATATATCGAAAAATCGTTTAAAATTATTGTGATATGAAATGGTTTCGAGATCACCGCACACACATCATAATTTTCAATGGCGGCGGGTAGATAGGAGCAATTTAGTACAGCACACCATAAAAAAATATCCAATCATATTTTGTCTTGTTAAAGCTTGTGCAGACATGTTTGTGACAGATGAAGTAATTATTCTAATCGCCACGACTAAAAATATGGTTTAGAGTAACTGCCGCAGTAATATACATTTTGCAGAGCAACTATTTTTTTCTGTACTTCGTATAATAAGTTGTCTTGTAGTAATTGTAACCAGGGTCGCACCTTAGGCAAAATATAAAAAAACTGAAATAAAAAACGGTTTTATTAATATTTTTTTATTTATTGAAATTATAAACATTAAGATGATGGAATTGAAAAACTTGGTGTATTCGATCAAGGAGATATCAAATTGCTCTTAGACACGCAAATAGTTTAGAATCTATTGACAGTGCTTAAATGTGTTGTATACCCGTGTACCGTTAAACGAAAGTTTGGAAACGTCTACATATTACAAGACATCAATGTGCTATGAGGTTATAAGCGAATGTATCTTGCATCTATAAATTTATAGTGATATATGAAATATTGGGTTGCGTAATGCGGAAGTTGGTTAATGATGACTGTAGTGGAAAAATTAATGTATCGAGAAATGTAGTTTTATTGCCGCATTTATGCAACATTCCGTTGTATAATAGTCCAAATATAAATGTACAAGTTACGCAAGTTGGTGTAACAGCATATTTTCAAAGCAAAAGAACATCTTCTTTTTTATTAATTAGCGATGGACCGTTGCATCCTTTTTAAAAAAAAATATGCAATAATTGTAATCATGTTTTACCTAGAGAGATTAGCTGCTAGCCGTGACATCTGGATTAATGATAATACTCACGTTTGCAAGAAATAGTCCTCGTCAAAATATACAGAACAGGGCACATACCTGTTGTACACGTACACGGCACGCAAAATCTTGGATGGAAATGTATGTGACCAGCTAAAAGAAGCTACAGTCAGGTAGGTAAACCTGGCAAAGCACCAGTATGGCTTTCGGAAGGCACGCTTCATGGTGAATGCGATTAAGTAAGTTATCGATACGGCTATAGATACGGGTCTCGAGGGCTACGTGTCAGCAAAAAATACTGTGCTGTGGAGGTATTGGACATGAAGAACGCACTCAACACGGCCAACTGTAGTTGCATATTTAATGCAATTGCCCGGATGGAGGTACCGAAATACTTACTGACAAAAGTAGCGAGCTACTTTGATCAGAGGCTCTTAATGTATAGTACTGGAGAGGAAGAAAAAACTTCCGATGTAATTGGTGGAATTCCTCAGAGATCAATGATAGGCCTTGAAAAGGTTTTAAACAAAAATCAAAATTAAACAGCTTTAGGGCATCCACCCAATAAATTTTTTGTTGAAGAATAATTAAAAATGCAAGATAAAATCGTCCAACTTAACCAGTTGGTGCAAGACAAAATCGGCCAATTTAGCCAGTTGACCAACTTAAAAAGGAGTCCACCTTAACAGGTTTCACTGTATTATATTTTTTTTCTGAGTGCGAAAGAAGCAGAAACGCAGTAAAAAGGCAATTCTATATATAGCGAATTAGGATTCAGGTTCAGGTTCGGATTAACTTTTCCGCTTATTTCTTGCTGAAAGATTCTTGCTTCTTCTATTTCCAAATACGATAGGTAAGTTAACCGAAGAGACGAGAGTGGTCAAAGATATAAATTAATTTAGTTCTCTCGTATATTATGTTACAACCTACTTAACCGTTCCCCCTCCAACCTCGATTAAAACAAAATTCTGAATTTTCCCCCTGTGTGGAGGAATCAAGTTTGCACTTGTGTCAGCTCCGTATATTGCAGCTTCCGAAAATGTTCTGGGAACTGTTTCAGATGAATTCGAATCATTTTGTTCCCTCGGGAAAATCTTATAAGATCACGCCGCCAAAAAATGTATTCCTCTTTTAATCCAAACCACCATGTGAATAAAAGGCCTGCCTTTGTTCTAGAACTTAACCTGAAAATCTTAACTTCCTTGCCGCCAAGAATATGTTTATTCGTGTTCAGTAGTGTCATGAGGGTAATGAATTCCTTTGAGAAGTGTCGACTGACTACTAGGAGAATAGAGCTGAATCAAGCGTTGCATCTCATTTATCCTATCACTGCTGAGATTCTCTTTACTTCTCTGTCCTGCCGGTTAATGTAGTTGCAGCTAAACCAGCTCATCTAGCGCGGATATCCAGTATGATGCAGTACCACGGAAATTCCGCAAATAGAGGTTAAGGTATTCTTACTTTCTTATACTTGAATGTACTCGATTCGACACATACAGAGGTCAGTTCAGTAATCAGGTGAGCATCGTAATAACTAATCACTTCTCTATAGTCGCTGACCTCGTGTGTTTGAATTTTTAGCACGCTTTATTTGAGTTCTTGCACCCCCTTGTGTGTATCGGTTTGAAGCAAGTAGATTTGATATTGTGTTTTCAATAAGCCTGTTCTTGAATATTTACATTTTCAGTTTCGCTCTCTTCCGCAATCGGTGAACGTTTCAAATCGGATTTTAGCGGTATTTTGAATTTTTCGACGTTCGATTGCTTATTTGTCAGAAGTTTTTCATTTTTGGGGCTATCCTATTTCTATTTTACAGTAATATAGCGATCGATGCCAATTTGCGCACCGTAACCTTGTTTTTCATGGTTGGCTCCAGTGCCTAGATTCTGGGTTTCTTCCCTTAGCCTTTAACACCTACTACTCGGTTTCTGCATACAGTCGCCTTATCATAAAGAACAGATGTTGATCGGAACCGCCTCTAACATGAAGCACATACGGTTCAGGAATTGCTATGACCATTTCCCCTTCAAGGCAAGTAGCTACAGTTTTACTGCGCCCATACTCGCAGGCTTATACTTATACCCCGGGTGTAGCACAAGTAGATTGTATTACCAGCGCACCCCTAATATATAATGAATGATTTTCTAGCACTATTTTTATGTCTTAAAAAAGTAAATTACTTGAACGAAATAATTAAATTTCTTAGTAACCTAAAACCACTTCCAAACCTATAACTTTATTTTCTTGGACGGAAATCCCTAAGCAATTTTACCAAAAATTTCTTCTCCCTACTTCTTCTATTATTGAAAATTTTTAAATCTACTTCATATCAACGTCACGTCACCAAATTATCGTTGAAAGCCTTTTCAAGTTTGCTAAACAACCCATCTTGATGATTAGCAATATGAGATAATAACCAAAAACAATACGTTGACGTAAGAAACGATAGAACTACAATTTAATCGAAATAAGATGGTTGAAACTATTACGTGATTTTCAAAAATGATGTATTTATATTTTGCCGGTTGATTATAGTTATTATATGATATAATAAAATTGTAGGATGTTTTCACTTATAACAGCAACACAGTTTTTTTTGTATATTTCGTAAAACGCTTGATCTCATAATGTTATTTCATACCACAAAAAAAAAATAATTGCCAAAGGTTTTTTGAGTCAAGTGTTACACAAAAAATCACATCGAGAGGTTTTCTAATTAATTTTGTAACATTTCTGCCAAATCAGATTGACCTATAAAAAGTTGGGTAAAAGCCACTATATATCGTTACTCAGTCAACCATGGTCCAAACGATGAGTGAAACGTAACACTTACCATGCCACACACACACATTCAGTTTATAGACATTAACTGGTATTTGCATATAAAAATTGTTATGTATAGGAGAATATTGCTAATACGCGGTTTCACACCATAACTGGATTTAAGTATACAGTCTGTGTGATATGTTTAAACAAATTTTATGTTTTCAGTTTTGACCCTGTGATAAATTTTACTTTCAGATCATAACACTGAAAGTAAAATACGAAAACTAATATTTTTTTTTTTTTACAAAGTACAACGCTATTATTACTATCATTAGTTTTATGAATATTACTATTACTTTTTTATTTTTTGTTTTAATGCATAAAATTATAAATGTGAGTTTTATGCTTTGTATTATTTTTTATTGTGTTCGAAATAAAAGCATAAATATTAAGTGGCATTAGCATACAAATAAAATGGTGAAAAACTAATAGTAAACTAACATCGATAGTAAGGCGAACGGAATATGAAAATAGAACGTTGCGATAACGTTTTCTTTGGCGCTAAACGTATAATCTTAGCACGTTTAAATCACATAGGTATGAGTGTCGTTGTACGAGATTTTTAGTGTGCAAACTTTAATGTAGCTGTTACTTGAGTAGAAACTGATAAAAATGATGTATGTGAAGGTAGCCAAAATTCCACCCTCGAAGCTCAAAATACGATGGCAAAACTAATTATTGCTCTCATGATATTTATTACTCTCGACCGCCGAAAAAAAGTGCCGCATTTTGACTCTCAGCCCGAAAATTCTTGCTATCACGATAGTTAAAAACTATCATGACAGACGAAATTTTCGGGGCTGAGAGTAGATCCAAGTAAGCTCAGTTTTGATATGTATGCAAAATATAATACATTTCAACCCAGAAACATGCGATGGCAACAATAATTATTGCTATCATGACATTTTTTCCTCGTGCTATTCCGATAGTTAAAAACTTTCATGACAGTTGAAATTTTCGAGGCTGAGAGTAAATGTAACACTTATAAAAACATGTATGTGTAAGCCCTGCTTTGACATGTATATCAAGATAGTCCAAATTCCAACATCAACAAATGTGATGGCAACACTAATTAATGCTATCATGACATTTTTACTCTCAGCCAAAAAAATTTCTACATTTTTACTCTCAGCCTCAAATATACTTGCTATCACTATAGTTAAAAACTATTCATTTCATAGCTGAGAGTAAAATTAATATGTACATACTTCTAAAAACATGTACGTAAAGTAAGGTCTATCATGACATTTTTTACTCTCAGCCCAAAAAAATATAGTTTGAAACTATCATGACAGTCGAAGCTTTCGGGACTGAGAGTAAAAATAATATGTACTTACTACTTATAAAAACGTGTACGTGAAGTAAGCCCAATTTTGATATATGTATGTCAAGATAGCCTAAATTCCTCAAAAAATGTGATGGCAAAATTAATTGTTGCTATCATTACATTGTCTACTCTCAGCACAAAAAATGCCATATTTTTAGACCGAAAATTCTTGCTATCACGATAGTTAAAAACTATCATGACACTCAAATTTCCGTGGCTGAGAGTAAATATAATATTTATAAAAACATGTGCGTGTAAGCCATGCTTTGATATGTATGTCAAGATAGGATAAATTCCGTCCCCAAAATGCGATGACAAAACTAATTATTACTTCATGACATTTTTTACTCTCAGCCCCAAAAAAATCACAATATTTTTACTCTCAGCGAGTAAAAGTAATATACTTATAAAAACATGTATGTGTAAACCCAGTTTACAACAATAATTAATGCTATCATGACTGAAAAAATTGCCAGATTTTTACACTCAGCCCGAAAATTCTTGCTATTACGACAGTTAAAACTATCATGACAGTCGACATTTTCAGGGTTGAGGGTAGAAGTCTTACTTATAAAATATTTTGTTTTAAATGTGCCTCTCGAAAACAGAATCACCGAAAAATATTGAAAAAATTATACTTTTTTAGAGAAGAATTAAAATTATTGTCCAAATCAATAAAAAATGATAAAACAAATAAATTATATAAACGGAACACAAAATTATAATAAATGTATTTTAAGAAAGGTTAAATGTACTTTAAGAACAGGTGAAAATATGAATACCATGATCTTACTGCTATTGTTAAAAAAATAACCACAGTTTTGTTAAGTTATTGATTCTTCTGTATCAACAAGTAGTTCTAGCCCAGGCTCTGTTGATTTAAATGAATTTCATACTATAGCGCCTGACGTTTTTCAACCACTTCCTACAGCAAAATATCAAATTTAATTTCAACTCTCAGCTCTCTATGTGGTTTTGGAAAGCGGTGTATACCCCAATTGTCTAAAAATTGCTAAAGTGTCACCAATCTTTAAGTCTGGAAATTCCAAACTATTTAATAGTTATCGTCCAATTTCAGTTTTGTCGGTATTTAACAAAATTTTAGAAACAATTATTGCTTACCGCGTGGTCGATTTTCTAAATATGTAAATTAAAATTTTTCTGTCCTTGTCATTATGGATTTCGGCAAAATTCTGCTACAGATTTGACCTTAACAGACATTACTGATTTAGTTTACTATAAATTTGATAGGCACGACTGTATGCCTTACATATTTTTGGATCTTCGTAAAGTTTTTGACTATAGATCATAGTTTACTTCTCCAAAAATTACAATTGCATGGCTTGCGTGGCCTAACATATAAACATTTAGCAAGCCACCTTTGGAATCGCAAGCAGTTTGTGATTTTAAATGGTGTAATAAGCTCTACTTTATGTTTAAACTACTGTGGCGTTCCTCGAGGAACTGTCCTTAGCTCTGGTCATTTACCGCTCAAGGGTCATATTAAAATGTTTGCTGACGATAGAGCCCTCATCTATGAATCCGAAGATTGTCAGTTAGCAAAGCCACATATGAGGGATGACATTATCTTACTTTTGAATATAGCCTTAATTTAAACAAAATATCAGTCAATTTTAGCAAAACGAAATATAAATTTTTCACTTCCCACGTCTACAACACTGTGGTTTACCACCACCCCAAGTAGCAATTTGTACTATAGAGCGAGTGGATAAATTCAAATATCTTGGAATATTATTCGGATGACCATATTAATTCATCCAAAGGGGATTTTTAATTTATTTCTCATTTATTTATACCCTGATCTCACACGATTATAACCTTTGGTTGAGCTGTTAAAAGCAAACTGAACAAATTTCTGATTTTACAAAGTGCTGTAACGCAACGCATTGCCACGTCTGTTTCCTGTTGCTATAGGCGTTTTCCCAATAAAAGTAATTTTTGTGCTGTATTTGTTTAAGTTTTACACATCCCCTCATTACTTCGACTATACCTTTCGAATTTTTAGATCATGGCTATTTTACCAGAAATTCACGTCAGCTGAATTGTGATGACTCCTAAACTCTTATATGTCATTACCCTTTCTAGTTGACTATTAGCAAGCGGTACGCTTTATTAAGAATTGTCCTTTTATTCGTGATTATCCATCCGATTGTCCAACTGCAAATCAAAATTATTCTGCAGATCAATACAAAGCTGAAATGTAGTTACTTATTTCGATATTTTAAGGTTATCCGCATAAAATTCACAGCTACAATGTTTTGGAAAAGACAGAATTTCATTGATAAAAATAACGAATAGTACAGGCCCAAGGTGGGAACGCTGTGGTGCACCGGAACGCCCTTCAATAATCCTTGATGATAGTCAGTAGTCTATCACGAACGACCTGTTTGACGTTAACGTACAGATAATTTGTTAAGCTTAACTCAAATAATTTGGGAATCGACGACAATATATTGATATCACGATACTATTAAAGATAGCCGAAAGTTTCCAGCCGAAAGATAATGTAGATATTGTCTTTGCTATCTCAGCCGAAAGATGATAATGTATGTATTATTTTCACTATCCCAGCCGAAAAAATAATTTATAGCCGAAAGATACATTCCTTGATATACCAAGGTCTATATTATTCATACTATGTTTATTGGTTAGGCCATAATCCTAATCCCCGAAATTTGGGGCAAGTCTGAAGGGGACAGCCCAAGTAGCACCAAATAACCTTGGTTAAGTTTTATGACCAAATCCCGTCGTCTTTGCAACCGCTATAGAAGCTTGAAAAATTCTATCGGTCTGTCCGACCACCATACGACAGTATCTTTTACCAGTCAATATCAAGTTATTTTTTATCGAATTGGCCAACTTATTTCACATTTTCTAACTATTACCCGACTACTGTATCTTGCTGGTCATTATTTACCCACGTTCCGACTCTTTAGTTTACCGGTCGTTTTACCCGATATATAATGACCCACTTTACCATCGATCGTACAATGTTTATTAGAAAAGTCATGGGCCTAGGAAAACCCACGCGAAATTGTGTGACATAGAAGGATTGATGGTAAAGTGAGTCACACAAAAGTTACAGAACATTTCATTAATTTAGTTCCGAAATTATCGGACTTTCTGCTACATTATACCAAATTACATCCCAGTTTCCTATCCCCTTCAGACTTGCCCTAAATGTTTGGAGTTAGGATTATGGCCTAACCGAAAAACATATTATAAATAATGTAGCACCAGGTATATCAAGTAATGTATCTTTCGGCTTTATTTTTTTTTGCTGGGATAGCAAAGACACTATCTGCATTACCATCTTTCGGCTGGAAACTTAGGGTTACTCGGTATGATGCCAAAACCACAACGTAATTTCGTTTTCGCTATTCCAGCGCTCACGTCCGGCTCTGATAGATGAAACAACTTAACTCAATCGTGATACTGTTCACACATGCTTCTTATACAGATATCTTTGGGATTATCAGCAGTAGAAACTTTGAGAAGCATCTTCTGTAGATACCCGGAAAATTTTCGTTTAACATTAACGAATGAGCAAAACAGGTCCGGGTCAGAGATCAAATTATCTTCAAGTTTAGACATAAAGAGATTTAATAAATTAATGTAATACATGTTATCGCCAATGAGCTTCTTATGACTCCGCTATGCTCCTAACAACTAGTTAAATTGCAACTTTGTTTACTTGAAATTTTAAATTTCAAAGCAAAAAAGAAAAAAAATTTCGTAACCATTGAATAATTTAATGCATTGCCATTTACCCTGTGGCATTGACATTAAAGTTTAATTGGGTATGGGCCTTAATATGCTGTTGTATGTTTTACCCACCCCTATTGACTGCAAGGTCTACGTGAACCTTGTGCGTGTGTGCGACAAGTAAAAGTATAGAAAAATATTTTTGTAGTACGTTTTTCGTTTTGCGTGTGGATTGATGCGCGATAAGAAAGGGTGCGGAAGTGATGCTCACGAAAAACGGAAAAAAAATATTTTTCTAGATTTTTTTGTTTTTGGTGCGTGAGTTTTGATTCGAGTTTTAAGTTTTTGTGATGATAGCCGATTTTGATTTTTTTTGGCGAGCAATGCCAGATTGTTTTTTTTTGGCATAAATCCATTAAATTAAAAGTAAATTCAGTAAAATATTTGTAAATTAATTTTTTTAATAAGACAAAGTTTAATTTTATAATTATATAAAATAAATAAAATCTTTGTTTCTGAATATTAATTAAAAAAAATATAAATTACAATTGGTGTATAATTCCTTATTGGTTTTTGTATTGTGAACACAGTCTTGTGTGTCGATTATTTTATTGTTTTTTGAGCATTGGGTATCCAAATTTTGAGGCGTAGCTGTTTCGATTTAGTAGGATATCGATTTCAGTTTATTTATGAGTAACGAGGTTTATGATAACCTAAACGTAACAAATAAAAAGGAAATTATAAAGTGCGCAAATCAGCAATAGTACGCAAATTTATGTGTTCAATATTTGGTGAAAGGCGGAAAGACGCCCAACGTCTTATAATTTACGGTATACGGTGGGAAGACGACCAACGATATCTTCGATTTACGCATGGTCAGTTAAGACCGTTCCAACGGTGGGAAAACGCCCAACAGAATTTTTTTGGTTAAAGGCGAAGAGACGCCCAACCCAGTTGCAACAGGTGGCCAAGCGGCCCTTTGTAAATTTGTTTGTAACGTTGAAATGTACTCTAACCCACGGGTGGCCAGTTGTGGCCATTCTCACAGGAGGTCATGAGGATTTTTTTAAATTTTAAATTTTTACATATGTTTGTTATCAAGCGCAAAATAGCGGTTGCAAGACGCGCATTTTATGCTCGTTGGTTTCGCGACACAGCATGTTCACGTTCGTCGGCCATATTATTTTTTTTGATCGATTTATATCGTTCTGTTACACAATTTATTCAAGTGTTTTTCCTCTCGACCAGTTTTAATTTGATTTATTTTTTGTTTTGTCCCTTCTTCTACTTCGGATTTTTCTGTTGGACAAATTTTGTTTTTGTTTCTTGAATATAAAAATTGCACGGCGATTCTTGGTATTCAGCTTTATTTCTCTTTCTCCTCGTTCAGTTATTATTCGGGTTATTTTATCTAATGTCTTTTTTTTATAAAATGAAGTACTAAAAATTTTTTCGGGTGCATCCACAGGACCGGAGTGGTGAGTCCAGCATATGTGTCTTCCATTCGGGGACGATTGTAAAATCTACATAGCCTCCCTGTGGCACTACGGTAGTCTCTAGCTTTCAGAGTGTGAATTGTAGGAGATTACCTAGAGGTATCTCCGTGTAAAGAGAGGCTTTGTCAATTGGGGAAACGTTCTTGCACTCTTATGCTGGTACGTTGTGGTTGGGCATCGGCCTCTAGGGGTCGATGGGTCATTCCGAGGGGTTTGTTCAGCCGACATTGTACTTCACGCTCGGGGAGATCCGGCCATTCATGGGTGGTCACACCCAGTTATTATTAAATTTATTACGTTCCTCAAGTTTCGGTACACGGATTCTGGTGTCCTTCTGGTAATTTATTTTCGGTTTATATTTTGCTTTTACTTTTATTCTGTTCTACGGTGTAGGCCAGGAGCACGCAAGTGTCAACTTCCCAATGACCCAAAACCCTGAGATGTAGTCGGCAAAATTACCTTGAGTGAGTACTCTGCGTATTTAGTTAAATCTGCGGAATGGTGTAGAACCATTCCGTAAAAAGCTTAGCGAGTTCGTGTGTCTTATTGTGCTTATTTCTTAATTTGATCAAATTACCATTAAACCACGGCGGATGGTGGTACTGACGCTTAAAATTTTTAGGTACATTCGTGTCAAAAATATCAAATAAAACTGTATAGAATGTCTCACTCCATCACTCCATACATAATTAAAAAAGTCATTTTAGTCAAACTTCTATCAAAGTTGAGTCAGTCTCACAATTCTATCAAAGTTGATTTCCAATCTGCAGTGGTCAAGTCTTTCAGGAATAATTTTCGAAATTGTCATGGTGACTAATCCATAATTAGGATCATTTAAGAAAACTAAATCCAGAATACGGCCATTTAATTTAATGACATTATTTGATGCATTTTTAACGATGACATAGATTCAACAACAGTGTGTTTATTATCATTAAAACATTGGATGCAAACATATTCATCATTATTGATTCATTGAACAATATATTATATTCCATTGATATTACAATTTGCTCGTTAAGATGCCAGAGGTTAGAATTCCTGAGTGAAACCAGGCCTTACATAATACGTATACAGGACAGCAAAATGGCAATCAAAATTAAGAAAACAACGATGATTTCAAGAGCATCTTCCATCAACATTTTGATAGTACATGATGAGCCATCTATTCGTTTGTTTTTAAATCAAAGGTTATGTAACAGTTTATGAACGATTTGCTTGAAATTTTGACAGCCTATCCGTCTGATACTCCGCATCACGAAAAAATGAGAAGCGTTTCGGTATATTGAAAACTTATTTTCGAAGTCAATGTAGTGAACCGCTGTTGTGAAATTAGTGATGAAAGTCCATGGTGTAGGAGAGAATCCATCGATCTCGAGAAAACTGTACAAAGAGCTCGGATTGTTCACCTACTACAAGGTTCAGATGACTCTCGGTTTGAAATCAAATGATCATCCATATCAACATCAGTTCTCTGCGTGGACCATGACCAGCTAGTTTCATAATAACGTTGATTTTTGTCAAAAAAAATCATCTTTCCAGACAATGCGCATTTTCGTATCGGGAACTCTGTAACCAAGCAGAATTGCCGGATTTCCGGTTCGGAACAGCCATACGTAATCGTAGAGAAGCAAACGCATCCATAAAAAATGACTCTTTGATGTGGATTTTGGAGCGGTGTCATAATTTCCGGCAATTATAAAGCCTTGCTGGCTGAGGCTATAAAACCTCAAATCGAGTTTATGAATGTGAACTACTTTTGGTCTCAACAAGATGGTGCCACATGCCATATAAACCGACCGACAATCGATCTCTTGCGCAGCAAATCTGACAAACAACTCAACCGTTTTGGAAATGTCAATGGCCGTTGGACTTTTTTCTATGGTGGGTTTCGTTAAGGATAGATGTTTGTGGATAATCCAAAGACAATTTCAGCTTTAAAATACAACTTTGTGATAGTTTTCGCGAAATAAGCGCCGAAGTCATCGAAAAAGTTCTTAAATCACAGGATGGCTTACATGAAGGAAATTGTTTTTCATTCTTAAATTGGAGAATCCAACCTGCGCTGTTCTACCTCCATCAGAAAAAGTTGCTGCACTACTAGAAGATGCGATGGCCAATGAAATGCTATTTTGGGAGCAAATGGTTGCCAAAATCAATGAAAACAGGAATGTTTTGGCCACCGAGTGCATCGAGTAAAAACAAACCGCCAATTTGTGGTGAAATCGCATTCAAATTTGGTTATACGCATTGTGTTGTTGTATCAGCAGTTTTGGCAGATTTGTTTGAATCAATGTTTGCAACTCATTGACATTAAATTGCTGCAAATCTATTTTTTTTTCTTTTTTTTATTGAAGACTATGCGAACTGTTTTGGGGCTCAAGGCTCACCCTGCTCTTCCGCGGTTATGCTTTTTACGTCCTTACTTTACGCCTTCCGGCCAACTCGAGGACGTACGGCTATAGGACCGATTTAAGACCATCTGCACACTGCAAGCTGCAGCACAATGGAAGATGGGTCGGCCCATGCAAATCTTGATCGTATACATCGTCTGCAAATTGATTCGATGCAACCATTCTTAATGGAATAAGCGTTCTGTTGACGATTGATAAACACTTGCCCTCAATCCTGATTATGGCTTCGTTATATATTTCCGGTGGGAATTGCATGCTTGCGTTGTTGCTGGCTGTACACACTCGATGTAAAATATCTTCACTTATCTCGATGTAAAATATCTGATTGATGAGTCCGCTATAGAGTGATGTATCCCAATGTTTATCATAACTGGGCACCAACTGTTCTCAATTGTTGAGACGACACGGGTCCACGTACATTAACTAAAAATAATCGCAAGTAAAAGTATTCTGCATTATAGGAATGAACGGTGAGCAATCTACTCAAGGCATCGGTTGAAAATAAATCATTCTATCCTTCTACAGCTTTTCCATGTTTGCGTCTTTGAAGTTTTTTTTTTGATTTTGCGTTCCATTGAAGTATGTTAACGCCCCTCCGAGTACTGCAAGGTCCTATTGCGAATTCATAATTTTGGTTTAATATGAGGAACGCTGTCAATGTTGTGGTTGGTGGTGTATCTGCTCGATGGCGTTCATGTATTGGAAAAGCCAAAAATCGCCAAATTGCTGCATTATATAGCGACCCATTTGTATATCTCGTGATTTTAGATCTATTGGTGAATGCAAGGGCAGCCATGTTTCTCTAATTGGAAATTATATATTTCAACTTTTTATATAATTTTTACTTCTTAAAACAATTAGAAGAGCGAGTTAGTCGAATATTTAGTCTAATACCGTAGACAGACACAAACAAGAGATAACCTCGCTATTTAGATTATTAAATTATTTCTGCCTACGATTTTTTCAAAACAGAATTGTTAGTTTTCATAACTAAAAAAATAGAATCTATCCCGATAAATTAGACACACTCGCAAAAATCGGGTTTCTGTCTGTCACCACAATTTGTTTATTACGATTACTATATAATCTAATTTTCAATCTAGATGAAAATCACGATAAATTTTGTGTCTGTTTATGGTTTAAAGTACCGATGTGAAGTTTTTGACACTTTTAAATTTTTGGACACTTTTATAATTTGGACAGAATATGCGAAATTAGCAATTTTTATATGAAAGGGTGTCGTTGTAGGTTGTGGTAAATTACACAAATCTCTATGATTGGCTCCCCTAGTGGCTATATAGGTTCGAAAAAGGATGCTTTATGGAATTAAAATCACCTAATGTCATTTCGAAATGAGCCGTAGGGCTCTCGTATATAATTTCATTTCGAAATGGCATTAGGTGATTTTAATTCCATAAAGTATGCCCTTTCAAACCTATATAGCCACTAGGGGAGCCAATCTTTGAGATTTGTGTAATTTACCATAAATACACCGCTACAACGACACCCTTTCATATAAAAACTGCATATTTCGCATATTCTGTCCAAATTATAAAAGTGTCCAAAAATTTAAAAGTGTCCAAAAACTTCACACCGGTGTTTAAAGTATTATTTTGTTATTTCACTTATTTGATTAAGCTTCAGCATTTTAAATGTCAGTAAACAGCTTAAAAATTGCAAAAATTAAACTTTAAATTCAAAATAATTAATTTTAAATTAATAAATATGTTTTTGAGTCCATCAATTCAATTGATTGATAACGCAATTTGTCTCGTACAATATTTCAGGGTTAACAGTATACTGTTCTGTTCACTGAAGCGATTCCATTCGCAATTGCTGGCAATTACATCCTTATAAAAAAAAAACGTTTATACGGCCTCCAAATATTTTAGATAGAAAGGACACGATCCCTTCAAAAATATTATGAAACCCTGCTCATTGGTGTAAAATCCCTTATCAATATTTGTAACCGATTGTATGAATGGTGTGGAAACTTATAAGGGATTCAAGCATGCCACTAATTTCATATAAGCTTTTTCCATCACTCATTCCCGTCAAAAAAAAATTAATTTTAGATAAATTTTTACCGAGGCCCCTAAACTCCGGGGTTCAACCCATTCAAAAATATCGTAAGGTTGGTTCTGGACCTACAACCTGTACACCTGTTGTAAAAAAATCGCACTATGCTCACAACCACACCCTTGCTGAAAGCGTGAAAGTTTCATATCAATCGGCCGTATATAGTCTTCGAGATTTTTGCGAACATACAGGGGTAGATACTCGATCGGCTAGCAAACAAGCAATTTGTTAGCCAAAATCCTGGCTACTCAATCGATTTTACCAAGGAAATTTGAATTTTAAATTATGTTTTTCAAAATTTTTTTGTTTTTTTTTTTGCGACAGTAAATTTTGCGGTTTCTAAAAATGAACAGCAAATTTTTGTGTTGGTTTACTGTGCAATTGCAAAAATAAACAAAAATTTATAAAAAATATAATTTGAAACTCAAATCTTCTTGGTAAAATTGATTGAGTAGCCAGGATTTCGGCTAGCAAATTGCTTGCTTGCTAGCCGATCGAGTATCTACCCCGCATACAGACATAATTCTACTTTTATATATAGATAGAATGAAATATCTTTAAACACGTCCTTCTCCAAAGTGTGCCTAGAAAATAAACAAAAAAAAATTGAAAAGCTTTTATTAGTTAGGTCGTTATCTTACTTAGGCCGGGTATCTTTAAATACATATTTTTAAAAGGTGATAGACTTACAATATTTATAACAGTTAAACCACAAAGACCGCCACGCCTGCTTACAACTATTATACGATGAGGCCAGCACATAACATTTTCGAACCATTGATACAGAATGCATAGGTTATGCTATCAAACCGCACATAACAATTACGTTTTATTATTGTAAAGAAAACTCGTTTTACCAGGAAATCTAGAACAGTTATACGTATGTAAATTAGAAATATACACCTTAAAATTAAGATAATTGTGGTAAAAATGAAATAAAACTAAAAACATGGAAAAAAGAAAAATCAATAAAATAGTTTCACCTTGCAATGCACGTACGTATAAAAATGTATCGTTGCGAATGCAATGTGCTATCCAATCAATGTATCATTTATGTTGTTTTTATTCAATTTTATTTCTGTTTGAATCGGTATCATTGTTTCTTGAAATTTAAGAATTTCGTAATGTATAATTTGAGATTTTATTATGTACCAAAACACAATACACAATGTAACTACAAAATGTTTTATTTTTTTTTTTTTTATAATCTTGAACATGGTGGTGAGTAGAAAAATTGTAATTATTTTGGGTTATTTCGATCATAAAACATAAAAATATTCGCGATCAAAGATCATTTTAACCCTTTTGCGGTCAGTTAATTAAATTTCTTGGATATATTTTGTATTTATAAAGCAAAATAATTTTAAAATAAAAATTTGGAATTTATCACAGTACTGAATGAGTGATTCGTTAAGTACACATAACAACACAGTATAGCGGTTATAAGCTATGATGCAACGAGTATTTTGTTTCACAATTTCTTAACGCGCAGATTTCCCATTCCAGTATAAACCAACTTTAATCACTCAAAGCCATTCCGTCATAATATTAATTTGTATACACGTATAAGACGAATTTTACCAAAACAATTAGAAGTTTAAATTCGTTTTGTCAGACCAAGCTAACCCTGATAAAAATTATAAAAAATGACCCCGGTCCAAAGCCATTTTTCTCGACGTTTTGAAGGTTCGTGATCCCAAAATTGCAATAAAAAGTTTTTCTGTCCATCTAGATGTATACCGATGATATTTTAAGAAATTGTGATATTCGAATTATCTTTTGGTAAATCTTCTTTAATTTTATTTCTGAGAATGAAAAAGCTTTTGAAATCTCTAACTCAAGGAGGTCGGATACCGCTCATAGGAAATCACTAAAATACATGCTGTATAAGATAGCAGAAAATTTCCAGCAGAAAAAATGTGTTTTGCTATTCACCGCTAGGGGCATCACTATCACAAAAATTAAATTTTTTCTGCTTGTATTTTTTGACACCAGAAGAAAATTGTTGAAATGTTTATGCAAATTAATAATTCTCAGCAGAAAGTTTTACGAAAAATTAAAACACAGGGCAACATCTAAAAAATCGCCATCGTTGAAAACACTCCATAAATTTCTGAAGTTATTTTAATGTGAAATGTTTTCAGTTATTTAACAAAAGTGTTAGAAAAACCATGTAAACCATTACATGGGACGTTGCCCGGGTCCGCTAGTACAATATACGTATATTGTCGTATACCATAGTGAAAAGGCCTTAACTATGTTGGATTACCTAAATTTTAATACTCTCATTTTGGTTTGGTTCGTTCAAAAAATCAGATCAGGCGAAATCGATTCCATCATTTCAGTCGAAACCCTGGATGAAGCTGTTGATCCGAAATTGCATACAGTGGTGACTAAGAATATGATCCATGAGCCTTGCGTAGTTTTCAACAACGACTCATCCTGCATGATCGATGGTAAGTTTTCCAAGCGGTACCCAAGAGACCCATTGTATCGTAGGCGATCAGTTGCGGATAATGGGCATTTCTACAGTTGTAAAGGTCAAAGGGCAACATATTGATGTTGAAGGCTTCATCAAGGTTTCAAATAATATTTAACGCTTTTAACGTTCGATTCCCAAGTCTCACCGTAGTGTGGCGATAGCGGTGGAATAAAATGCGATTTGAGGCCATTGTGTTGTAAGCGTTGTTGTGGAATCAGAATTATTTGCTGTAAAAAGGTACTTTTGAAATTTGTTGCATCTGACAAAGTTTGTATCAATGTCTGATTACATGGTCTGAAGGAATTCCACGCCTTCTTGCGAATCTCCTAAAGAGATTCCTCCTAAAGAGATGTTGACGACACCTGCCTTTCCAAAGTTTCACGGTAATTGGACCAGCCAAATTCACACCACAGTGGAGAAACATTCTAAAACCTTCCATCCGTTGAATCGGCAAATCACACTTAAACTGAGATGTTCTATGCTGCTTGTACCGAAAACAGGTTAAACATTTATGCTGCATATAATGTTGGAGATGGTAGTTTATTAATAGTTCTGTGTAATTTGGTGAATACGGTAGTATGATAGGGTATTTAGTTTCCATCGGAAGGATGGAATATCGTAATCGTCCTCCCACTCGTAGTATATTTTACTTTTAGTACAAATACTTTGTATGTACATAATTAACATGATTTCGGAATCTCGTAGTTCCTCGACCGTTCAAAGTTTTGATGTGACAGGTTCCGGGTTATTTCGTAGTCTTTTGATGAATCTTATGCAATATGCCATGACATTTATTAATTTAGTAAACGAAGATGCCAATGAAGTTTATCCTAAATTAATCCAAAATTGTAAAAATGACGGTTAGTACTATTTTAGGAAAACTTCAATTTTCTACTGAGAAGTATGAAGTTTATACTATAATTCAAAATAAAACAAAATGTGAAGATGTATTAGTGATTTGCGAACATTTAGGCGATTTTACAAAATTCTTGGATTTTACATATAATTTAAATTCACAATGTTTATTTAGGTTCAATTTGATTAAAATTCATTATTCCAATAACAGCATATTTGTTGAGGAATTATGTTACGTAGAAGTAACTAAACATCGTTCACAGATTTTATTAAAAAAAAATTAAAAGAAGGGTCAAATAACAGTGGGAATTTTCAGAAAAATAATCGTTAAGTTATCATGCATTTTATTCATTCAAAGTACTGAAAGTTAAAAAAAAATAGATGATTTCAATTCCTATACATGAACTCTATTCCTATACATGAACTCTACGAACCAATATAAAATTCTAATGGATGTTAAATACCAATTTCGACATTCTTGTGATACCCGGCATTTCCAAGAAATCTTGATTCTTAATAATTTCCACAGCCACAATAAAAACTTGGTAGACATATATGTGCACTCCACTTTTGCCAACCCGATGAAAATTCTAATGGAGCTCGCATATCGAAAATAGCACTCTTGTGAAAGCAGAACTACTTAGAAATTCTGATTCTAAGAAAATTCATATCTCAAGATTTTCACCGATCGGCAAACTTGCCACTATAATATGTTGGTAGACAAATATGTGCAGTATATTTAGGCCAACCCGTTTAAAATTCTAATGGTGTTTGCATATCTAAAACGACATTCAATTGAAAAATTCGTGAAACGAATTAACATTTTCAGATATTGCATTCCTTGATTTTTGAGAGTTTTATTCAAATCACTATAGTTATAATAAATGGCTTAGATTAATTGAAAATGACAAAATTCCAAAGGCACGACCAAAATTTATATTAGAATCCTATTTTCATCATGTAATCAGAGTTCCACCCCCTTCAATTGAGAAATAACGTAGTTCTATTGTAAATCAAAACACGCCATAACAGCTAAGCCAGAGCACCTCTTTACAAAGTTTTCAGTATTATGAACCATTGCAGTCGATTCATGACACTCAAAAATCCTTTCTCAATTTTTTTTTATTGTTCGAGCAAATTTTTTTAAATGGAGACTCGGACCCCATCTGAGAACAATCTGAACACATTTTTCCGAATTTAAAATTCATGAAAATCGATTCTTAGCACTCGAAAACCCCCTCATACATTTTTATCAAAAAATGTTCGAAGTAGACAAAAACCTTAAATAAATTTTCCGAAAGACAGGACTCATCGCAACCCATTCACACTAATCTCGAACTAGAACCCTTATCATCGCAATTGTTGTTAGCATCGTTCGAATCAAAACACACTTAACAAATGGTCTCGAAATAACCTCTAAATGAATTTTTTGAAATCGGAATCCATCGCAAATGGGCGCAACCGGCATCAAGCTACACCAAAACCATTTGAGGCGGAATAGTATGTGCAAAGGGACTAAGCTCGTAACCTTAATTAGATAGTGAATCCTGCAAATTAATATTGTTTTGTTACTCATAACAACGAACATTTTCAAAAGACGCGATTAACTAAAATATACAACATGTCATCGTAACGCAACCAGCACAACATTCCTCAATATGATGAAACATGCAATGTAATTTATGTAATTTTATTATATCCCAATGTAATTTATGTAGTGGAACATCACACAACATTCCTAAACAATATCCAACCTCAACGTAATGCAACATCACATGATAACATCATGCAACAAGGTCCAATATGACGCAACTTGAAAGCCTTTTCAGAGGACTCCTAAATGGATTTTCCGGAAATCCTAACTCCTTGTAATCGTTTCCTTGCAATCGAAACTCTGTTTGCCAAATTTTATTAAAATCGTTCAAGCCAAATAAAATGTTATAAAACCCCAAGCCCAATCAATAAACCCCCTTGTATAAGGACCCGCCGGAACTTCTGGTACTCGAAAACCCCTCAACAATTTGAATCTGAATTATTCAAGCTAAATTTGGGGGAACTCACAAATGGGTTTTCCCGAAATTAAGACTCATTACAATCCTTTTCATTCATTAAAAACCCCTATCACCGCAGTTTTTATGTTTTCCACAAATTACCACTCATTAAAATCAATTCCTGGCATTTGAAATTCCATCTTCAAAAATTTTTATCAAAATCATGCGAGCCGACCAAAAATAATTGAATCCGCCTCCACCGAATAACCCCTAAATAAATTATCCTGGAATTTTATAAAATCGTGACAGCCAACAAAAATTAAAAAAAGAACCAGGCTCAACCGGAGGACTCTCTCAATGGATTTTTCCAAAATTAGCACCCTTTGCAATTGACTCCTAGTACGAAAAAATCCCCCCTTACTATGTATTATGAAAATCGTGCGAGCTGAAAAAAATAATGAAAGAGATCCAGAGTCCACTCAACACTTTTGCTCCGAAATCAGGATCAATCGCCAGAACCCTCGCATTTCAAACCACTCTTCCCTTCACTTGTATTTATCCAAATCGTGAGAGCCAAAAAAAAATTAAAAACGGGACCCTGGCCCCAACCGGATAACTTTCAAAACGAATTTTTCCGAAATCATGACCCATCGCACTCGATTCATGGTACTCGAAAAACCATCCTCAGAAATTTTCATGAAAATCGTTTGAGCTAAGAAAAAAAATAAGAAATATGAAATCCTGGTCCCACTGAAGGACTCCGTAAACAATTTTTTTTTGAAACAAAGTCCCATCGCAATTGATTTCTGGTACTTGAAAACCTCCTTTTAGAAATTTTCATGAAAATCCAATCGAGCCGTTTGCGAACCCCTTGTACAAACATATAAATGTATTTATATACAATGATTAATCCTCGGGCACTTGTAAAAAATATTTACCATACATACGTACACAAAATCATATAGGTTTTGCACTCCAAATTCAACCTTTTACAAATCATGTTCATCAATTTCCAAATAAAATTCACTATTTTCCAAAAGACTTTCATCCTTTTCCAAATCAAACCAAACTTTATCCAAATCAAATTCACCTTTATTCAAAACATATTCATCCTTTTTTAAATCAAATTCGCCTTTGTTCAAATCAAATTCACCTTTATCCAAACCATATTCATCCTTTTCCAAATCAAATTCAACCGGAGACGAAATAAAACCAACTTAACCTATTTAATTTAAATTGTATAGATTCAAATTACTTGTTATTTTTTAAATTCTAGATTCAAAATAACAAGTATTTTTTTTTAAAACTGTGCAATCTGTTGGGGGTTCGTAGCATTCCCAATTTTTCGCGAATCACTTTTAAGTCGGTAACCTCACCTGGGGGTCTATTATGATAAATCCATGCTATTATGAACCTAAAAAGCAAAATCGAATCGGATTTTCCGAGTACACTAGAAAAAATCCGACTGCTATTTAGTTGACCTATGTTGTACTCGATTAAACTTATTTTGACGTTTCATCAAAATAAAGTGAAAAGTGATTTATATTTTAATAATATTAATTAAATAAATAAATTAATAATATTTTACTAATTCTAAATAGTTAAAACCCAAAAATTTATAATGTATAATTTTTTAATAAATAAAAATAAATTTTGTTTATTACCAGTTTCGAAGTAATGATAATGAACTCAGCGGTTTTTGATAACAGTAGAATTTTGGCTGGCCACTGCGTAAGGTAGGACGTGAATAGCGAACTGCGAAAGAGTTGGGAGCGATTAAAAGACAAAAGCAAAGATTAAAAAACAAAATACTTGTTATTTTGAATCTAGAATTTAAATACAATAAATTAAACAGGTTAAGTTGTTTATTTCGTATCCAGTTGAATTTGTTTTGGAAAAGGATGAATATGGTTTGGATAAAGGTGAATTTGATTTGAACAAAGGCGAATTTGATTTGAAAAAGGATGAATATGTTTTGAATAAAGGTGAATTTGATTTGGATAACGTTTGGTTTGATTTGGAAAAGGATGAAAGTCTTTTGGAAAATGGTGAATTTTATTTGGAAATTGATGAACATGATTTGTAAAAGGTTGAATTTGGAGTGCAAAACCATAATACAGTGTGCGAATGGTTGTTTCACATTTTTATATATTTTTGTTTTTTATATATTTCATTTTACTTTATTTAACTCCGTAATAAAAATAAAGAAACAACGTAAAAGCTTAATTTTTTTGTCACACATTTAAGCAAGGTCCACAACCATTTTATTTGTAACATTTACAAAAGTTTTAATGAAAGTTTTCTTTAGTTGCAAGTCATTACATAGATGGATAGGAGTTTAAGTAAAAGACTAAAAAAAATACTTTGTTCTAATTTTGTTCAGTTGAAGAACAAATTTAAGTGATTAATTTACGTTTTCCAATAACGACAACTTTTATACAAAATTTTTATAGTTCAATGGTCCAGAAAATTTAAATTTGTCTGGTTTACCAATGCTGTGATCCAAATACTTGTACATTTCAAAGCTTTCTAACGGCCTCCAAACTCCTGTGGGCAAAGGAATTAAAAATTCCGAACATCACAGCTTTATTATTTCATCAACACCTTACCAGAAGGAAATGGAAAATAAAATTAATAAAAAAATAATTGCAGAAACCGAAAAGGAAACACAAATCAAAAAAGAAACAGAGGATCATGAAGCGATACTAAAGCAAAAATGAAAGTTGGGAAGGTTTGAAAGTAAGTTACTTAAAGCCCAAACCATTGAGGAAAAGTGCATCAGAAAAATTGAGGGAAATTTATGCACGTTTCGAAGATACCATATGCGGACTGCGCTGGGACAAATATTAATAGTGGGTTTATGTGTTCAGCTTGTACATCCAGCACAATTATTTAAGACTGCAAATAGCCATAGCCTAAAGTATAAACTGTAAGCTTTTATTGAAATGTGCTTTTAGTTTAGTTCCTTTTTAAGAATTAATCATTTTAGATTTAAAATAATATGATAGTTTATTTTTACCAACTAGTTTATTTTTTTTTTTTTTAGTATTTAATCTTTCTTTTCAATCTGTCCTTGGGCCGAAGCACTCCTAAGTAGAACTATCTGCACATTTCATAGCTCCATGCCAGCCGATAGTACTGATATGGAAGATCGGTTCGTCCATGAGTTCTACATTCCGGCAGGAGGTCGTAGTTCTGTTCATTTTCATCACGCATCCTGCCCCTGTCGGGATGATCGAACCCGGTACTTTCCGATCCAAACGCCATAGTATTAACCATTGGGCCGTTTTGTCGGTAATTAAAAAAATTAATTAATTGATTTCTTTTAAATTGTGCAATTTAAATAAAAATATTAAAATTGTTTTTCTCATCTCCTATAAATTGGTGAAAATGTAGATATACGAGAATGCATTGTTGCCGTCGTTGTTGAATACCAATACCATTGTTAACCATTAAACTTATTAAACCTTTATCTTTCCTCTAGTAGGCTAGAATTGTGTCATCATGAGAAATATTCAAGAAATTGGTTAAAATATGAAGACGATTATTAATATTGCCACTTTCTCCTAAAGTTACAGATACTCACAAACTAGAACCAAAAGTACGTAAAAATTACAGATAATCCAATCGTGCATATCAATTGTTCTCTAAATCGATCGAGATTAATAAATATTTCTGTTTTATGATAATATTGTGTGTAAAAGGTTCATATATTCATATTTTGTTATCATGTTGAAAATTTATGATTGTTGGAAGAAAAAAAATATTAATTGTATAACACCGAGCAACATGCATAGTTTTGTGTTGTTTGATACTAAAACCATAAAAACAACTATGTATAAAAACACAATACAATATATTATTAAAAATGGCCGCCAGTATCGCTATATATATATGTTGTACATATGTATACGAATATGTACATAATATTTACATTGAATATGAATTAAAATATGTATAAGAAAAATGCGATAAGTTTATTTTTTCCAACAAATGCAAGCGAAATATAAAAAAAAATTAAAATTCAAGAAATATTCCAAAGGGTAATCACCAGCACCATTTTTGTATGTATATATATGTTGCTTACACGGAGTTTCGCCATATATCCAACCAACCTACCTATCAGTGAATGTTACGATAAAATCTATTTATGAATTTTAAAGACGATTATATGGTTTATGCTGAAGGACTCGGCCGCATACATGTTTTCGTATCATAAAAAATTGTAATTGGTGGTTTTATAGAGGTTTTATTTTGCAATATGGATACTCAAATAAAAAATAATAAAATTATTATGTGATTGGAATTTTGAATGTATATGAATTTTAAAATTTAATAATATAATTGTGTTCTTGAACGCCTTGAAACATATGTGACAAAGAAAAGTTGATTTGCAGAATGCCGCATTAACGTTCCAAAAATTTCAGTATTCAAAAATGATATATAGGTGGCAGTAACCGAAATGGTGTGTAAAAAGGTCTGTTTGTCGCCCATAAGAAATAAATTTGATTTTGTAACAAACCCGACATGAACTGTTTAATTTCCAACTATCAAAACACTTTATCTTTACTACAATAAATTTTACTTTCACAAAAGCACTTTCATTAACCTTGCCACAATGATTCGTTCAGCGATTAGACTTCGTTATTGTTGGTTACCGTGCAACAATCTCACTTTTCAAACTAATCTAAAACCTAAAAAACCTAAAGTCTACTAATGCTCAAATT
Organism: Nephrotoma flavescens; assembly: GCA_932526605.1. Classification (NCBI taxonomy): domain Eukaryota; kingdom Metazoa; phylum Arthropoda; class Insecta; order Diptera; family Tipulidae; genus Nephrotoma; species Nephrotoma flavescens. The sequence continues at coordinate 174,865,776 of OW052222.1, read as the reverse complement.
ATGGGATTTCAAACTAATTTAGATTTTATTTTCCAATAATGGTATAAAATCTCTTGTGCCGGAAGAGATTTGAATTCTAAAATTTAGGAATTAGAATTCAGAAATTTAAAAGGTCGACGATTATAAATTTCAGTTCAATCCATGTTTTCGCAACGCTATGTACACGTAACAGCAACAAAAACTGATGTTGATACTTGCAGTCGTTTCTTCGGTTTTTTTTATTGAACCCTCGATAGCCCTAATTTCACATAAGGTTAAAATTGAGCAAGGTTTCATTCTTTTCGTGTGGTCCTAGTCTATTAACTCACTTAGATTAAATTGTGATCTGTTTCTGGAGTTGGTGTGGTGCTAATATGGGAGGGTGTTTTCTTCTGGCAGGAAGAGCCAAGCCAGTGAATTCTTTATTAAAGATGAGAACTTTTATCGTCTCATATTTTTGATTGGTTTTATCGTAATTATGCTTAATTAAATTGATTTTTGACTCCAATATCGACATCTGTTATTTTAGTAATTTAGGGTATTATTGATGGTTTGAATATAATTTTTCAATGCTGTTTTTTAAGCTCTATCGGCATGTTGATCAATTTTACCGAACAACTTGTTGACAATCGTACCCATAATATCGAAAAGGGAAATCTTTTCATAAAATCAAGCTAAGACGCTTAAATTTGGGACAAAATATTTTCGTAAGATGTTTACCTTGCGGCCAGATAAATCATGTTATTTTGAACTTGGTAGTTTGTTCGAGGTTTACCGGGACTTATTTGGTTCTGTGCCGAAAGCAAAAACAGCAGAAGAGGCCTCTGACGAATTACCCGGGCTATCAGTAAATATCACCCGTCCACAAAGCAAATCCATTTCACAAGATGCGCCACTTATTCAACCTTCCCAAGACGTTACTGTCCGGCATGACAAAAAAATAAATATTATTGATGACAAAGTGCCCAGTACGAAAAATATATCATCGCATCTGCATTACAAATATCTTCTCTTTCATCGGTGTCAGCAACTGTATAGTTTGTTTACCAAACCAGTGCCAACTGCAAATAAACAACTGAGGCTGACTTTTACGATTCAGTCAACATGTAACAGAACTATAGTAGAAGCCTCGAAACTTTAGTCACAAGCAGAAAATTGCATCCAAACATCACTCACTGCTTCAAAAAATCATTTAGAGACAATTAGTGTGGTGAAACAAGAAGATGAATATACCACGCATAGATGCTCATCTCCCGGCTTAAGATACCATAAATCAGTGAAGTCATGACGATCCATGAAGCACAAGGACTAACCTCACTAAATGTGATGAATCAATTCTCAAGAATGAGAATCAATGATTTAGATATTTTTCACCAGTGGCTAATGTTAGACTACATTCACTTTTAAGGAAGGCTTAAACCTATACTGCTGCTCAAATGATAAATCAGGCCAGAAATCGGCGAACCTCGTTCAATAGACGCCTCAATAGACGATTGAGTTGAGTGGACATTAAATTCGCTTTTTCGTCGAATTGAACACTATTGTATTGGAAAGTGAATGAAATGTCAATTCAAACTCAGGCATCTGTCGAAAATTGAGTTGTTTTTTGGATTTTTCTTCTCATTGTGGAAATGAATTGGAGTCAGTTGGAATTCAAAAGAATTCAATTTAAACCGAACACGCAGACGCAAATCAATACAATATATTGTGGTAAATAATATTTTTTGCTTTGTTCTCGTGCGTAAATGAACTAGGATGAAGGTTCGCCAATTCACGAACACGCGACGTACAACTGACCATGAGAAAAACACGGAAATTCGAGATTAATTCCGCACTTCGAATTTCCTCAACTGCCGTTATCAATGCGTCGTTCACGTTCTTTTCCTGTTCATTCGAAAGCGGGACATTCGTTCATATAGTATTTGACTCATTGAGTCTTGATCGTACACTTACTTTCATTGCAATTCACGATTAAATGCATCGTGCATCGAACGAGTTGGTGACAGGATACCCAATTTCGACAAATAGCTCGTTCATGATCAAAGCGTCATTGCGTATCTCGTCGTTCATTTCAAGCTCATAATTCGATTTCGAGAAAAATCATCAAAACTTGCAATAATTGAAAATTTCATAGAAAAAAAGTTCGACTTTCTTCGGGTTTTTCCGAAAGATTCCGGGTTTTCTACTCATATTTTCAAATTTTACTCTTTTAAAAGACCATCTGGATCGGATACTCGCGAAATCACAAAAAAAGATTCAGCCAAATCGGTTCAGCCGTTCTCAACTGGTGCGCTAGAAAACAGTTCAATTTTCTTCGGGTTTTTCTGATAGATTCCGAGTTTTCCACTCAGATTCTCCAATTTTCCTCTTAAAAGACCATCTGGATCCGTATAAACACATTATTTTTCGATTTTTACACCATCAGTTGAGTAGTACAGTTTAGTACATGCGTACTGATGTTCATTTTTTATACCATTTTACCACGCTTATATTAGCACACTCTGTGTGTCTGTTTGTATCGTCAAATTTTGTAATCAATTTTTCAACCAGTTGCGATAGTCCAATTGAGCTGAAATTTTGCATGTATGCTTAACTCCGATGACAATACAAGATTCTAACATTTTTGGACATAAAATTTCAATGACTATAAAGTAGAAAATAAAATATATTTAAAAAAAACTTTTTAAAAAACCACGCTTATATTTAAAGGCTGTAAAAAGTCGATAATATAATAAAAGGCTTGGAAAAGTAGAAAATACAATTTTTCTTCCTTACTCCTATCAAGGTATATTTATAACAAGTAGAAATTTAAAATTAATATGACTAAAAATATAAGCATGGGGCGCTCCTTCTGAATGTATATACTATCACTCAATATATCATTTTTACGTTAATACTGAAATACTCCAGCAAAAAATCTATTCTTAGGAAACATCAGAACAGACTGTTCCATTTCTCTCTCTCTCTCTCTGGCTTTCACATCCCATGAAGGGATTTCGCCGCCCGCACAATGGCCCTCCATCCATCCCGATCCATTGCTCTCGTCCTCCAGTTTCGACATCCTAATGCTTGCAGATCTTGTTCAATGTCGTCACGCCAGCGTAGTCGGGGTCTTCCTCTACGACGTACTCCGGCTGGTTGTTGGTGAAACACTTTATTTATCATCCGTTGTTGTGGGGACCTTGTAACGTGGCCGAGCCATCTCACTCGATTGGATTTAATGAATCCGATGATATCGCTGCCTCCGAGGAGTTGCTTTATTTCGTGATTCATACGAATCCGATATTCGTTGTTCGCAACTTTAATTGGACCAAAAATTGAACGGATGACCTTCCTTTCGAACGTAGATAACAATCTACAATCATTAGAGGTCATGGTCCAGCTCTCGCTTCCGAAAGTCAGCACAGGTCTTATTAGTGCTTTATAAAGTGCGAGCTTGCACGACTGTGATAGATGTTTCGAACGCAATAATCTTGATTGGGCGTAGAAAACTCGTTGTCCGGCAGCGATTCGGGCTTTTATTTCTGCCTGCATTTCATTCAGTGATGTTATAACTGACCCGAGGTATTTAAAGTTTTCGACACCATCAAAATTGTGGTCGCCAATTCCGAGATTTGCACTAGAGATGTTCCTGGGTGTTGTTAGATATTTGGTTTTACTGCTGTTCACCTCCAAACCAAGTCTTCTTGCGCAGCGATCGAGCGGTATGAAACTGTCTTTGATATCGCTAGGTCTTCGGCCAAGAAGCACAATATCATCTGCATATCCAAGAATTTGGCCGGATTTATTAAATATACAGCGCGAAGTTTCGATGTTGCTTTTTCTCACTACGTACTCAAGCGCCAAATTGAACAGCAAAGGCGCGAGTGCATCACCTTGTCGAACGCCAGATGTTATTTCAAAGGAGTCTGACACAGTTCCTTCAATTACGATTCTACATACAGACCCAGACGTTGTTAATTTACACAGCGAAACGAGTTTCTCTGGGATTCCTAGGCATATGAGCGCGGCCCATAGGTTGTCGCGGTTTATACTGTCATATGCCTGCCGGAAGTCTATATATAGTTGATGTATGGTTATGTTGTACTCCCAACATTTTTCCAAGATCATCCTCATGGTAAAACACTGGTCCGTGGTTGATCGGTTGGGTCGAAAACCACATTGATAGTCGCCAATGATGTTTTCGGCGAAAGGGATGAGTCTGGCAAGTACAACATTAGCCAACACTTTGTAAGCAGCGTTCAATAAAGCTATGCCACGATAGTTTTCACATTTGAGACGGTCGCCTTTTTTATGCAGCGGACATATGAGCGCGGTCTTCCAATTCTCAGGCAGCTCTTCTTGGTCCCAAATACAGACGACGAGGTCGTATAGACTTGTTGCAAGAGTAGCGCCTCCGAGTTTAATCAATTCTGCGGGGATTCCATCGAGACCGGGTGCCTTTCCGTTTTTCAATCGACTAATAGCTGCGTCTACTTCCTCCACTGAGGGATATTCGACAAAGACCTCGCCACCAGGAGGAGCTATTGCTCTAATGGGGGTCACGTCGTCATTCCGATTTAGCAGATTTTGAAAGTAGGTTTGCCATACTGAGAGAACATCAGCCACGTTTGTTCTCAACTCTCCATTCCCGTCTTTGATGGCTGTACTTCTTGGGTGGAAGTCTTTAGTGAGATTCCTGGCGTTGGCAAAACAGTCCCTTGAGTTTCCCAGTTCCGCTTGGAAACTGATGTTTTCGATGCATAATCTCATATGTTCGCGCTTTTTTTGTCGAAGGTATTTAGTCGTGGCTTTCCTAGCGCGGAGATATTCTGCTAGAGTGCTTCTAGTGTTGCAAGCCAACCATTTTTCACGAAGCGTTCGTTTATTTTCGACGACCCTACGGCATTGATCATCGAACCAATCATTGCGGGGCCTCGGAGGTCTTCTTCCGATGGTATTTTGCGCCGCGGTGGTTATGGCTGACTGTATAGCGTGCCACTGCTCCTCGATGTTAGAGGGAGCTTCTTCGTTGTTGCTGGGCCGCTCTAAATAGTTAGTGACAGCTGATTGGTAACTCTGCAATGACGCTTGGTCTTTTAGAGCATTGATATTCCATCGAACGGTCTTTTGTGCTTGTCTGTTAAACGTAGATGACAGTTTGCACTTATATTTAAATATGACAAGCATATGATCGCTGTCCATGTCTGCACCTCTGTAAGATCTAACGTCAGATATGCTGGTGGAGTGCCTCTTAGACACCATGACGTGATCGATTTGATTTTCCGTTCTCCCATCATTCGATCTCCACGTTACTTTGTGGATTCTCTTATGTGGGAAAAACGTACTTGATACAACTAAGTTGTACGTTATTGCCAGGTCGGTGACTCGTTGGCCGTTGTTATTACTAGTTAGGTGCAGGCTGTTAGGACCGATGTGCAATACATCGCATTCTGCACTCCTACCGATTTTTGCATTAAAGTCGCCCACGATGATTTTAATGTCGTGGTGCGGTTTGTTATTGATGACTTCCTCCAGTTCAACAAAGAATAGATCTTTGATGTCATCTGATTTATCTTCGGTGGGTGCATGCACATTAACGATCGTGATGTTAAATTTCTTAGTGCGAAGTCTGACCGTGCATATCCGCATGTTGATAGGGCGGAAATCGATGATATGATGCTTCACGCGCCGATGGATGAGGAAGCCAACTCCAAATTCTCCTCCGTTCTGATGGCCGCTGTAATGAAGAGTGTAACCATTGGTGGTGTCATGGATCCCACTCCCAGACCATCTAAGCTCTTGTAGTGCAAGTACGTCTAATGTGTAACTCTTTGCTTGGTTCGATAGGTTCTGGAGATCTCCAGGTCTTAAGAGGCTAAGCACGTTCCATGTTCCCATTTTTAAAGCGTTGTCCGTGTACAATTTCCGAGGTCGAGTTTGTAATGAATCCGATATGGTTATCCGAGGCCTTTGTTTAGGGTTCATAACTTGGTGAGTTTTTATGAGGGGAGGTTGTTGGCCTTCCGCTCAACCCGCTTGTTACGTGTGTGGGTCACGTACTGGTGAGAATCTTGAGGCATCCAGTCCTACCTTGAACACATTTATATAGCGAGCCGCTTGATACAAGACAGACGCCCGCTTCAGCCGCTCCTAACCTGGAAAACAGACGCTGGTTTGGCATTGGTTTTAAGGCGCCAATGGCTCGCCCTGACATGTAGTGTCCATGACTATAAACAGGATTTAGTCTGCTCGTCTCCACTACACCGCCTGATTCATTTAGCGTTACCCAGAGAGCACCGCGAGGAGGTATGAATCTCGGACTTCGCCCGTTCCATTAGTGTTACTAAAAGACTTTACTTCATGTGTCTAGTAGTCTTAAATTACTAATGCCTAAAGGAGCGCCCCACGCTTATATTTTTAGTCATATTAATTTTAAATTTCTACTTGTTACAAATATACCTTGATAAGAGTAAGGAAGAAAAATTTTATTTTCTACTTTTCGAAGCCTTTTTATATATTATCTACTTTTTACAGCCTTTAAATATAAGCGTGGTTTTTTAAAAAGTTTATTTTTAATATATTTTTTTAATATATACATAGATAATAAGAAATGCAGTCATGTATTTTCATCGTAAACATAATCCGGTAACTTCTTCATACAATGTGCTATATTTTCCGAAAACGATTTCAATAGGCATATTGAAAATTGTATTGCGAAGGCGAATGCCACGCTTGGATTTGTTAAACGGCGAGCAGATGCATTTAAAGATATTCAAACCTTATGTTTACTCTATTTCGCTGACGTTCCATCTCAACTGTTTGGTCACATTTATTCAAATTACATTATGAAAAACATGTCAATTCATGTGTCATGCGGAACATTATGAAACCATGAGCTTTTAGCACTTGAACACAATTCAACAAACTTTGGAGAAAACGACCCCATTATAGTAGGTTGTCTAAATCATTCATTATCGATGACCTATTTAACTTTAAATTATCAAAGGATAATTTCAAAAAAATCCTGCAGAATTATTTTTTAAATTTTTAAATGTTAAATCAAAATTTGATTTCTATTTTTGATTTAATTCTTTTGTTTTAAACTGATTGTTTGGTTTGTAACTCACCATATTTCTTTATAAATAAAATAAATAAAATACTGCTCCCAACATACTGATTATTGAGGGCGCGTAAAGTAATAGCCTTGAGTTGGTGTTTGTTCATTTCCCCCATCCACGTTGTTTTCGCGATGAGCGTGGCAGAAATAGATAATGCAACAACATCTTCAACATCAACGTAAAGCAAACTTTGCTAGCGTTAGTACAAATGTGTCCCATCCTTGGGGTCATGCCCATCCCAGAATGACTAGAATTCAATTGATTAATCAAGCATTACCATGTAATGCATTGCCAGTAAAATAAATAAAAATGTAGTTTTGATTGAATAACTTCACCGTTATCGACAACAGTATATTTAGGGCATTGGCTGTTGTTGGTGGTTCATCTTTTGCAAAGCCAAGAATTATAGTCTTCAAACATACTTATTACTCAATTTCTTAAGAAAACCTCGTTTTAATTTTTCCAATAGCTGTCATCTTGACAGTCTATAAACGTTTGAAGCAGTTAGATCCTTCCCGTGTACTTTTATTATTGATAGGCCTGTTAGGATGTGAGAACTTAACCGTTTATGTGATTGGGTACTGGGCATAAGAGGCTAGAATTTAACACTGCCTCCATTTGTTTTAGAATTGTTGTTTTCTCTTAATCAGGGGGTCGATTTTTTCCAAAATTTGACAAGGAGCTGATTGAAACATCCCAAAACCACATCCAGTTTCTACCGCCTTACTCCCCGATGTTAAATTCAATAGAAAAAGCGTTCTTAAAAATTAAATCCAAAGCTCCAGATTTATTATTTTCTATAATATACCAAAATCTTGTCGAGGTGGTTACACAGAGCGTAAATTCTATGCAGATAAAATTCTATGGGTTTCAATTTATTTCCAAATTGATCATTTAATTTAGATAAAAAGTTTCATTCAAATTGTAAAATGTTTCACTTAATTTGAAAATAGTTCCGTTTAATTTGCACAAGGTTGTACTTAATTTACAAATAGTTTCATTTAATCTGAAAAACCTATATTTCAAATCAGCAATATCAGGAATACTTTGCACACACAACCAGACCTAGTTTTTCTTTCTGATGTCAATAATAGCGTACATTTACATAAAGGAACCTGATATCGACTGGATGTGGTACCATGAGCAAAAAATATACATCCAGCAGATAGAAGGTGGTTGGTTGGTGATTGATAATACAAAATAAATTCTCAGTTTCAATCTTCACTTTTATTTTTAATTTTTTTGAAGTAAAACTTCTTTAGGCACGCTTGACTTGGGGACTAAGCTGGCAAATGCGTTACGAAAAACGTAATCGAACGAGGCGAACGAAACAATAACAATACACAACAACAACAATAAACGAAAACGAAATTATTTTCCTTTAGTATCAGGATGTGCCATGACAATTCATAAATCCCTAGGTGGAACATTAGTTGATACCATTTTATTTTAATAATTGGTTAAAAAAATTGGAAAATAAGAAAATAGGAAAATTGGTAAATGGAAAATTGGAAAATTAGAAAATTTGAAAACAGGTAATTGGAAAATAGGACAATATGAAAATATGAAAATTGGAAATTTGGAAAACTGATAAATTGGAAAACTGGTAAATTGGAAAATTGAAAAATTGGAAAATTGAAAAATAGGAAAATAAAAAATGTGAAAAGAGGAAATTTGGAAAGTTGGTAAATTGGAAAATTGAAAAACTGGAAAATTGAAAAGTGTCAATATAGACTGCTATTTCACTGACTGACTCACTCGAGAACGCATAGGGTGGCCATTTGTTTTTTCCTTATTATAACATCTATGTCACTCTCTCACTTACTCACTCCAGAACGCACAGGGTGACCAAAAAAATTCGTCCGTGTGATATATTTTATATATGTATTTTTGTCTATATTACAGCTCCATTCCACACGAGGTATCACAGAAACCGATTCTTTCTTCGTTTCTTTACCCGTTTGCCTATGATACAGGTTTTAATGCGACTTAACCAAATTTTCGATGAAACCACATTACACAAACATAAATGAAATAAAAAATATTGCAAGGCCATTTTTACTATGAGAAGAAATTTCAAAAATGATTTTTTTTGTCCATTTTGTTACACATACATGAACATTATCTATTACGACTAGTTGGCCTTGAAAAATTTACCAAGTTACAAGGTTACCTCTTGTGGCATCAGACATAAACGGCTAGGTGACACTCGAGAACGCACAGGGTGACCAATTTTTTTTTTCAATATTATAATTTTTCTATATTATATTATAAATATTAAATATATTAGAAGTTTTACTTCAGTAGTGTGGTCTAAAGCACACTTAATTTTTTTTTATTTTATTTTTTAATGATGACAACTTGTTCCTTTGGTGGTTGACAATAAAAAGAGTTTTTACTTTGTTTTATAAAATTTAGTTACATAATTTATCTATTTAACACAGAGGGTCCAAATTAAGATTTAATTGCCGCTAGATGGCACTATATATTACATATTTGGTATTAAACGCACCTCTGTAGCACAGTTTAAATTAATTTTACAATTACATTTGTATTAGTAACAAACGTCAAAACAATAATACTAAATGGTAAGAAAATAGTTTACATGATAAATTGAATTTATATTAATTTAATATTATAATTTTAGGTAAATGAGTATATTCAATATGATTTATAGGTAAGTAATTACTTGTTAGTAAATATAAGTGAAATTATAAGACAATATTTGTGTTCAAATATGCTTGACATAATTTGTTTTGATCACCGAATTCAAGATCAAGTTCAAGGACAAATTATGTTAAGTATATTGTTTACATATGATTTGGATTATTTTGAACTGATAATATTTAAACTAATTTTAGGTACTACTTGGCGAATTTATACAATAATAAAGGTAACGTTATGAATAGTTAATGATGTTTATTTTAGGTTGTACAATGTATTTCAGTTGATCTATGTGTTTCAGGAAGAGAATTTTTCCAGGTAAGTACAAAATGTTGGTGTTTACGACAGAACCAATCTAGTTTTATCTACAATTGATGCTTACCATGCATCGACGTGTATTACTTTTTTCCAAGTAAGATCATGTGATGAGCCTGATGCTGACTGCTTAAGTATGTGTGTTACTGTTCTCTTTCAAAAGTAAAGTCTTCACTTGGTTTCGGAGTTTCTTCATCAATTTCTTATTTTTTTACGTTTATTTTTATTTGGGTGCAGGTCCTCGCTCCTTATAACTGTCACAGTTCCTGCACCCAAAGCTTGATCCTTCAAGAAAAGGGTTACAGCTGAACTTAATTTGTTAATTTCATAGTCGAACGAAAATTAGAAAACATTTAGCGAATTCCACTTCTTGAATGTTCGACTAATAATTTCGCACTTCTCTACCTCAGTTCGGGATTTCGGCAACTTCACCGTAAACTTATGTATATTCACCGTTTTTCTTGTTACATTTTCTGGCGTAACGAATGGTGGTAAAGTCCTTTAGTTTTGCAGAACGCTATGCAGATAGTGCCTTTGCTATCTCAGCCGAAAATATAATATGAAATGTCAAATATTAATATGCTTCAGCCGAAAGTTATCAACCAACATTTTTCAGCCGACTTGTCTCAGCCGATATTTTTCAGCCGAAAGTAATTTTTAGCAAAAATATTTGTTTTCTAATCAAACGGAATGGTTAAAAATAAAACACTAAACTATATTTTAAATAGCATTATTAATTGTTTAAACAATTCATTTTCCAATACGGAAACGTGTATATAAATATATCGCACATAGAAAGTTTGAAAACTTCTAAATATTGACCGTTTAAAGTGTCATGGTTGGAAACAGATTCAAATTAAAGGTCTTACTGATGTCCACGCCTGGAAAAAATTGCAGGTCCATTTCCATGTGGGGAGCTCGCGAAAACTCGATTGAATATATCGCACACACAAAATTTGGAAATTTCTAAATATTGATCGTTTAAAGTGTCATGTTTCCAACCACGATTCAAATTAAAAGTCTTAATGATGTTCACATCTGGAAAAATTTTCAGGCCCATTTCCATGTGGGGAGATTTTTAGAAATTTTCAAACTTTGTGTGTGCGATATATTTATATACAAGTTTTCATATTGGAAAATGAATTTTTTAAACAATTAATGGTATTTAAAATATAGTTTAATGTTTTAGTTTTAACCATTTCATTTGATTTTTTTTTGTAGAAAACAAATATTTTTGCTAAAAATTGCTTTCGGTTGAAAAATATCGGCTGAGTGAGACAAGTCGGCTGAAAAATGTTGGTTGATAACTTTCGGCTGAAGCATATTAATATTTGACATTTCATATTATATTTTCGGCTGAGATAGCAAAGACACTATCTGCATTATCGATTTTTTTTACTTTCGGCTGGAAACTATCGGCTAACTTTAATAGGGTAATTTCTGCTATTGTTTTATATTTTAAAATATTTTAAAGAAATAAAATGCATTTAGGATCACATCTGTTATTGTTTTAAGATTATTTTACGACATTCTTAAAAGGTCGCAATAAAATTATTACCTGTAAAAGGACTAAAAAAATCAACAGCATGCATATTTTAATAGTTAGTATATTCTCTCATTTTATGTTTGACAAGGCGTTTTTAGAAATTGTGTGAGCTAAAGTAAGAAATAATCTACTTTGAGTAGTTTTTATCATTTAGTCAAAAAACTTGTGTTTAAGTTTAAAGTGTGTCTGCGTTTGTGTTTGTTTGGAAAGTCTAGACTGAAACATTTATTTTCAAAAATGGGTAGAAAAAAGGACCTATTAAAAACAAAATTATTAAAAACAAAAACCATTCATACTGCGAGATCGGAAAAATGGAAAAAGTTTATTGGTCATCAATAAGTAATTTGGCAACGATTCTTCAATCTGGGGGGTACATTTTATGAGATCAAGAGAAGAAACTGTTAGGGGATCAGGAAGACAAGCGCAGAGCAACGACGAGCGAGATACAAAAGCACCTTAGTGAAAAAGAGTTAAAGATATCAGCGATGACATTGCGGAGAAGGCTATATGAAAATAATTTGAACTGCAGGCGTCCAGGAAAGAAACCCAGATTCTCTAAAAAATGCGGAAAACGTCTTATTTGTGCTAAACCTCATTAGCACTGGACAATAGATTACTAAAAGATGGTAAATCAAATCCAATCCTACAGATCCAATCCTTCAGTGTTCAGCCTAAAAAAATAATGAAAAATTTGTAGAAAAAGTGATCAAATGCGAAATATGATCAATATATAGATGCTGTATAAGATAGCAGAAAATTTCCAGCAGAAAAAATGTGTTTTGCTATTCACCGCTAGATTCATCACAATCATAAAAATGAAATTTTTTCTGCTGATATCTTATGACACCAGCAGAAAATTTTTGAAATTTTTATGCAATTTAATAATTCTCAGCAGAAAGTTTTATGAAAAAATCAAAGAATTTATGAAAAAGAAGAGAAAATATATGTTTAAACGTTTTGAAGCGACGAAAGTTAATTTTCTTTAAAAGACGATTTGCGATGTGTAAGGACTTTTAAAATATACTAAAATTACCATAATCGTCATTATGCAAATACAGGGTATCATCAAAAAAATCGAAATACATTTCTGAAGTCATGTTAATGTGAAATATTTTCAGTTTTTAAATAAAAGTGTTAGAAAACCCCCTCTGTAACTACCCTGGGTGTATATTTTTATGGTAGCTGAGATCATAATCTATATACATGAGCAACATGAGATTCACACCTGGCGTCAGTAGCCTTCCTTACATAATATATAGTTGTATAACAGCTGTGATTAAAAATTAAGGTAGTTTAACCAAATTTTAATTGTTTTCCAATTTATGAATATTCAAAATTATTTAATTTTAAAGAATTAAAACATTTAAAAAAAATCTTGTTTTTATGTATACATATTTTTATAAAATACTGGAGTTTTTCACTATATTAATAGTGCTCATAATTCAATGAACAGGGACTGTACGTTTGAGTGTTATTCGGATGACACGATTCTGATTTCTATCCAGTAACTGAAGAGCAATCTTATGTTCACCCTAGAATGAAATAGAGGAGTATAATGTAGCGTCAACAGCAAAGCTATGGATAGGGTTAGCAGAGATATGCATAGCTAATCATTGATGTATAACAAAAACAAAGTTGGTGGCAAAACTGAACACCAATGGACTCCGGCATTTGAGGAATGTATCATTGATGATCTCTTGTTGATCTTTAAGTCTTTAAAAAAGCTTTCCACCTACTTGATGGTCCTCGAACCCAGGCCGTGTGCCCAGGGACTGTACGTTTGAGTGTTATTCGGATGACACGATTCTGATTTCTATCCAGTAACTGAAGAGCAATCTTATGTTCACCCTAGAATGAAATAGAGGAGTATAATGTAGCGTCAACAGCAAAGCTATGGATAGGGTTAGCAGAGATATGCATAGCTAATCATTGATGTATAACAAAAACAAAGTTGGTGGCAAAACTGAACACCAATGGACTCCGGCATTTGAGGAATGTATCATTGATGATCTCCTGTTGATCTTTAAGTCTTTAAAAAAGCTTTCCACCTACTTGATGGTCCTCGAACCCAGGCCGTGTGCCCAAGTTTATACAAATGAGATTTTCATGTTAAAGCCTTAGAAATATCCAATGTGATTGCAAGGCCTCTCCATGGTGTTCTAGGGCGAAATTTTATTTGTTTTCGGCTTACGTCAATATTCGGTTTTCTCAAAAAACATGATCGAATGATACTTAAAGAAGCAGTTGATGGTGTAACAAAGTAACAAAATAACAAAGTAGCATTAAGGAGATCATCGAAGAAGTATGATATGCACATGTAATATATCGCCACTTAAATAAAGATCAGAGTGGTAAAACTTGTTTAAGCGAAAGTGAGGGAAAAATTTGCTGCGAGTGGGGTTATTCCATTGATACAATGATAATGCGGATGATAATACAAGAATTTTTCAACAGGCAAGGAAAACAGGTGACCAAATTTAAGAACAGTTTATCTGGCAATGAATTAGTTTACTTGTTTCTGAGAACACAAGCAAAACTATATACTGTTAAAGTTAGCCGAAAGTTTCCAGCCGAAAGATAATGCAGATAGTGTCTAGAATACAGCAAAAATCAGTCATGAACTCGAATTTAGGAGAATTTAGGATCGGGTTGCATCATTCGGGTGAAAGAGAATAAAGAGAGTATAAAGAGAGTTTAAAAATAGTCAAGACACTATCTGCATTATCTTTCGGCTGGCAACTTTCGGCTAACTTTAACAAGGTAAAAACTATCGTATCGGTTATGCCAAAACATAAAAAGAAATCGGGCTGGTGTTCCACCAAAAATTATCAATGAATACTTGGACAGTCTGCATGAAGAACTAAAATAGTTAGAGTAGAAAAACAATTATTAGCAAAATAGGTTGCAAGTATCCGGAGGAATGAATAGCACAAAACCCTCAATTTTAGCCAGGTTCGTTACAATATTACCTGTTTATGTAGTTTACAAGACATTACCACAGAATATTATATCAGAAACGACAGTTAGAAACCATTTTTTTTTTGACAATACTCCTAAAAAAGTTCCCACGTTCGTCAATAGATGGCTCTAAATTTAAAAAAAGAAATTATTTTGTAAACATTAGAAAATTTTAGTAGTGTAAAAAATAAATTCTCTCTCTCCGACTATCTGTCAAATTATTTCTGTCATGTGTCATTATTTGTCAAACACAAACAGCGAGTGAAGGAAATTGAACATTTTTATTATCAAGTAAGTACATCTCGAAACTATTATTAAATAATTTATTTTGGGTAAATTGATACTCGATCGTAAGTGTTTCTTGTTTTATAATAAGATTTTCGGGTTAATTGTATATTTCAGGATTTTTATGTTAAGGAAATGTGATTACATTTTTAGGTTAAGGAAATGTGATATAAAAGTTTGTGTTTTGTTTGTATTTGTTTTTATTTATACAGGTTGGGTTGAATATCAACTTTGCATGTCCAAATTAAACAAATTGGGTTTTGAATAAATAAGTTCGAGTGTACATGAAAATGTGTATACCGTGGTCTAGGCAGATAAATGGATGCAAACAAATGTACCAAGCGGTTACAATTTTATCCAGTAAAGTTGGATGGGATACTGGAGGATAAACTTTCCAGGGAGTACATTATTATATTATATAATGTTAAATATCTTTTAGGCAGAGTGGCAAATGCAAATATTTTACCTAAAGGTATTTGCAAGTGCGCTTAAATTATATGTGTTTAGGCTAGAATGTAGCATCGAGGAAGAAATATATAAGGAAATCAAGTAGTGGAAATTTTATAAGCCAATTTCTCCGAGGTTAATCTTGTTTTATAGTTTTGATATATTTATATACACAAATATATTTTTTTTGTATATTTAATCCATATATACGTATATTATAAACATCGGAATATTTATTTATTTTTCATTGTTCTTGTTAGGCCTATGCAGAATGGCAATAGAAAAATAGATTAACCTCGGAATGTGTACATGAGTCCTCTTATGTATATTTTGCTCTATGAATGTAGTTATGTGTATTATTTGGACAAATATTTTAGAGAAACCTACCAAGATGTTGCATGTTAACGGTGGAATGATTTGGATAACGGAGTATAGTATTACTACAATATTATTTGTGCTAGGTCGAGCTGTTATTAGTGCTTATTTAATTATTTTACACATATTTTTTTAGGAAAAATGAATAAAACAAAATATTGTGCCGCATTTAAGTGTCGGTCTAATACGAGGAGTAGTCCCAATATGGCGTTCTTCAAATTTCCAACCCGTTTAGCCAGGTATGTTTAAAAATTATTCAAATTATCAGCGTTAATGCTTATTATCTTAAATTACAGAGCAAAAATATGGATGTCACGAGTAATGAGACGAGATTTACTGAACAAACAGTATACACATTATAAAATATGCCAATTGCATTTTAAACAAGATGATATCAACAGGAGCACAAAAAGATATCGTTTAAAGGTAAATGTTTTGCCCATACCTATTGAAAATAGTTCTTTTATTTCAGAATCGGACGTAATACAGCGCCAGGAAGTGAGTTCCGTTCCCGATTGGCCCTTTACACCAATTCAATCATCACCGGAACACGAGAAGTTGGAACTACCAAAAACAAAAATTTTATGCGCCGGAGAAAATAAATGGATGCTACAGGATGACGACATTATGGAGGTTGAGATTCTGGACAGGTACAATTATTTATTTGATTTTGTTACTTTTAAAGATTTACCACTTGTCCCAAAACCTAATCACAGTAGTATTAGTGTACAGACCCCTCTCGCAATAAGTAGTGCTACTCCCCGTAAGCTTAAACTACGCAGGCGTATTAAGCGATTACAGTACGATAATAAAATTAAGGTGCGAGGTAGCAATAGAATGTCGAATATTTCTCCAAGAGTTAAAATGTTTTTGGATTCCCAAACTAGAAAGGGTCGGTTTAGCCCCGAGTTTAAAAATTATTGTTTATCTATTTATTTTTGTGGTCCTAAGGCTTATAGGAATTTACGTCTAGATTTTAATTTACCAACGGTTCGCACTTTGCAACGCATAACGGAAAATTTTCAACATTCCCCCGGTTTTCAAAATTTTATTTTTCAAGCGTTACAAATCAAAACGGAAAAGTTTCGGGATATCGAAAAAGAATGTGTCATCTGCATCGACGAAATGTCTATTAAATCTTTTTTAACTTTTTGCCGCAAGCAGGATAAAATTATAGGGTTGGTTGATTTTGGTGAGGCTGCATGTAACGGAATACCCGCAACATCAGTGTTAGTTATCATGGTTAGAGGAATTTTATCGAAGTGGAAGCAAGCTGTGGCTTACTTTTTTGTAAGTAATAGTTGTCCAAATGGAGATTTAGCGTGGATCGTTAATACTTCTTTGGATAAATTGGCTAGCATTGGATTAAGTGTCAGAGGTATTATTAGTGATCAGGGTTCGAATTTTCTGAAGTTAGCTAGCCACTTAAAGGTAAACCCTGATAGACCATTTTTCGTCCGAGAAGGTAAAAAATATTATTATATATTCGACCCTCCTCATTTAATAAAGAGTATCCGCAATAATTTAATGGTGAATCATTTCCACTGGAAAGATCAGCACGACTATGCCACCTCTTGGAAATACGTCCAGGAATGTTATAACAGTGACAAAACGAATAACTTGCGACTAATGCCTCGCTTAACAGACTCCCACATTTCCCCCACTAATTTTCAACGGATGAAGGTAAAATATGCCACCCAAGTCTTAAGCCACTCCGTTTATTCCTGTCTTCAATCTTCAATTTCTAATAATACCCTTCCACAGTCCGCCGTTGGAACTGCTAAATTTATTAAATTTTTCGATGAATTATTTGATATGATGAATTCATCATCCCTTCATGGCAAGACGGCCTCTAGAGCAGCGTATGTAGGCTCACAAGTTCAAAAAAAATTTTTAAATGATGCCCTTTCTTTTTTGAAAAAACTTACAGTAACCAATAGAAATGGACAAAATATTTCCAATAAAATTAAATGTCTAAGTGGTTGGCAAATATCAATACGCGCTATGATGTATCTTTTCGAAGATCTACAATCAGAAGAACACAAATTTCTTTTCACTAGGCATCTTAATCAAGATTGCTTAGAAAATTTTTTTGGAAAAATTCGTCAACAAGGTGGGAATTCTTCCAATCCGACCCCCATTCAATTTTTTAGAGCATTTAAAAAAATTTTCTGTTCTCAATTTCTAAATGTTTCAAATTTTGGAAATTGTGAGGCAGAACCTCAAGAATTTGTCGATCTGTTAGCCAACATTACTCCGCCTAACAATCGATGTGTCACTGCAAATTCTCGAGATATTCCTAATTTTACCTGGCCTTCGGTTAGTAGCAACCATAAACTTTTCTCTATATCCGATTCCAATGCATTAGCATATTTTGCAGGCTTCGTTTTCAACAAGTGCATGGAGATCCACGAATGTAACCTTTGTCGGTCACAAATAACGTTAGAAATAACTGACCAAAATAGATTTGTCCATTTCAAAGCATATTCGAACGAAAGCGGACCGTTCGGTAGCTTATTAGTACCCCAAAATAATTTTATTAATTTAATTGGCCAATTAGAAAAAATCTTTTTAGAAAATATAGGATCGGTGGAAAATAATAATGTTTCTTACAATATTTACCGTTGCATGAAAGAGCTAGACATTTCATTTGAATGTCCGAATTTT
Organism: Nephrotoma flavescens; assembly: GCA_932526605.1. Lineage (NCBI taxonomy): Eukaryota > Metazoa > Arthropoda > Insecta > Diptera > Tipulidae > Nephrotoma > Nephrotoma flavescens. Next base: position 174,847,440 of record OW052222.1, on the reverse strand, counting down.
CCCGTAGATTTCTTATTGAAATATTTAATTAGAACTCGCCTTTTTTATTACATCAAATTTTTTAATTTAGAGTTAAGTAGTAAAAATAAAATGAAATTTAAAAATTTTAAATTATTTCAATTTACAAATAATTAATTTGTGATATTTACTACTAGTTTTTATTAATTTTAGAGTAGTAATAAGTATAGGGCAATCACTGTGATATTTGTTAAATTATTGAATTTTTATGAGTTGTTTTATATTTATGAATTATTGTATTTATTATTTAAATTTTAATATTTAAAGTTGATATTTGAAGTTGGCGATTTTCATCGAATGCAGATAGTGTTAGTTTCTACGTCTACAAGGGGGACGAGAATTGTCAAATCCATTGTTATGACAGTTTTCATCCCCCTTGCTCCATAGCAAACTAAGATTTACATTTTGTTCACCAGATGTCAGCTACTTTGTTGGAAATCGCGAATAGGGCAATCACTGTGATATTTTGTAAATTTTTGAATTTTTATAATTTTTTTTATTTATGAATTATTGTATTTATTATTTAAATTTTAATATTTAAGCTTGATTTTGAATAAATGAACTACTAGTTTTTATTAATTATACAGTAGTAATAAGTATAGGGCAATCACTGTGATATTTGTTAAATTATTGAATTTTTATCATTATTTTTTTATATTTTTGAATTATTGTAATGAATGAATTAATAATCTAATCTAGATATAAAGTTTTAAAAACATTTCATTTATATTTTATAAGTAGTTTATAAGATTTTAGATTTAAGATTTTTTTTCAAGCAATTACAGCAGTTAATAATTAAACCAGTAAATTTATTAGTTTTCTTTATTGCTGTAGTTGTTTGTTTTTTGGTAGACGTTATGGTGCAAATGATGATAATCAAAATTATAACAAATTTTGCTTGCCAAAAGTTGTAATTGGTACGCCCTCAAAACGTTGTTTTTGAAACTGGCTTTACTATTCTGATGCATTATAATGTAAAGTATCTGTAAATTGAATTTATTATTGTATAAAATTGTTTTTAACGAAATAAATATTGAATTAAAAAATTAAGAAAAATATTTACAAATGCTTTATGAGTTTTGAGTACAGTTACTTCGTCCGATGATTTTCCAATCGGCATCGCTTGACGAGAGCTATTTTATATAATATGTACTTTGGTAAATAAAAACGTAGTTTGTGAGTAGAAAGCACGTATAATCCGATGATCGGCTGAACTATTTGTAATATAATTTCGTGTGTGGTGTTAAATTGAAGGCTATTTGGAAAACAAGTTTAGTATGCTTGGCTATATATTCTGTGGCTTGGCCTTATTCACATAAATAAGCCAATTCACGGCTTGGCCTTATAACTCGTAACTAGAATATAAAAATTATGAGATTAAACATTCATTAGTACATATATAAAATCAGGACTTACGTAATATTTTATCGGGCAAACATTTGATTCAGTGTTCCCTTGTATAACAAAAATCGTGGTCACAGGGTAACAGCGTTAGTAATCCCAAATTCATGGTGTTCCAGGTTGTAGTATAATTTCGATCATTTCACATGCGCCAAAATGAAATGAAAAATTTGACTTATAGCCGAAAATTGTGTGAACCCAGTGTTCATTTATAACATCCCGAATATTTAAATCGGATAACAGTATTTATCCATAGCGGACATCATCTGGCGCTACAAACTGGTACAAATCCAAAGAATTTCGACTTACAACTATCCAGTTGAAAATCAGGATGTAAATCTTAAACATGGATTTTCTGTTCAACTAATTATTCAGCTCCAAATATGACCTTGCAACACGACTCAACATTGCCATTTTTGATTCATAAATTTATAATGATTTTACATTGATGTTGTTTCTATAATCCGACACAATTTATCATTAAATTTTAGGAGGCCGTCTATTAAACGGGGCAAATACGACCGTTTCTAAATAAAGTGGACAAAATTACACTATCCATCCAACAACAATCAATATAATGTGAGCATTTAACATAAATCGTGACCACCATTACAAAATTGCTGATTCACATTTTCGCCATCATACGAATTACTGTTTTGCCGCATAGTTCTATCCAAACGGGACACATAACTACAAATATAACAATATTAGAATATTTAATACATTTGTAATAAATAAATTATTAAAACTCACTTCTGTTATATTTGCTTCTGTGCTAGACATCATCATTTGTTGTAATTTTCCTGTAACCAAAATGAAAGTGACGTTTCTTATTGAGAGAGCCAATTGAGAGGAAATTTTAGTTGTACACTGCGAAAATTTTATAGTCGATTTTAATTTTTTTTGGAAAACTACTAGCGCTATCTATTATTTGCCATTTAAACAATTTTACCACTCCTATTTTGATTAAAAATTTCAAATATTCGAGTCGAAATAAATTCATATAAAAATGGAGTTATGTCGCTTCTGTATATATTCTGTGACATTACACTAGGCCCACCCGAACAAAATCGGAATGATTTGACAGATTTTGTTTTGATAATTGGCTTGTGACAATTGCCATCTCCTATTTACAGAAACCAGGCAAAACAATATCTTTAAATTCACATGGTTATTCTTCCTAGAATTCCACCCATTTAACCCAAATCTAGATGTTGCGTATTTCCAGCCCTGTTACGACTGTGTGATCGTAACCATAATTTTCTTTGTTTTATATTCCTCTCGTGTTGTTAATCGGTTGGGTTTGTGTCTTTGCTTTGATTTTTGCGGTTGCTTGTTGGTGTCTGAACGCACTTCGTGTGAGTTTGGGTTTGCGTGCCTTTTGTGGGATGGCGCGTCGGCGGCAAAAATGATGGAGAGCGAGACCAATGTGCCTCGGGTGTGTGTGCGAAGTAATACACTCTGGAAGATTTTTATTTTGTTATATGTTTCTCGTTTGTTTCAATGTAAATTGATGCAAACTAAGGACAGAGAAGAAAAAAGATTTTTCTAGAGTGTTTGTCGTTATGTGGTGCGAGAAGTTTTTTTAGGCTAGTTGTGGTTTTTTGAATCAAAAGTTTTTTTTTTTGAATTTTGATTTAAAAATAAAGTCAACTTTTATTCACTAAGTAGAGTTTTTTGGAATTCAGTATTATAAAAAAAGAATTATATTTTGTGAATAATAATCTACAGTTGACTTATTAAATTGCTCATTTTATATAAAACGGAAAATAAATAAATTAGAGTTGAGTTTTGATTTTGATTGTAAATAAAACACGTCGAGTCTAGTTTTTTGGTTTATAAGAGGCTCGTGTTTGTATTGTATAAAAAAAAGTATTGTATAACAGCAGAAAAAATTCGATTATAAAGAAAAATTATAATAATTTTTTGTTTGATAAATACATATTATAAACTTATCACCAAATATTTTTTTATTGGTGTGTAAAGTTCAGAAGTGGGTAGAGAAAATTGTGTGCGTGGTGAAAAATTAAGTTATCTTTAACATATTTTTGTGCAAATATTCGAATTTGAGTAAAACGAGTTGCGACGAATTTTCGGTGCGTTATCGGCGGATGAAATGGGCGATACCACCAGGTAGCTTAACCAGTACGACAGTATATGGTGTTGCGCAGAATTTTTCAACGCGGCTACTCAACCTTTTAGTTGCGTATCGGGGAAAGGCCCCGCAACGTACGGGTAGCCAACCGGTTGCCCATCCCGTGATATTTTGGTATCGGTGAAAGCCACCGCAACGGTCCGGGGTGGCGACCCTGTGGCATGACGGCCACACAAGGCCGCAACGGTATTTTTTGTTGTTGTAATTAAGATACGATATTTTCTTATTTTTTTTTATTTCTTTTATTTCTCATATATTTTAAATTTTTTTTAAATTTAAAAAAAATTGTATTGTAATCGAGCGCCGCATAGCGGGTGTATGTTTTGCGCTCGGTGTTTTCAAGCATATTTTTTGTTGTTGTTTTGATTTCATTTATTTTTTTTATGAATTGCTAAATTTCTTCAGTTTAGGTATGATGGGGGGGGGGGACTTCTCTTTCTCCGTGTCGGCGTGATGTTAGCGGTCCCTTGGTGCCCGCATCCGATTACGGAACTGGCGCTTGCGCCGTTTGAGTTCGGACGGATGCGTGCACCAAGGCACCCCTCTTTCCGTTATAATTATTTTTTTTTTGGGATTGTTCGTTCCTCAAGTTCCGGCCGATGAATTTCGGCGGAACAATCGGGTTATTATTATTTTTTTATTTACGTTTATATTTTTTTTTTCAAGTTTCTGTACACGCTGTATGCCAAAATACCCGCAAGCCTCAAACCCCACTACCCATAGCACTTCTCCTTGAGTTGTAGCCAGCAAAGGATCACCCTGTGAGGGCTCTATTTGGTATTAGTGAAATCTGCAGGATGGCAGTAGCCATCCTGTAACATCCCTTAAAATTATCTTAGCGGGAAATCTCGACTAATGAAATAGTGGACCTGGTAGTCGCGAGCCAGGTTTGCCCAAGAATAAGTTGCATAATTTTCTCGGGATTTGGAAAATGTGGATCGTCGCATTTGATAGATCGCTTGTTATACATTTGGATAAGTTTTATTGAGCTTCTTAAGAAAATGAGATTTGAAGACTTATCAATCACTACTCGTAAAAAATGACCAGAATTCAAGTTATTCCTGATAGAAGCATAGCAGCAGTTGAGTCGGACAGTTCAGAGTATTCTAGTCATATGAGCCTCCACGATACAGATTCCGCAACATATAACATGAAAAGTAATTTATGTGATGACGATGATGAAGTGGTGTCTTCTAATATGACTGTAACGGAAACAAGAAATACATTTTTACTTCAATAACAATACTCAGGAACTTCGTTTTCTAACGAGAAACAATACACAGGACAACTGAAATCGATCCTCGATGATGGTTTTGAAGGTGAATTTTATCGACCGAGAAATAAAAAAGATTTCCATGGGCTTATTTATGTGGTTGAATTTGGTTGCCAGACATACAGATCAGTGCTGAGTTCGACTTTGGACAAGTGGTTGGTTAGCTCAATTCACTTTTTTGTATTTTTTAATTATATTTTGTGTTTCTATAATTTAACGAATTTATTTTCATTAAATATGTGATATTTTTTATTTTGTAATAAAAAACTGGATTTTCTGGAATAGAAACAAACAAAAAAAAAGGAAGGGTTCGGTCGGAGTCTAACTCTATAAGCATTTGTGTTGCCTATAAAGAACTAATACACCACCCACACAAACCCTCATCCACCAAATCCCAAATTCCCACAATAAATCCAAAACACCTCATCCCACCCCTCCACAATTTCTACCACCCTCACAACCACACCACCCACACAAACCCACACCCACACAAGATATATTTTTATTCCACACTCATATGCTCTACAACCTAAACACAAACATTTCCTAATCAATAGGGCTCTATCACATAAATTGCTTGACTTTTAGCGAATAAATTAAGTTTATATCTCCATCCGTTCTCAAGTTATCATGGACACAGACAAACGGCAAACCGAAACCATATAGCATTTGTTTAACAAAAATGCTTAAAAATCAATGACTGTTTCTTTTCACCACAATGGCGGAGCCAATAAAAACAGTGAAGTTTTATGAAAAAAAAAAATCTGTCATTGAATTTTTATTAGATCAAACTAACGTAGGAAGGATAGAATAAACCAATACCTATGGCCATATATTACATATTTTGAAATTTTAAAACGAGTTTCTCTTTAACCAAAGAGTATCTAATGTGATAAAGAGTAACGAAACAGAGGAAACATTTTCAACAAATAATGCATGGGTTGTGTGCTAATATTCGATACAAATAAAATAAAAAAATATTGTGTAAATGTTTGTGTCACCCATTTAAATTGCATAACCCACGTAATTTTGATGACAATTTTTCCTCTGTTTCGCTACTCTTTATAACATTAGATACTCCTTGCTTTAACACAATCTACTTGCAAACTTAAAACTTTTAACTCGTATTGACCCTATTTTACGGTAATTGAAATAGAATAAAAAAATTTGTCGGATACTGATATTTTTTTTGATTATCCTAACTAAGCTCATATTGTATCCCTTTTCCGGCCTGCGATCACAATTGTGTACGTTACGACAGAGTAACATGAAAAAACAAAAGCCATTACAACCTATGGTTATTTACATACACATTTATGTACGGTGGACTTAAATTTAAGAAAAAAAAAATTTGTCTGACCGGAAAAGGGATGTTACCATAGTTAGGAGTTTATGCAGGGTATCTTTGCCTGTTTTAAGCAAAAAGAACTCCCCAGCTATCGGTGATTATATTGTAAAACCGTTCCACTATTAAAAATAATAAGGTTCCTTCCAATTGTTTGGCTTATGTTACATAACTAGTTGTGGTTACTAATTGAACCCAATAGCGCCGTTACGTGTAACTAACTATCCTATCATTCGACCGAAAATGCAACACGCTGTTCAAGTGGTTTAAATCCTTTGACAGATAAATAAATATATCGTCGATGTTATGCAACAGTGACACAACTTAAAATTTTTAATTTTTCAGTAAAGTGATTTGAAAAAATCACTCAAAATTGTTTGTAAAAACGGCGTTTTTCAAAAGTAAATAAAAATACAGTCTGATTAGTAAAATATTTTTTTCTGTTCCTACATCCTTTATCGGATCTTAAATTTTATAATTCTTTAATTTTTTGCAAATGTTTTTAGGATAGTTTCCAATATATTAAAATGTCAATTTCTTTTGCGAATTGAGTGATTTTTATATGGAATTTTACCTGTTTTGATACTAAATAATAAAAATATGAATTATTGGGTCTCGTTTGATTCGAATATCTTAGAAATGAGTGAAATTTGAGTTGTGTCACTATTGCACCAAACCGACGATATTTAGAATTTTTCGAAACTAAATTAATAAAATTTTGTAGCTTTTGAGTTATCCACTTTCCATCAAATCTACTATGGTCACGGATAAGTCATTATCCTAGGTAAGCCCAGACTTGCCTCAAAGTCTGATGCCACCCAAAAGCTGTAGTTTTGGAAATTTCGGATTTTCTGGTATATTATACCACATTACACCCCCGTATTCCCTTCAGATTAGCCCCAAATTTCACCTGATACCGTAGTTGGAGGGCACACTGTAAACTAACTTATTATGGTATTCTCAAATATTCTAGGATAACAAAAAAAAATCATTGAGTTATAAGTTGTCCTAAAGTCTAAAGTCCAGGATCTGTCCAAGTAAAATATAAAGTTTGTCATTAAAATTTGGGGCTGATTACGATACTACCGATGAAATTTTTTTTTTGTTTTTAATCCATGCCATCTGTTTTGGTGCCGAAGGACTCCCTGCTATATCACGGTTCATTTTTCCCGTCCTACTTTACGCAGTTATGCCAGATCGAAGACGTACGGCTATAGGACCGATTTTAAGTTACCATCTGCCCATTGCATAGCTCCATACCAGTCTATAGTACTGGACATGGAAGATGAATTTTACACGGTTATGAATTTTACACGCCATTAGGGGATCGTAGTTATGTTCCTTTTTATCACAGATCGTAATCTGTTGATGAAAATTTCTTTTTGCATCCTGCCTCCCGATCCAAATGCCAAAGTGTTAATCACTGTGCCATTTGGTTGGTGAATTTTTTATTAAAATGATGCCAATTGGACATAACTAAGTTTTATTCTATCATGGAACCCTACCAAATTCTGATCCACGTTACATCGAGATATTTTTTATAAGAAAATAAAGAGATACAAATAGTCACACAACAAATTTCAAGGCAGTCATTAACCCTTTATCGTAATTAATTTAGAGAAACAAATATTATTAAAAATGATTAATATAATTTACAAATTTTTAATTTATTTAGTGTAGTAAAAAAAATTAGATAAAGCTATCAACACGTTTTCATTAACAGAAGCACACCAACAGCAACAACACCAAATCTATATACATATATAAAGAAACAAGACGATAACTTATAAAAATAAAACTATGTATTGAAAAATTGGTCGTCTGTCCAAAGTGTGGATAATTATGGATAATCACCGCAATCAATCAACAAGGATAAAATATTTGTAATTTTTCATAGTTCTGTTATTTCCTACCTCATACAATCGTAGTTATGACAGAGCGCCTTGGAGTGATTAATATATCGCATCTAAACATATAATAATATAAAACACTTCGATCATAAATCAAGATATATACCATACTTAACTAAAAAACAATCTCAATGATCGTCAACAGGTGAAATTCATTTACAAAAAAAAAATCTCATCAAAATAAGATAAAAATGCAGCAGCGCAGAAAAAATTCCTCTTCATAGATTCATTATTGTGTGTGTGTGTGTATCTACTACACATATTCGTATGATGTACCTTGAAGGACAGCTTTTTGCTTTCTTCATCAGTCACAACATATATAATATCAAATTAGTTTTAGGACATTGAACTAATTTTTTTGTGTTTAAAAAGACATTTTTTTTACTTTAATGGAATGCTTTTGAAGTTGCACTCAACGATTTATTGCACACAAAACCGATCTTTGGGGTTTTCAAAATAATTTCTAAACCTTACGATTTCTGGAATGTAATTGAAGATAACCGACTACAGCATATCGAATGAATGAAGTAATATTCTCGATTTCTTAATAAAATCCAATCCGTTAGAACTTATAGATACCTGCATTGGAAAATTTCTGCCGGTTTAGCCGGACATATTTGGTTTGGTGTTTGGTCATTATGCTGCAAATAGACCATAAGTAGACCTTATGATTTTTTACAAGAGCAGCTTTACGAACATTGAGCACATTACCCGTCATGACCACAAAAAGGTGAATGTAAACGAGTGAGTTATTATCATTTCTAAATTATCATGATAAATTTGTATAAAAAGATTTGGCCATGAGTACAAGAATTGAATGTTTCAATTAAACGCTGCTTCATACCTTTAGAGATGAAATGCTTAGTACACTGGCAGTCATTTGAGCAAAACCTGAAAATCCAATCGAAATGATTGCAAAAGTGATCGGAAAATCGAAACTTGAATATGGCGATCGGATAACAGTAGAGTCCATGTGGAACGCAGAATTGTTTGGTTGATACTAGAGTTTATTGTTAAATTAATACCAAATTCATTCCTCATGCGAGAGCTTATGCTTAAAATATTTGCATATTTTATGTAAATTATGCTAATTTTTTATTATTTGTCGGAATAATTTGTGCAGGTAAATATTTTGCGAACTGAGGCCGGCTCAGATACACTTTTTACCTTAGTATGCCAAAAAATATTATTTAAAGACAATTTATATGTAAATTCTTTCCCCAATCCACTATTCCCGGAGAATTACCAGCATAGGGCCTCTGGAGGAGTAAACATAACTTATGTGATGTTCTTTTGACGCGAAAAATCAATGTACTTTTGATGTACATTAAAAAAATTGACGTTTCATTGTTCTTTTGACCAAAAATATTAATGTTTTTTTGATGTACATCAATTTTTGGAAATCGCAATTTTTTCGTAAATTTTATCCCTCCGTATCCCTATAGGTACTAATACCGACAAATTTGAAATGACAATTTGCCGTTTATATTTGTTTTTCGTTGGCTTTTCCTTTTTTTGGTGCCATTCATTTTATTTTTGCATTATTTTGCATTGTGTTTTGCATTGTTTTGTAGGACTAGAAGTATTTATCAGTAATTTAAAATAAACTGAATAACATTAAAAAAATAAAGTGCGACTCAGCGATTTAAAAATCAACATTAAAAAGATGGAAGAATTATTCGTGGCATGTTTATCATCATCATCATCATCATCCTCTTCGTCATCAACATTCAAGAATAGATATTTGATTTGATCTTCCTCAGAAGATGACGAATTTTTGGAAATGCGGGCTCAACTGTTTACAAGAGCTAAAGTGGTGCGAGTTGAAAATTTTGTTAAAAACGTAATTAATAACTATTCCGAAAATGAAGAAAGTTTTATAAACACTTTTATCATTATTTTGTGTACTATATGATTATTTTCATTAATATGTATGCTGTGTTTATTTATGGTACTGTTCCGTCGGAATTTTCGCCTGTCGAGAAAAACAGCGTACGAATTAATAAAGAAATTTGAAAATTCCCAATATTATAAAACAAAGGCAAATGGCGGAAGAGAAGCTATTTCAGCAGGAGCGCAATGCCTAGCTTTTCTATGCTAGATATATAAACTAATTGCCCATTTAACTAAAATTTTTAAATTACGTTAAGGTTTGTGGGGAACAAAGAAACTTATCGCGAAGTATCAAATTTATTCAATATTACAACGTCAAGCTCATAAACATTTCTCAAAAATTGAAAAATCCATTGCTTTTGAACAAGTTTGGTGTTGTAAACATATTTAATTTTTGGAAAGATTATTTATTTTGTATAATTCCAGCTCGCCGGGTTCCCTAATATCCTGCATAGATGGCTGTTATATTTACATAAGAAAGCCTACACGAAAAATTCGGTCAACTTACGTGAATCGACATGGGTTAGTATCACTTACGTTGCAAGCAATTTGCGATGCAAATAAGAAATTTCTTAACGTGTTTATCGGTTCTCCTAGTAAGATACACGATTCAAGGGTATTTCGCTTGTCTTGAAGATGATTGTTCTGTATTATTGGTTTTGATACTGGTTGGCGTACAACTTTTGTTGTCAACAATGTGGCATTTGGCCCTTTTCTAGTATGAACCCCCTCTTCTATCGTGAAATATGGCGATTTTACTTATTTCCTCTTCATATCCCGTTTCGGAAAAAATATTTTCATATGCCTTTTCAGTCCTTTTCATTGTACACCGAAATGTTGCTTCTACTTGTAGCGGTCTCCAATTACTTTTAAAAAAATTTTAAATCGTTTCGTCAAGAAACTTCCACATATTCTTCTTATTTTTAAATCTTTTTACTGGGCTTACGTCTTGAGAATGCTCTGAAACAAAATTTAATAAAAATTTCGTTTCACCATATGACCATTTTCTGTTGCTGCAGCCACCTAAACGGAGCATAGTTTTAATTCTTATAAATTAGAAATATTATTTTAATTGTTTATATTCAAACTTGGAACTATTTGTTGCAATGGTTCTTTATGTTCAATTGATGATTCAGTTTTTGCTTCACTGTATAGAATTGATGTCGAGGGCTTCTGCAACCATTTCGGACTCATTTCGATTTTAAATTATGATTCGACTTACATTGTATTTCATGCAAAATAATTAATATTTATAGAAATTTCGATAGAAACATGTAATATTAAAATTAAAAAATTTCATACATATACTGCAATTATTTATTTTTAAATTAAAATAATCCGCTACTTCTTTGTAAAGCCCCCTCATTAATTGACCATCTAAAAATTGTTTTAATTAATTGTTTAATTTTAAATTTTAATAATAATTTTGGCTTACTATTTGGGTTATGTAGGAGCACCTGGCCATCTTCTACCATAACATAATTATTACTATCCAATAAAATTTTATAGTTTTTTAAAATATCCATAGTTGGTATTTTTTGATTGTGACAGCTTTGGCGAAATAAGTGACTAGAAATGAAATGAACAACTTTGATGATGAACAAAATCAATAAAAAAAAATTACCCACACAATCAAAAAACGTCAATTTTCTATTCATGCTCTTTTCACACAATAAAATTTATTTTTTTTTTAAATCTAAAGAACATCACATTAGGTAATAATTTATCGTTTGGAAAACTTTTCAAATCCAAATTCTACCACACCACACGAACAAACTGTGTTGAAAACAAATTTTTGTTTATCAGTGGTTACTTATAAATTCATGCGAAGTATTAGTATTTCTCGGAATATTGTTCATTTGTTCAAAGAAATTTTTTATAACAAATGATTTTTTTAAATTTTATTTTAAAGTATTCTTTCTTGGTTCTGTTGATTTTGCTAACTATTGGTAAGGGAATTTTACAGTACTAGGAAGCCATTGCGAACTCCTGATTTTTGGACCAAGCCAAACCATTTATATTGAAAATAGCAACACATTTCATTTTTTCTGTATGTAATATATATTTAGGCCCCTAAATTTCCGCGTAGCTTATGGTTAAAGTGTTTGGCCATGGATAAAGTTTTTAAAATGTGTTTTTTTATTATTATCTTAACAATCTGTCCTGGGACCGAAACTCTCCAAACTTTTCCTCGTTTCACATTTCCCGCCCCTTACTTTTACGCTGTTGCCCTACTATAGGTTCGTTTTTTGTAGAACCATATGCACATTGCATAGCTCTCTATGCCACAAGTTTTGCACTTGAGTTTCTGCACTCAGACCGGGGGTAATATATATGTACCATCGTTTTGCATCCTCCTCTTTCGAGATACGATTGAACCCGGTACCTCCCGATCGAAACGCCAAAGCTTTATCCACGGGATCTCTTTCCGTATGCAGTGGCATTCACAGATGTTTCTCGAATTGGGAGTAGGTTAGGTTAGGTTAGGTTAGAGTGGCTGCTATCGCACACTTAGGCCAGTAGTGGCCCATTGTGATACCACAGGATCCTATCTCCCCTTTACTCCCGTTGAAACCATCCAGAGCTACTTATGTAGCGTAAAAGATCTCGCACTCTACAGCCCGCGAGTTCCGAAAGGCTGTCCATGCTGTACACACCTAAGTACTTATGTCTTCTGCCTGATAGTCCCGGACACGAGCATAGGAAGTGATCCAACGTCTCCTCCTCCTCTTCGTCCAAACAGCTTCTACAGAAGTCATTAGTCTGTAGACCCATCCTTCTTGCATGTTCCCCAAAAAGGCAGTGTCCTGTCAGTATCCCTACGACCAATCCTAACTCCCGTTTTCCTAGAGATACTAGTACCTTGGAGCGCCGCAGGTCCAGTTTTGGCCAAACCTGTTTTGCCACCCTGCACGTGAGAGAGTTGGTCCACCTCTCATTTGTCAAGGCAATTGCCTGCTTACTGAGCGCCAATTCGAGTGCTGCTATAGGCCTCCCCAGACCCGCCCTTCCTGGCTGTATCTGGAGAGTCGTGCCGTACCTAGCTAGTTCGTCCGCCCTGCAGTTTCCCGTGACGTCCGAGTGACCAGGGACCCAGATTATCTGGATGCTGAAATACTCGCTCATCTCGTTAAGAGATGATCGGCAATCCAGCGCCACCCGTGACTTCAGACAAACCGCCTCCAGCGACCTGACCGCCGCTTGACTGTCCACATAAATAGCGATATCCCTCACGGATACCACATTATGCTTCAACCATGTCACGACTTCGCCTATCGCCACCACTTCAGCCTGGTACACGCTGCAGTAGTCAGGGAGACGAACGGAAATATTAACGTTAAGCTTCTCACAGAAGACTCCGGCTCCTACCTTACCGTCTAGCTTAGAGCCGTCCGTGAAAAATTGCAGTGCCTCGTTTTCCAGTATTGATCCGTTCCTCCAAGATTCTCTCGAAGGACAGATGGTCCGGAAACCCTTATTGAAGCACAACGTTGGCTTAATATAATCTAGATTCGCCAGTTCTTCCCTTAGCGATCTAGTTATCGTCGAGTGTCCCGCTTGAAGACACTTCCACTGAGAGACAGCCGAGAGTCTCGTAGCCACATTGGCTGCCATCTGCTTACCAAAAAATTCGATTGGAATAAGATGGAACATAACCTCTAAAGAGCGTGTAGGTGTTGTCCTAGGCGCCCCGCTTATAAGCCTACAGGCCGTTCTTTGCACCTTCTCCAACATCTTTATATAGGTTACCTTTTCCAGAGCTGGCCACCACGCGCCCACCCCGTACATCAGCACAGGCCTTACCACTGCGGTATAGAGCCAGTGTACCAGCTCTGGTTTCAAACCCCATTTCTTCCCTATGGCGTTCCTACACGAGTAAATGGCTACATTAGCCTTATTCACCCTTTCCACAATGTTAGGCTTCCAGCTGAGCTTACTATCCAAGATTATGCCCAGAAATCTTGCTCTGTCAGTAAAAGCCAGCCTACTGCCGTTCACGGTAGGAGGGCTAACTACCGGAATTTTATACTTCTTAGTAAATAGTACCAGCTCAGTCTTGGAAGGGTTGATCCCTAATCCACATTTGCTGGCCCATTTCGTAACGATCAGGAGCGCATTCTGCATAACGTCCCTAATCGTACCCAGATATTTGCGAGAGACAGCCAACGCTACATCATCTGCATATGCTACAACCCCTATCCCCTCTCTCTCCAGTTCCAACAGCAAACCATTCATCACCACACTCCAAAGAAAGGGGGACATTACACCTCCTTGAGGAGTTCCTCTAACCACCCGCCTTCTAATGGTGGCCTCCCCCAGTTCCGAAGTAATAATCCTGCTTACCAGCATCTGATTTATCAGCCTTATTATGGGGTAATCCACGTTCAAAGGTAGCAGTCCTTCGATGATCGCCTCCGTTTTTACATTATTTAAGGCACCCTCAATGTCGAGAAATTCTACCATACAGAACTCTTGCGAGTAGATTGACTTCTCAATCATGCGTACCAGATCATGCAGAGCTGTATCTACCGACCTACCCTTACAGTACGCATGCTGTGACGTTGCCCAATTCCTGGGCTCAATTTTTGATCGAGTACCTACATCTCCCAACCTTTCCATGGTTTTCAACAGAAAGGATGATAGAGTTATAGGTCTCAGGTCCTTTGGATAGGCATGTGAGCTTTTTCCCGATTTCGGGATAAAGACCACTCTGACCTCCATCCATTTCCTAGGAATATAAGCTAGTCTCAGACACCCTCTGAGGATACCCTCCAGCCAGGGGAGGATGACTGCCGAATTCCTTTGGATCTCTGTTGGTATAATCCGACCCGGGCCCGCCGATTTATACGGCTTAAAGCCGTTCAGCGCCCACCGGATTCGCTCCATGTCCAAGATGCCCTCCATCTCTAATGAAGGTGTTGCTCGAGGAGCTCCAGGCTCCATCGAGTCTTCAAAGCTTCCCGGAAAATGGGTCTCGATAAGGAGCTCCAATGATTCCGCACTTGTTGTTGTCCATGACCCGTCTGGTCTAATTAAATAACTAGGACTGGTTGGGTTAGTAGCTAGAATTTTTCTAAGGCGAGAAGTCTCAGAGACCTCCTCCATCCTACAACAGAAGAGTCTCCAGGACCCCCTTTGTGCCTTCTTCAACTCTTTTTTGTACTTTTTTAGGTCCTCCTTATAGGAGTCCCAATCCCTAACCTCCCTTGTGCTCTTAGCTTTGTTAAAAGCTGTCCTACACACTCTCCGATACGTTCCCAACTCTTTGGTCCACCATATCGGTTTCTGCCTGCCCCTAGGCTTTATCAGGGGGCACGCAGCATTAAATGAAAGATTGCACGCTCTTGTGACAATATCCACCATGCAGTCTAATTCTTCTACCGTCGCCGGAGGTCCCGGGACCTCCAGCGGCAATAGTTCCTCCAACACTTCCCTATATTTGTTCCAGTTTGTCCTTCTGGGATTCCTGAAGGCTTTCCGGGCTACAGGTTTAATTTCGAGGTTATATATTACATATCGATGATCAGAAAATGAGTGCTCCTTCGCCACTCTCCACCCTCTGATCATATGAAAAATCGTTTCCGACGCAAAGGTTACATCTAGAACCTCCTGTCGATTTTTAACAATGAATGTCGGTTCTCGTCCAATATTGCAAACTAAAAGGTTGGTATTTAATAAATAATCAAAAAATAACTCACCCCTCTCATTGATGTCTGTGCTTCCCCATATGGTGTGATGTGCGTTTGCATCACATCCGAGTATAACACCTACCCTTCTGTGATCAGCTTCCCGGATTAATTCCCCCAGGTTATCCGGTGGAATCCCCTTTTCCCGATCCATATAGGCTGAGGCCAGCCATAATTTTTCACAGCCGGCCTCAACACTCACTGCCGTAACATCACCACTACTAAATTGAGGAAGAAGAAAAATATTCAAATTATTTTTCGCTAAAATACAGGATCTGATCTTGTCAGAGTTGCTTGAGTATAGTAATTTATACCCTTTCATTCTGAGGCCACAAATCCTGTTATTGCTAATCCAAGGTTCTTGGATTAACACCAAGTCGTCATCAGACTTAGCCAGTCTGAGCACGAGAGCTGCCGAGGCAGCCTTCGTGTGATGTAGGTTTATTTGTACAATGCTAAACATTGTATTCAACCTTACTCACCTCTACCTGCACCCCCTGCATCGGGATAGTGCCATCTGGCTCGTTGTTCCGGCCGCTATCCTCCTCTCGCCGAGAGCCCGACAGCATGTCCCCATCAGACTCCAGTGAGAGGAGGCTACCTCCAGTTGCGATTTTTCCTGCGTCCGAAGCACTTTCCCGGCCGTCCTCAGCCCGTTTGACCATCTCCTGCTGAGCCCGTTCACCGTCACTCCCAGGCTGGTCTTTCGTAGTCTCCTCGGCCTCATCTTTTTTATATATTTTTAGGGTGATCGACCCGAACCCGAAGTTGATCACCCCTTTTAGTTTTGCGAGGGAAGCCAGGGACTCTTTACTGATCAGCATGATTGCCAATCTAAAGCCTCCCTTAGCCTCCTCTCGCTTTACAATCCTCCAGTCTTCGGTCTGAAGATCGGGATTGCTGGCCCGGATGATCTCGAGGATCTCTTCCGGCTTATCCGGCTCGGTTGGCAGCCATACACGTGCCCTCGGCCTGCTCGGGATTTCCTCCCTGCAGACTGCCTCAAGCCGCGCACCCTGCCATACCTCGCCTACTTCGGCCACTGCTCTTTTGTACAGGTCAGCCGATCTCTGGTCTGAGCACGCAGTCAACTTCACGCGCCCCTGGTACCATCCCGCATCTCTGTAGGATGGAGGGGATCCCGGATTCTCTCTCAGGATCCTTAGAAAAATGGAGTTTAGTGCATTATGCGCTACCCTCCACTTCTCTGACGTGATGCTCCCATCTTCTTGACTTCTGTCAATGACGGCTAGCACCAGCACGTGCTCCTTTAGGATCTCACTGAATAGCTTCAGTTTCCGATCCCTAGGAGCACCCGACGTCTTGTCCGCTTGCACCTTCGCCCGCTTACTGTCACCCGGTTCTAACTCATCCTGGGACCTCTGTCTTTTAGACACAAGGGCCCTTTCCGAGCTACCACGGCTGACAGTTTCTTTAGCCCATGCTACAGACTTACGCTGTTCGACTGTAAGCTGCCCCTCAGGGGTCGCAGCCAGTCTTTCCAAAATTCTGAACGCCGACCGTCTCCCCCTGTATCGACGCTTCGAAGGAGGGATCTCCTTCACTCCCCCCCTATCTCCTTTGACGGATCCGCTTCCACCTGGCTTCGATGCCAAAGTGTCGCTTACCCTTGCTCCTGATGATGTAGCTCCACCTTCACGGTTAGAGTTACTCTCTTCCTCCGGTTTTTGAAGGGTGCCGGCCCCTTTATTTTGTTTTTTCCTTCTATTTTCCATGTTTTTCCCACGAGTGTCGGAGAAATATAAGTCGACCTGCGCAGAGATCCGTGTACGCAGGCAAGGCTAAATACAACTGGAGGTCGCCAGGTATCCAGAGGGCTCCGTTCACGACTGGGCTTTGTTAAATGGGCCCCCAGTCTAGCCGATTATCAGCACGGGTCGCGTAACACCTTAATCCAGCCCATTGGCTCACCGAGCACCCCGTCCCCCGTGCCCCCGTCCTCCTCCCGCATTCACTCCCTCATCCACCATTCATATGGATATCCCAAGCCAATGGGACCCATTTCATTCATGAGATACCCGTTTATAGGGTTCCCCTTTCACTACCTGGAGGCTCGGGACCACAAGGGGACGGACGCCCAGTTCACCGTGGTTGTGGTCGATGGTTTTAAGGCGCCATCAGTTCGCCTTTCCCTACTGGGTATCCTAGGCACTCAGAATTTAGTGAACGGAGGTTAACCACTCCCCCGTTCTCTGAGACTCTCCTCCCAGCAGAGCTGCGGTTGGGGACGGCTTATTTAATTCACCGCTAACCTACCTATCGATAGGCCGTTCACTATCCACCACCTGTGACCCCCCCCGATAGCTGCAGCTCGCCACGGGAATTGGGAGTAAGTTCAACAAAAATATAGCAAATAATTTTAGTTATTATTGGTGCGAAGAGAAGGGGGTCTAACAAAAATAATAAATAATAATAATAATAAATTGCTATCCTGACAAGAACTCAAAATACCTTAAAAACTTCCTAGTTCAGCAAGTTTCTTGTTGAGCTGAATATTTTTATTATTCATTAGGTAATACTAAGGATTCAATTAGGCATGGACAACAAAAATTTTAATTCAATTTCCATATATGTCTTCAACATCTTAGCAGTTGGTAAAATAGGCGTATTTCTCTTGCCTGAAGCAGTATAACCATTCAAGGTTATCAGTGCTTCATTTCTGGGTTTGCGTATAAAGATGACACCGTAAGCTTCGAACCAGCCTTTACGTTAGATATTGGTCAGGTACTTTTGAATTATGCTGATGGTTAACAGCTCGAGCACACTGTACGCCATAAGTAAAAAAGTTTTGGTGCCCGCCTCGTTGGTTTATGTGTATTTTGTCGCACTGCCCATTCTCAAACAAAAGCTTCCCATTAGCAACGAGATTACCTCTGAATTTTAAATTTTATGGTATTTGTTTGCGGAAAAGATCAGCCCCCACTTTTCTTTATAACTAAGAGATCCAAAAACATAACAAATTAATTATTAATTTCCTTAAAACATCAACACGAAATACTGATAAAGGAGAATACAGATTTATATTTGTATTGAGATTTCACGTATGAAGTTTATTTTCTGATGACTTTAATGGGGCTGATCAGGAGAGGAAAGGGCGTACATTTCTGGGTTGTTAATTTTTATAGAAAAGGGACGATCATGTCCTTATATAAAACAAGGTAATACCATTCAATTTACAAAAATTTATAATTCGCTCTATTACTGTAATCCCTATTTATCCAGTTTCTACCATTACGATCTGGGAATATATATATATATTAGATTCTTATTAGATAAGCTAATACCTTCAGTTGCTGCTTCCTATTGTATAGAAAAAAATAACCGTCACTTTATTATATAAGATCCGGGAAATTATTCAAATTGACTGTTAGAATTCCTTATTTCATTCCCATCGCATTCTTACAATATCATAGTATGTGTGAGTAAACGTCAAAAAAAAAACCAACAAATTTTTTGGATTTTATTTTTCATCCACAATCAAAAAATGAAAAGACAAAAAATGTAAACAAAGAAGCCATTTTGGATCAAAAAAGGATCAAGATTTTTGTGCCAGAGAAAATAGCATAAGAGGAATCAATAGAAAACGAATTTGAGCGCCCATATTTTTTCCTATAGTTTTAAGTGCATTTATGCCGTACACGTTCTTGTTGAACGTACTGTATGTTCTCCCAAAAAGCCTCTATCGGAATCAGGTCAGTCTACTAAGCTTGCCAGTTTTTTCAATTATTTTTCCAATGTTTAACAATCAGAAAGGTGTGTCTATTTCTAATGAGAAATCTGTTATAAGTTTAATATATTTCGATCACTTTCGATCATTTATTTATAAAAATGGCGTCTTGCTATATAGGGTGAAGAGCACAGTCCTGCTACCTACCTTAATCTAAAAGATATAAGATTGAATATTGAATATAAACAGGCCTGACTGGCTCGGTCGGTTTGATACAACATCAAATTTGGTATCATCCAGTGTATAAAACTGGCTTCAGTTAAATAAAGCGACAAATACCAAATATACATTACGCCACTTAGCATTTAAATTCCATTTATAACATCTATATATTATTTTATTCTACCTACAGCATTGAAGGCACGCGTAAGCAGCAAAAATTGTTATGGCAATTAATGATTAAGAGAAGAAGAATTCGAAACAGTATGGGTAGTTTGGGCATCAAGTTTTATTGCATATCAAGTACTTGACATATTAAAGGCATGATAATCAAGCCAACCAAAATTCTAGGAACACAAGTCACAACTTATTCAATAACTATTAAAAAATACCTTAAATTAATTAAAATAAAATTAACTTAATTTAATATTGCTGTTGTAGATAAACTGGAAAAATCATTACCATACGGTTGTTTTTATGTACTCGTAGTTTTCCCCATTTGAGTAATTTCGTAATCTCGATTGATTAAAATACGAATTATTGAAAGGTAGTTTTGAAAAATTTCTTCTCACATGTATTGCAGGAGCTGCCGCTACCATATCATTAAATATTTATTATTATTTTAATTAATCATGATTTTAAAGTTTTAATTGATTTATTTGTTTATAAATGCAGCTTACGAAATTCATAATTATATACGATAGTTTTAATTCTTAATGAGTTCATTTGTATCTATCAGCCTTATACTCGTATATAGTGATCTTGAATAATACATATATTAAAGTATAAAGCATATTATTTCGAATTACCATCGGAATTCTTAATCTAAGATCGAAATCATGTGATGGGAAATAATGGAATGTCAATAGTTATGTATTGAGCAACTATCTACCACACAGCTTAATTTTTTTTTTTTACCTTTTATTTGAACTTTCGACTTAAATTATTAATGAAATATAATTACCGGAATTATTGCGTAAGATTTTCTTTATATACAATATTTCATGTAGCCAATTCTAGATCGTACCTCCTTAGGTCAAATTAGACACATCTGCATAATGCATAGCCCCATGTCAGTCTACGTACTGACATAGATAATGAATTGATCCATGATTTCCAGGTAGTCCTTGCAATATATCGCTCATTTGCTGCAACAGTAATAGAACGAACTCAAAATACACTCATTTCAATCAAACGATTCCCAATAATTCATATTTTATTATTTTGCATCAAAATATACTCTTTTATGTAGTTATTTCTGGCAATTTAGGTAAAATTCCATATACAAAATCACTCAATATAAAACTTGTTTTACCCTGTCTAACGAGGGTAAACCAAATAAATGTTCATAAATTTATCAATTCCATTAAAGCGTACACTTGCCCAAACAAAATCAAAAACCCGCTCAGAATATCCGTTAGCCGTTTTAATATTTCTATTAATATTGTATACTATAAAATTTGAATTAGTGAAATAGCTTTCACATAATTTTCCCAAAACAGTTATAGATGCTCCACTATCCATTAACCCTTTACTTTTGCAAATGGTTTTTCATCTATTTCATCTGTTATAAAAGTTTCTGATATACGAGTATTACTTTTGATGTTCTTCAACTTCTGCCAGTACCTTTTAGTACGTAAAGAAGCGAAAATAGATTTATTTCTCACCTTTACTGTTGAAATAGAAGGACGAGCATTAGACAATTCTAGTGATTTTGAATTTTGATCAAATCTAAATTTATGTTCTCTTGTAAATTTGGTTTGGACGATAGTGGTTTGGTGCCATGTTTGAAATGTGTGGTGCCTGTTGCTGCCCTTCGTTCCGAGAAATTCTGGGTGCAGCTGTTTCATTCCTCGGTTTGCCATTTCCCGATGAACATTTTCGACAATTTGTTTTAAACACGCACCATCAGTACCACAGTTGAAACAAAAAAGTCGAAGAGATTTATTACACTGATAAAATTTATGGCCAAGATCGAAACAGTTCCAACATACTCGAATATTAGGATCGTTAGAATTAGAATTTTGTTGCAATTTATATTCATCAATTTGGTGATGCGTATTATAATTTAAATCAGAACTGGACGAATTTGGTACTGTAGCATTTGAAATATGTGTTTCTAAATCAGGTGAAGTCATTAATAAATCGTGTTCATTAATAAATTTGTTATAATTTTTCGATGTGTTGTCATAACTTTTATTATTACGCTTCCACATATCTTCTAACGCTACACATCTCCTAACCAAAATCACAATATTTTGAAATTCTTGATCTGCCAAATTATTTTGAAGGTCGATACGCATGTTATAATCTCAAAATTCGTAAAATATCTGCGTCCGTTATAGGTTTTCGAAATTGCACAGTTAAAACCAAGCTTTCATTATAAAACTCAATGAAAGATCCATTCGTTTTTTGATTTCTTGAATCAATAAATCGTCTTAAATCATCATGCGTACGTCTGTCTTGAAATCTGTCAATCAATGCGGCTTTCAATTGAATCCAAGTTGATGAAGGATTGCGTTCCTTTTAATAGAACACTAAATTCGTTACGCAAACTGTTCCTCTTAACTTGATTCGTTTGGGCAAGGTGCTAAACTCTAAAAATAAAACGGTCAATTGATATTCCAACAGCAGAACCATCAAATTCAATTTTCCAGCTGGAAAGTGTATGTTGATTATTACTAGATCCAAATGGTACTGATTTGGATATTGATTTATCTGATTTGGAAAAATTGGTTGTTGTTGAGTTTGAAAAATAGAATGAGGCTGACAGTTTTGTAAATAATGTAAATTTTGACCAGAAAAAGGATTGATAAAATTTTGATATGGATTGTTATTCGAATAAATTGGTAAATTAACAAATGGTAAAATTATTTATTTGGTTTGGTATATTGTCCGAATGAATATTTAAATTTTGGATTTGGAAATTTAAATCAATCATTGCAGGTGAGTTTGAAATATTGTTACCGCATTTTGATAATCAGTACTATCATTTTGAATGCTTAATTCTGGAATTGTAACGTTTTAGCAGAAGAAACCGACTCAACATCCAATACACACTCATCAGAAGAAGATAATTCGATAGTAGATATTGGAACCTGATCCTTGACGTTCCTAATAGATTCACTTAATAAAGACTGATTTTCCTCAACTAAACATTTTGATTTATATCGCTTGGTTTTATTTGATAAACGTATTAACCCATAAATTACATGCATTAACCGGGAATGCACCATCGAGGAACTCATATTAACCACATCTTGATTATTTAAATTAATAAATCATAGAAGCAACTCGTTTATTTTTTCGCTACATTTCCTGATCTCACGATCTGGATTTTTACAAGCCTGTCTGTGCGTCTTATGAGGTTGAAGAATGGGATTTTTAAATTCATTATCTACAGATGACTCTAATAAATTTAATTTATCAATAGGAGTGCCTCTTCTAAGTTTCGAACTTCGCACTCTACCAAAAATTCATAATAAATTAATGACTAGACGATCCATGGTGAATGAAATTTATTATTTAAACACACACACACACACACACACACACACACACACACACACACACACACACACACACACACACACACACACACACACACACACACACACACACACACACACACACACACACACACACACACACACACACACACACACACACACACACACACACACACACACACACACACACACACACACACACACACACACACACACACACACACACACACACACAAAATATATAGATAACTAGTGCGAGTCACGTCAGAAATCCCATTTTGCAAATTCCATTGTTTTCTTATTTTGTCGAGTAGTATTTGATTGTGCGTCTAACGGTAACATTTGTGCTTAATGTGCTTTGGGAGATAATGTGGGACTTCTGACGTGATTATCACACCAGAAATTCCATAGATCCGTTGAATGATTATGTATGCTTTGCTTTAAGTTTAATTGTGCAAAACTGTGCATGTTAAAACCAATTTAGATCTCCCCCAGAATTGGTCAGCATTTTTCCTAGACCGACTCTATCTGCCTACACTCAGAAAAAAAAAATATGATAAATACATGATTGCATTTGCCATAATATCATCATGGTATGATACAATTATTTAAATAATTTATTTTATCATACTATGATTGATTTTATCATACTATGATGTTCTTCATCATTTTTCTTGATCTTATTCATCATAAAATGATGATCACTCAAAAAAAAATTTTTTTTCAGTGATCATCATTGTTACGATGAAGAAGATCAAGAATATCATAGTATGATAAAATCAATCATTTAAATAATTGTATTTAATATGCCATGATGATATTATGGTAAATGCAATCATTTTTTCTGAGTGTATAGAGGAAATGTATCGCCAGGTGAAGGTACAAGATGTAGATTGTGACTTTCAAAGAATCTCGTGGCGTCATATCCCAGTAAGCGATTCGAACACGACCGACTGAAAACGGTAACATACGGTATCAGCGGTGCTCCGTTTTTAGCTATTCACATCCTCAATACTTGGAAGGGATTTTTATGTTGACGATATGTTAACTGGCTGGGAAGATTATGAGACAGCAACAATAATTTATCGCCAAATTTCACATTTATTAGCCGAAGAAGGTTTCAAAATTAGAAAATGGATATCCAATGATCAAATTTTATTGCAAACCATCCAGTCGTTGATCGAGGTACTGATGAGTCGTTTTCGCTCGACGATGATCCGACATACTACAAGATATTGGGCTTATCCGTTTCGAAATTGCTTCAGTTTCAAGGTTAGTTTACTTAAACATATTAAATTATTTAAAAGAAGTTTATTATCTGAGGCATCTAATGTAATTTCAAGAAGGGTAGAAACGTTAGATTTAAAATCATTCTCTTATAATGCAGAGCGTTATAATAATGTTCCAAATATGAAATTTTTTGTTATTCTGGGCTGGGATGTTCTATACATCACCATTTTCCGATAATTTATCGAAGTATACGTCTCTTTCATCTAGAATTATTTTGACTTCTGTTTCGTTTATGAATTATTTCTTCTCTATTGCTGTCACAACCTACTAGAATATATTTGAACAATACATATTTCACTTATTTTCGTTGTACAATCGAAAAACAATTACTTGGTGATAGAAACACAGTAGAAACATCACAATGTTGCAATCTAGCAGGCTGATAAATGATATAAAAATTGAAACAGATAAATTTTATCCCACAGAAACGAGAAATAAGCTTCGATAAATTATCAAAACATGGTGATGTTAGAACATCCCAGCCCTGGTTAATAGCCAGATAGTGTTTTTACATCTTTTACATCGAGGTGAGGTTACCAAGAGGTTGGAAGTTTGGTTTCGAACTAATGAAACATTGAATTCTTTATACTAAAAAAAAATTGAGTTTTCGTTGTTGTGCGTTTGGCGTTTAATTGGTTTTATACTTATAGCTGTTTTCGATTCCGCAAAAGTAAGTTTAAAAAATAATACAGATTACTATTTTTACAAAATGTTTACAAAATATATTATGTATTATTATTATAAATTATTATATTAAAAATATTATTTTTGTTGTAGATTGCCTTTTACAAATAAATATTAAAATGGAACAGAGTACCAAAAAACTATACTCGCCAAGATATAAGTGCGACATACTTTTTAATATTTTCGAAAAATTTATTATATATTATGTTACAGGGACATTAGAGGTAACATAATAAAGTACAATATATTTTCTAAAATTAATTTAAATTTGGTTATACACTTTATATTTGTCTTATTACAGAAAATGATATAACCACAGTCACTAGTATACACTGAAAGCGGGGAAATGCTACCCTGAGTGGGAACTTTTTGATGAGCTTCACAATTTTTTAAAAATGAAATATGGTCTGCATCCGTCCTATATAATAGATGATGATGACGAGGATACCAAAGAGGCAGGGCCGTCCACAAGTTCGGGCAGTGTGCGCAGTATTTCCACGCCGGACGTACTAGACCTAACCTCGGAATCGGATGAATATGAACCAGTTCGGAAAAAAATTAACGAAACGATGCTTTAGTGAATTATATTAGAGAAACGTCTGTTGAAGTCGTCAATAGCGTCAAACGAATTGAACGAATTATGAGATTCGTTACAAAACGAATGTTCCCCAACGAAGAGCTATCAGAGTCTGATTGAAAACTTTAATCTGATCAATATCTGCTTCTTGCCTTGAGGAGAAAATATCCATGGCAAACCCTGGCGGCTTTCTCCAGTGTCTGTTCTCCATGTTAGGGGCGGCTGTAAAAAAACCTGGCAGTAGGTATAAAATGCTAAGGGAAGGAACCAAGAACTAAATATTCGATGGAGTCAACCAACCAAAACAAAGATACGGTGCAGAGGATCGGATGCCCAGTACGTCGAGATCTATAGCGACCACAATGATGTAGTGATTCAAAGCTTAGTTACTACACCATATACAGCTACAAGCAATATCACTGAAGTCGTCAGTCTGGTGGGTGGTTCATCCAGTACGACTCACGGAAATAAAAACACATTTATGAATTAAACAATCCTTTCTTAAACAGTGGTATGGTGACAAGATCACATATAAAACCGTCTACCGCAAGTTCTGTTAAACGATCATTTTCAACTTCATTCTTGAATATGGAGCCAGAAGTGGTAGATGATCCGATGAGTAAACTCCCAGAAAAACAAAGTAGCGACACAAGCCTTAAAAAGAGCACTAAACGCAATGTTCAATTGACACAAACTGGCATCGATCGCTATATTACAGTAAAACGGAAAAGACATAGTCCAAAAACAGAAACTGTTAAGTAAGCATCGAAAATGATGGCGGAAGAGAGCCAAGCTGTAAATGCAAATACGCAAGAACAGGCTATTCGAAAATATAAACCACCTCCAATCTAGTTACGCGAAATCGATACGCACAAGCTGGTACAAGAACTGGAATCAACCGTCCTAACAAATGGAAAAACATTTCACGTAACAAATTTCGATGTCCATGTCGAAACAACCGAAATCTAGGCTGCACTTGTTGAAGATGGATTTAAGATACAGAAGATCCTATATACAGGTCGTGAACCGCTTAAAGCAACCACATCCGAAAGCATTTTGAAAAAGGAAGAAGTTCATCCAATAAATAAACTAAAATAGCTCATACACAAATGCATAACTGTTGAAGAACCAAAGAAAAGGTCCGGACCGCCGTGTGTCGTATGCGGGGAATTACACCAAACCAAAAATTGTCCAAAACCAAAGAACTCTTCAACTGAAAGGAAATGCACCAATTGCGGTGGAAACCACACCGCAAACCAGCGAGAATGCCCGGTGTACATAAATATTAGTCAATTATCACGTCCCAGGAGACAGTATAAAACTACAGCAGATGTCCAGAATAATATACCTTCGCATACGCCAAATGGCTCTCGTTCGCTCAGATCACCAACCAGCAAACCAACATACGCAAGCGTTCTTCAATGCTACAAAACCAAACTACTGTGATCAAGAAACTAGAATGTCTCCGATAAATTATCTGAAGATATGCCACGCAAACGGTAAAAGCTAACACAAACTCGAATTACAACATGAGACCCACTTAACAGATAAACACGATTGCAGAATTAATGGTTACGAACTTTATGATACAAAACATTCCTTGGACAGAAGTCGAGGAGATACTGCTATTATTATAAAAAAGCGGATTTGCCTTTATGTTCTAAATGAATATAGCACTGAGGAAATTCAAGCAACCTCTGTATGTGTGAACCTCGATAAAGAAAGTTTAGTCATCGCTTCAATATATTGCCCTCCAAATAATAACGGTTCGGCAGATATCTACAAAAAATTTTTTGCAACCCTAGGTCAACGTTTTATGGTTGCCAGCGACTTTAATGCCAAACATACCTACTGGGGTTCAAGATTGACTACTCCAAGGGGACGTGAATTAATGAATGTTATTCAAGAAAACCACTACGATGTTGCGTCGTGTTGCCATCCTACTTATTGGCCTACTGATCGACGAAAATCCCGGACGTCCTTCGATTTGTAGTCACAAGTAAAATAAACCGACAAATAATCCAAGCTAAACCACTTTTAGAATTATCTTCTGACCACTTTCCGGTCTTACTATATTACTGAGCCGACCAAAAGCCATGTTCTACGAATAACTATTTAACGAACACCTTCACTAACTGGTTGAAATTCAAGATGTACATCAGTTCACATATCGACCTAACGTCTACACCGCAGACGGCTAACGATATAAACATTGCTATGAAAAACTTTAATGATCTCCCAGTCAACGCAACTATTGCGGCCTCGTCTAAACCAAAGACCAAACATACAAGACACACCATATAACATCCGCTGAAATAGAAAAAATGTTAACAGAGAAACGTCGCTTAAGACGCATCTGGCAAATTAATCGATCGCCAGATGCTAAACATAACTTTAATCAGGCAAAAAGAAAACTACAAAGCCTAGTACAAAAAATAAGATGGATTATAATGCAAAATTATCTTAAAGAATTATCTCTCCATTCGTAAATCCGCCAATTCGCCTTTCTAAAATATAGCAATCAGACTTGTGAGGAAATTTAAGATAAAAAAACCACTGGTAAAGTTTATTATTGCACTTCAAATTCAATTACAGAAAGTCCTTGGGTATGATCGAATTACAGGTGAAATGCTTAAACAACTGCCTGAGTGTGCCTTTGGTCGACTGGCTGAAATATTTAATTTAATTTACAAATCAGGATATATCCCTGATTGCTTGAAATTATCAACTATAAAAATGATTCCAAAGCCTGGCAATCGTCTCGAAAGTATTCGAATAAATTATTATCGAAAATATTAAACCAGAACTACGAAACATATCCCTAGTCATCAATTTGGCTTCAGAGCCGAGCACGGAACCATTGAGCAAGTGCACCGAGTAGCTACAGGAATAATTTCAGCATACGAAAAGAAAAAATACTGCTCCGCCGTATTCTTGGATGATGCCCAAGCATTCGAGAAAGTTTGGCACGAGGGTCTGCTTCATAAAATTAATCTAAAATTCCCAGAAATTTACCAACTTATGAAGTCGTATTTGTCAAGTCGCAGATATTATGTCAAATACAACACCTCTAAATCAAACGGGAAAAACATTCTGGCTGGAGTACGCGATCTTCGCGATTAAAGAAGAAAACGATGGCTGTAATAACCAAAATTATTAAATTATTGATTTACTTATTTATAAGAAGTAAATTCTGCTCCTGCAGATTTACATAATTACCTTAGTTATTAAGATTTGAAAACTTACTGTTATTTTCATGTTTGAAAGATTCAATAAATTGTAAAAAAAAATCTGCGTAATCTCTGATGTTTGGTTGATATTCATTAATTTGAATATTCCCAAAGTCCATTACGTCATTCGACGATACACAAATGTTATGCATGACGCAACATGCGGACACACCTTTTAATTTCAAATTCCAATGATTTTAAAAAAAATTGTTGATATTAATTATTGATTTAAAGCCTGTATCACCCAATAAAAAGTAGCCGTCCGGTCTAAACGTTGCTTTTCGGGAAATGCAGCACTCATTGGTCATGCACAGACCCTGAAAATCCAACACACATATTAATAATTTTGAAGTTAGAATCGGATACCTATACTGCAATAGGATAAAATAATTCATCTAGCGATTTATGTATTGGTCCTTTTGATTAGGAGGACATTTCACTTTTGGCACTTGTCAATTGCACGAACTGCTTTGTTGAAAATATGGGACTTTGCCTTGAATAAGTAAACAATTTTTGTAGTAATAAAATAGAATTATATAATTAATACTACTGTGAACCATACTCTTACAGTTTTTTAATACCTGTCTTATTGCCAAATTTTCTACCAATATCATCCAATGCTGAAACTGAAGGTGGTCGTTGTACTATCTTCGATGACAGCTCTTCAAATATTTTTAAATATTTGTGGATAACATCACTTACGGTCGATCTTAGCATAATCATGACCTTTGAAACCACTCGATAGCCAGTTCCTCCGCAAGTTTCCTCTTTTTAGGTTGGTTGATCACTTAAACAATATTTAAATCTGGTATAAAAATTAAACTAAAATTTACAATTCAAATTTAATAAGAAAAGAAGAAGACACCTCTCGTGATTGGCAAACGTGGTTCAGCATTTCTTCTACTATTTCCAAAATTTGAAACATTATTATTATTTGCCATTTTTTAACTTTGTATCTTCTGATAACGACAATTATTTGACATTTACCAATGATATACCAGTGAAACTAACCCTTTAAATCGAAGTATTTTACCCTTCGAGCCGCTTTTGACAAATTTATTTACCCACGAATTCGGACACTACTGGGGGTAAATTTAGAATTTACTGTACTCACAGTCATCACAATGCCTTAGCGTGTTATTATGATTCGCTATGCGATTGTCAACCCCTTCGTAACCTCGAATTTTATTCTATTTAACGCATACATGCGATTTCTATATGAATTTTTTCCCAACATTTCAAATGTTCATCTTAATTTTGTTACACAGGCCAACATATTTTTAAAACTGAGCTGACCATATGGTAAGAATAGTTGGGAACACCCGAATTACCTTTACCAACACAAAAATTTGAAAAAATGTGTTTTATTTCAACTCCATTGAACTATTATGTATCCAAATTACGTTCACAATGGCCACGTGATCTCTTTCCATGATTCTGTTACACTCTAATGATTTTCAATCAAAGGTTTAATTAGAATTTGTTCTTGTTATGTTATATCATGAAATGCACAAAAACCGATAATTTATGCAGTACAAAAATTATATTTCCATTGTAGGACAAGGTTTCGATATAATTAGAGATAAATCATCAAACGAGTTAACGACATTGATAGAAACACTTATACATATATTCTTAAAAAATAATTCTGAACCATTAAACGTAACCTGAAGGGCTGTTTTATTGCTTAGCTGGTAAAGTAACGTAATATTCCGCAAATGCCGAACCATCATATGCTAGTAGGCTAAATATTGATTTACTAAAAAATTTAAAAACAAAAACAATGATTATATAAAACAAAAAAAAATAATAAATGAAAAACGTGATTTCCATTCGGAATTCGTGACTCAATTCTTGAATAAATATTCCAATCATTTCATTTGTGTATGACTCATTCATGCGCTGATACAGAATATGATGGTGATGATGATGATTGAAAAATGGAATTGAAAATAATTTTTTATTTTATTGTTTTGTGGTTCACGACTTACATTTCAATGGAAATTCGTCCATATATTTTGGTATTCATTTGATTTATCGAATAAAAAATGAAAGGAAAATCACAAGTTTCCTGGAATCACGTGTTCATTGTAAAGCCGAGTATTTTTCCAAGAAAAATGTATTCCAGAGGTGCGACTAAAATCTGATTGTATTTCTCTAATTCATCATGTAAGTCGTTTTTATAATACTTTGCCGTTACTGTAACAATTGTACAACAAACGAACCACATTCGATTGAATATTTTCAAATCATGAAAGAAATATCTGATTATTCAGTTCACGTTCGTTTTTTAAAATGTAATTCATTGAGCAATTATAATTCGTAATGAGTGATTATGAATTACATGAAAGAAAACAGAGAAGTACAAAACTCATTGCAAGAAGAAAAAAACGCAAGATTACTAGCAAAATAAATTGTTGAATCATAAATGGTGTGTTACGTCATTCGTATGACGTTGAAGAACGCAACAAGTTGAAAATTATGCTATACACTAGTCCAAGAATTTAACCCCAAAATTGTGACTAATTAGAGTTACACAAAATCTAATACTGGGTTTACACCAGAGCTACTTTAATAGTATAATACTTTTTTGCTAATAAAGTATAATACCCGGCCAGTTTACATCGCAAGCGGTGTAAACCCATACTATAATACTATATTATTTTTTTTGTCGGTAAATATATTTTTTTTGGTTAATATCACAAATGGAAATGTATAGCCAAACAAAAAATGTCTTTATCGGCCACTTGAAAAAAATAATAAACAAAATCAAAGTATTATAACATTAAATTAGAGTTTAAACCACGACTATAATGTCAATATTTTTTGATAGCTATTATACTTTAATAGCAAAATAGTACGTGATAAACTATTAAAGTATTTTAGTTTGAGTTTACACCAACATACTTTTTTGCTACATACTTTTATTCTACTGGTGTAAACGGGGTATAAAATTACCAAAAGCAAAAAAGGCAGCAGTCGTCAACATCAAAAGCAAATATACGGATAATTCGGATCATATGCCTGTGTTACGTAATACCCGACTAAAAATGATTCAATTAAGGGTGGTAATGTTGTAAAAAAAAAATTTGTTAAGTTCATAACATCACATGATTAGATTTCAATTGAAATTAATTCTAATCGCATTATGTATAGAGAGAAACGATGAAATTTATGATTTTAAATAATAGAATTGATTAGAATTCATGTTGTGTGTGTTTTTCGATCTCGACAGTCGATATACGAAAATAAAAATAAGGTAATTTTTATTATGGTAGGGAAATGTGAATGCTTTTCTTGATGGAGAAGGGGGTTGTAACAGTTGAATTTCTGAGAAAGTTTCGTGACAATAACAAATCAACTTGGTTGGTTCTGGGTGGGGAAACTTTGTTGCTTGTTGTTGCCACACAAATAGGTGGGTGTGGGAATTTTTTGTTAGTCTGGATTGTGTTTTTTTTTTTATTCTTGCTACGAAAATAATTATTTTGTAGTAGCGTAGATATTATTGCAACTAGGAATATCTTAAAAATAAAAAACAGCTAAAATAGCATTCAAACATCAAGTTCTCTTTTTTCGGGCTATACTAACCTGCTAATCACACTTTTCAATCAGTTTTTAGTGGATTAAAATACGCGCAAACTGATCAAAACCACCTACTTAAAGGACGCTCTGCAACAGAGTTTAGATCCACTAAAACTTCTATTCTAGGTTCCATATAAAATTGAAGTGCCCCATGAATCGTCTTACAAAAGTAAAATTATTTTGGGTATTCGAATGGAGAAGTGTGGCTAGCCCCATGCACATATCATTTTGTAAAATCATCAGCGCCGATTTTTTAAGCCCTGAACAACAACTGGGACAGTACTCTCGAGCAAGCAGTCAAGCCTTAAGGAGAGTCCCAGTCACATGAGACATTCACTTGCTTCAGCTCGATTCTGGTTTTTCCTATAGGAAATGGAATTAGGAAAAATATTTTCATAGTATTTTGGTCACAAAATTTTTTTTCTGACTTACTATATGGTAAATAGCACAGCTCCACAAAAAAAAAAACTCCGGCACCCGAGACGAGAATAGGTGTCCTATATGTTTTTGGGGTCGCTGATCACCAATCTGCACTCAGAATTTCTGTATCGCATCAAAATTTTGAAAAAATCGCAAAAAATCTATGAAAGTCGATAAAAAAAAGCCCGCCTACTCGTCAGCCTGCCAGTTCACCTACTCGCATGTCTACCCGCCTGCCTGTCTGTCTGTCCACGATTTTTCGCAATTTTTTCGGGACTTTAGTCTGTTTTTGGCGATTTTTTTTTTTCTTTTTTATATTTCATTTTAGCATAGAAGCAATGTTGAAAATTTTATTCGTGATCAGCGACCCCAAAAACATATAGGACACCTATTCTCGTCTCGGGTGCCGGAGTTTTTTTTTTGTGGAGCTGTGTAGTTAGTGTAAATTTTTTCAAAAACAAAACTAAATTGGGAATATTTTTCCTATCCAATTTCGATACGGAAAAAATAGTTCCTAAATTATAAAATTTTAGATCAAACATGATTTCTCAGTAGGCCAGAAAATGATACTTTTGACAAAAATACTATGAAAATATTTTTCCTAATTCCTTTTCCTATAGGAAAAACCAGAATCGACTTGCATGTTGGCAGACTCTCGAATCCACTGGAGTTATGGAGAAACTATCAGAATCATTTGTTAGTTTATACGGGATTTAAAACGTGATTTAGAAGATAATATTGTGAAAAACGACGTGCGTGTTAGCTCGATTTCTTCATTCCAAAATTCTATCTCCACCATTGATAATAATTTATTGAGTACGGATTGCCGAGGACTCTACAACAATTACTTGATCAACCATGTGTCAATCGAGAGTATGTCGCTGAAACAAATTAAAGTCAGACCTGATCACTGACTTCGCCAATGGCTGTGCCTAAAAGTTTACGTCTACACAAAGCTGATCTATGATACTGAAACTGAAAAAAATGTTCTTGTAATCCTGGCAGAGGTGAGCCCACATAATGTTGCGTTAGCTGAATGTATGGCTCTGGCATCATGTCAATAATGCCAAGGATGGGATCACCAGCTACTACACAATAAGAGGATTGAAAAAACCTCAAAACAACAAACAATTCTGGATCAGTGGACGACAGCATGACTACATCACAAATTAGAACAAATGAGACGTACGTGATTTTACCAACAACACTAGTAAAGACATCAACTAAGACTGAGCTAGACTATTATTTACGTTCCATAATAGTCCTTTGCTGCAGACTGCAAAAAAAATATGTACTGCAGTAGTACAGGTAAAGACATCTACGTCAATAAAAAATAAATAGTCAAACAATCTGGTAGCCCATCGATCACGCCTCGGTTTAAATCAAAATAGCCAGGTCGAAGACCCTCACTTCCATATGACAGCACCGATAGGCTTGCTTCGTGTGGATTACCATGCCGATATCATGTTACCGGATGTAATAAAAGTAAACAATCAATAACCAATTGCACAACATACAAAGTTAGGCTGGACAATTTGTAAGAAGATCTAATAAGTCATACTCATCAAACAACCCAAGTAAAATGCATGCTAGTGAAGTTTATCCAACTTATCCAAAAAATACAACAACAACAAACTTATTGTAATAGTATTGGTTTAAGTAAAGATTCAGGTGAATTTATATTGTGTAATTTAGGCGAGATGTGATTTTTTAATTCGCCATATATACATTCCAAAGTCATTCTATTCTGTTTAATTGAAACCGGGTGTAAACTATATGATTTTCTAATGGTTCTGACAGGGTGTCCCATGAAATTGAAAAGTGTGATGTTTTTAATTGGACTTAGGTACATTCCAAAGTCATTCTAAGTTTTTTCTAAGCATTTGATGATTTCCTAATGGGTCTGACAGGGAAATTTTAAATCCATGTGATTTAAAAATGTGATTTGTTTAATGGGCCTTAAGTACATTGCAAAGTGATTCTAAGTATTTTATAAGCATTAAGCGTGAACTTCAGTGACATAGGTAGACTGTCTAAACCCAAACGAGTGTCCCAATCTGGGTTGAGACTTTGGAATGTCCTAAAGTCCATTAAAAAAATCACGCTTTTGAATCTCATGGGGCACCCTGTCAAACCCATTAGAAAATCATATAATTTACTAGGGAAACTTGTTTGGATTTAGATAGTTTACCAATGTTACTGGAGTTCATGCTAAATGCTTAGAAAATACTTAGAAAGGCTTTGGAATGCACCTAAGCCCCATTAAAAAAATCACGTTTATAAATCACATGGGACACCCTGTCGGACCCATGAGAAAATCATATAACTTGCTTTGGACACTACTTTTTATTCCAGTAGTCCAACAATATCACTAAAGTTCATGCTAAATGCTAAGAACTGTTACAGGATGGCTTCTGCCATCCCGCAGATTTCACTAATACCACGCAGAGGCTTCACACGGTGATCTTTTGCCTTCTACTACTCAGGGAGAAGTGCTATTGGTCGTAGGGTTTGAGGCTTGCGGGTTCTGGCTTACACAAATAATAAAGCCCGGAGTTCCGCCGAAATCCGTTGGTCGGAACTTGAGGAACAAAAAGGAGAAAAAAAAATAATTATAACGAAAGAGAGGTGCCTTGGTGCGCGCATCCGTTCGAACCCAAACAGTGAAAAGCACTTGTTTCGATTTCAGATGCGGGCACCAAGGGACCGCCAACACAAGAGAAGTCCCCCTTCATCATGCCTAACCCGTAAAATTTAGTAATTCATTTGTACACCCCTATTCCCCTACTCGCATCACTTCAAATGATGTGACTACTCATCTTTTTGGTTACTAGATCATTAAATCGAAACTTACAAAATAATTGTTCAATTATGTCGTTCTGGCTGTTTTTTTAAATCTTAGTATGCTGCTTTATAAATATTTTCTATCGACTGCTATCACTTCAAATGACAATTTCTACCACTTGAAATTTTGACGTGACAAATAAATAAAAAAAAAATAAAAATAATGCAGCCAACTAAGACTTTAAAAATTTTCATTGAGAGTTTTACACAAAATTATTTAGTAAATCTTGATTTTAAGATCTAGTAACCAGGAAGAACCATAGTCACGTCGTATGAAGTGATACGTCTAAAGGAATTGAGTATTTAATTAACAAAAATCACAACAACAAAAAAATATAATCGGAAATGGAAAAGCCAGACCAATGTAAACACCAAGTGCATGAGCACCCTCACCGATGTTTGCGGTGCTCGATTACAAAAATTTTCGAGAAAAACAAAATTGGAAAATTTTCAAAACAAAAGATATAAATTTAAAATATTTAAAAAAAATTGAAAGAAAGCAAAATGAAAAAATTTACAAAAAAAATAAAAAATAAAATCGCACCTTAATTACAACAAAAAATACCGTTGCGGCCATGTGTGGCCGTCATGCCACAGGTGATGCCACACCTGGACCGTTGAGCGCCCTCCGGCTGTGAACCGTCCTTGATAAAATAATAGCCGGTCGGCCACATGTGTCGTTGGGCGTCCTTCGTCTTATCCGTTAAATAAATGGCTTGCCGGTTGGCCACCCGTATCGATACCTTGGCCTGAATAAGCCGCCAACACAAAACGTTGGGCATTGTCTTGCCAACCGTAAAAATTTGAATGGCCTCACCTGGCCACCCGCAGAAATAAACTTGCGTACCGGACAACAACAATATTTTATACACAACTTATTAGGTACACTATGTTTTCCTAAATCTTTTTACAGTTTTACAAGCTATGTGTTATAAACTTCCAAACTAGACTCAGTCTTAATAAAACTCGACTTTTTTTTTAAACAAAACTAAACTTTTTGATATTTTCTTTAAAAATTCCAAACAAGACTACTCTAACCAAAAAAAAAATCACGCACCAAAAACAACGAACGCGTAAACACTCTAGAAGAATATTCTTTCTTCTCTGTTTTTGAATGCGAATTGATTCAAACGAGAAGCATATAAGAAAAATATTCTTCTAGAGTGCATTGCTTCGCACACACACCCGATGCACATTGGTCTCTCTCCATCATTTTTGTCGTCGTCGCGCCATCCCATAAAAAGGTATGCAAAACCCAATCCACCACGGAGTGCGTTCAGACGCCAACAACCAACCGATAAAACAATAGCAGAGACACAAACCCAACCGGTTAACACGAAACAAGACAAATGGAATATAAAGTTAAAAAAAAGTTGTTAGGACTGCACCGTAGGCCCAATTTAAAAATCACATCTCTTCTAAATTACACAATATAAATTCACCGGAACGATGCAAATCGAATTTTCATCGTCGATTACAATCGGTGATGTTAATAACCACAACTAAGACCAACTGATGGTGTGCAGGATTCAGCGCCGACCCACCGTCCATGTCAATGTACAGGTTCACATGGAGCTTGCAATGTCAAGGTAGTAACACTGTAGTTGTGTGAGTAGGTGAATGGGTTAATGATGTTGCGTGAATGCGTGGTATCGCAATGGGCCAAAAATGGCCTAAGTGTCAACCACTGAAACCGATTACTCTCACGAAGAAAACACACTTCTGACGAAGAAGAGTGTGAACAACATTTTCAGAGTTTTCACAAAAGAGAATCAGATGACGTCTGCTAGGTTTCTCCAAATAGAAAAGTGACTTACGCAGAACAATGAACCAGCCAAACAATATAAAGAATTTTTGCGACAGTATGGAAACCTCCAATACATGGAGAAGATTTACCCAACAAAGTTAACGGATGGAAAATTCTAGCCGTCAAATGCTACAACAAAGTTAAGCATAGTCTTTGACACGTCTGCCAAAACTACCAATGAACAACAATTAAATGACATTAAATGAAGTTTAGTACCTTACGGAACAGAAGCTACCACTTACATAGAAGTAAAAATCATTAGGTAGCAGAAGACAAAAGAGCAGAATTTTCAAAGGGCTCTAAAGTGCAACAGGCTTTTACGTCGATTATCTCATGACAAGCTGCGGTACAATCAAAGGAGCACTAACCGCTCAAAACCAACTAACTGTGGCACTATTCTGGTAATTCCACAGAAATAGAGAACTGCGGAACGAATTTATATGTAGTTACAGTTCAAATATTTTTTTCCGGCACACTGCTAGAGTTAAATTTTCTGAAAACAATACGCCCTGCCAATTTAGACTTAAACTTTTCTCCTCAGTAGGCCTGGAAAAAATATTTGAACAGAAATTACATATAAATTTTTTCCCGGTTCCCTATTCCCGGGGAATTACCAGAATAGAGACAGAACTTCTTCAAAAAGGGGGTTTTAATTTAAGAAAACGGACAAGGTAACCAAACAGAGCTCAAAATCAGCATACAAACGATAAAGAGTTTACATAATCACATAAAATTGAACACGATGGAAGCGAAAACGTTCTTGGAGTTTTTGGAAGCCTAATGCAGATGTATTTGAGTTTAATATAGACTTGTCAATGCTCAGTGGCTCGCTGACGAAATAAAATATTCTTTCTACGACTGCTAAGCTTGTTGATCCTCTGGACTGGTGTTAGAGTAATAATAACACCAAAGATAATGCTGGAGAAAATATGGGTCAAGGGCATAAGCTGGAACGGCTTCAGTGATGCCTCAGAACAAACATATGCCGCCTGCTTACCTAGAAGTAACGAACAAAGATTGTGGGGTTAACAAAAACCTTATAGCAGCCAAAACATTACCAGGGCTACTAGAGCTGAACGGCACTCTTCTGTTGGCCAAGTTACTGACAGAAGTAAAACAAACATTAGAAATACTGCAAGAACCAACTATCGGATTAATTCAAACCATATAGTGTTTTCAAGAAAACAAAGAGACATCCAGAAAAAAACGTATATTGCCAACAGAGTATCAGAAATTAGGAATCTTATTGAATCACGGCAATACAATACATCAAACCAGGATAACGGTTGATGAATTGATCAATGATAAAGTCTGGTGGTTAGTAAGGACCTCATTGGTTCAAAACAAAGTATGCCACTTGGTCTGACACATAAGAATGCTCTATGCTAGAGGAACAAGAAACAGCAAATAAAAAAAACTACCACTTCAGAAGGGGACGATGACAGCATAATTTACATAATAAAAAAAAAATATCCAGTTTCACTAAACTAAAAAGAATTGTAAAAATTATAAATTTTATAATTAAGTGTTGAAAAATAATAAATACGATTTAAATGAAGCTGAGTAGAATTCGTCGTAGAATTCTTCCGAAATAAATCAGCTAATGAAAAATAATTCTTTAGATAAAAAAAGCAAACTAGTAGGAGGCAGAGTGCAAAAATCAACTTTAACTATCATCAAAGGAGTAAAAGTTTAATCAGCTAAGCCATTTGAATCAAACTGACCCTTTTACCCAGAACTAAATAAATAATAGCAAAAACCACCTATTTTGGTGGGTTATGGGAAACGCCGTAAAATCAGTTGAAACCCAACTAAAAAAAATTTAGGAAATGTAACACTTACCTGGAGGAAATAACACGAATAGACCCAGCAAGGTTGCAGATTATACAAGTGGAATATCTGCAGAATACTCATCGAGCGGATAATCGCAATATCGCCTATAATTCGCAAATATTGTCGCACGAATAATTTTGACCTCACGCACGGACAACTATTAAATTTATGCGCTTATCTTTTTTAAGTAGGACCGAGGTGAGCTAAACGTAATTCGTTTGAGAATTCTCGGACGTACTCGTAATTCTCAAACGTTATCGCCAGATTAACTTTAACCGAATCTGACAATGTTCGTAAATCCGGAGGATAACCGATGGAAGCGAACTATACTCGCCGGTGTATCGCTTATAATTCTCAAATGTTGTCGCTAGATGAACTTTAATTCGCCCCAAGTTTAAAATTGGGTTATTCTGAAAAGTAGCCAAGAAATTTCGACGTCATTCTGAGACACCAGATAGATAGTGTTATTTACAAAATCTAGCCTAACATCCGATAGTACTCTTAGTACTCAATCTGGAATCTAGGTCTTAATCTAACAAATTACTGCTAAGTTTGTAAGACTAAGCTTTGCTTTGCTCTCATTAGATATGAAAAAATAAAACTGTGGTTGATTGTGGTAAATTTTATTCTGTCTTTATTCAAAATTAATGGGTCCCGGTCGCAATGGCATATTTTAAAACGACATGCATAATTCAAAATGGCATTTTTCAGGAATGACATTTTTCAGAACTGCATATTTCAAAACGACATAGGTACAAAATGGCAATTTTCAAAGCAGCATTTTACAAAATGATACTTTTAAAAACTGCATATTTCAAAACAACATACAGTACAGTACAAAACGACAATATTCAAAGTGGAATTGTCCAAAATGGCATATTTCTAAACTGCTTATTTCAAAACGGCATTTTTCAAAACTCCATATTTCAAAACGGCATAGGTTTAAAACGGCATTTTTTTAAATGGCGTTTTTCATAACTGCATATTTCAAAACGGCATTTTTCAAAACGGTATTTTTCAAAACTGAATCGGCACTAAAATATTTTCTGGAAAATATTTCCATGTTTCCGGCAAATTTACTGTTTATTGGTTTCATGCATTTTTGGTGTATTTCCATTTACTTTGAAGAAAAATGGGACTTACACCAAAAAGGGGAGTTGCACTAAAATGCACTTTATAAAATATATAATGAAATTATTCTAAATACTTTGAGATACAACAGTGTTGACTTTCAAACGTCTAGAGAAATTTTCATGTCCAACTCTACGCCGAATCAATATTAAAGTGAAAATCTTTGGAAAAACAAACTTCACAAAAGATAGTAACAAAATTTAATTTATTAATCAAAGCAAATAATAAACATTACAAAATATTTGAATAAAATAAAATAATATACTTCTAATAAAAAATGTTAAAAATCAGATCCTGTCTAAAATTTCACTTTAAATATATCCCGTAGAAAGCCTTATCAATTTCCGGCATTAAATCCATGAGAGACAATAAATCTGTTAATTTGGCTGAACCTATCTTGTAATTAAATAGGCCAACGTTCTTAACAGTCTGTAGTTCAGTCAAATTCGCATTTTGTGACTTTCTGCTTTTAACCAAATACAAATTTATTGGAATTAGTTCTTTATTAAAACCTTTCCGGTACTTCAACTGATGTACGTTTCGTGATTCGTACAATAAATATTTTACGGATAAACATGGTGGGAGGTTTAATGCAATAGAAGCTGCATTATAATTCCAAAAATGGGCCGGTTTCAGTTGAATGAGCTTCAAATTCACTTTATTTGAATTGATTGATTTCATGTGTCTCAACAACGAAACCGGTCTATAAATCTCCAAATATTTTAAGTTTCTCTCAATGCTACTATGATCTGCATCGAATTCTTGAATCTGCGAGTGGCCAGGTTCGGAAAAATTTTGTTCTATTTGCAATAAGTGTGGGTTGCCCTTAAATAATTTGATTAGTGCTGCACGTGGAATGCACGAATCAGACCACAAAATTAATTTTGTTACTCCTGGATTGTCGTCTAAGACAGATGACAGAATTTTGACCAGGGCTGACGCTATGTCATTGCCAGTTCGTCCATTTAGCGCTTCATGCCATAATGCGGAATATGTAATATTGTTTCTATTGCAATGGCCTGTCAGATTGTATACATTAAATTTCCGCTTCTAAAACAAGCAGGAAAGATTTGCTTTCGGTAGCGAAAACACATTCTGAAGGTCATAACAAATGACGGAAGTATTACAAGCTTGGTTATTGCGATCCTCATCCCTCTGTAGTTTAGCTAGTTCAGGCGCTTTACGATGTTTGTTAAACAACATTTTCTCATGGACACATCGGTCACATTGATCTTTTTGGGGATGAAAGAACGAATAGTTGGAGCTCCTCATTGAAAACTTTCGAGTAAATATTCATTTTCACGGGATCGTCCGTATAAGTTCTATTTAAATTGTACATCTTGGTTAGATTTAGTGCTGGTTCGAAATATTGTTTCGCCGAATTCGCCGACAGTAATGTGATTCCATTACTGGGAGTTGCTGAATATGCTCTCGAATTTTCATCAACTGATTTTCCGTTGGTCGGAACTTGAGGAACAAAAAGGAGAAAAAAAAATAATTATAACGAAAGAGAGGTGCCTTGGTGCGCGCATCCGTTCGAACCCAAACAGTGAAAAGCACTTGTTTCGATTTCAGATGCGGGCACCAAGGGACCGCCAACACAAGAGAAGTCCCCCTTCATCATGCCTAACCCGTAAAATTTAGTAATTCATTTGTACACCCCTATTCCCCTACTCGCATCACTTCAAATGATGTGACTACTCATCTTTTTGGTTACTAGATCATTAAATCGAAACTTACAAAATAATTGTTCAATTATGTCGTTCTGGCTGTTTTTTTAAATCTTAGTATGCTGCTTTATAAATATTTTCTATCGACTGCTATCACTTCAAATGACAATTTCTACCACTTGAAATTTTGACGTGACAAATAAATAAAAAAAAAATAAAAATAATGCAGCCAACTAAGACTTTAAAAATTTTCATTGAGAGTTTTACACAAAATTATTTAGTAAATCTTGATTTTAAGATCTAGTAACCAGGAAGAACCATAGTCACGTCGTATGAAGTGATACGTCTAAAGGAATTGAGTATTTAATTAACAAAAATCACAACAACAAAAAAATATAATCGGAAATGGAAAAGCCAGACCAATGTAAACACCAAGTGCATGAGCACCCTCACCGATGTTTGCGGTGCTCGATTACAAAAATTTTCGAGAAAAACAAAATTGGAAAATTTTCAAAACAAAAGATATAAATTTAAAATATTTAAAAAAAATTGAAAGAAAGCAAAATGAAAAAATTTACAAAAAAAATAAAAAATAAAATCGCACCTTAATTACAACAAAAAATACCGTTGCGGCCATGTGTGGCCGTCATGCCACAGGTGATGCCACACCTGGACCGTTGAGCGCCCTCCGGCTGTGAACCGTCCTTGATAAAATAATAGCCGGTCGGCCACATGTGTCGTTGGGCGTCCTTCGTCTTATCCGTTAAATAAATGGCTTGCCGGTTGGCCACCCGTATCGATACCTTGGCCTGAATAAGCCGCCAACACAAAACGTTGGGCATTGTCTTGCCAACCGTAAAAATTTGAATGGCCTCACCTGGCCACCCGCAGAAATAAACTTGCGTACCGGACAACAACAATATTTTATACACAACTTATTAGGTACACTATGTTTTCCTAAATCTTTTTACAGTTTTACAAGCTATGTGTTATAAACTTCCAAACTAGACTCAGTCTTAATAAAACTCGACTTTTTTTTTAAACAAAACTAAACTTTTTGATATTTTCTTT
Source organism: Nephrotoma flavescens (assembly GCA_932526605.1). Classification (NCBI taxonomy): domain Eukaryota; kingdom Metazoa; phylum Arthropoda; class Insecta; order Diptera; family Tipulidae; genus Nephrotoma; species Nephrotoma flavescens. Next base: position 174,804,203 of record OW052222.1, on the reverse strand, counting down.
AAAAATTCCAAACAAGACTACTCTAACCAAAAAAAAAATCACGCACCAAAAACAACGAACGCGTAAACACTCTAGAAGAATATTCTTTCTTCTCTGTTTTTGAATGCGAATTGATTCAAACGAGAAGCATATAAGAAAAATATTCTTCTAGAGTGCATTGCTTCGCACACACACCCGATGCACATTGGTCTCTCTCCATCATTTTTGTCGTCGTCGCGCCATCCCATAAAAAGGTATGCAAAACCCAATCCACCACGGAGTGCGTTCAGACGCCAACAACCAACCGATAAAACAATAGCAGAGACACAAACCCAACCGGTTAACACGAAACAAGACAAATGGAATATAAAGTTAAAAAAAAGTTGTTAGGACTGCACCGTAGGCCCAATTTAAAAATCACATCTCTTCTAAATTACACAATATAAATTCACCGGAACGATGCAAATCGAATTTTCATCGTCGATTACAATCGGTGATGTTAATAACCACAACTAAGACCAACTGATGGTGTGCAGGATTCAGCGCCGACCCACCGTCCATGTCAATGTACAGGTTCACATGGAGCTTGCAATGTCAAGGTAGTAACACTGTAGTTGTGTGAGTAGGTGAATGGGTTAATGATGTTGCGTGAATGCGTGGTATCGCAATGGGCCAAAAATGGCCTAAGTGTCAACCACTGAAACCGATTACTCTCACGAAGAAAACACACTTCTGACGAAGAAGAGTGTGAACAACATTTTCAGAGTTTTCACAAAAGAGAATCAGATGACGTCTGCTAGGTTTCTCCAAATAGAAAAGTGACTTACGCAGAACAATGAACCAGCCAAACAATATAAAGAATTTTTGCGACAGTATGGAAACCTCCAATACATGGAGAAGATTTACCCAACAAAGTTAACGGATGGAAAATTCTAGCCGTCAAATGCTACAACAAAGTTAAGCATAGTCTTTGACACGTCTGCCAAAACTACCAATGAACAACAATTAAATGACATTAAATGAAGTTTAGTACCTTACGGAACAGAAGCTACCACTTACATAGAAGTAAAAATCATTAGGTAGCAGAAGACAAAAGAGCAGAATTTTCAAAGGGCTCTAAAGTGCAACAGGCTTTTACGTCGATTATCTCATGACAAGCTGCGGTACAATCAAAGGAGCACTAACCGCTCAAAACCAACTAACTGTGGCACTATTCTGGTAATTCCACAGAAATAGAGAACTGCGGAACGAATTTATATGTAGTTACAGTTCAAATATTTTTTTCCGGCACACTGCTAGAGTTAAATTTTCTGAAAACAATACGCCCTGCCAATTTAGACTTAAACTTTTCTCCTCAGTAGGCCTGGAAAAAATATTTGAACAGAAATTACATATAAATTTTTTCCCGGTTCCCTATTCCCGGGGAATTACCAGAATAGAGACAGAACTTCTTCAAAAAGGGGGTTTTAATTTAAGAAAACGGACAAGGTAACCAAACAGAGCTCAAAATCAGCATACAAACGATAAAGAGTTTACATAATCACATAAAATTGAACACGATGGAAGCGAAAACGTTCTTGGAGTTTTTGGAAGCCTAATGCAGATGTATTTGAGTTTAATATAGACTTGTCAATGCTCAGTGGCTCGCTGACGAAATAAAATATTCTTTCTACGACTGCTAAGCTTGTTGATCCTCTGGACTGGTGTTAGAGTAATAATAACACCAAAGATAATGCTGGAGAAAATATGGGTCAAGGGCATAAGCTGGAACGGCTTCAGTGATGCCTCAGAACAAACATATGCCGCCTGCTTACCTAGAAGTAACGAACAAAGATTGTGGGGTTAACAAAAACCTTATAGCAGCCAAAACATTACCAGGGCTACTAGAGCTGAACGGCACTCTTCTGTTGGCCAAGTTACTGACAGAAGTAAAACAAACATTAGAAATACTGCAAGAACCAACTATCGGATTAATTCAAACCATATAGTGTTTTCAAGAAAACAAAGAGACATCCAGAAAAAAACGTATATTGCCAACAGAGTATCAGAAATTAGGAATCTTATTGAATCACGGCAATACAATACATCAAACCAGGATAACGGTTGATGAATTGATCAATGATAAAGTCTGGTGGTTAGTAAGGACCTCATTGGTTCAAAACAAAGTATGCCACTTGGTCTGACACATAAGAATGCTCTATGCTAGAGGAACAAGAAACAGCAAATAAAAAAAACTACCACTTCAGAAGGGGACGATGACAGCATAATTTACATAATAAAAAAAAAATATCCAGTTTCACTAAACTAAAAAGAATTGTAAAAATTATAAATTTTATAATTAAGTGTTGAAAAATAATAAATACGATTTAAATGAAGCTGAGTAGAATTCGTCGTAGAATTCTTCCGAAATAAATCAGCTAATGAAAAATAATTCTTTAGATAAAAAAAGCAAACTAGTAGGAGGCAGAGTGCAAAAATCAACTTTAACTATCATCAAAGGAGTAAAAGTTTAATCAGCTAAGCCATTTGAATCAAACTGACCCTTTTACCCAGAACTAAATAAATAATAGCAAAAACCACCTATTTTGGTGGGTTATGGGAAACGCCGTAAAATCAGTTGAAACCCAACTAAAAAAAATTTAGGAAATGTAACACTTACCTGGAGGAAATAACACGAATAGACCCAGCAAGGTTGCAGATTATACAAGTGGAATATCTGCAGAATACTCATCGAGCGGATAATCGCAATATCGCCTATAATTCGCAAATATTGTCGCACGAATAATTTTGACCTCACGCACGGACAACTATTAAATTTATGCGCTTATCTTTTTTAAGTAGGACCGAGGTGAGCTAAACGTAATTCGTTTGAGAATTCTCGGACGTACTCGTAATTCTCAAACGTTATCGCCAGATTAACTTTAACCGAATCTGACAATGTTCGTAAATCCGGAGGATAACCGATGGAAGCGAACTATACTCGCCGGTGTATCGCTTATAATTCTCAAATGTTGTCGCTAGATGAACTTTAATTCGCCCCAAGTTTAAAATTGGGTTATTCTGAAAAGTAGCCAAGAAATTTCGACGTCATTCTGAGACACCAGATAGATAGTGTTATTTACAAAATCTAGCCTAACATCCGATAGTACTCTTAGTACTCAATCTGGAATCTAGGTCTTAATCTAACAAATTACTGCTAAGTTTGTAAGACTAAGCTTTGCTTTGCTCTCATTAGATATGAAAAAATAAAACTGTGGTTGATTGTGGTAAATTTTATTCTGTCTTTATTCAAAATTAATGGGTCCCGGTCGCAATGGCATATTTTAAAACGACATGCATAATTCAAAATGGCATTTTTCAGGAATGACATTTTTCAGAACTGCATATTTCAAAACGACATAGGTACAAAATGGCAATTTTCAAAGCAGCATTTTACAAAATGATACTTTTAAAAACTGCATATTTCAAAACAACATACAGTACAGTACAAAACGACAATATTCAAAGTGGAATTGTCCAAAATGGCATATTTCTAAACTGCTTATTTCAAAACGGCATTTTTCAAAACTCCATATTTCAAAACGGCATAGGTTTAAAACGGCATTTTTTTAAATGGCGTTTTTCATAACTGCATATTTCAAAACGGCATTTTTCAAAACGGTATTTTTCAAAACTGAATCGGCACTAAAATATTTTCTGGAAAATATTTCCATGTTTCCGGCAAATTTACTGTTTATTGGTTTCATGCATTTTTGGTGTATTTCCATTTACTTTGAAGAAAAATGGGACTTACACCAAAAAGGGGAGTTGCACTAAAATGCACTTTATAAAATATATAATGAAATTATTCTAAATACTTTGAGATACAACAGTGTTGACTTTCAAACGTCTAGAGAAATTTTCATGTCCAACTCTACGCCGAATCAATATTAAAGTGAAAATCTTTGGAAAAACAAACTTCACAAAAGATAGTAACAAAATTTAATTTATTAATCAAAGCAAATAATAAACATTACAAAATATTTGAATAAAATAAAATAATATACTTCTAATAAAAAATGTTAAAAATCAGATCCTGTCTAAAATTTCACTTTAAATATATCCCGTAGAAAGCCTTATCAATTTCCGGCATTAAATCCATGAGAGACAATAAATCTGTTAATTTGGCTGAACCTATCTTGTAATTAAATAGGCCAACGTTCTTAACAGTCTGTAGTTCAGTCAAATTCGCATTTTGTGACTTTCTGCTTTTAACCAAATACAAATTTATTGGAATTAGTTCTTTATTAAAACCTTTCCGGTACTTCAACTGATGTACGTTTCGTGATTCGTACAATAAATATTTTACGGATAAACATGGTGGGAGGTTTAATGCAATAGAAGCTGCATTATAATTCCAAAAATGGGCCGGTTTCAGTTGAATGAGCTTCAAATTCACTTTATTTGAATTGATTGATTTCATGTGTCTCAACAACGAAACCGGTCTATAAATCTCCAAATATTTTAAGTTTCTCTCAATGCTACTATGATCTGCATCGAATTCTTGAATCTGCGAGTGGCCAGGTTCGGAAAAATTTTGTTCTATTTGCAATAAGTGTGGGTTGCCCTTAAATAATTTGATTAGTGCTGCACGTGGAATGCACGAATCAGACCACAAAATTAATTTTGTTACTCCTGGATTGTCGTCTAAGACAGATGACAGAATTTTGACCAGGGCTGACGCTATGTCATTGCCAGTTCGTCCATTTAGCGCTTCATGCCATAATGCGGAATATGTAATATTGTTTCTATTGCAATGGCCTGTCAGATTGTATACATTAAATTTCCGCTTCTAAAACAAGCAGGAAAGATTTGCTTTCGGTAGCGAAAACACATTCTGAAGGTCATAACAAATGACGGAAGTATTACAAGCTTGGTTATTGCGATCCTCATCCCTCTGTAGTTTAGCTAGTTCAGGCGCTTTACGATGTTTGTTAAACAACATTTTCTCATGGACACATCGGTCACATTGATCTTTTTGGGGATGAAAGAACGAATAGTTGGAGCTCCTCATTGAAAACTTTCGAGTAAATATTCATTTTCACGGGATCGTCCGTATAAGTTCTATTTAAATTGTACATCTTGGTTAGATTTAGTGCTGGTTCGAAATATTGTTTCGCCGAATTCGCCGACAGTAATGTGATTCCATTACTGGGAGTTGCTGAATATGCTCTCGAATTTTCATCAACTGATTTTCCGGAGTTTTAAATTTAAAAGCCATTTAAGTTGGCCCGAAAAATCATCCCGAAATTTTTGGTAAGTTTCCTCGCTAAAGTGTAGTCAACGTCTCATCCCGAAAGTGTGGATACATTTTTCATGAAAAAATTGCTTTTATTTTATTACCATATTAGTCTGAATTTTTGATAATATGTATTTATTAAACCAAATGAAAACATAATAGCTATGTAACGTACACTATAAATGAAAGAGAAAATCTTAATAGCTTTAAACGACCGATCGCGGGGGATAAATACATAAAGTTATACGTAGAAAAATATGATCTAAAATTTTCTATAGTCGATACTAGAGATAAATATGTGTAGTCGCGTATACGGCCATATAGACCTTGGTCAAAACTGGTAGTCCTGGGCAACACAGGCGCATATCATGACGATAAAATATAAATTTATAAAAATTTGTTAATTGTATTAAGACACAAACTTAAATTTTCTAGAGTTATTACGAATTTCATCACTATTTCTCCATATTTTTTTATGGTAGACACTGTAGGGTGATTGACGATGAGGGTTGTATATACGTTGGACTTAAGTTAGGCCCAAGAATTCTCGATAGGATTTAAATCTGGGGAATTGCCAGACCAGGAGAGGATTTTAATATTTTGGTTAAGGAGGACATTCTCTATATATTTTGCTGTATGGCAGGGAGCTCTTTCTTTCATAAAAGTGTAAAAGTAGGGGCCTTGAAGTATCGACCTCATGTAAGGAAATAAGTCGTTTGTTAAAACCTGTTTATATTGTTCTTTTCTAGTGGTTCTCTCTACGAAGTATATTGGACGAGGTCCATCTCCACTAATGCAGCACCATATCATTACTGAAGGTGGAAGTTTTATGCTACTGACTACGCAGTTCTTCCTAAACCTGTTTCTGGCCTTCTTCTGACAAACTGGACCGATTCTGTAACGGCTTCTATTCTGCATTCGTCATTAAATTTAACCTATAAATTTAAAAAAACTCTTTAATTTCGGATTTTTTTTTTGTATTATTTTGTGAAAATATATAATGAGTACTTAAAAATTCTTCGTCTCTTCTTCACTACGGTGCTTTTGTAGCTTCGTCCCTTCTTCACTACGGTGCTTTTGTAGCTCGCTCGTCGTGGCTCTGGGCTTTTCTAAGACCGACTGAATAATTTTCCGGTTTGTTCTGGGCGTTAACTTCCGGATCCCCTTACAGTTTCCTCTCTTTGTCTCATAAAATGTACCCACAGATTGAAGAATCTTTGCCAAGTTACTTACTGATAAGCAAGAAACTTTTTCCATTGTTGCTATCTCGTGGTATGAATTCAAAAAATGTTTGTCTTTCATAGTCAATAACAAAAGCTTCCTTGCATCTGTATTGACATGCCACAACTTTTTAATAAAAAGACAGGTTATTAGCAAAATAACCGTGTAGACGCCCAGAACATCTCTGTGATTTGGCCATTATTTAGTATAATCAATGAAAATAGGAAAATCCTGATAGCCTTTTATTGCAACAAAATGTTTTATTATTTTATATGGTACCTATATCGCCCGACAAACTACCTTTTATTTTATTTTGTAAGTTAATTAGATAATTTTTGTGAAATGTATTTTCTGTTTTATCAAGTGTTAGAAATTGCTTTAACCTACTGTTCTACACATACATTTACATTTTTTTGTTGATTAACAAACGTTACTTATACATACATGTTTGGTAAATTTTTTCATTTTATTAAAATCTTCACATTCGTCGTTCCACCTGTAACAGGGTAGGTGACGGCTATCTACCATTCTTTTAGATATAACTGCATCACAAGCTCTAGTCACGCATTCCATAAGTCGACGTGCTTGAATATCTACTATATCGGTCAGGTAAACCGCATCTAATTTTGTGATACATGTTTCTTCGTCAATATTTTTAGCCTTCTACTAGTTCTGTTTAGAACTGATTGGTTGGTATCGGTTGATCGGTTTAGCAAAGGCTTGAGTCCTTATAACTCGTAGGACATTGCTTAATGGCTGCTCTAGTTAAACATCTCCCTGATTTCCCACTTAACTCTAGCTCACAAAACTTTGGTACTGCTATGTCAATTATCGAACTTGCCTCGACTCTGAAAACGTTAGGGTATGTTCATTATTGCATAGAAAAATATCAAGAATGGAAAGTGTTCAAGAAGAGCATGTGGTTTTTGTGCTACACCATTATATGGCAAAAGTATTAAAGTCCCCAGTAATGATCAAAGCCCCCCGGTACCTGGCATCGCCGACTTGCTGGACCATCTTCATGATTTATTGGCTCTCTTAGAAAGATCGTTTGAAGCATCGCCAAATCGTCGCTTTGCGATTGAATCTGCAGCCCAGCTGCCCCTTTCAATGTTCAGTAACTACACATATTTATCTTCAGTGCTATATATGGTCAGATAGACCTTGGTCACCTGAGCAACACAGCCTTCTTTCATGCAGATGGAAAATAGTTTTATAAATATTCGGTAATCTTATTAACTCAATGTTATTAAGTTATATGGGAGCTGAAGAAATTTGCATGTTTATTTTGCCCTAAAATATTTATTTTCTTATTTTAATATTTTTGATCTAAAATTTCAATTTAGCTTAATTGTTTTCTAATGTGTCTACGTGTATTTTATAATGTGGGAAATCTTAAATATTATACGTTGAAACATTCAAATAAGTGCAGCTTTAGTTTTTGCGGAGAAAATATGATTTTAAATTATTCCAAAAGATTGACTTTCTCAATTTCATCTATCGATATTTTTTTAAATAAACCGTCACATCTTCTATTATAGATTCCAAATTTTATTACGTTTCTTAACGCAAGTTTAACTTATTTTTACCATTTTCTATTAAATCCTTTTACATGTTTAATTTGAAAAGTTTGTCAAATGATAACGGGTACTTAATGCTGGAAACACATGTGCAGAATTCTGCCTGCATCAAAATTAGAATACACTAGCGTATATGGGTTAAAAACATGTACGACACATGCCATACAAAATTCCACACGTCGTCTCTATTTCTAATCCGTCAGTGTTGACAACACGAAAAATTGATATTTTTCACTTTTGACACTAAATTTTGTCAAGATGGAGGAGAAAATTTTTATAAATTTTAAAATTTTTTATAAATTTATATTTTATCGTCATGATATGCGCCTGTGTTGCCCAGGACTACCAGTTTTGACCAAGGTCTATATGGCCGTATAAGCCACTACACATATTTATATCTAGTATCGACTATAGAAAATTTTGGATCATATTTTTCTACGTATAACTTTATGTATTTATCCCTCGCGATCGGTCGTTTAAAGCTATTAAGATTTTCTCTTTCATTTATAGTGTACGTTACATAGCTATTATTTTTTCATTTGGTTTAATAAATACATATTATCAAAAATTCAGACTAATATGGTAATAAAATAAAAGCAATTTTTTCATGAAAAATGTATCTACACTTTCGGGCTGAGACTACACTTTTTGTTTTCGTGATGAGACTACAGTTTTTCAATGTTTACATTTTTTTCGGGTTGACTACACTTTAGCGAGGAAACTTACCAAAAATTTCGGGATGATTTTTCGGGCCAACTTCAATGACTTTAAATTTAACGTGTTTTCCTTGCATTGCAAAGCTTGATACATTGACTTTTTCGTCATGTTTAGTTTTATAATAATAATATATCCGATTTTGGGATAAATCCATCCATTGCATCTTTAAAAAGAAAGTTATGCATACTTCAATTTGCACAGAGCTCTTTTCGAAAAAATACTGAGATGTATGAACCCGTCTTGAGATTATAGCTTGTGTTCTTTTTCTAGTTGTGCTTTTCTTAAAGATAAATTTTGAAAAGAAACATAACTTTCCGTTTTTAGTTAGCTACCGAAATGCAGAATGAATGATTTGTCGATCTTGAGCATTAAAATTAGTATTACACTTATGCTTACAGTGTTCTCCGCAATCAGGTTTTACAGCTCTTGCAGAATGCGTTACCCCTCGATGATTATTATGTTCATTTCCTCTATTACTTTCGCGTTTTGTTACATTTCTTTTCCAATATAAACCGTTTCGTAGTCTTTTTCTTGAAGGCGTAGGAACTGATTCAATTTTATCGCTATTTTCAAAAAGTAGCAAACTAGCCTGAGCGTCTGAAATTAAAAAATCGAGTAAAAACCAAAAAATTCAAAGAACTTGTCGATTCCTTATACCATTGTTAAATATTACTGGTGGAGTTTCAGGGAGTCTAAGGGGCATAAATCGGAAAGGGTGTCAATTTTATCACTTTCTGAATCTCCCTCAAAAATTTAATTCATTACTTTGTATGTGATTAAAAATAACAATAAAGTATTTATTATAACGTGGTATTACAATATTAATATAAAAGTTTAAATACTTACACCTCATCAGAAATTTCTCTAGGCGGCGAAGAACTCATTTTATCGTTGTAGTTATCACTCATTCGATTACACACATGAAACAAAATAATATTTTATATTGCACGTGCATCTATTTTTCTAGGAATTTCAGTACAACAAAAAATTATTACGTACGATGCTCTTAGTAACGTAGGCAAGAAATAGAATGAGACTAAAAAACGAAATCCTTCGCTTTTATTTATATTATTTCATCACGTGACTGAAATCTATGCTGCCCATTGGTTTAATTTGGGAGATAAATGGACAAATTTCCAAGATAATTCCACATATAAAAAGAAAATCATAGCAATTTGTTCAATCGAGTACATAATTAAATTCGATGTCAGTTACACCAAAATTACCTCTCAAAATCAAGAAAACTAAAGGAGGTACACCAATTTTGATCAGATATTCGGAAAGAGCGTACTTTGTTTAGTAATACGTCATATGTAACTCAAAATCGTTAATTTTGGAGATACAACAAGATAACACTGGCATAACGAGTGCATTTAAAAAAAATGTGATTTTGAAAAAATTGCCGTTTTGACCAATGCCGCTTCAAAATATGCAGTTTTGAAAAATGGCATTCCTGAAAAGTGCCATTTTGAATTAAGTCGTTTTAAAATATGCCATTTCGACCGGGACCCATAAATTTTAAATAAAGACAGAATAAACTTTACCACAATCAACCAGTTTTATTTTTTCATACCTAATGAGAGCAAAGCAAACCTTAATCTTACAAACTTAGCAGTAATTTGTTAGATTAACACCTAGATTCCAGATTGAGTACTAGGAGTACTTGAGTTATCTGATGTTAGGCTAGATTTTGGACTGCTCAGATGGTGCCCTCAAACAATTATAACTCAAAATTTCTCATTTATATCTTTAGACAAGTATAGTGTTTGTTACATGAAGACCAACATAATATCTACATATTTCCATCTTTTGTAAAATTGTAACTAGTCGATGGTAAAGAAAAATATATAAGTCGGTTTTTTCGTATAAGAATTACAGTAACAACTAGCTGAACAATGCAAATATGTACGAGTACATATACTGTTTGTACATATGTATATAAGAGTACAATAGCAACAGGGACAACAAAAAGGGTGATTACAATATACAGTAAATTACATTCTATTGGTGGGCAATCATGGAGAAAATACAGCACACAATACCAAACAAGAAAATAATTTTATCCTATTTTGAGGTCAAAGCAGTATATATACCTACGTACATTGTCGGGTAGAAAAAGATCTCACCCCCACGGCCCATTGATGTCTATGTGCATGAATTCACTGGAATAATATAATAATGAGGGTGACAAAGTTTTTCATATCATTTTCTACATAAAATACAAAATTATTCAGTGGAAAATATTTTTGTTACTAACGTCGTCTTATTTTCTACAAAGCCTGGTTAAAAGAATGGATAATGTGCTCATGTGAATGACTGTTGTATATTTTGATTCTCTAATTCAATCCAACCAATTCGTAATCATTCAAAATATTATAACCAAAGTTGTAGTTCTTGATCATTGAAACAATTTTTTGTTACTTTACGTATTTTTTTTTTATTTTTTATTTGTAAATCGAACACTTCACTGAGATGAAATATTTTTCCGTTTTGTATTGCCTATATGCCATGTTTCCCAAAGAATATTTTTTATAATGTAAACGGAATATTGCAATGCGGAAATTGTTACACTCTGCCATCTGTTTCGAAAATTACATGTTAGTGCTTGCGGTGTGTGGTGGTTAATATAAAAATGTGGACTTTGTGGTTTGTTTTATTATTATAGAAAATATGCATGTGACGGTGTTCGTTAGTTTGTTATATGTATGTTGTAAGAGTTATTGTGTTAAATTTTTAGGAATTACTTGAAATTCGAGTTAAATTCTGCCCGCATTTAACTTTTCTTGAATGTGAGTTTTATTGAATAAATCGATTTACAAACGTACAGAAAAAATAAAATCGAAGATCAAACCTCAAACAGATTTTCTTGTATATTATTCCTATATACACTGGAGCAGATTTATGATGGTTTTACCATATTACATCATATCATCATTGTTCATAATTGTATCACATATACGACCAAATATTCCAGAAGTGGTAGTGATATATTCCCAACAGTTGCTGGTAACGATTCAGACGATTCGTTTCCACAAACAGTAATGTTGGTTCAAGTGCCGTGACTGCCAATCAACCAAAAGGTAGTAAATCTGCCAAGAACATTACATCAAATTTGGTGCAACCGAAAAAAATACCACCCCCACCAATAAATATTGTGGATGTAATCAGTTACCCAGAAACTCAGTCACTGGTGAAATCGGTTACTGACAAAGATTACCTATGAAACTCGTTTTTAAAATCAAAAAGATAATCTTTTTAATTTTAAAATAAATTTTTTTCGCTTAATTTGTTTATAAAAATAAAAAAATTGTTTTTATTTTCAAAAATGCTTTCCTTACATATCGCGACCTTAGAATGACAAGGTTCTAAGTGCTATCCGCCTAGTTTTGAGTAAATCGATGTTAAACTTTTAAAAGTTTATAACTTTTTTGTTTATTGGTCTATGAAAATGATTTTTGTCCATTTCCCTATGATTACATAGTCTATAAGATATTTCAATTTGAGAAGTCTGACCTTTCAATTCGACAAGTTACAGCACTTGATTTTTTGCAATTAGAATCTTGGCATACCGAAAACGCGATATATGTTTACAAACCTGGTTCTAAGGGATCTTAGAACCTTGTCATTTAAAATTAAACCAAAATATTTTACCAACAAACTTCATATAATTTCAAATAAAATAAAATTGTATTTCAGTATTATAAAATAAAGCTTCTATCACAAAGATCGATCTTCTTCATATCGATAAAAATATAAATAAGTAATAGAACATAAAAAAAAATATAAAATTAAAGTGTCGATTGATTCCATTATTATAATATTATGTATATACATGATTTTCACTTTTATATTTTAAAATTTACTTTATAAAAGTTTGCATATTGCGGAGGCATAAACTTTAGCATTTGCTTCAAGTCGTTTAGCTTTTGCATTGATAAGGCTGGTTTGGTGATTACAGTCGTTGATCTAGTAAGAAAAACTGAAATTCCTTCATCTTGTTGTTTCTTGCGTTTGGTCCTTCGGGTAACCTTATATTTGCCGTTATGAAATCGTTGTCACTATGAGATAATTTTTACTGAACTTCCGGTAGAATTCTTGTAAATTTTAGCAGGCTCACCTTTGAAAATGGCACTTCTTTGTAATTAAAGTACTTAGAAGCTGCACTGTAGTCCTTAAAATCAGTAGCTTTCATTTGGATGATTTTATAGGGTTGTTTTCGATTGACTAGCTTCAATAGACGGATTAGGCCGATCGTAGAATATATTTCGGTTTTTCTCAACTCTTTCTCTATACATGAGTGTACATGATCAGTTTCCTGGATACGCGAATGACCAGGTACTGAAAATTTCATTAACATTTCGTTCATTTCCGGATTGTCTTCCAAAAACGCCATGATACATTTTGATACATGAGAATTTCGGTTTTGTGGCACACATGAATCACTCCACAATATTAAATTCTCCAACACATTTTCATTTATTGCGCTGGCAATGTCGTTTCCAGCTCTACCGGACATGGATTCGTTCCATATCGCGCAGTAAACTTGATTGGTTAGTGATAATTTCGCTGTAAGGTTGTACACATTAAGTTTGCGTCTATAAAAAAATAAACTTATTTCAGCCCTAGGCAGAGTGATAACGTTTTGTAAATCAAAGCTAAGTATTGGTACATCACCCCTTTTGTCTGCATCTCTCTCCGTGCGCATGTATTCTTTATTTAAAATATGATTTTCATATTCAATTTTTTGGTTTTCGTTTATCGGCAAATTATATTTTACAAGATTGTTATGAGCCTCCCACAAATTACAGCGGTCACTTTTAGGAATATGGAATCCAATATTAAACTTCGTATTAAATAAGCGACGATATGTTGATTCTTTAGCGGGCTGTGTGTTTTCTTTATTGCATAGTTCTTTGTATAGTCCATACATTTTAGAAACATTGAAACTCGACTCCAAATATTTTCTTTGTGTATATCCTGTCGACAATAGTGGGAATCGACAGCCGGAAATAAATTGATATGTTCAATAATCTTTTCTGTTGTTTCAGTATCCAATAGTCAACTACTTCCACTGGATTTACCTCTTCCATCCGGTTTGGCTGAGTTAGCGTTGGTCTTGTTGATCTTGTTGATATGTGCATTATATACCATCTTTTGTGAAATGTCCAAAGTTTTTAAGAAAAAAGACTTGCATACACGAACCTTTTCATTTATGATTGTGAGATAATACAAAAATGAAAAAGTTTTTCTTGATTGGCCCGCCTCATTTATCCGTTTTTTTCTGCTACACAAAACTGTCTCGGACTGTTGGAGTAAAAATTGCATTTTTTCATTTTGTTGTAAGATGTAAAAGGATGAAAATATAATATTTCGTTTGTCACTTGTGAAGTTTGCATTGCATCTAAATTGACACTTCGAGCAGCCAGAAACTTCTTTCACTTGTTTGCCAGGAACTGATTTTCCCCTTCGACTGGTGTAGGGTTTACCACTTTGACATAACCGTTTTCTCTCGTTACTTTTCCATTTCAATGGATTCCTTATTCGCTTCCTCACGTTTTTCTTAATTACAGAGGGATTTTCAATATCATGTTGTAATGGATGTAAGCTGATGTCGTTCTGAACATCAATGCATGTTTCTGCTTCACTTTCTGAGCAACTTTGTTCGGAAATCGAATCCGGCTTAAATAGTGGGTCAGCGGATCAGCAGAAAAATCAGATTGGTCTGATTTGCTATCAGTTTCAGACTGACTTTGATTATCTATGAGATCTAATTTATATAGTTAAAGAATTACAGTAAATAAAATTAATTTTTTGCTCACCCATACTTTCAAAATGTGGTTGAAGCCGTTTTCCGTCCGTGTGTTGCGTTAATTTTCCATTATCAAAATCACTTAATTTTATTATTTTACTTTGAAAATAATTACCACAGCATTAAATCACTTATAAAACCACTTGTACAAATCACTTATTAAATTTTGTTGGTATATTAAATTTAATAACAAACTAAATAGCTAGAGTATACATCACATTACTATTCCCATTAACGTTTGCAATCCAACGAGAAACAAAGTTCTAACTGCATTCACAAATTAATTATTTGCGATCAGAAATATGGTTACTAGATTTATTTTGCCATGCCAATTGACACATTTTTTTAAATTTAAATTTGTTTTGCGATTGTAAAGTAGAAATACATGAAAAGACTGCGACCTCGGAAAATGCGTAGCAGTCTTTTCGTGTATTTCGACTTTACAATCGCAAAACAAATTTTAATTTAAAAAAAAATGTATCAATTAGCATGGCAAAGTAAATCTAGTAACCATGGGCGGTATGTTGTACCATCACTTCGAATCGAAATTCGAAAAAAGTCGAATGGCGGTATGTTGTATCATTTTCGAAAAGCAAAAATGATACTACTTTCAATTTTTCGATTCGACTTTTTTCGAATTCGACTTTTTTCGATTCGAAGTGATGGTACAACATACCCCTCATCATATTTACCGGATAGAGGATATACCCCTTCAACAATTATTGCGATTGAGGATGACAAGGTTCTATCAAACGAATTATTAAAAATTTGGGTTGACAAGGTTCTATTTGCAAAATATAGAACCTTGGGCAGTTAATAAGTGTAAAATTATAGAGCGTTAGAACTTTGTTATTTTAAAAATACCATTAAAAATGCTCTGAAACCGCTCAATAAGAGAGATTTTCAATAGATTTTACGATTCTTAGTATAACGACATTAATAACACAATTTGAGAAATTTTGTTGGATAGAACCTTGTCATTCCAAGGTCGCGATATGTTAAATAGGTTGCTTAAACTTTAAGAGATTGTTTTTTAAAAATAAAAAACTGTTGGCTAGTTTTAAAAGGTTTATTTTAATTTTTAAATAATTATATTTTAACAAATGCCACACAATTTTATTAAATCAAAGTAATCCGTAATAAACCTTACAAATACAATGACATTCACAATGTTTGCGAATTGAAACTGTTCAGGCCAGCAAAAACAAAGAGTTATGACCTCTTAATAATATATCTACCACAAAAAGTAGAAAATTAACACCCCCTCCCCAATTTTTAACCCCCAAGGTCATTGTGTAAAAATACACATAACCCTTAAAAAAATATAATGATAACTTCCTCAAGTTCTTTCTTGGCAGACCAAAACCAAACTGCAAAAAATTCAAACCTTCATACCTTTAGTATAACACAAGGTATGAAGGTTTGAATTTTTTGCAGTTTGGTTTTGGTCTGCCAAGAAAGAACTTGAGGAAGTTATCATTATATTTTTTTAATAAGTTTCTTTGACGCCCTCGATAGCATAGTAAGTAGAGCGCTTGCTATGTAATTCGGGGGTCCCGGGTTCGATTCCTCGTGGAGACAAAAAGTTACGACTGGGCGTTTTTAATGTGTTATGTGTTACATCGTGCATTGTCTTATATATTTCTAGCCATAGTTATCGGCTTTTCTCCATAAATATTTTAACACACTTATACCTAGTTATTTAATAAAAAATTACTATGGAAAAAAATGTCCAATACATCTTTACTTAGTTATTGTTTATTTCATATGTGTGGAGTTAGCACGACTTATATTTAAGTAGATTCTGTGTCTACCAAAGTGGATTCTGACAGTATACGTATTCGATTTTTTTTTTGCTTCACTCATTTTAAATGAGTAACTCACGAGACAAAATCGATATACAGATACTTTCGGTATATTGATATTGATATCGGTAACTATGTATTGTTAAACGTTTGGATTTAATATTGAAATATTTTTCTTTATGGCTGATTTTTATTTCGAATGGATTTATATAAAATTAATAAATGATATTTTTATTTTGAATGGATTTGTATAAAATTAATAAATGATTAACTAGATATTTAACATTATCAAATCTTAGTGTTTTTGATTAGTCCCTTTTGGGTATTAAATCCCCCTTAAATTGCCCCTTTTCAGTATTAAATTCAGATCTCTCACAAAAAGTATCAATTAGTTAAAAGTATCAGGATAAAAGTATCAGGTAGTTCATTCGAATGAATCAATTGATATTGATACTGAAAAGTATCTAATAAACTCATCACTAACATATAGATTTGGCGAATTATATAAAATGTAAACAAATTGAAATATAAAACAACGGGATTTCTGGCAAAACAATAAATATAAACATTTTCATAATTTGTCATTATTATCAAAAAAATTGTTTTAAAATTTTAGAACTCTTCTTTTGAAATAAATTTTTCTGTTTAAATAAGTAAACCTTTTAAATTTAAAAAGTATTTTATAAATCATTTTATAAAATATGTTATTAAAATAAAAAAAAAATATTTATTAGTTTGTAAAAATCTCACTTAATTTCAAAAAAAATCTTTTTAAATTCAAAAAAATTTGTAACTTTTAGAAATTAAAAACTTCGTTTTTTAATTTTACAAACCAAAATTTTTCTCAGTGTAGATGACCAAAGTAATCTGAACAACATGATACTTGATCAACTGAAGAAAATGCAACTCCCACAACGCAATCCAACAAAAAATGTTAAGTATAAGAAAACAAATTTCAAAATAGCATTCTGGAATGCGAATGGGATTTTGCAATATATTCCAGAAATAGAAATATTTTTAAATTCAGCAAAAATCGACATTTTCTTAAATCTTCGTGTGTCAAAATACGGGGTTATAACTTATATCACTCCATTCATCCAGCGGAAAAAGCAAGAGGTGGTTTGGCATTTCTAATAAAACAAAATATAAACACAGACAGCTTAACGTCTCTGCAATATATTTCCCTCTTCGGCATAACTTGAAAAGGGAGGTCTACCTTAAACTATTTAAATCGCTTGGACGTGATTTTATTATTGGAGTTGACTTTAATGCGAAAAACACCTATTGGGGATCTAGAGTTACGACGTCAAAAGGTAAAGAATTGCTCCAAGTAGGCCATATATTAAAAGGTGAATTTTACTCTGGAGGTTCCTCAACATACTGGCCCAGTGACGGAACGAAAATACCTGACCTAATAGACTTTTATGTAGCAAGAGGTATATCACAGAACTGCATTCACAATGAAAACGGTTATTCTCTAGTATCGGAACAATTTAAAGGGAAAGTGCACCCAGATTAACAAATTCAAAAAAAAAACTGGAATATTTTTCGTGAAGCAATAGAGGAAAAAATTAATTTTCATTTACCGATAAGAAAGTCTTCCTCAATGAAACAATTCACTAGGCTGCTTTGGCATAAGTACCCCCATTACACAAAATAAGAAGAAGCTTAACATATCCTAGTCAATGGAAGTTAAAGAGTTGGTAAGAGAAAAAGGACGGGTACGTAAAACCTGGCAAATAACTAGAACACCGGAGAACAAAATTCTTAACAATTTAGGTAACAGTCTCAAATCTCTTCTTATAAAGAAAATAAAAATGCATCAATCAACAGATATATATGTTATAGTTAGACTAACTGATGAGAAAAATACTGATTATTCACCGTGGAACGCGACGAAGGGATTCAAAAGAGCCAAAATGCAAGTGCCTAAATCACGTTTTAAGGATTTCCTAAAGAAGTAGGGTTTTGGACTTACACAACCTGAATTTCTTGCCAACGATAAGACTGTTGCCATATTTTCGAATGTGAGTAATAATCCACCAAAGTGAGGAGATGCAGGGTAAATAAAAAGCCCGCCTATACCATTGTCACCTGGTCGGAGTGAAGTTTATGCCAAAATAGCAAAATATACACTGTTGCCCAAAAGTACTTAGAATTGTAAAAAAAAACACTCAAATACTAAACTTTATAATTTTTTTTTTAAATTTTTAATAAACACAAACATTTCAACACTATTAAATAGAAAACATTTAATTTTTTGGAATAGTTTTGAGTGAATTTTATAAAACGAAATTTTTTACAACAAACCACTATAGTGGTTTTGATTTAGTATTTGATGTAAGGAACCAATCTCCTCATGCTCGAAAAACTCTGAGATTTTGGTTATTCGAGAGAGAATAGAACTGAACCATTTCGATCACTTCTCCGTTCGATTCGTTTAACAATTTTGTATTACATTCAACGAGATTCTCTCTCGAATAACAAATATCTCTATAAAATTCACTCAAAACTATTCCCAAAAATTAAATGTTGTGTTGAAATATTTGTGTTTAATAAAAATTTTCAAACTGTTTATAAATAAGTTCAGCAATTGAGTGTTTTTTCAATTCTTAGTACTTATGGGAGGGACATAGTATATATTTTGTTATTTTGGCATAAACTTCACTAAGATTTCGTTTCGCTCCAATAAAATTCGATCCATTACCCCTATAAATCTTACTAGAAATGCCTCGTCTGCCCGTAAATCTTCGCCACCAGAAATATCGCATTTATCAAATCGCTAACTGGCTCTTTATGTACGGCTTATCTATCAACAGGATTAGTTGCGTGTTTTCGGGGCCTAGCAACATCAACTCCCCATAATAAACGGGTTAATGTGATTCTCTCTGATGATACATACCCCAACAATTTGATGGTTGCTCGATGTGCATATTTGGCGCATATCAAGCAGTTTTTCAACATCGATTTTACGTTCGCACGACCGTTGATGATTCAATAATTTTCCTATTTGTGGGGTTTCCCAAGTGACTCTTTCGATGAACACATGATTTGCAGGTAATATAGTGTTGCTGTTTACTCTCCAATTCACAATACACGTTAAAAGGTGACCACCGACTCTTAACATACTAATTTTGCCAAGAAATGGTGCTACGAAGATACTTCTAGTATCTCTCTTAATTGCGAGTAATCGCAAATCACCGTACACCCTTTTTCTTTATGTCTTCGTATTTAAGTTACTTATCACCCGTCTTATGTATGCTAATATTAAAAGTAGTTTTAAAAGTCTGAAACGTTTTCCAAAAATTTTTTAACAAATCTGGTTCGATGGATTTGTGTGTTTTCAATTCATTCTCATCTTTGTTTCAATTTTAGTGACTATCCAAAGACTGAGGTCTGTAACACTGTGGATTTAAACAATTCTTTACATATTCCATAATATTGAAAAACTTGTCAGCTCCGATTAGTAAATCTATTGGAGCTGGTTGGTGAAAATTTGGATATGCCAATTGTGTTTTCTGGAACGATGGTTGGGCTTCACTGTTACCTCACTTCTACACCGTAATCAAGGTTTTGCTTTTGATTATTACTGGGCAATTTTCAGCCTCGATCGAGGGTTGTGAACTTAAATCAACAAGTGCTCGACATTTGTGAAGTTGACCGAATTTTACTTAGGCCAAGACACAAGCCAGTTGGTACAATCCCTTGAGATGCTGAAAAATAGGACGGCATTGAATTTAGAGCCACTTTAGACGTATTTCTAGCAGTATCTGCATTATGTATATTGATGACTGGATGGCAAACAATTAAAGCGCAATTGTTTCCACTGCAATTTGTTTTGTTTCACTGGTTGGCGTACTTAGAATATCCACTACAGCGGGGTTGTGCTTAGCGTCGACATAATTCCAATTGATGTTTGAAGATAATGCATGATTTGCAAAACCCAATTGGCCACAACGTCTTCCTGCTATGATTTTCGCGATTAGCACACTTGCGCAAAGCTTTTAATGTTGCAGGTTAATTCTTTTCAGTAGTGCGATCTTGGTCTTAAATGCCAGCATTGTGATTTTGACAGCCCATCTTGGGACGTTGTACGAACATATACCACCACTGCGTAAGCTTTCTTAGATGCGTAGCTGAATCCGTGAATTTAAAATGTGCACTATCATGGTCGATAGAAAACTCTAATATTGCAAAAATATTTTTCGAGCTTTCGACACTTTTTCATAAAAAAGATGTGGTTGTATGATTTTCAAAATGACACCGGCGGAGTGGCTGCAACAGAAATTAAATATTTTAGCGGTATTTTTAAACCAATACAAATTTTAAAAATTTATCAGGGTTAATATTGGAAAAAAATCAAAAAAACTGAATACCAATAGCAGTTACCAATATTTCAGCAACTTTACACGGGAACTCCAAGGCAAATTGAATTAAGTTTGATTTGATCCAATATAGAATTTTGTTCTCGCAATTTTAATTAACGCATTCTTGCACAGCAGAGATTAAGTAGCAGCAAGTTAAAACAATATTAATAATCTCGACCATGTTAAAGTTAAAAAATTTTGTAAATCTATCGTAAATTTGGGTAATGTGAATTCTACGGATTTTATGTTAATGTAATACCAACAACCTCATTTTAAAAATACTATTTAAAGATCCGCCATCTTGTATGCCAATAGTCAAATTTTAACTATTGAGTGCCCCTAATGTTATTATTTAGAAAATTGCAAGAAAATCATTAAAACTGTGCCAATCGATTTTACCTTGGTTTTCAGGTCTCCAATCTATTGCAACAAATCTGTCTCGAAACCAAACCTATTTTATTTGAAAGATTAAGCCTATAGCAATCATCTGGTAATAGTGGCATTTTGGTACAAATTTTGCAAAATCCTGTTATTAGTCATTAAAAGTTTTCCACTCCAACTCAATGAGTGCACTGAAAAGATTCTACTCAAAAATCTTCCGAGGTCAATCTGTTTTGGAATGCCACGAATGTCATTTGAAAGGTTAAATAGAAATATGTTATCAGTATATAAGGAAATTTTTGTTGCATGAGTTTTTTTTTATTTCACTCAACATTCCTATAAGAAATATTTTAACAGTGTACTTAACAGTGTACTCACTAAAACTAAGAACCATTCGTTTAAATTTTAACTATATATTTTATATAAAATGGGCCATCTCAGGATGCCTCAGTGGCAATCTAAATATGATCGCCATGTGCATTTTATTTGGGATTGGGATTGCAATCAAAAGAAATCTACGAAAGGGCACTGACCATGTTGTATCCATTCAACTCGCATTTGAAAATATTTTAAAAATATAAATTTGTTGGATTAAGGCTATGCGGTTTTGAAATGGTCACAATCACACCTTACGTTTATAAAAATAAAACGAAATCGTTCCGAGGCAACTTTGCGAAATTGACCCCTGGGTCAGATATGTAATCGTAAAAGTTTTTTTCTAACCTTCCTATAAGGAAGATCATCTCAAAACCACATAACCTTATCCAACAACTTTTAACGTGCCAAATTTAAATCTAATTTTACTTCAATTCTTTTCTAATAATTTGTCAAAGGGAAAGAATTCTTCCCGCCAATATTAGGAGTTATTCATGTCAAAAATGTTTAACTTTATTTAAGCTTTGCCATTGATGTCAACGGCAGAAAATTGTTTTGGTATGGTTTTAAAATAATTAAATTGGCATAATGAC
This sequence comes from Nephrotoma flavescens, assembly GCA_932526605.1. Classification (NCBI taxonomy): domain Eukaryota; kingdom Metazoa; phylum Arthropoda; class Insecta; order Diptera; family Tipulidae; genus Nephrotoma; species Nephrotoma flavescens. The sequence goes on along the minus strand of OW052222.1, from coordinate 174,782,098 downwards.
AATAAAAGAATATTCACCCCTCCTTATTTTTGGATTATTCTTGGAAAATGATCTAACATAATCTCTAACAAAATTTTCGAAAAATTGTGTTACGTAAGTGGTAAGGGTAGCCATGCCGTCGGAAAATTTTTTAAACAAAATCTTGAGTAGTCGCTTCATAAATTTTATTTTCGGTACTCGAAATACCCACAATCCGATTGGAGTAACTCAACGGCTCCATATACACAACACCATAAAAATCGAAATAGTCGAACACTACAAATACTCAAACCTAACTATTGACACATACACCAGTATCAATTGCCGTTAATAACTACTAAAAGGAAACTTACATACCGGAAAAACTTTAACCACGTCATAATATACAATTAAAATATTTAGTACATAATTTCGACACTCTCGCATACGCGTCTGCGATTAAAATTATTTTGTCGTAATTTCCCGCCTTCGCCCATATGTAACATGTATGTATAATACATAAAGTTATGTCTGGCATTATTATAACATTGGACTTCCAAACAAATTAAAAACTTTAAACAACAACAAAAAAAAATCAAAATAAACAAAACATAAACAAAAGTTAAATATCCAAATAAAATCACTGTAATTAATATTTCTAATTACATTTTTTTTAACAATCAAACCAATTTCCATGAGTAATTACGGTTGGTACAAAGAAAAACGTTAAAATTTGGTACAGTACGAGCCATCTATATTTCAATAGAAGTGAATGGTAATGCAGATTTGATTGGTTTGCGTCTGTAGTATAAAATTTTATAAATGTTAGTGTTTTGCACAATAAACATGGAAAATTTTAAATATTAATTTTTTAAATTAAATAAATTTAGAATTATATTTTTGAATTTATGCGGTTTCGATATTCTTCGAGCATGGTTATTGTTTAAAATAAACGAAATTTTTAAAATTTCATAATTTGTATGGTCGTGCCATTATTATTTACCGTCGGAAGGTAAACACTTTATAAATTACTTATTTCTTGCCTACCTAGTTTTAGAGTTAAAGTTTTTAATATAAAAGAAAACAATGTTTGCCGACGGAAGATAGTTTTGGGATTAAATGCATTTACCGTAGTACATTTATAATTTTATGCAGAAAATCATTATTTATCGTTGAATGCCCAAGAAAATCAAACGCGCTGCTTAGCAGAATCTAAGTTGGGGCTCACAGGTTTGTTAAAAGCTCAAATTATAAATTCAATGACCCCTCCAATGCCAGTTTTAATTTCGGATAATAATAAAATGTGGTTACGTTAAGGCAGCTTAGAAATGCGTAGAGGTGTATGTGGGCTGATGTAATAAATTCAGGGGTACCTAATTTATTGTTCAGGTAGGATTTTCGTTAACTTCCTACAGGTTACCTCGACTCGAATTCTCATATGAGAATTTGGTTGAAGTGCGTCGATCAATGAAAACATTAAAGGAAGTTTTCCATTTTCCATTACCCAGGTTTCGTATAAAGATCTCCAAAATTTGTGCGATGTCTCAGACGGGGTGCTAAGTGGATTAAAGTTTTAGATGTAGCTGTTTAAACTACCGGGTGGTTGTTAATCTGCTAGTTTAGCAATTTTTCAAATATCTCAATAAAGAAAGCGTTCCATTAGAAAGTTGCGAATGTCATAAACTAACACCTCACCTCATCGCCAAACCACTAACACAGATCCCATTTTCGCCGCAATTGTAAAACAAATTTAAGGAAGAGGTTTAATAGCCAACAATAAATTGTGTTTTGTGTGTCTTTCTAAAAATTATCAGTTACAAAACTGTAGTTCGCCGTTTATAGGTGTGGTGTATGTTGGGCGATGCATCCTCTTAAACTACTTTACACCAAGTTGCGAAGAAGATCCAAGCGCATGTCCAAGTAATAAACACCGAAGCCAGTCCAAAATCATCAAATAGAAAATAATTAAATATGAATTAAAAAGAAACTTTGACAGCTCGTTTAATCAAAGTCAAATTAGCCATTAAACAGAAATCGAATAGAAAATTTATATGGAGCCGTATCGAAGCTGGACATAAATCGCAGTTTCCAGCCCAGGAAGGTCTTACAAGTTACAGACTATTTTCATATAAATTTACGCCTGGCACTTGGGGGCTTAATTAGTTCGAACTCAAAATTTCGCATCAGTGCACTTCTAGGTGGATTGAATTTTCGGAATAAATCTTCGTAGTAAAAGTTAAAATATCCATAAATTGGGAGATCCATGCAAAATTTAGTGGGACTTCGGGGTCCAATACCCCAATTTCAGACTCCTCCATTTTATTTAGTTATTTTTTGTATGCGATAAACTAGACTGCTATCTGGGTACCCCAAAACCCACACCATTCTCCTCTACCAGACTGAGCTGCGATAACCAGTACCGCAAGGTGTACCAAAAGAGAGTAGCAATTTTGTGAAAGTTGGGGTGGCGCCCAAAAAGGGACTCAAAGATCAGTTCCAAATTTAATTATATAATTGTTTTTTATTTTTACTGTACTTTTGAAGTTCCGCTTCTATTTATTGTTAATACAAATATGCGATTTTGACCGGTATGAGTATGTCAGCGGTTGTGCTTTAGAGGTTTGCCTAACCAGATACAGTGGTGGGTCATACACATACTGGGGAGAATTTAAAACATTTAAAATACCAATGCTGGATTGTCGAATTCTTGGATTATCTGTGGCACGTCCTAACCCGCACTCCGAGGGGATAAACCAACATTCGTGGTAGCATTTGGAACTTAAAAATTTATTTATGATTGTCATAAACCGGAGCACAACATCTGTTCCAATTTAAATAAATTATTTATATACAGGCATCACTGTTTCAAGTGGTATTTAAATGCGGGCATTTAATGAGCCACTGTCTCAAATGATGTAAATACGTTAAAACTCAATTTCAGTAGTTGCAAAGTCAATGAAGCAGTAAAAAGTTCAAAATTTTTGAGAGCAAGACGGATCGGAATGCGGTTTTTTTGCATTCGCTTTCAAAAATTATTTGTTAAAACCGCCCCTATTATGTTTTTTGAACAAACCGGAAATGGCATTGCTGCAGCCAAAAATGCATTCAAAAAATGTATTTTTTGAGACGGCTTTTGGAAGATTAGAGAACTTTGTAAATAAGAGTCAGAACTAGCCCCACTCGGGTTCCCGGTTGTTTTCGAGGTGGCTGATCACGATTATGATGTTCAAATTGACCCACAGCCGACCTGGAGCTCAAGAATGCCGATGAACGTCATCTCCGTGGGACTCTCCCGAAAATCACGTGAGAAGGAGAGAAATTCGGCGCCCGGGGTTTTTTTGGGTCACTGAATCCAAATATGGCATCAGCGAAAACCCCCCGGGCACCTGGTGCGTCCGAGAATTTTCCGAATTTCCCGTCGAAAACAACCCCCCGAACACCTTGTGCACCGTAATCTGAGCCTGAAAGTTGTCTGCGAGCGTTTTCCTCGCACGATTGAGAAAAGCGAACCGAAAATCGGTGTGGATTTTTTTTGGGGCGCTGAATCCGAATTGCCCTTCGAAAACCACCCCCAAACACCTGGTGGCCAGGAACCTGAACCTGAACGGCATCTCCGTGGGACTCTCCCAAAATTCACACCGCGAAGGAGAGAAACTCGGCATCCGGGGGTTTTTTGGGTCGTTTAATTCAAATATTGCATCGGCGAACACTCCCCGTACCCCTGGTGCGCCCAAACCTGGACACGGTCGTCATCCTTGAGAATATTCCTGACAATGTCGGCAAAAACAATCCGAAAATCATTGTAGAGCGTTTTTTGGGGCGCTTACTTCAAAACTCACGTCGAAAACGGTCCTCCGAACTCCTAGTGCACCGAAACCTGGGCCTGAACGTCGTCTCCGGCGGTTTTTCTCACACGATCGCAAAATACTACCCAAAAAACGTCTCATAATTTCACACATCCATTGATGTGTAACTCTCTCCTGCAGCCCTCGAAAAAGTTGATCCAGTCCTGTACCAATGCACCAAGCTTTCAGGAGGTCGCTTTCAACGTAAAATTTGATTCAGCGGCCCAAATAACGTCCCAACAATAATTTTCGGGTTGTTTTGTCGATATTGTCAGGAAAATTCTTGGGGATGACGACCGCGTTCAGGTTGAGGCGCATCAGGGGTCCGGGGGGTGTTCGCCGATGTCATATTTGGATTCAGCGACCAAAAAAAAAAACCCCACGAGACCTTCCCACGTGATTTTCGGGAGAGTCCCACGGAGATGACGTTCATCGGCATTCTTGAGCTCCAGGTCGGCTGTGGGTCAACTTAAACATCATAATCGTGATCAGCGACCTCAAAAACAACCGGGAACCCGAGTGGGGCTATTTCTGACTCTTATTTACAAAGTTTTCTAATCTTCCAAAAGCCGTCTCCAAAAATGAATTTTTTGGCTGCAGCATGCAATTTCCGGTTTGTTCAAAAAAAAAAATGGGGATGGTTTTTACAAATAATTTTTGGAAGCGAATGCAAAAAACCGCATTCCGATCCGTCTTGCTCTCAAGAATTTTGAACTTTTGCCTTTTTAGTGCTTCATTGCCTCGACTAAAGTTCAACACCAAACCCTTCTCAAAAATTAATTGCCTAATGGCATACAGTTTTTATACTCGTAAGGGCTGCTCATTCTCAGAGAAGTTGGCACATCATTCCGCATACCAGTTGGAATTGTAAAATTGAATCCCTTAATAGTCCTCAGTTGGCAACAATCCAGATTGTAGCTAGAATTTACCACCGGTTAAATTTTTTTCATTTTTAAAATCAAATGAAATTTCCAATTTATTATGCTTTCGTGTTTTTTTCACTTCGCCAGTCAACTCATTTAGTTAATAGTTGCATCCAGGGTACAACTTGATTGGTTTGTCATACCTAGGAGTCTGCAAGTGGATGTGCATCGAATACAAGTTTGACATAAATCAGTCGACCGCAAAGTAATGGAAATCGCAACAGCACCCGGCATGTTGTTGTTCCTAGTTGGATGAACAATTCGGCCTGACACTCACACAGTCAGCACGTCGTCCTAAGGGATTTTGAATGATAACTGTGAGATAAGAGGGCAATAGGCCTGCCTGGCTTAACCAGTGTCCCACTTGCGAGAAAGTCGAAGTTAAGAGTGCCACTGCTGGCATTTTGTATTTCATCATTTCTTTTTTCCTTATCCTTGTTTGACTCGAGTAGGGGAAATTTTATTATCATCCCATGGCTGTGGCAGAAGAGACTGTGAGGTTCTTTTTATTTCATTTAAATTTTAAAATTAATTTTTATTTTTAATTTAGTTTAGATCTTTTATGATAAGAAATTTTAGTTAAGTAGTAATGGAGCTAGAACTATTGTCTCCAGACGAACTTATGGTAGAATGTGACATAAGGGGAATCCGCTATGGGGCTCGACGACAAACGATAATTGTTCTAGAAGAACCTCTTAAACGAGAGCGACGAGACTTTTATAGCGGTGTTACCGTGTTTTATTAATGATTAACACACACTATACTTATGTTTATATATTATATTTATTATTTAATATATTATCACTTAAAATATGATTATAAATTTAGTTCTCAAAATGGTGTGAACGATTGTTCGGCACTTTACACTTTATATTATGATGTATGAGAGTGTGTCTCCTTTGACTATCAAAACGCGACTCGTGTTCTTTTTCGTTTCTCATTCCGTATCAAGAAATTGAATTCTCGATATTTATCGATAATCGGTAAATATCGAGATTCGCGAATGTAGGTGGCGAAATAGCTCTATTCAGCAAAACGAGCTATGCCTCGTAATTAAGCGGCGCGGTGTATAAATAGTTTTGCTACGAGGAGTGCCACGAAGTGAAAAGGTTTTCTGAGCCGCTACACTTTCATCGTGCACCACTATTTGCACAAAGGCCACCCGAATAATGCCCACTTCAAGAGGCGTGAGTATGCTTCAAGAAGTTGGAGGACATTACGAAATCAGTTTTTTTCACCAAACTACTTCATGTCTTAGGTCGAATCGGCCGTAGCTCCAATTTTGTAATACTTGGTGATGTAATTGTCGAGATGAGACAAACTAAGGGATATCGGGTGGTCCATAATACTGCACGATATGTCACTGCGATAATCCGATAATGAATTAAGTTTTTTTATTATTAAAAGTGTTTTTTCTAATTAATTTGGATTGTATAAATTTGGGATTTTTTTGTCAATAAAAGACATAGTATGTGAAAAGTTAATTTCAATTGTTTTTAAATTTTTGTTTAACACGCCGTTATTTGTTTTGGGGTAAGTAACAAGTGTGAAGGGCGTTATTAACAAATTAAATAAAGATTGTGGGTTGTTACCGACAGGCTGCGAACGAAAATTGTTGACGCTAAGCGGCTCTTTTCTTTTCGCAGAGTTAGATAGCATACCACTATCAAATTTTTGTGATGGGTAGATCGGTCAACCTGCTTGGGGTCCAATACCCCAATTTCATAATCCCCCATTTTATTTAGTTATTCTTTTATGTGGTAAACTAAACTGCTATCTGGGTACACCAAAACCCATAAACCATTCCCCTCTACCAGACTGAACTGCGGAATCCAATGCCACATGAAACTGGGTTGGCATTAGCGGTAGCTAAAGTTCAATCCCATTTCAAAACCTGTATATGCAATGATGTTGAAAAGTTTTGTATTTATAAAAAACGCCAAAGAATTAAAATATTTAATTAACTGAAATAATTAAACGTTTAGCCAACGAAAATTTTTTGAAATTTAAGCAAGGATAACGTATGGTTAATAATAATGGATGTCCCAAAACTCACGCAAGATTTGAATTTTGTACTATTTGTGCGGTAAAGTGTCGCAAATGAAAAAAAAACTGACAGCTAACACTTCAGGGTTATTAAAAATGGCAGCGCCCCCAACGCGAAGGAAAAGAAAGAAAAGTGCAGCTAATCAGGTAATAACAGTTATGGTGTTCGCTATCGTAACATGATACTCCAGTTTTTGTTACCGCTGTTGCCTGTACATGCCTAAATGTTGTGTTAGAAACAAGTTGAATAACGTGTGGTGTATGATGCAAGCCGAATGACCAAAACAACGAAACAGGTTAATGTAGAAAGGTCGCTTTCGGATACCCGTTTTTTTTTTATTGGTAGTGATCGCATCCGATTTGAAATAGCTATGTTTTATTACGAAAAATCATACGATAAATAGTAAAAAAATTGACAACCAATCGCATACGTTAGGTTTATGTAGTAGTGTACCATATCAAGGTACTAGACCGTTTTCGTTTCTTTTGGGACATTTAAATTTGGAATAATGTTTTCATTTTATTTGAGAGGTTGAAGTGATTACAAGCTACTAAACACGTATTCATCTTAAATATCGCTTCATATTAAAAGTGTCTAAGCATAAGTTGGAGTTTATATACCCATTGCAAAAAGACGTATACCGGAGGTGAAGCGGAGTTATTTAGAGGGTCATCCTATAGATATTGCGTTTATTTTATAACCTTCATCATACAAAACTTGTGAATCGGTAAGAATTTTTTTTATGGAGGAGTTTAGTAAGTAATACCTAAAAAAATTAATTATTCACTATGTTATTGGTGTCATTGATAGGATACGCGAGGATATTGCTTTGTTTATTGCCGCCCGCGATTATTCTGGATAGGGCGTACCCAAAATCGCGAAGTACGACTGGTTATCCACCTCTCTCGATATGTCTGGTACCTACAGATAGTTTTGAAGTTGCTACACGCGAGAGGATAAGTTTCTCTAACGGACTCCTAACTAACGGATTACTAGTATGAGGGTGATTTAACTACCCAATACCGAACTTGGAAATATTCGGGTACCAAAAAAATAAAAAAAAAATTATAAAAAAAAAAATAATTATATGTGGTGTTTAAGTGAAGTTGCATGTCATTAGCCATCAGTTTAACTTTAATATAAACAAAAAAAAAACCAAAAAAAAAATTTTTAATCAAGAAAATAAAAAAAGAGAAGATTTGTTGAAATTAAGTAAAATTTATGTATAGTCAAGTTAGGGTTAATTCATATAATAATATTAAGTAGGGGTATAGTTCCATCAGAGTGAGATATTGCAAAAAGTGAAGTTCGAATAATAATATCTTATTAATACTCGTATATAGATATTATATACATACCGAGCGTTACAGCGCGGCATCCGTGAACCCTACGAAGAGTACTCTTTTTAGCAAATTGACTGGTAAGTGACCAAGAATTTTAGCAAACGATTTTTTTTTGGGAATTCCCATTGTTATTATTATTATTCAAACGGCTTTTCTTCCTAGTAGTTAAGGACATATAAAAAAAAAAAAGAAAAAAATAAAAAAAAAAGAAAAATGAATTACCTTTTTAGAAATATATTTTGATCTTATACATACATTTTTTTAAGATGAATTAATCGGTTTTTTTTGTTGGTGAAGAATGGGGTAGAAAGAGACATGTGAATAGTCAGTAAGCTTCAAATTTCTTTTAGTTCTTTTTTTTCACACATACGGTTTGTTGAGTCTTTATTAAAGCCTAGTGACTAAGCCCTCCCGAGCCGATGAGTCTATACCCGAATAGTAAAACGTGTGAATCACTAGGTAAGGCAGTAACATTTTTTGTGTCTAAATTGTAAGTTATGGATATGGACGACATGTGGTTTTAACAAGCCGATACCACATGCCATACAGCCCTAGTGATTGAAATAATTCTATAATTACATGAGTTATTTTCTGGTCGTGTAATTTATCTTTTCGAAAGAGGAAATAGAGCGCTGTATTAACGAATTTTCAACAAGGGAGGGCATATGTGCCAACAAAGCTGTCTAGATCACTTACTCGATGCCATTCCATACTTAAACCTATACTGTATACTTAATAAATCAATAAAAACTTCACCATTTTTAATTGAGAATCTGTATTTTCTATCAAAATTACTTCTGGCGCGAATTGTGGGACACCACAAGGAGTATTTTTCGCCTTGGAATTCAAGTGTGATGTATTCGAGATTTACATTCATTTTTATTTTAATTTTTATTTATCTTTTAATCTGTTCTGAGGCCTAGGCACTCCCAACTCTTTCGCAATTCGCTTTTCCTGTCCTTACTTTTCACCGTTTCCCAGCCAATTCGAGGTCGCACGGCTGTAGGTCCACTTTTCATAGAACCATCTGCCCATTGCATAGTTCCATGCCAGTCTATAGTACTAGCATGGAAAATGGATCGGCCCATGAGTTTTGCCCTCCGACAGGGGGCCATAGTTATAACAAAAAAATCCCTTTTGTGAAAGCCCCTATCGTGATTCGAACATGCTACTGTAGTTAGCCGACAATTTTAGCCAAAAAAAACCTACATATCGACATATTTTGTATCAGGTGGGTAATATGAACTGGATGAAGTTAGACCAATTCGTGCTAGATCCCATGTTTATAATATATTGTGTTAGGGGCTATGAATTTGAGTTATGGCAGTAAAAGTAGCACCTGTGCCAAAAATCTGGACATAATTGGCCACAAAAACTTGTTGCATTCTAAATTTATTCACTCTTGTCGTTCATCTTGAGTCGCTCTCGAGCGCAAATGGGAAATGCCAATACTACTTTTTTGTTACTATCTGTTTCGAGAGCGGCTAAGCCACCCGTTAAGGAGAGGATGATTGCCCATACCAACTTGTAAACACCAGTTGTTGTTCTCTTCTTGACCTGCACTTCGCATATTTATCGTAAGCGACAATTGAAGAAAGTTTCTCCACAGATTGCTTGATTTTATATAGCACTCGATGATGTCAGCTTGCGTACCTCTCATAACAACTGGAAGTGTCTGTCGAAAGTCTCCACCAATAACGAAACCTTTCCGCCAAAAGGCATTTCACAACCCAATATTTCACGCAACAACTTGTCAATGCAGCGGAGTCCGTGCTTTGTCAGCATTGAAATCTCATCGACAATAATAAGTAAACCTTCTCGCAAAATGTTTGCTGTGGGTGATGTCAATCGCATCGCAGAGACAGAAGTGTCAATGAGCGGTACTGGTAATTTAAATCCGCTTGTGAACTGTTCGACCACCCTTCAGCAAAGTAGCTGCGATTCTCGTTGTTGCAAATAATGAAAGCACAATTTTTCCTTTTCCCCGAACGAAGGCCATCAGTGTTGCGTAAAGGAACGTTTTGCCAGATCCTCCTGGTCCATCAGCACGATAGAAAATTCGACTGGAGACATTTTCATTACCCACTGCAGCAGTTATTTTATGAAATGCATTCAACTGCTTTTCGTTTAACAGTTGAATTCGTAATTCAGCTTCTCGAACTGGAACAAAAAGTTGCACTTGTACGGGACTTCTCGATGGAGGTGGTATAAGTCGATCATAGCGCAAGAAAGTCCGTGCTGTATAAGAATTATGTTGATATCGTGAAGAGCCAAATTTTTTGCTACATTTTCAATATGGTGTCAGCTGTAATCGAAAGTCATGTCATCTGCATACTTCATCCAGAGATCAAGAGGTTTTGAAGGTTGAAAAAAGCAACAAATATAAGCGAAAGTCTCCCGAAGCTGTCTTGGCATTTGAAAGACTGCTGCTTCTGTTAAGCAGTGATCCCATTTATCATCGCTTACCAGAAAGTACCGTGCAGCTGCAGCTTCTTTGAAGGTATTGTAAATAACACCATTGGATGTTTGTACAAATTCAAAGCTGATGGCACCTCGAATATGTAGCAAAAGCAGCCGCAGGATGAATCGCTGCTCATCTCTAAAGCTTACTGTACGGACGACACATGACGTCTTCTTATACGTATAAGGACTATAGTATACAATTTTATATTAGTGTGTGTAATTTTTCTTTGGTTATATTTGTTTGTTTTCTGCGAATGTACGCATCAAAAATTATGAATCGGTACAAATCGGTTCAGTTTTTTAGTGCTGCATATATACTTGCGGTTATTTCGCCAATTTGTCGAATTTTGGAAAAAATCGACCAACTTCTCTCCACCTATTTAACGAAGTTGAAACTCGATATCGACAAGTCGTGGACAAAAGCTTTACATTGACCGAAGATACCATGCACTATGAGGTCATCCATCAGCATCTTTAGCTTCAATCAGTTTAAACACGCGAGCTACCAAATCAGGACGATCGATTATCTGCTCGCCTGGTCGCAAGTTATACTTGATTTCATGCTAGTTTGGATTAGCCGTGAACGTAATAAACAGATCAGGAGCACCCTCCTTTGCAAAAATTGAAAATTGCACCGTTTTTGCATGTTCCGTGGAGATCCTTCAAAACTTGATGGTAGAATGACAGAAACTCTTGCAGCGATGTTTGCGTTGTTTGCCAAGTTTGCTACATGATCTACAAGCCCTTGATTGGTTTCAGCTCTAAGTACTTGCTGGTGTGTAGAGATATAACTGAGGTAGTTGATTTTAACTTGTTGGTAAGAGTCAACCAATCACTGCTGAATGAGTTTTCCTGCACTCATAATGGGATTGAAATAGTCACGAATTGCTGTTTGTCGCTGTAGTTTGGAATCATATATTTTTACTTTTGAGTCACTTCGGTCATGTGGTCATCAGTGCGGGAGGATAGGGTTAGTCGCGCGCTGGTCATCAGTGCGGACCGCACGTGAGGCAGATCGCCGCGCATCTGACCGACTGGGACGTCCTGTGTTAGCCTAAAGCTTTACAGTGTCCATTACAATAATTTTATTGTAATGGACACTGTAAAACGACACGGAATTATTTTCACAATCAATTGCACAAGAATCAAATATGTTGAGATTACCTTGTTATTCTTCACTGAGAAAGTGAGAACTATACAATATTGAAATTCTCGTGTATCAAAAATAATCTAGCCTCGCCAAAAGCATTAGAATGAATTTGTAGTTATGTATAAGCTTTCAATATCAATTTACCTTAATAGAATAGCAGTTCAAAATGATTGTTCGCAAAATTTAATTAAATTCGCTTTAACCAAATCTGTTGTCAAAATCCAGTACCTATTTTAAATTTATTAGATTTCAAAAATTTTCGCTGAAATGTTTGAGCACAAACGAACGGTGTGAATAATCGGATCAGCAATATGTAATGCATGGCGCAGCTGTCAAATGATAGGTTCGCCAACAACGCCATCTATTGTAAATATTCCGAAGTAACTATATAAATGAATGCTCATTGTCGAAATGGAATTCGCATTGGTGGTGTTAAGTGCATTCTCACAAAGAAACGCAAATTTCAGTTTTCCGCTTTTTTCGATTTTTCCTTTGGGTTTTCCGAATTTTCTTTGATTTTCCGATGTTTTCGATTTTCCGGTTTTTCCCTTTGGGATTTTACGGATTTTCTTCGAATTTCCAATTTTTTACGATTTTCCTTTAGTTTTTCCCGAATTTTCCTTTTTCATAAACCACTCCCGGTTCAAGTGCCGAAGCTTTAACCTTTTACGCGCTACTTGTCCTATACAAAATGTCCATAGAAATATCCCATACAAATCTCAAATCTCGATTTTCAGCATATTTCGATTTTTCCTTTAGGTTTTTCCAATTTTTATTTCCTAACCACCCCAGTATTGAGACGAAGAAACCAAAAAAAGGATCCTCCAAATCGGTCGAGCACTTCTCATACTTTTCGCCGTTTCCCACCCATTTCAAGGATGTACGGCTATGCTCCAATTTTCGTAGAACCATCTGTCCATTGCATAGCTCCATGCCAGCCTATAGTACTGGCATGGAAGATTTGTCGGACCATGAGTTCTGCACTCTGACCGGGGTCATATTTGTGTTCATTTTCATCACAGATTGAATAATCTGATAACGAAGATTCCCTTTTGTATCCTGGCCCTATCGTGATTCGAACCCGGTACCTCGCCTACAAACGCCAAAGCTTTAACCACTGTGCTGGTTGGTCGGTTTTATGTAAATTTCTCTTAATCATAAAATCGAAGTACAGCTCTTCAATTTTTAGTTTTGGCGAAAAATTTTTAATTTTATCGTGCGGAATGAAAATTTTTCGAATTTTTGGCTACTATCATCATTTTTTTAAATTTCCTTTCTCTTTTTTAAGTTAAGAAACATAATTTTCTTCCCCTACTAATGGAAAAATTTCGACTGGGTAAATCGATTCGAAATTATTCCCTTAGCAGGGAGCCAAAAATTAATAGGTTGAAAACAAATTTGAAACAGAAAAAAAAATTAAAGTAGCAGGCGAAAAATTCGAATGGAGGAGAGCGGATTAAAGTAGCCGGCGAAAAATTCGAATGGAGAATTTCAAAGCATATTCGGAAAGCAGGTGTCTTAAACAACATATTACAAACTCTCCAAAGAATTTTGTAGAGCTGTCAAAACAAAATTTTCACCATATTGATCCAAATTTTTAAACTAAAAGCGGTTTTTCAAATTTGAATTCGAATACTTTATTTGTACAGTTCTAGAAGTTCAACCTTCAGTTGGAACTGTACGTATAAGCTGCGAGCAATTGGAGCCTTATCTAAAATGTTTGGAAATTTCTGGCTGGCAAGAACACACCAGAAAACGTGATATACATGAAGGAAAAATGGGTAGAATGGGCTGCGAAATCATATATTTTGAAAAGCCCACAAAAAAATGGGAAAGATTGGAAAATAGCCAGCTTTATTTTACCTTGAAAACTTGCTGAACTTATGTTTCCTTTATATTTTTATTTTAGACCCCCTCTCATTGGAAAATCCAATTAAAATCCTGAGCGACAAAAATGAAAGGGGACCAACTAGTTACTGGGGATGGGGAATCGTCAAAGGAGAATATGTCGACTTTTGACAATATGGCATTGAGTAAATTTGGCATGATTATGTCGTACATGGAACTCAAGTGAAATATCGGTTGTAACAACACGCAAAATAGAGAGTTCACCAGGTAGAGCAGAACACCAGAAAAAAATTGCTAAACGATCAATTGGAAATCGACAAACAAAATGCAAATTCAATGACACGTATGGCAGAAGCCAGGCACGTCATCGCACACCAATTTAAAACAAATCAGTAAAATTATAAAGTATTGGCGTATTCGTTTCGAATCCGCCTACCGTCAGATAAATAACTACTCTCAGTAACGACGAACGCAGAATTAATTTCTTCTTCGACGTCGGTAAACGACGTAAAATTTTTTTCGCCCAAAACATTTACTCCAAAATGCGAGGTAATGCAGCTATAAATAATATAAGACGCTCTCTCCGCAGAGAAATCCGATGTACGGCAGTTATTTAGGTGCCTAAATCTATTTGTAACGACATCAAATGCACATTCTACCTCATTCCTAGCTTGTATATATATTTTATAAAATTTTCCTTGTTGGTTGCTTGGTTCCGCGAACGGTTTCAAAAGCCACAGTTAAAGCTACAAAATTAAAGTTACGAAGATTGACGTAAAAGCACACCTTATAATTGCCATTAAAATGCAAACATCATGAATATGCATCATTTGCACTTGCATTTCAATATAATTTATAAAAACGCGCGAGGCTATTAGCATCACATTTACTAATAAGCGCGATTCATTAAGTCATTTTATCGATTTTATCTCAATTCTCGATTAAACAGCAACACTCCAATCATACATACAATTTAATGGATTACATATTAAGCGTGCCTTGGATTGGCGCCCCTATTCTAATATGTAATTTACATGCGGCACAAAAATTCTTATCAGTTTTCTTCAATCAAATTCCGTCATTCATTTATTTACAAAAATACGGTGCCAGATATGTCTCGCCTCTTAAATGTGATGACGTCATGATCAAATCCGGTATCTTTCAAATCGAGTATTCTCACGCTTAATTTAATAACACTAACAGAAAAAGCTCAATAAATCCTATTGCATTTAGCCCAATAAAAAAAAAATCTAAAATCAAACAAAGCACTTAAAGATTTGGTAATGGATTTGAAATAAAATTATAATTTTTATATTTTGAAATTCACTAAAAACTAAAAATCGTATAAGATGTTAATAGTATAGAACTAACACTATCCAGATATAGATAAACTATTAGCGAAGAAGAAATGAAAAAAAAATACATTTTTTGTTGTAATGTGGGAGACCACAATGAATTTGGCGCCAACGAGCAATCCATCAAAAAAAAAATCATTAGATTATGAATTGTCAAAATATTTTAAAATTTTTCCAATCATCAAATTGATTATTAACGATTAGAAAAACAAACTAATTTAATAGATCGATCGTGATCAAATTTTATTAGAATGAATTTCAATTTGTCTGTATAGAGAAATTATTGATTTAGATATATCTACCTACCTACATATGTATATATTGTAGATAGACGTAACGTAAGGAGCTTGCCTACGATTCATAAGTGAAACTAGTTTGTGTGAAGCATAATCTATAGTCGTGATTTTTTTATTTTTATTTTATTATGATTATTAATTTAATAGATTTTTAAATTCCAGTAGTCTTATAGTTTTTTTTACAGGTTAGATAAAGTAGAGGAAAAACTAAGTGGTTATAATTAGTTACCTGTAACAATCTTATCTTGATGTTATTTGATATTGCTTGTTGTTGGATGCATTTCTTTAAAGCCTCGAGAATAGTATTAGTATTAGTGTCGTGAAATATGCTGCATTTAAAATTTAAAAACCATCGCGACACGGTGACAACATTACAAGTATTGTTTAAGGTTTAAGGGCGTTATCTATTATTCCGATTTATAAGATAAATTTTGGAATAATTTTTAAATTTTTTTGAAGCAAAAGGAAATATTGAGTCGGTATATTTCCAGTTAAGGCAATTATGCTACCACTAGTTGAAAGGCGAGAAATAAACTGGCGGCCGTAGCAGTGACCCTTGACAGACAACAAATCCAAACTAATAGTGACTTTCTACGGTTGTGAAGTTTGTCCCAAAAAAATCCTTTGTACATGTACAAATCTAATAAGAAATTTTTAATACAGAACATGTATTAGTGATTACACTGTTAAACCAAAATTTTAGCGTGATAACTGTATTATAATTAAAAGAGACGAAAATAGGCGCCATATTTTTATTTTGCAGAAACAGTAGCAACAGAAAGAGTACGAAATAACCTTGAGAAAACAAAACACCTCAACCCTGTCAGAGCAAAACCTAAACCATTAATGACAAAAAATTTTATTTTTTAATTTTAGTTAAAGTTGTACTTAAAAATTGCTAAAAGTTGACCAGGACTTTGAAATTGAGCTTAAAATTTGTCCATTTTCGAGTACAAATTCAGTCAAGAGCAAAGAAAATCATAAAATTAAAACACAAATATATTTTATTTCCAGAATAGCAAGCTTTTACGAACAATTCAAAAACATAAATTTCATTATAGTATGATAAGAACGTGGCCTCGACCAGAAAAAAACATAGCATTTGTTTCAAATTCATTTTATTTTCCAACGTAATCGCCTTTCACTTCGACACACTAAGTCCAACGTTTTTCTATCTTTTGAATCCCTTCCAAAAAATATGATGGTTCCAACCCTTCAAAATACGCGTTTTTCAGCAATAACCACATCATCAGAGCCAAATTTTTTTCCGCCGAGCCATTTTTTCATATTTGGAAATATTTGGGAGTATTAGTTAAAAAATTAACAAAAATCTTTACGGTTACTATAGAACCAATTTCTACCAATTTTTAACGAATTTGTAATTAATTAATCATTACCACCAAAAACTAGATCTATGAAATTAGATACCTATAGTAATGAAATATTGATAAAAAAATAAAAAAATTTAAAACAAACCTACTTAACTAACCAAGAACTAACATTTGAAATATTCTTGTTTAAGATAATAATAATCAGCGAAAAGAAAAAAAATAAATTTAATAAAAATAACCTTAATGCGTCCTCGGAGCTCCTTCAAGGGATGTTAGGCCCGTTGTAATTCGACATATTATGGCAATTTTACCACAGCCATTCTCATCGATATATTTTATAAATTGTTGGTTAGTCATATAATTTATTAGCCATCGTATTCGTAGCGTTGAATAAAGGCCGATTTATGTTATCCGTTCCGTTCAGTTCCTGCACGTACCGTGTCAGACAAAAAAATATTGTTATAGTCCTTAATAAAATTTAAATTTGTTTGTCATATTATTATTATTAATAGAAAATATTCTCTACAGGTGTTTCCCTTAGCACTGTGTACAACATTCTAAAAGAAGTCGCTGTTCAGATGCAGGCAATGATGTCGTGCAATATGCCACACCAAACGACCAGCTATCAACATCTATCGCTGCAGTTCAATTTGAATCACTCAGAAGACGAGCCAAACCAAGATGCAGCACCATCACCAACCTGGATGACTTCAACCTTGGAGCTATTCGCCGGATAATTCACAGTTTCCATTTGTCTGATAAATCGAACATTACCTTGAGAAATTTACACGAGAAACTAAAATCTGATTTGCCTTTTACAGGTTCTGTTAGTAGCGTAAGACGAATCATCAAGAAGCTCGGTTTTAAATGGAAAACTGCAAAGGACAACCGAGGAATCCTTATGGAAAAAGAGCCCATTCGATTGAAGAGGGTACAGTATTTACGACGAATAGCGCAGTTTCGAGAAAAGAGATATTCTATCGTATATACGGATGAGACATACGTACACACGACCCACCATGCAAACAAACGATGGTGCGATGATAGCAACAGGGGTGAGTATTTGATTGGAAACAATTTTTAGTTTTTACCTTACAATAATTATTTGTTAACTTAAACGTTTTAGATATTGTAAATACATCCTATGTGAAAAGGCCAACGTTTCATCATAGTACTGAGGTAAGACATTTCAAAAATCAAATATATAAGGAAATTTAATTGTTTGTTTGTTTATTAGATTACCGCCTTATCACTCGGAACTAAACCCAATAGAAAATATATGGGGTATAGTGAAAAATCGTATTGCGCTAGCAAACGTTGAATTTACATCAACGAAAATTGAAAAAATTATCAAGGACGAATTTGAAAAGGTGTCATCCGAAGAATGGAGAAATACGTGTCGCCATATTTGGAACCAAGAAAATAAATTTATTGAACAAGAACACGTAATGGACAACATAATCGACGATATAATAGTGAGACTCAACGGAACAACCACCACAGACACTTCAAGCAATTATGAAACGTAATTTTAATTTAGAATTAGTATTTTTTTTATATAGTGATTGTATTTTTTGTTATATTAGAAAATTAATTACTTTTGTTAAATTACACTTAATTTTGAAATAATTAATATCGACTTGGTAGAATAAGTACTTTTTATATATTATGTGATTTTCTTTTCTTTTTGATATTTATGTAATTAAATTAGATTATTTAGACCATAATTATTATGAAATATGTATGTAAACTTGATTTTCGGTACAAATACAATTTTTTTTTAAATTAAAGACAATTTAATTTATAAAGCCTACACTTTGTGTTTTAATTGTATCCCAAAATTCCTATTCCATTTAAATACAAATACAACAATGTAATATCAAATATTATACTTAATACATCTCTGTGTATCCGCCATATTTTTTCTGCGCGAGAACTGTCAGAATTCCAGCGAGATTTGAATACTACTATACATGTATTTTCTATAGGAGTATTTGTATTATCCGTTTCGTTCTGTTCTGTTCCTACAGTATGGAACGGATAATATAAATACTCCTATAGAAAATACATTTACAATGTTTTTTTTTTGTCTGACACATATGGAACAGATAATATAAATCGGCCCTAATACGTATTTTAGTTGAGCTACCTCACTTTTCAATATTCGGTTGCGCATTCGATTTGTGGCGCATTTGCAGAATTCACGATTATATATAACGATTTTATTATTTTTATTTTTAATAATCACCAAGAATAAATAAATATTCGGAAATTCAATTAATTCATTGATTAATTTTCATTGATGATTTACGTGTAAAGTAAAGGAATTAAGTACGATCACGAATTATTCCGTTTAACGCAGGTATTCACTTGATATCGTGTACGAATATGTATAGCGTTACGTAGTATACGATAACTGTATTATAAATTATGATTTATTTCATAAATTATTTAGTGTTCATAATTTAATTAGATTTTAATTTTATTTGTATATATAATTTTATTTTATTTTAAGTAAATCGGTGGAAATTTTCGAAATCGGAATACAATTTGCTATGCAATTCTTTATATTACTAAAAATTTTCGCCGGCTACTTTAATCCTGTTTTTAAATTTCTTACCTTTTTTTAAATTAAGAAATATAATTTGTTCCCTCCACTAAGGTAAAAATTCCGACTGAGTAAATCGATACGAAATTATTCGCTTAGTAGGTAAATAAAAATAGAAACTTGCATACAAATTTTAAAAAAAATTTAAAGTAGCCGGCGAAAAATTTTAGTAATATAAAGAATTTCATAGCAAATTGTATTCCGATTACAAAAATTTCCACCGATTTGAAGAATAGGGCTCCAGATCAGTTCCATTAAACTTTACACAAAAAAAATATTAGTTTTTAATTTCCACTTTCAGCACATGGTTTTAACTTGTAACGATACCGCGTTTCTTTATTATGTATTTTTTTCACAAAATATTTAATATAAACAAAGTTTTTTTCCTATATGAATTGTTGATCATCGATCAATCAAGTTCAAAATTCCAGATCTGTCTCCCAATTTTCCCCCAAATTTTTCGCTTTCTTAACAAAACAAAAAAAATCGTACGTCAATAATAAAACTAGTTCGATTGTTCAAAATTGGTGCGGTCAGAGCTTGCAAACTTGTAACGCGAATGTGCGCGTTACAGGTTCCAGGAGAAATATATGAAGGTTGGAGTTCTAAGCTTTTTCATCCTTAAAAAATGAAACAAA
Source organism: Nephrotoma flavescens (assembly GCA_932526605.1). Lineage (NCBI taxonomy): Eukaryota > Metazoa > Arthropoda > Insecta > Diptera > Tipulidae > Nephrotoma > Nephrotoma flavescens. Next base: position 174,762,293 of record OW052222.1, on the reverse strand, counting down.
TAAAAGAACCACGGTGTGTTTGCTCGATTGAGTAATATTACTAATGAGAAGGAAGCGTTAAAACAAATAATTAAACAAAATGCAATGCCATTTGGTTTATACATTCTCAAAAGCACATTACGAGCATATACTGTACAAACCTTAACAAGTAAGATTATCCAATTTGACAGTAAGTGCTCCTACAAATTATTCTTAACTGGGTGCGTTTTCTTGAAATCGGCGGAAATTTCCACATGCGGAATATAATTTCGCAAATTCTTACTTAATACTATTCGAATTTTTCGCCGGCTACTTTAATCGTTTTTTCAAATTTGTTTTCAGTTTTCTATTATTTATTTTATTGCTAAGGGAAAATTTTCATCTGGGTAAATCGATGCGGAGTTATTCCCTTAGTAGGGAAATAAACAATAGAAAACTTGCATACAAATTTGAAAAAACGATTAAAGTAGCCGGCGAAAAATTCGAATAATATAAAAGTTTTTAAAGCAAATTATATTCTACATATGGAAATTTCACGAATACACATCCTGTTGCATTATGCATTTTAAACATGCTTCAACTAAATATCTACTAGAAATTTTCCATGTGCACTGACGGTATTGAAGACGAATGTACAAAGGAGGCACGGAGTTTATGTTACAAATTAATGATCCGCTCCATTTGATTCAGACGTACAACAAAACCCACATTGTTAAAGTAAATCAGGAAAAATCGCATGGCTTTAGATACTAAGTAGTTCACACTGCTGACTAGTTTTAAAATACTCTTTATAACGAAAACCTGCTACACAAAATCTTCCATTTTGCATACCATGTACTATATAAAATATATCATATATATCAAGCTTCAGTATTTCTAAAATATACAAATATATTTTTTGTGCACCATAAAAAAACCTCAAACCAATGGGAATGTAAACAGCAAAAATCAATTCTTTGAAGCACATAAGCGTATAAAAAAAAGTTTAAACCGAATATATAAAAATCTCCAGACAATCTGCCACAAACATTTTATCTTATTTAAAGTTTATATTTTTTTTTATTTTTTATTGTAAGACAAGAGCACCACCACAACAGCAACAACAACAAAATCGCATCTTAAAAGGCATAATAAAATCCAGCGCCTCGTTCTGATGTTCATTTTTGTTTTAGTCGTATCCATTATTTATTCTTCCAATAACAGAAACAATACATTACATGGATTATAACTGAAAGTCTTATAAACATTTGGTTGTTGTTGTTGTGATTTCATATATATTCTTTAAGACGGTTTTATATATACATTTATAAATTATGACACAACAAAAATGAATTAACAAAAAAAAAATAAAATTTATTTCGTTTTCTGCACACAAATTATAAAATATAAGATAAAATAAAAAATTAAGTTTGAAATGGCGGGCGCTCCCACGCCTTTCAAAGGAACAACAGCATACATAAAAATAAAATACTTATAAAGCATAATGGTAAAATTGAAAAATGGACGGTTTCATTTGCTTGGGCAATAAAATCACGAAAACGGCTATTCTTAGGTAATGAGAACTGATCGTAATTGACATTTTTGTTCTAAATTCGCAAATCCCTTTCGAATTTTCATTATAAACTGTATCGCTTTTGTATGAGTGAATGACTTTTCTTTCCGATATGCGAGATGCAAGTTCAATTGTAACTAATGGGTTCTATGTTGGCGATTTGCTTTTGAGCGCGAATACGGTTGAAAAGGCAGAAAAGTTAAAATTAAATATAATTAAAATATTTAAGATCGTGGGTTACATTTGCAAAAGTGGCGATCTAATTCGAAGAAATTTTTGTTTTGCAATCGTTTTCAACATCGAAAGTGGAAAATATCCCAAAATTGATTGGGAACGAGAAAAGTTCGAAAACTCTTGGTATATTGGGGGATTCACAAGATGACGCATCTACATTTGAAGTCAATTTAAAATCATTAATAAATTGGACAAAACGCAAAACTTTATCGGTAGTGTCTAGAATTTATGATCCTTTAGGATGATTATCCCCAATCATAGTAATGTTTAAATTAATTATTCAAAAATTGTGGATTCAACGTTATGATTGGGATTCAACACAGCTAGGCTAACACAAGTCAATAACACTAAAATCCCTCAATGTTATTTTACAGATAATCAATTAAATTCAATATAAATACATGCATTCTCTTTTGCTTCTGTGATCAGACATTTTTTTAGTGAATATATACTGTTAAAGGACATGCAGCCCATAAATAAAATGCTTAAATTAACCCGACAATCGAATTAAAAAATTGAAGTTATTATTATTATGGGTATACCTTAAAAAGTTAGACAGAAGGCCTCCCAGATGTTGAATAAATAATTTACTGAAATTTGGAGAGCAGCAAGAGCACTATGACAATTTGGTCATGAAACCCTCCAATTTTTTAATTATCATCGGATGGGAGTGGGTCTTTTTGACGAACTGCTACATAAAGTTGGGCCAGCCATCGCAAAACCGACACTATCTAGGACACCAATCTCCACTGGGGCGCGTTTGTCATTAACATTAAGGTAAAAAAAACTTTAAATAAGATTTTTGAAACATACCATGTGAATAATATTTCTGTTATATTTAGATATCTCGCAAGTGGCGACTCAATGAAGTTTCTATCAAATAATTTTAGAGTATTACCAAGCTCTACTAGTCAAATAAATTCAGAAATCTGTCAAGGAATTTGGGACTCTTTATTTACTTCAGCGCTCGAAAGATTAGCCGAGGATAAATGGAAGAGAGTGAAGAAAGATTTCTATGAAAAATATAACTTCCTCAATTGTATTAGAGCGCTTGATGGGAAGCATTGTGTTGTACAAGTAAAATTTTTACTATAATTCTAAATTTAGCTTAACTAATTTAAAGATTTTTTTATGCTTTCCCGAATAGTGGCTTGTTTTAACTTCAAGGAGCCGCGCATTATAATGGTGGTTTACGATGCAAATTATAACCTTTTGCTCGTGTACATTGGAGCTTCTGGGCGATTTAGTGGCAGTGGAGTATTTAAAAATACTTCTTTTGGGAAGGCTATTTGTGAGATAGCACCACTCCATAAATTTAAAAAAATTGATGCAACCTTTTCCTGGTAGAAGTCATACAATTACAGGTTATCGCGTAAAAAGAGTATCTGTGGTTCAAATTGTCAAATCTACAATTTGTTTACACAAATGGATCAAAAATTAAAATTCATTTTATTGCCCGGATAGACAGAGAAGAAGCAAATGGGCAAATATCCGCTGGAAGTTGGAGATAAAAAATCTCAACAGAAGATGGTGGATTAACTTCTATAGGTCGGTCGGGAGCAAACCATTCCTCGGAAAATGCCCTTGCTTTTTTCAAATTTGTCCAATTTAAAATTATTATTATTTTTTTTAAATTAAATAATTTAGATTTAATAGTAATCTATGTATGATTTTGACATTTAGAAATGTCGCAGTCACGTCGAGTATATCTCAGGGGTTAGTTTTTTTTTGCTGAAATTTATTTATATTTATTGCCAATGGCTCCTTCCACACTTGTATTCTTGTATCAGATTTTCTAAGCATTTATTTCCCATTTACCCACCTACAAACTAAATTTGTGGTAGGGATTTTGTGCTGTTAGATTTTCAACAACAAAAAAATTTGATTCTAGTGTTGTTACACAGTACCACAAAGACAATATAAATAAAACAAATATAAAACGATAAAAAAATATATTTTAAAATGAATATTTTTAATTTAAATTTGTTTTTTTGCTACATATACATAGAAAAGTAACAACAGTTGACGATTATTAGTCATGAGAAATACAAGTGTGGAACTTGCCTTTGGTCGCGTACTTTTAGGCACGCTCTTTTACCCGACATCTCCACTATGCAAAATTGCTGATATTTACTATCATGATAGTAATTTTGTTAATGTATGTGTGAGTATACTATACAATTTCTTTTACTAGTAGTAAATTATCAGGCTGATATTTTCTTAAAAATTATCATGATAATTATTACGAAATAGTTTTCATTTTTCAATAAAATTTAATTTTATTTAACACATTAAACATGGCGGTATATGGTTCTTTACATTTTTATTTTTTCAAGTTTTTTTTTTATTTTTTGCGGTTAATGTCAGTTGTTTAATTTACGCATTTAAATTGAGTTTTTTTTAATAGTGGTATAAATATTATTATTGTTACATATATTTTTTCGAAAACATGTCACAGATGCAGTTTGAGACTGAAAATACGTTAAAGCTAATTCATTTGTATAGAGCAAATGAATGTTAATGGAAAATAACTAGTACACTTTATAGGCATTTGGATCTTAAAACTATTGCAAAAATTGCAGATGAATTCAATACCTCTATTAAAAATATTTAAAAATAAAAATAGAAATTTAAGAAACACATACGTGCAACAAAAGAAAATTAAATGATAAGAAATCTGGCAGTGGAGTAGGCGATTTACCAAAATGTAAGAGGTTTCTGTTCGATGAACTAACCTTTTTGGATGAGGTAATAGAGTTAAGAACCACAACAAATAATTTTGAAATAAATGAAAACAGTTTCTAAAAATAATCCAGTAAGGCGAGATTTTATTTATTTCATATTATGCTATTTAGTTTAAATTTTAACAATCACAATTACAATTATATTCAATTTTTTCCATTGAAATGGAACATTTCCCTTACCAACGCAAAAATTTGCAATTGTGTCTCATTTTATTAAAAAAAATACATTGTGTGTTGTACTTTGTTCTTGTAGATGTATATTATAAAAATTTGATGGTAACGCATTTGGCTGCATATCATCTAAATGGTTACCGAATTCAATTTTCTCTCTCTCTCTCTCTCTGGCACTATATCCCATCAAGGGATTTGGCCGCCTCAAATGAGGTTTCATAATCATATTTTCATTTCGGATAATGAGTGATTAATTCATTGATCCTAAACCAGCCGTGAAATTTTTCACCACCAGGAATCGAACCCGGGACCTCCGGTCGCTAGAGCAAGCATGCTAACCACTTTGCCACCGAGGCGGCCCGAATTCAATTGGCTTGGTTAAATAATTATGTAGAACGCAGCATGCGTTAACAATCATATTAACATCAATTCGCCTGTGTAATATCCAGAACCTGGTGTCCAGTCTACCAAATGCGCATTCTACTGTTAGCCTAGCTCTACAAATTCTATAGTTAAAAATTTGTTATATCGTCGTTAACGTAAATGCCGATCCAATTTAAAAGCATCGTCACCTATAAAATAGTTTGAAACTGGCATGGTTTCACCGTTTAAAAAACCTGGGGCCGGAATATGAAAGCTCCGGATATTTTAAAATAACGCTGAGTTTTCAAAAATCGTGTGGTCTGAGGCCCTTCCGTTTGCACCAACATCAATAAAAATAAACTTTGAATGAGCATCGACAATTGCTAGTAAAACGATACTGGAAACCTTTTAAATTAAAAAAAAATTGATCCTGAATGTGGTGGTTGCTTGATCCTTATATGGTTTCCGTCTAGTGCACCAAGTGTAAAACATTTTCATTAAACAAAAATTCCTAACATATGGGTCTAATTATTTACATCAAGGTCCTAATTATATTTTTTTTTTGTTTTAGTGGGACGTTACAGTCCCGAAAGTAGTAGGAAGGAACCTGAAGCAGTTGAATGTTCTAGTCAACCGTATCGGGACACCAAACAAACTTACAGCAAAATCGCAACTAGAAAAACTGAAAAATGGGCAAATACTATGCGGCGATTGCTCAACTAGTTACGAGTACTCCGTCTAAAAAACAACCAGACATGTTCGAATCCTTTTCGTCGACAGTGGCCTTACAATTAAAAGAAATACACGATTTAGATGCTTCGAAAGATTCAAATTTTAATTGGGGACAAATTAATAACCATTTTGAAAAGCAAGCAAAATCAATCTAATACCGAAAGCGGTTTACAATTCTCCGACAGTTCAAGTCAAACGAATCACTCATTATCCGAAATGAAATTCTGATTATGAACCCTCATTTGAGGCGGCCATATCTCTTGATGGGATATAGTGCCAGAGAGAGAGAGATGTGGATTAAGACAATTGGATGATTCCATATTGTTTTATTCGCCGACTTTTTATCACAAACGATTAACACAGATTTTTAGTTATTAAAATATTTATCTAATATAAGTAAAAATAAAAACATTTAACACTAATTACGTTAAAAAATTTTTTCATGCGTGATAATTAATTTATAAAAATTTTTTATATTTTATTAGAGACCGGTTTTGGAGTACTTTTACTCCTTTGTCAATCTATATTATTTAACTATTCGTAATAGTCAAATAATATAGATTGACAAAGGAGTAAAAGTACTCCGAAACCGGTCTCTAATAAAATATAAAAAATTTTTATAAATTAATTATCACGCATGAAAAAATTTTTTAACGTAATTAGTGTTAAATGTTTTTATTTTTTATTTTTACTTATATTAGATAAATATTTTAATGCCTAAAAATCTGTGTTAAGAGAGATGTGGTCATGTTAATTAATTTAAATTCTTTTCAAATTTCATTTAACTTTATAACCTCCATTTTACAAAGAAAGAAATTTTCTTTCATTTAAAGCCGTCAAAATAAAAGACCGAAACGTCAAATCTTTGCCATTTCGTTTTATAATCTGTGTCATTTCGTTTCGTTTTTCTTTCAGTCCGTTTCGTTTTCGGTTATATAATTAGCCCATTAGAATTTTAAAATGACAAACAAAAATTTTCGTCGAATCCTTTGATTTGATTATACTTTTTACTGAATTTTATTTATATTTTTACGACTTGAATTATTTTAATATATGAATAATGAAATGCATGTTTCGATTTATGTATTTTTTGTTCATTTGAATAAAGATTTATCAAAATGAAATTAATCCTAGAATAATGAGATAAACGTGTGTTATTGATTTACGTTCCACCATACTTAAGGATGAAACACACCAAGCAGTAGCAGCGAGCAGTAAATTTAAATATTGGTTTGTTCATATTTCCAATAAAAGAAATCAAATATTTTGTAATTTTAATAGAAAAATTTAAAAATATTATATTGAATGAAGTTTCTTCTAAGGATCTACCAATATTTAAATTTGCTGATCGCTGCTGCTGCTTGGTGTGTTTCATCCTATACGTATTTTATTTCGGCTGCAGCGTTGAGTATAAGTTAGCAAAAACGTCGGGTATGAATTTAGATAATATTTTTCTAGGTCAACCTTTCGTAAGTCAACCTTGTAAAATTTTTAAAGCTTTCATATGAGCCGATTCTTTGTTCGTCAAGTGTGGCAGAGATATCAGGAAACTGGTGGCTTCAGACGGCGACAAGAATCTGGCCGACCTCGTGCTACAGCACAGCGTGATGACCATTTTCTTGTAACAACTTTGAAGCGAAATCGCCGTATGAATGCGGTTCAACTGGAACGGTGGCTCCAAGAAGTTCGTGAAGTCGAAGTCAGTCGGTAGACAGTTAAAAGTCGACTTCGAGAGTTAATCTGACTGCACACAGACCAGCAAACGGGCCGAAAGTAACCGCAGCCCTCCAAAGAGCCCGGCGTGAGTTTGCTCGAGAGCATTTGAATTGGACAGAACAGTCCTGTTCTCTGACGGGTGCTGGATGTGTTTATATGGCACCGATGGACGATATGCACAATGTTGCATTGAAGAACGTGTTTCGTGCATATTCTGGGGAGGCATATCATTAGAGGCGAATACAGATCTTGAATTCATCACACGAGCCAATACTGGCTGTCGATCAACAGAAATGAATTCTCAACGGTACATTGAGGAAGTACTCGAGGAGTACGTCGTACCTTTTGTCGGGTTTATTGGTCAAAATTTTCTGTTTATACAGGATAATGCGAGACCGTATACGGCTGGTGTAGTATACCAGTACCTTCAAGAGGTGGATGTGCCTGTTATTGAGTGGCCAGCTCGAAGTCCGGACTTCAATCCCATCGAACATTTATGGGACGAGTTGAAAAGAAGGGTTTGGGAAAGAGATGTTGCTCCAACGAGTCTCCAGAAGCTGCAACAGGCGATCGTAGAGGAATGGGAGGCGATACCTTAAGATTTTGTGAAAACTTTGGTGAAATAAACGCACCATCGAATGGAAGCTGTCAGTCGGGCCAGAGGAGGGAATACTTCTTATTAATAAAACTGTTTTTTTTTGTTTATTTCCATGTTTTAATTCGATTTTTGCCCCTAATTATCTTGCTGAAAAATTCACAAAAACACGTGGACATCAGTATATCGATTTTGTCTCGTGAGTTACTCATTTAAAATGAGTGAAGCAAAAAAATGGAATACGTACATGGTGTATAATACACAATTATATCTTTGTATTTGTATTTTTCTTTTGTTTGTATTTGTGTCATTTGTATGATGAACAGTATCGAAATAACGCGATCCGGGCGAATCGGTTTAATTGTTATGGTGCTTATTTCCTTTTCTCAGCACATTACGTTTGCTCTCGAGCTGTGGAGTGTCATTATTTAACATGCTAATATATTTTATATTTAACATTTTTTTAATCATAAATTAATTTTATATGTTTTAATAAAATTTTATAAATAAATTTATTTTAAATTCCATAAATTTTAAAAATAAAATGTTAAATATAAAAAAAATCGAAAATACATAAACGACACAAAAATATGGCGTTTTACAATGGTTAACTCTTTGAGTGGCAAAAAGCACGATCGTGCTCCTCAATACACTAGCCGAAATCATGTCGGCACTCAAAGGGTTAATATAAATAAACAAAAAAGAATGACACGTGGCTAGCATATGCAGTAAAACAGTTATATGCACGAAACTAATACAAACATAAATGCTACTACTATATCATTCCTGTTACACTCATTTCGTTCACACATTTTGAGACAAAATCCGTATACAGATGTTTACCCCCAAAAAACAGTTTGATGACACGTATAAATACAAAAAAGGTACCACTGGATAGGTATTGAAATAGACTTTGAATCTGCATTAAAAAAATTAAACATATATTGGATTTTTTTTTTATATTTTTGAAATTTAGTGGAAAATCGAGCCATGTGCGATTTTTTTGCACCCAAGTAATAATTATCATGATAGTAATATCTCCGGATATGATATTTCGTCGACGAATATTTTTCAATACTTTGGAAAAAACACATACAAACATAAAATATCAGGATAGTAAATATCAGCAATTTTGCATAGTAGAGACCGCGGGTTATGTACTAGAGCTAAAATCAAACCGAGTACTCGATCGAAAATAAAAAAAAATCAAAGTAAAATTTTTTTTAGACAGACAATCTAAACAAAAACGTGAGCCTTTCTTTCATTACAGCTAAACATTAGCTATAGGTGCTAAACAACTTCTTGTTTGCATCTCGATAAAAAAATAACTACTCTGGGTTGGTCGAATTTTTTTTTAAAACTTTAACCGTTATATCGCGATTTAAAATAGGTACGAGTGTAGACAATTTGTCCATATGTAACACCTTAATGCAACATGCAATACGGTTTCCTGGAAGATCTCCCATAATGTAGCATTGGAAGCTATGTACTCGCCTTTGCAAAAAAGATGCTTTTCGAAAAAAGAAGAAATCGAACATTATTTCCTATTGTGTTGTTACGATTATTGTTGTTGTTAGCCTAACATTAATAATAACAATAAAAAATATAAAATATATATGTTATGCTTTCTTGTTTTACTTAAACAACACAAAGAGGGTGGATTGCAATAAAATAAAATGATGCAAACGTACGAGTATCATATGTTTCTTCTTATAGTTTCGAATTTCAAGATGAAAATTAATACAAAAAGTTGATTATAATTGGTACTCGCAGAATATGCATAAAAACAAATTCTGAGAACTTAAAAAAATAATCGTTTTCATGTATCCATAAAAAATGACTAAAGCACAATATGAATTTAATGGACGACACCATCTCTGAAATGTTGATGCGCACATGGGCATGCAATAATTAAAATGGTGATTTATGAAAGTGATTTGTGAGAAATGATAATTTCATATTTTCATATCTGAAGTGTAATGGTGAATGTACATGCATATAAAAAGGTAAACAACTTTTAAGGAGTAATGATATTTTCGTGACAATTAGACTGAAAAGGTTATGAAGTTAAGTTCGTGACACTTATTGTCAAGAGATTTGATATATTTCTTCCAATATTTTGTTTAATTCATGTCTTTCAATAATTGATTGTACAGACCAATGGAGTATCGCAATAATAGCGCACCCAAAATAGTGGGGCACATTTATGGGCAAATTCTGCAAAAAAATTATTTAAGTCTCTGAACTGAAAACAAATCAGTGTAATCAAATATTATAACAGCTATCAAAAATAAAACGACCAACACAGGAGGAGGGAAACTATTCTTCGACGGCTGTTGCTACCATTGAAGCAGGAAAACTGTATTAACCTTTAATTTGATTTACAGCAAGCAAACATGTAGTTTATGCCACAGGTGTGAAGTTCTTGGACAAAAGTGTTTGGACAAAAATGTATGCGGGTGTCCTTTGTGAAGTTTTTATGGAAGGGTGCAGTTTTAACAGTGTATTTGCTTTATTTTAAAACAATTCGAAACAATAATTACAGGGTTCTAAAATTCGCTCTACAAAATATATTATTCTTTCGTTACTGACCGAACAAATAATTTTTACTACTGATCGTCGCGAATAGTGAATAGAAAACAAAATTTTACTGATTATATTCATCTTGCATTGAATAGAAAACAAAAACATACAGTATGTGCAACAAGAGCGTGTACGGCAAAAAAATAAGTAAAAATAAAAGTACGAGTTTTTTTTGTTTTTATTATGAAAGTTTGTTGTTTTTTCTAGGGCGCTATCAACTAAAATATAGTAAAGTCACCATTACTGTTAATAACTGTTTGGCTCCTTTTGTCCATACTAGCAACCAATTTTTCTGTATACTGTGGTGATAAATTTTTCCATATCTTCCGGACCACTCGCGCTATAGTGCTGAAATTTTTTATGTGGTACATTTTGCATGAGTGCACATAAATTTTGATCGGATTGGAATTAGGTGCCTGAAATGGCGAATCCAATGTTGTAATGGTCTTTTAGAGTTTAAATTTCGAACAGAGTAGGATATGGTGTTTTTGATCGTTGTCTTCTTGGAAGATCCAATTAGAGTTCCCCGCTTCAAACCATTTCGGTATAGATGGTAACAAACCTCCTGAATACATTTTATTCATGAAAAGTGCATTTAGGTTCCGTGTAGAAACGATTAATTTAATAAAAACTTTGCGTGATGAAGCATCCCAAATTCAATCGCCCACTGTAGTCGCTTTTCTATGTATTTTTGTGTTGCCAGTGGTTTGACCAAAGTATTTCCATATGCGTAGCCATGGTCTTTCGTATGGTTGTTTTTTGGTAAAATAGTATTCTTTTTCGTCAATTTTGCCACAGCTGCATCCAGCGTAAGCGAAGAATTTTCATCAAATAACTGTATGATGGCCTTATCCTCTTTTTTTGTAGTGGTTTGGAATTTGAATCTATCTGGCAAATCGTCAACATTTTTATACATTGAATAATGTTTAATCCTCTTCTGTACAAATGTTTTCGACTTTTTTATATAAATGGCTGCACTTGTAACCGACATTTTGGTCCTTTCGGATGTGCATTTAAAAACACCGCTTCAAATCGTTTTTTATAAATCACACATTTCTTTCATATATGTTATCCGCTAAACAGTTGCAGTTAAACTTATGTTTGTTTTAGAGCGCCAAGAGGATTCAATAGACAACCGATGTAAGCCTCGCCTATATTTGTTCCTATATTTTTAAGTATAGCTATGCCGTACACGCTCTTGTGGAACATACTGTATATACCATGTTTCTATGTACCCGACTAACTTGGGTTTAGGTTTTGTTGAGTTAATAACATGGCGGCGTTAACCCGTATCGTTTCCATGAGAAAGTATAGAGTAGAGTTAATTTGACAGCTGCGTTATATTTTCTACAGATTTACCTAAATTGATTAGTGTTTGGTGGTATTAAGTAGTGATTTTAAAAATGAAGCTTGAAACAAAAATAAAAACTCTATGTGCTGCTCATGTACGAAACACAGAGATGATTTGTAAAATGCTGGTACAAAATTATGTTTTGAGCATGCAACGAAAGAGAAAAGTATTTATGAAACAATTTCGCAGGCGACACATATTTATGAGAAGGGCATTTGAACTATTTACGAAAAACAACATTTCGAATGCGTTACAAATTCAACAACGCTTAAGACGCAAGCCACCAAAAGTTTGGATGAAACCTCGAAGTAGTGATTGGTGGAACAATATAGTTAAAAGTTCAAATTTCGATGAGTGCCTCTGCGTGCGCCTAGTGATATCTGCAGGATTGCAGTAGCCATCCTGTAACAATATTTTACATCCAAGTGTACGAGCAACTCGCAAACTCGTCACGTCAAAGTACTTTTGACCTAGTATGAACAAAGATGTAAACCCCGTGGGCGAAGTTTTGTTTATCTTGCCAGAAATGCAAAGTAAAGCGCTACACCAAATTACATCGCGGGAATTTCCAAATGCCATGAGGTAGATTTGAACACATCGATTTAGATATTGTTGGATCACTTATTAGAAGTAGAAACGTTTTAGCTCGGCAGTTCTAAAAAATTATAGTAAAATGAGTAACCAATTAGGTTACTCATCCATCATCAACCGCGAAACTAATTTAAAATAAATAAATTTCTAGATGATCTCTTTAACAGCGTTATTCAACAACAAGTCGAACAGGAGGGATTAAAACATCGAATTAGCTCATTCAATCTGAAGTGTCATGCAATCATTACCAATGTCATTTCGACAAGGTTTCATTATGTAGCCCACCCAACGATCTGCAACATTTTTAATTGGTAATTTTGGTTTATCGAAAAAAAATCCTGAACAAATCTACTTTTAAAACAATATGCGATAATTAAAAATAATCTTTCCGCGATATTTCCACCTCAAATCGCAGTAATCGACCATAAAAATACAAACAGAACAAAACACAAACTCTTTCAAATGTTTTCCTAATAAAAAAAAAAAAACTCACGTTATATAGCTACCACTTGTTATTTTGTTTATCTATTTTGTTCTAATTACCTCAATTAAATCATATTTTTTTAAATTAATTACAAATTTATTTATTATTCTTCCTTATATTCATAATTAATTTTGAAGTGTGAAAGAACAAAATGAATTTTTAAATATGTTGCACTTCTTCACTAAGTAAAGTAAATAAATAATTTGTTATGCAAAATAGTTGGTGTAAAATAAACAAAACAAAATAAATACCACGGGAGAGCTTGTTGTTGTTGTATGTTGTGTATTTGATCAAAATTGATTTGTTGTTATCGAAATTCTGTAAGTTTTTGCTGTTGTTCTTATTCATTATTGTGGCGAAGAGGTACCAGACTGGAACATATTTTATATGTTTGAATTTAATTTATTTATCCGCGATTATTCCAAAAATTTAATAAACGAAATACATTAAAAATGCAACAAAACAAACAAACAGTAATAAGAGATCTTGGCTTTGTAAGATAAATAAATCAGATACGTATTACCGTATACATCTGTATATATATCTTCAAAAGAAATGTGAGCGGTAATTAAACGCAAGAAAAATTAGCATTTTTTTGCAAAATTATTAAAATTAATATTTATGAAATTTTTGTTTTATTTTTCAGAGATAAAGAACGACACGAGACTTGATTTAATTATATTTTGATCCGTGAACGGAAAATTCTAAACGTGTTCTTACTCATATATTATTTAATTTTAAGAATGGAAATTGCAACAAAATAAACTACAAAATAACTATATTGTAATGTACAAAAACATAATTTATACGTGCACTATAATTTATGTGACAAGGGCAATTTTGGCACGATAGCACGACATAATTTATCATTTACCGGTCAAGAGTAAATAGTTTATCTCTCTTTTGATTTTAATTTACGAACCGCAAAAGTTGAATGATTTCGTAAAATAGTCTTTGTTTGTTGCTATTTTATTGATTAATAGGAAAAATGCATCGGCGGTATAATTACTTGACATACCAATTTTGGTTTTCAATCAAACCTAAATGAAACCTACTTCCAAAAGGATGCTCAACTATAAATTTTTATTCGTCTATACAATAGGTGACTTTTACCCAACGCCGAAAAAAAGGAAACTGTCCGCGCCGCACCATAGAATCTACCAGTGATTGACATCTTTCAACTGGGATGATCCACCATACGATTTGAACGTTTTCCCAAAGTTCGTTTTTTGACCTCGCCAAATTACTTAAACCACGTTTTAACTCATCCCACAAGTTTTCTACTGGGTTAAGATCGCGAGATTGTGTTGGCCACTCCATTGCATTAATTTTATTTACAGCCAACCAGTATTTTATCACCTTGGCCGTGTGCTTCGGGTCATTATTCTGCTGAAACACGCAGCACAGGGGCATATTTTCTTCGGCATACAGAAGCATCCCTTAAAACGTCCTCCACACAAATTTTTTATCAAAATTTTTGTAGACCCATCATATAAGGCCTTTGGTATCCATATCCATTAACGAGACCCTTGTGAAGTAAGCCCAGGATTTTATCTCAGAAAAATAAAACAAAATACATCGGGTAACACTAAAACCACAATGGTATTCCAGCCGAAGATTTAATATAGTAATTTCGTTCAATCTCGAATTTTTATTCTAGCCCAGAATTTTTTTTTCAAATTTAAAATATTAAAATCAAATCTAAAAATTAAATAAAAATTATACTTCTGGGATTTTGTAAAATAACAAAAAGCTATTTGCTGTGCTATAAAAACATGATTGACTGAATGTATTCTATGCGACACTGAGAAGCTACTATGAAAAATTCGATATCAGATCCGAAAGCGGATTTTGTTATTATGAAAATCCGATATCGAAATTCCGCTATTATGGAAATTAAACAGGGGGCTATTTTGAAATAATCCGATATCGTATTTTTTTCCGATATCGAAAAATCCGATCCGCCGCGAATTTTCCTATTATGATATTGTTTGGTCGAATTTGTCAAATATAAGCATGAAGTTAGCAATAATGCTGCAGTTGTTGTAGTCCTAATAAATTCAAAATATGTAATTTAATTATAATTATCATTTAATCCTTTGTACTCGTATGTCACACTGGAAGTGACAATACTAATTTACTGTAAAACTCGTATATCAGTCTGCTGAAGATCACAAAAATTTAAAGGGAATTATTTTATTACCCTTTATTTATGTTGTATATGGCTGCACATATACCTTTAATGTGCCCAGGTGTACTTCTCGATACAATATACATATAAACACTTGAGTTAACAAATTCTTATTTTTTTATTTTTAAAATAACCAAAAACTTCCACTACTTACTTTCTTGTTGTGTAAAAAAAATTGAACATTTTTTTATTTTTATTTATCACAACCTACGTTGGTAGACCGGTTTTTTTTTCTCTTCCATAATTTTAGCGAGTTCATTGTAATTTTATAAATTTGACATTTAAGTTTATAAACATCGCCACAATACTCCCTCCCCAATAAATTCGGAAGAATTTATGAAAATACAAGTCTATACGTGAGGCCGAAAATAAACTAATTAAAAGAACCGAAGGTAATCCAAAAGCTGCTTCAGCTAAAACGTGCTGGTGATCTAATTCTTCTTCCAGTCCTGGTTTGAACTGGTTCCTTCGGTGGAAGATTGAAGCGAACCTTTTTTAACACGTGTGTATCATCAGAAGCCGGCTCGATATCCGAAGTTCTCTCACCCAGCGGGGTCGCCGGAAACGATCCCACGATGTCCGCATTCTCCGCGAAACACGGTTTGAGGCGATCCAGAGACACCACACCTGACCTGCCGTTTACGTCAATAGTGAAGAACTTATCCCCTCTTTCGAGAACTTTAAACGGTCCTGAATAAGGTGGTTGTAAGGATTTCCTCACAAAATCCGACCTTAAAAATACGTGTGAACACGTTGAAAGCTCTCTGCTTACGAAAGTTTTTACGTTGGAGTGCCTGGTTGCCGGAGACGGTCTAATTTCATCAAAATGTTTTTTAAGATTATTTACAAAATCTGTCTGAAGAATTTTATCGGTCGAAAAAGAATTTAGAAATTGACCAGGCACCCTCAACGTACTTCCGTAAACAAGTTCAGCAGGAGAAGTTTTAAGTTCCTCACTCTGTAACGTGCGTAAACCTAACAGTACGGTTGGCAAGAACGTTACCCAATCAGTTCGCTCGTGACACATGATTGCGGTCT
Organism: Nephrotoma flavescens; assembly: GCA_932526605.1. Classification (NCBI taxonomy): domain Eukaryota; kingdom Metazoa; phylum Arthropoda; class Insecta; order Diptera; family Tipulidae; genus Nephrotoma; species Nephrotoma flavescens. The sequence goes on along the minus strand of OW052222.1, from coordinate 174,745,969 downwards.
TTAACGTTCTGTGCCATCTCTCAATCATACCGTTGGACTTTGGGTTATAAGCCGTCGTTCTTACTCGTCTGAATCCGATTAATGCTGACAATTCATTAAAAAGACAAGACTCAAACTGCGAACCTTGGTCGGTGACTATAACGTTTGGTACCCCGAAGCGTGAAATCCATGTGGAGTATACCGCAGAAGCGACAGTAGCTGCAGTAATATCAGGAACTGGAACTGCCTCAGCCCACCTTGTATACCTGTCGATTAATGTAACGCAATACCGCTGATTGTCAGAAATATGCAAAGGACCAATGATGTCTAAGTGAATTTCTGCGAAGCGTTGCGAAGTTAATTAATAAGATCCTAGAGGTGAAACGGTGTGTCTTGAAATTTTGGATTTCTGACACGCTAAACAGGATTGTGCCATAGTTTTTGAATCTTTCGTGATGGAGGGCCAGATGACATTTTTCGTCAATAATTTAGTTGTTGCTTTAATTGAGTGTGCTGGGTGTGAAAGATTATGAAAGGCTTCAAAAACTTTTTTCCGAAATTCAATTGGAATAAAAGGTCTTTCATTAGCTGTCGAAATATCACAATATATAGTTTTGTTAGAGTTAAAACTCAACGGAACTTGGACAAACTTTAAAGTTAAATTATCGCGTATAAGATCTTTAAGCTCGACATCATTGGTTTGGGCATCCGCAATTTGTGCATAATCTATACTTTCAGGAATAGAAATTAGATTAATGCGGGAAAGTGTATCTGCGACGACATTATCTATGCCTGATATGTGTTGGATGTCGGTTGTGAACTACCCGATGAAATCCAAATGTCGGAATTGACGTGTTGATGCCTTTTCCGGATTCTGACAAAAAGCGTAGACAAGTGGTTTATGGTCCGTAAACAACGTAAACTGTCGTCCTTCCAAAAGATATCTGAAATGCTTGATGCCAGAGTACGCTGGCTAACAACTCTCTGTCATAAGCACTATATCTTTGTTGCGTTTCATTAAGACGAACCGAGAAGACCACTCAGCGGTTGCCAAATATCGCCGAGATACTGTTGAACTACTGCACCGATAGCTGTGTCCGAAGCGTCTACCATGATAGCGAGTTTAGCCGTAGATGAAGGGTGTGCAAGAAGAGTAGCTTTACACAATTTCTCCTTACAATTGTCGAAGGCATCAATGGACTCTGCTGACCAATTAATTGGAATTTTACTATTTTTCTTATAACCTTTAAGAAAATCATTAAGTAAAATTTGATCAGCCGCGGCGTTTGGAATGAAACGTCTGTAGAAGTTAATCATCCCCAAAAATCTTTTGAGTTGATTAACCGTTAACGGACGTTTTAAATTTTTGATGACTTCAACACGTTCTGGAACAGGTAAAATGCCATTTGCATTAACAAAATGTCCTAAGAATTTAACTTCAGGTGAAGCGAAGACACATTTTCCAGGATTGATTTTTAAACCGTTGTCTAATAATTTTTGGAAAACTAGTTCGAGATGCGCGTGATGTTCCTCGAAAGTTTTAGACGCTATCAGAATATCATCTAAGTAGATGAATGCGAAATTAAGTCCCAACAATACGGAATGCATGAATCTCTGAAAAGTTTGTGCTGCATTCCTGAGACCAAAAGTCATTTTAGTGAATTCAAATAAACCGAAGGGAGTCGCAATAGCGGTTTTTGGAATATCAGACGGTTCAATAGGGATTTGATGATAAGCTTGGACAAGATCAAGAGTCGAAAAAACTGTACATCCTTCAAGCTGGTACGAAAAATCTTGAAGATGTGGAATAGGATAACGATCTGGAAAAGTAACACGATTCAGACTTCGGTAATCTCCACATGGCCTCCAATCTCCATTTTTCTTCAAGACAAGATGCAAAGGACTAGACCATGCACTTTTACTCGGACGACAAATTCCTAGTGCCATCAGATTCTCGAATTCCTGTTTTGCAATCGTTAATTTATCAGGTGCCAAACGTCTAGTTTTACAAGAAACCGGTGCTCCAAAAGTTTCCAGCCGATGAGTGATCATATGCTTAACTGGTTTGACGTTTAGAGAGTTTGTCATAATTTCTGAGAATTTAGAGAGTAGTTGCTGGATTTGATTATTCACCTGGGATTTGTCTAGTTGAGACAGTATTGACTCGGCTGTGAGAGGGATAGAACCAACAGTAAACAATGATGTCGTTGGATCTATAAGACGATGTTTGCCAAGATGAACTATCAATCCAGAACTTTTAAGGAAATCTCCAATAATGGGCAGCGAGACATCTGCCACTATAAATTCCCACTTGAAATTACGCCGTTACCCAAAATCTAAATTTAGAATTTTTGTTCCATAAGCTTTAATTGGCGTTCCATTCGCTGCGAATAATTTGGAGGTAGTTAATGCCTGCGGAATGTGACAAATTTTGAGTGGAACAACCGAAACGTCAGCACCAGTGTCTATTAGAAATGCAACTCTTGAATTGGCATCATGAATTAATAGACGACTGGTAGTAGGTTCATCAGTAACGGTCGTCACGTCCTGATGAACATTTAAAAATCCTTCTTGATCGACTGACCTCCGCAGGTTTTATCATAAAATTTACAGCCAGGCTGGCATTTCTGAGCCTTTTCACCGAACCGAAAATGATAATAACATAAATCGAATTTTGGGTTAACCCGACCTCTAGATCTTGAACGAGAATTTGTTTGACCTCTACTATTTGAACGAGATCGAGATCTAGGGTTAACCATAGTTTTAATTTCTGCCAAAATTTTAATTCTAAAGTCTTCTAATTTAGCGTCTAAATTAGAAGCATCAGAAATGCCAGCTGGATCAACATACCCGTTAGATGCTGCAGACGAGGATATACCGAAAGGGTTGCACGATTTAACAGCATTTAAACCTAACGGTGGCATCACCTCCATCATATTATCGGCTCGTGCTGCTAAAACATCTAACGTCACGTCGTTTTCAAAAGTGGTTAGTATAACCTGAATCTGCGAAGGCAACCTCTTCATCCAAAGTTGTCTGAGCAACTTGTCATTGAAATTGCTGCCAGCGTTCAAACGTATCTGACTTATTAATTGAGACGGCTTTTTATCCCCCAAAGTCAGGTTCGTCAGGACGTTATTTAGGCGTGACATCTCTGACTCGCCCAACACGCGAATCACTTCCTCTTTAAACACCGAGTAAGGAAGTGTGCCCTTATCGCGGAGAATTAAATCCGCGAAGCGATCATGCAGTCTCGAATCCAATGCCCCCACTGCATGAGAGAACCTGGTGGTCTCCGACCTGATGTTCGCGACAGCGAACTGCGATTCAAGAATCGTAAACCAAACGGCCGGATTCTGACCATACAACGGTTGTGGAGGTCGGAATCGGACCGCTCCAATCTCCAAATTTGGATTTTGGACCCCAGTCCAACCAGGTCCTGAACCAGACTGCCCAGACGACTGAGCAACTCCTGGATCCCTGAATAAATTTTGAGCTTGCAGAAACAATTGAAATTGTTCTGCGAATAAATTTTGTAGTTGCGATGCAGAATTAATTGGATCTGCAGAACTTGAATCTCCATAATCCTCGTCATTTACCGGAGAGTTGGATGGAGTATCAGACGACATTTATAAACTTACAATAACCCGACAAAAACGAAAAAAAAAATAAAATAAGCAGTAGGAGAAAATAAATAAAAAACCGAAATTTAATGAAATTAATTTAAATCAAATTTAATTTTTATTGTCAGAACTCACTAAAATAATGAAAGATCACTCACCCGATCTACCTCCGTTTACAATTTATTGCTGATCGATATCCCGTTGGCTTGCCCGCTGTTACTTGTCACTACCGATGAAAAATCCTGTTGTAACGCTTGTTTACTCGTTGAAACCAACAAACGTCTGCGTTCTACTGCTGTATCCTGGTGCACAATTTAACGCCGATCTGCAGCCGTATCTTTCCGCACAATTTGACGTTTATGATCACGTCGGTGGTCACCAAATTAAAGGGAGTTATTTTATTAGCCTTTATTTATGTTGTATATGGCTGCACATATACCTTTAATGTGCCCAGGTGTACTTCTCGATACAATATATAAACACTTGAGTTAATAAATTCTTATTTTTTTTATTTTTAAAATAACCAAAAACTTCCACTACTTATTTTCTTGTTGTGTAAAAAAAAATTGAACATTTTTTTATTTTTATTTATCACAACCTACGTTGGTAGACCGGTTTTTTTTCTCTTCCATAATTTTAGCGAGTTCATTGTAATTTTATAAATTTGACATTTAAGTTTATAAACATCGCCACAAATTAAAACATTTTATAATAAATAAATGAAATATAATACGAGTACGTTCAACTCTATCAAATTATTAATTTATTTATATAATAACCAAATTATTTTAATTCATTTAGCTAAAACAAATACAAGTACCCAACCAGCTTGAAAATAAATCGAGTGCAAAGGGTTAAATATAAATATTTTTTATTTAAATAAATTTTACTTACATTTTAAATTTAATTTTTTTTCGTTTTAAAATATTTCGTAAAAATAGTATATTGATTGAAATAGTTGAAGAAACACACATTCGATAACAAAAAATGAAATTCGTCACATAAATAGCAGTCGGATTTTGACATTCGATTTTCGGAAAATAAGATTTCGTTGTCTCTTTTAAGTCTCATAATAGCGGATTTTTTGATATTGGATTTTCATAATAGCCCCCCAGACACAATGGAATTCCGAAAATCGAATGTCAAAATCCGATTGCTATTTAGTTGACGAATTTAATTTTTTGTTATCGAATTTGTGTGTTTCTTCAACTATTTCAATCAATATACTATTTTTACGAAATATAAAAACTAAAAAAATTAGGTTAAACAATAATTAAAATGTAAGTATAATATATTTATTTTGAATTTATTAGGACTACAACAACAAGTGGGAAACAATTTCAGTTACTTGTCGGTTTTATAGAACGAAATGAGGGGATCGCAATAATTTACGACCAAACAATTTCAAAATAGGAAAATTCGCGGCGGATCGTATTTTTCGATATCGGAAAAAATCCGATATCGGATTATTTCGTAATAGCCCCGTAATAGTATAGAAATTAAAATGGTTAGCCCGATCTGTCTACATAATATCGGTGGCTAGTAACGGAAGGTATTATATTCTAAACAAAGATGCACAGTTAGTTCTTAGTTCTAGTTTTAATTTAAATGGTTTGGGTCAGTATATGGTGTCGAGTTCACATAATATCCAAAGGGATTTGGCCTGGTGTGTCTTAATGCATCTGGCAGAGGCCAGTAATAGAAAGTATTTTATACGAAATGTTGTCGTATTTACCGTTTTAAGGTTGGTAAAACTAAAAAAAATTAAATTATTTAAAGCTTTAGAAAGTGACCACTTGTGTTATTTGAGGAAAGGTTCCATTTTAGGTGAAAACTACACACACACACGTATGAATTTGACGCATTCGTTCAGTACATTTTAATACAAATATATTTGTTAGTGAAGTGCATCACGAGAGGCACGATGGGGATCGATTTAATGATTTTGTAATAAGGATATTATAAAATTAGGAGATTTTGTATATAGGATATTTTGTAACTAGGCGATTTTTAGAATAATAGCAGATTTAGTAGCTAAGAGTATATGAAATGAAGGATTACATGCCGCTTCCGTTCCAACTGCTGTTACTTTGGCTCGAAGACTATCCAGAAAAGCCTTCTTATTTGGTGTGTTTTCACGATATCTTCAATTATCAGCCCAAAAAATAATGAAAATGTAAGTTTCAACCTGAATTCTTTTTCCCAGCCAGAAAAAATATCAATCGAGAAATTTTTGTTTAATCCTTTATTTTCAAATGATGATTAATTGTATGATTTCAATAAAAATTTTCCCTAAATAACGATTCATATATTTCTAGAATCAAATATAACTGTAATAAATTAAAAACAATTCATAAACAAATAATTATTTATCCCGCCTCTTGCACATTATGAATTATTACGAATTTCTGTAAGTTTAAAATTTTCTAACACTGCTCTCAGATGTCTACACGCCAAACGTGTAGTAGTTTCTGATTCCTGAATCACTAGGTAATTAGGCATTAAAATCCCATTTCGATATCACGATTCATTGGGATTACTGGTAGAAGTAATTTATTCGATCTTAGAGATGTCGACACCAATCGACTAGAGGTTTCGGGCTCCTCTATCACTAAATAATTAAACCGTAAAACCACATTACGATATCACGGGACTACCGGTAGAAATAATTTATTGAATCACTTGCGTATTATAAAATTTTGTGAATTTCTGTAATTTTGAAAATGTTATAGCACCGATCTCAGATATGCCTACGCCACATCAATAGTGGTTTAGAAGGTCGACTTAGAATTTTTAACCGACAAACATATCGACACCTAGCATTTAACTGACACTTAAGTAGCGTACACAACCAAGGGTAAGTTCTAATAAAATTACATTTTTTATGACTTTTATTAGAACACAATTCGAAAATTCTCGATTCGAATGAAATGATTTTCAGCACTTTGTAGCAGTTTATAGTAGTTCTTCTATTGTTAATTTGTATTCAGTTTTTAACATATTTCTCTAAACAGTAAACACCTAATTATTATTTGAAAGTTTTCAAAAAACTGCCTCAATATACACAAATTTTATTAGTTTTTTGTTTTAGTTTAGTTTTGAATTTCGTAATTTCGATTCAATTCAATGCAAAACTTGTATTCATAAAAATATCAAAAAAAAAACTTCAGTCATCGAAAATTAAATAGGTGACAATTTTGTACTTTTTCTCGCAAAATGCTTTGTGACATTTTGGAAAAGTTAGCTAATCCGCTTCGCTTTTGAGAACTCATAGCAAAATTTTAGTACAAAGTCACAAAAACGTCATTTGTGTATAAAAATCCAGGCCCAGGGGTAAATTCTTGAAATCTGAATGGAAAAATAATTTGTTCCAAAATATTTCTATGAACGAATAAAAAATATTTCGAAAAATGATCAAAGTAGGCTTGAATATTTTATAAGAAAACCCAAAAAATAAAAATAATGGGTTGGGCAAAACTAAATCCATTATTTTTTCACTAGATGGCTTTAGTGACAGATATATGTCTGTATTTGTCGCAGTCAACCAGACTTATCCTCGTTGGATTCATGTACATGTACTAAAAAATTCTGTTGTCATTGTTGCGATTGATCGATTTAGTTGTCAGTTATAGCGTGTCAAGGAAGGAGGCAAACAAAGAGAATATTTACTACATTTTACAGTTTTGCCTCAATAAAGGCGAAAACGCAAGATAGGAGACTGAAATTGTGAATGGTACCGTTATGACAGCCAATCAAGCGCAATTTCAGTTTCGTCAATTCCGTTTCGGTAATTTCGATATCAAAGATGCACCACGCACTGAAAGGCTTATCGTCGAAAATGTCGATAAAATCCTGGGGGTCTATTATGAAACTTATTCGATTTCGGAAAATTCGTTCGCGGCGTATTTTGGTATTACGATTTTTTTTTCTATCGAATAATTCGAAATCGACAAATTTACCAGATTATGAAACAAACAAAAAAAATACGAATCATCCGAAAATCACGAAAATGTGATGTCAAAATCGAACAGGTCTTTAGGTGACGAATGTCGTATTGTGACAATGTTGTTTTAAAATAATAATTGTTTTTATCTTGTAAATAAGTTCGGTCGTGTATTTCTATATTTTTTAATTAACCCTACAATGCATATTGTACCATATATGAATATGATACAACCAGTTTGAATTAAAAAAAAAAAGTATTTCTATGTGTTTTTCTTCCGTGCTTATTTACTTTTAATGCTCAATTACTTCAAAAACATTAGTTGCTTATAAGTTGCTGGTGTAAAATGTACGTAGCTGTCAAAGCAGTTTAGGAATTGTGAATTTTTAAGGTAAATATTAATTAAATTACATAAAAAAATGTTAAATTCGATAATTTATGTTTTTTATTCATTGTTTGTTGTAAATTATAATATTTTTACGTAAATATTCAAAAACATTGGTTGTATCATATGTGAAACATCATGCAATGCTACATATATTTTTGATTGTATCATATACGATACATCCTAAGCATTTGTTTGAAAATCATGTGGTTCTCACTACTTCTATGTTGAATTTTAAATTTTTGACAGTTAAAAATGGCACGACTAAAAAATCTTTTAAATGCTGCTTAAATTACTGAATTAACGAATTTTTGTGATAGTGAAAATGATTTGGAGAGTTATAATGAGTTATAATGATCAATTATCGTCATCGAACAATTTAATGAAACTGATGAAGAAGACCAATTTGATATTGAAAATTTGCCACTTATCAAAATAAATAACGAAAAGGAAATAAATGAACTGCAAAGTTCTGAAGTTCAAGTTCATCATGTTGTTCCTCACGAACCTAGAGAAATCAAGGAACTTAAAAAATGTATAGTAACATAATTTGGAAAACCAAAAATATTGACATTTCTTCTGAAATGTATAACTTTTCGGATGAGGATTCGTTACCAACAGATGTGAAATAAGACCAACAGATGTGAAAATATGTGAAATGTAAACTCCACTGCAAATGCTCAACTATTTCTTGAAGAATCTTTCTAGAAGAATCAAATTATTACGCTACCGATAGTGATATTAACAATACTTTTACAATGAACGAGAAAGATTTAGAAAAATTTATCGGAGGTTATATACTAGCAGGTTGTATACTGACTGAACACCAAGTAATCAGCTTACGCCGATACTAGTCGTCTGAAGTTGGAAATAGTATCATACGAGATACTATATCAATAAATAAATTTCAGAAAATTCCAAAGATTCTACATTTCAATCGCAAACAGTAATTGTTTACCACGAACAAGTAGCAAAAACGACCGTTTATTTAAATTACGCCCACTAATGAATGCGCTTCTCGAAAATTTAAAAAAAACCCAATAGAGCCAAATCTGTCCAACGATGAACAAATATGTTCATCTAAAGGCAGAAGTTACCTTAAACAATACATGCCGATGAAGTCGCACAAATGGCGGCTATACATTTTTTGTACTTAGTGGGGTATCCGGTTACACATATAATTTTGAGTTATTTTCTGGGCAAGAAAACAAGACAAAATTGCCAACAGAATCGAATTTATGTAGCTCATATAATGTTGTCATTCGGTTATTACGTGATGTGCTCTTGCACGTAAATCACCACATATACTTCGACAACTATTATACCAGTTTACCACTTGTTGTCGAATTGCATAAAGTCGGAATACAGACAATTGGTATCATGTAAATTACCTACCCAACGTGCTCTGAAAGATAAACTACGGGGTTTTGTTTTAGAACAAGTTAGTATAGTCGAAGGCGTTGAATTAGTGTTGTTTTGTGAAAAGACACGAAATATGTGACATTGTAGGAGGATTGCCAACATCAAAAGACAAGCGCTATATTCGTAGCAAGAAACCAACCTCTGAAGTAGATTGTCCCAAAGTAATAATGGAATATAATAAACACATGGGTGGTGTCGACTTGCTAGATAGCCACATCGGCCGCCACCTTTTGTATGTAACCGTGGTTAACTCTTGGCTACTATCTAAACAAAACGCCAAAGATAAAGTCATTAACCATCTCAGTTTGGTGGGCTTTCGTATTCAATTTGCCGAGGCTTTATGCAAAGTGAATGAAACTCGAGACAATTTAAAACGAGACCGACCATCAAATTCGATTAGAACTGACATAGAGAATAAGAAGAGGAAACTCAACTCAAATCACTTACCGCCAAAGGATGTTCGCGTGGACAATATGGGACATTTTTGTAGCTGGATGTTCGACAGACAAAGATTCAAACTGCCTGGCTATTCTAAACTAACTTTTGTACACTATAAATGCAATGTGTATCTTTGTTTCAATATAGATCGAAATTGTTTTGCGTTATTTCACCGAAATGACTGATTTTTGTTTTTCTATTATATTTGTTTTGTTTTAGTTATTATCTGTGAAAATGATTTTTTAAAGTCATGAACATAGGCTGTGAATTAAACCTATGGATCTATTTATGTTAAAAGTGGAATTTATTAAAATAAAAAATTTCTCACCAATGTGTTTTTTTTACAACTGAATGCATATTGTACAACCATAAAAAACCATTTTCTGGGAAAACTACTAAGAGGAAAATAAAATGTTCTTTGTAGTGTAAAAACGAATCACCAAAACTATAAAATGATTTTTTCTCCGACCGTAGGAAAAAATATATCTTTCCGTTGTTTTTTCGAAACGAAAAGCTCATGATTCCAGTATGTTGTATTTGTTGCTAAGCAACAAGTAATAATAGTACGAGAATATTTTTTCTGGCCTAGGCCGGAAATATATTTCATTATATGTACTTTTGAAAAAAAAATGTATTTATGTCTTATGATGTCGTGGCTAACTAAGCAATAATTTTATGTTATTTTCAATTTTTTTACTTTGTTTTGATTTTTTTACTTTGTTTTGAATAATGATAACTATCGAATAATACTAAAATTATTTTGGGTTTATATTCGTTTTAAAGTCAGATCGGAGAAAAAATAGTATGTACAATTCGGAGGAAAAGTGCATTCCTGGACTCCCGTGGTTGCGAATTTCCACTATCGTCCGGGAATGCAGTACTTTTCCTCATAATTATACAATATACTATTTATTTGTCGAAAACGAAAAATTCATGCATTGTAGGGGCAATAATTATTATTGTTTTTAAATATCAATAGCTATATATTTACCAAGGGTATTTTCGTTTATTCATTCCGAACATTCGGAACGTTCTTAAATTGACAGTAATCGTACTTTTATTCATTCTATGTATTCTATTCTTTTTTTGTCTATTCTTTTATACATTCGGAATTTTCAGAACGCATTCTTTTTGATCTACATCAATAGGTAGAGCAAAAAGAATATTCTGTTTTGAAATGTCAAGCTGTGATAGTTCGTGTGCAAATAATTTATTTTTTCTTGTTTTTAATAAAACAGCATAATATAAATATATGTATTATATCCCTTTTTCAACCAAAAAAATAAAAACATGGCGTAATTAAAGTCCAAACCACACAAATGTGTGAATAAAAAGTCATAGTATATAATGGCGTTTTTGATAAAAAATTTCGCTTGATCTGAAGTACAACCAACACAATTGTATATAGTTATAGTGCTTTTTTCGGATGAAATAAGTTTGAAAGTAATGCGCAAATGTGTAAGTTGGTTCAAAACACATACAAAAATAAATTTTTGGCATGGTACTTTTGACGTACTCGCACAATTGTGTTAGTAAATCACAAAAGGGATATATGTATATGTATAAATAATATTTGTATATTATCTATGGTTCAACAAAAGTAAATCCTTCCAAAATAAAAATAAGTCGCTGCTGTGGCAAAGTATTCTGTTTATTCTATTTATGTTCTTTTATTACATTTCGTTTGGAATGTTCTTAGATCACGTGATCAATATTCTATTCCTTCTATTCTTTCTTAAGAATGAATTAACGAAAATACCCCAAGATGTAAGTTGTAAAAAAATTTACTACAAATAACGTATGTGTACATAAAATTAATTTGACAGGGCCACAACAAATGGACGATTTGTTTCGTAATAGCAATTTTCGAAGCGTATCGATTTTTCGAAAGCGAATGTTTCATAATAGACCCCCTGGCTTCAAAAATAACCTCGATGTTTGGGTGCTGTACAAGTTGACGCAAAAATACTTGATGGACTGTATTTTCAATGCGATGGTGGAAGGCCGGTAAAACTGTCCAAAGGGTGGCCAAACCAGGATTGGCCACCAGGAAGGTTTAGCTGTATGTTTTGGTGTGATTGGGAGGGAATCATCTACTACAGGCTGCTGCACGATGGCCAAACTTTCAATTCGGACTTCTACTGCTAGCAATTGAAATTCAGTCGGTTCAATAGATGGAAAGCGGCCATAATTAGCCTATAGGTGTCTATATTGAAATTAAATGTAAAATTTTTCAAATTTAATTATTTTTTAGACGGTAGTTTTTGTCAAAATGCACTTTCAACAATCACGTAAAAACAAAAAATAAGGACATGCGGTATTACCGATCCTAACCTTCAGAGTGTCGCCAATTAAAATTCTTAATCATCACTACAAATACCCAGGTATAGGTGTGAATGTAAAATTCTATGTGTGTATTTTTTTAAGCCAAGCAAATATTTTATATTTCTCTTGTTCATGTAACTGTAAAATTGATTTTGTTTTTTCTTTCTCAATAAATGAAACTGGCCTTTTTTTACACACAGGTGTTCTAGTGGGTCTTTGTGCACTTGTGCTGCCCTGATTAATGTTTTGTATAAATAGCTATTTCACTACGTTCTAAAATTTTAAAGAGTGATAAAAGCAAAATTTTCAATAACTCGCATGTTAAAAAAGTTAAATGGAGAAAAAAGAAATAAAATATCATGAGTGGTCAAGGCAAGGTAATTAAATATAGTTTTAAATTGGATACCATTTAACTCAAAAAGTTTTTATTATTGATTAGACTCTCGTAAGAGAAACGGCAATAATATTTGCAAAATGTTTTGGAGACTTTAGCTTCAGACTCTAGATGAACAGCTTGAAGATGACTAGGACATAGACCCAGATTTTTGTCAAGAAATGGAACGCTGAAGGAACAGGATCATCTTATGGCGGAGGTCAACGGGAGCTCTGACTCTGAAGCTGCAGATGATGATAATTTGATCCAATTACAAATTAAGTCAAGATTTTTAAAATAATTAAATCGGTAAAAAGCCATCTTTTATAGGGCCCAATTCTAACACGAAAATTTTGAACGATGTGGATACATCGTTTGATTTCGATGCCACGAGACAATCTCGATGTGTATCCCATAAGGCTGCAATTACACAGATTTTCGAAATACTAAATGCCAACGTGAAAGACAGTTACAGACCAAATTCAAGTGTATCTAGCGATGATCAGCTGTTCCGCTTTAGAGGGCGAATGAAGTTCGCACAATATACAAGTTGTCCCAGAATTACGATCAAACGAAATAGGGTGATAGGAGAGCTCATTTCAAACAAAAACAGCCAAGTAAAGTTTTTTGGAATTGTTAATGATGCGAAAGTTATTCCATGTTTAGTGTTTTTACCCGCCAAAAAATTAATTTAGTAAAAACCAATAGTTCTTCTTATGCCAAACTTTATTTTTTAACACGATCTAAAAGACTGTGCCTTTCCAATAAAATTATTTTTATAAGCTGTATATATCCGATTATATGTCAAATATAACAAATGGTTTTGTAATTTTTTTTGTTATTTAATTCGTGTTTATCATTTCATTTTGTTCTGACCAATCATCTTCAGAACTTCAAATTTTGTTAAGTGCACTTTTTAATAAAGACGAATTACTTTGTGAAAAAAAATGATAAAAAACATGCTTTTGTGAATAGTCCGATGTGTGATACCATTTTAAAATCTGCATTAGTGTCGCATAATTCTCTGATAGTGGATCAACTTTCTGTAGTACTTTGTTTCCCCGCTGGCGTAATCGAAACATCAAGAAAAATATTTGGGAAACAAAAGGACTTTACAAAACCATTATTTTTATTTGACAGAAGATAATAGAGCTTATAAAAATAATTTTATTGGAAAGGCACCCTCTTCTCACAAGAACTGGTTTTTTTAAATTAATTTTTTGGTGGGTGAGCATGAGATTTCACTAAAAAAACACTAAAAGGGGAACAAGCTTTGCACCCTTAACAAGCCGAAAAAACTTTCCTTGGCTGTTTTTGTTGGAAATGAGCTCCCCTATCACTCTATTTCGTTCGATCGTCCAATTTTGGGATACTCTCTATATTTTCGAAACACACGAATAATGGTATTCAAATTTGGTAAGCTTGTGATTCCGGTACCCATTGAACGGACAAATATATACCGGTAAAATTGGAAACATCAGAGAGAAAAATCAAGGTGAGCGCATCGTCAATTATTTAGCAGCGTCATACAAAAATACCGGAAGGACGTTGCTATGAACAATTTTTTTATATGTCTTTCGCTAGCCAGAAAATTACTCTTTCTTAGGCTTGCCTGCCTCCTGAATTCAAAGAATCAAAATTTAGGGAGGTTTTATCGCCAAAATTTGCGTTTGGAGAAGAAATTATATTTATGATTTTTATATGTTCCGTTAAAACAATAAGTCTGTTGTGCTACTATAATGGCGCTTCCGGTTCAAAATGTGAACTCCATTAAAGATGTTGTAGACACAATGGACAAAATGCTTATCCAATATATCGCAAAAGATATGACCAGAAGTAAAACTGGTTGTCATATGCAGCTTTTTGAAGAGTTAATTGCAGCTTCGTTCTGGATTATTTAATGGATATGGGCGTGTTCTTTCGGCAGACACACAAAGGAGCATACTACATGTGATATGAGGAAGAAAATAGAAAAAGTACCAGTTAAATATTAAAAATACCAACTTGACAGTTTACTTTTAATTTTTTTTTACACTACGAGTATATTACTTTCCTTTAAGTAGTAAAATAAAGTACGGTAATCATGAAAAATTTTGACCTCGGTACTGCCGAAGTGAAAAAAGTTATTTTAAAAAAACTGTGTGTGTCATGTGATGTCATGCAGACTAAATATTGTGTCCTCTCTACAGCCCAGACGGATCCACTGATCGGGGTGAAACTTCATATTTAGGGGATGAGATCCTAGGGTTTGTTTGCCGGAAGTGGCCTTCACATTTTTTTTTTGAGTATGTCATTTACGAGAAAAACGATTATGTACTAAATGATTCTTACTTTAATTTCCAACAATGCTAGTCCTGATCAGTTTTTCAAAATATAAGCGTTAATGGCGTTTTTTACCAAACCTTATAACTTCGCTTTTTTTCATAAATTGGAAGACACCAGTGACTTTTAGCCGAGACTGCTAACTCGGAAGTGCTTTTCCGCTTTTTGCGAATACATATTTTGAAGTATTTACGAAAAAGACGATTAAAACAATAAAATTGTGCCTAAGTTTCAAACAAAACTTTTTTTTTAATTTTACCGGAAATGAGAATTTTAATCAAAATATTTATTTTTTAAAATTTGTCATCTCTACAGTTAAGGCGGATTGACTATTCGGAATCAAACGTCATACTAAAACTTGTTCATAAATTGAGAGTGAATCCATGCAAAATGGCTTTGTCTTCATTTTTACAATGAAGATTAAATTTTCAACAAGGGTTAATTAACCTTGTTTGTTTTATGAAATTCAATCAGGAATTAATTTAATTTTCTTGATTTAGAAAGTAAGTGTTTTATTTGCGAATTCTACAATTACACCCTTCCATTTTTTTATAATTTTCTATTCTTTTCTTCAATATTTTGAATACTCGTATATTCGTATAACTGGCAGATTGATAAACATATTCAAGAATAGCGGAAATACAGCGACAAGCAATTCAGCCTCTGGCAAAATAGGTCCACAGAGAACGCTATTGTGCAAATGGTTAACGTAGTGAAGAAGTCAGAGCAAATCTACGACTTGAAAGGATGTGATTAATGATAAGATATGTTTGGAGTTTTTGGTAATCTGTGGTGGCCTATTATTAGAGATAAGGAGAACTAATTACCTATTTAATCTATTCGATCATTACCTAACAGCTACTTACGAAATAGAGAGTGGGAATCATTTTTAAGCTCGGCCTGGGTACCATTCTCCAAAACAATTACGTCATCAACATGGCAATGACTTCTCTTCAGTAGAGAATACAATTTCAGATTACAGGAATCGCGAGTGTCTGGAAAAGAACAAATGTTCCAAAAAAACAAACCACTTTAATTCATCATGAACTTACTACGCTGCCCTACCTACATCCATCATCACACATCAAGCATATCACGAATAAATCCATTCATGCAGACTTGTAATCCATACCTGTTAATTCTCACAAATTTCATAATTAAACATTGTGTTGCGGCGGAAAAATGTTTGACATAAGAAAACAAAAATCCACAGGACTAAAACACAATCGATTCCAAATAATATCCACAACATGTACGTGAAATTTTAAGTTTCGTATTTTTTTTTTTGTTTGTAGGTTTGTGGAAAATTTATTATTTCCAACTTTCAGACAGTATGTTTACATTTGATAGGTTAGTTGTTTTTATTGTTCGAACATAAAATACTCGTACGTATTAATACTCGTATGTATGTTGTATGTTTTATGTTGCTATTTTAGCATCAACATATAAATTTATACAAAAAATTTTCTTCATTTTTCATTTAAACACAAAACATATAATTACAATCAAATTGTGGTTTGAATTGAAAATAAAACGAAAACGTAAAAGAAAAAGAAAATAATAATAAAATAAAAAACTAAAAATAAAACTTTTTATTGAACTAGTTGAGGTTCAGTTTAGTTGGTTTATTATTATTATCATTTTTTTTTTTTTTTTTTTTGATTAAATTACTTGGTTGCTTCAATGTTCTAGCAAACATCAAAATTTATTAGCTTTAGTTTTATTTGTCATTAAAAATTTTAACTTTTGTTTTCACTATAATAATCCGCAATGAAAATTTGGATTTATGCCAGTGTCTCCACGCAAAATATCTATCACATCAAATAATATCAAATCTGTCAAAGAATACGTGTACCGTGAGAGTTCGCTTCATTAACAAGCGTTAAATGATTTAAGGGGACTCATCAGTAGCATGTTGTTTGAACCACTTAGGTTAGCGCCACAGCCACCAAGAGACTGCGTACAACTTAAGCTTTTACGTGTCTGATGGTTGAGGGGTGCGTTAGTTTACTTCTAGTCAAGTGGTTCAAATAATCCAATCAAAGTAACATGATACTTATTAAAATTTATTAACCTCTACGGCCCTTTTCCATATTACTTACTTATTTGGCGTAATCTTAAAAATGTCGGTCAAATTATTCCAATTCATTGTACCGTCTTATTTGTAACGTAATAAAAAAATGAAATTTCTGTTACATGGAAGAAAAAAAATCCTTGACTTGTTAGTCGTTGCCACTAGATTTGAAAATAAAAACGGCATGTATTACATTTAGTCAAGGCACAATTTTGGAGGCATTTCTGCGTAGACGTACTAATTCAAATTAGTGACCTAGCAAGGTTACTTGTTTGAATAAGTAAGTAATTAGAAAAATGGCACATACGAATAACCCCCCGATTCTAACGTACAGTCACGGACGTATTTTCAGTCTTAGAAACTTTTGTTTTAACGAAGACTATAGACTTTAAATTCTTATTCTACCTTTAGTTTTTTCTGTCAGTAGTTTCAAAAGATTGTCTTAAACATTTGACAACAATTTAGCGAGCTAAACACAAAATAAAATATTTAGCTTACGATTTCGATGTACAGTACGCTACTTTATCGTGAAAATTCAGGTGTGGACTGTCACGTAGATGACAGAAGTTAAATATGTAAATTGAAAATAAATTTTGACATTTTCATTGTTTTGGTGAACAATTATCGAATATTTTGACATAGAATATTTTATGGAGGAGAATTACGATTGTTCAAGCGGCAATCGCGGATTGTATAATTATATAATTTATAATAATTAAAATATTGTCTATTTTATGTATTCGTGTATAGGTATGTAAAATTGGCTGTAATAAATTAAATTATAGTATTTTAATTTCGTATTTTACACGATTGTTGCAGTTGATGATTGCAAAGGAGTATATGGAAATCTATAAGGGACAGCCTCCGCTACCACACCAATCGAGTGAAAAACATCCAAATCGGGCAGTGCAGCACCTGAATTGAGCGAAGAATGAAAACTCTGTGATCAAGATGAAGAAATGTAGATTGGGAACTTGGGGCAAAAATTTACATTTTGTAACATCAGCTTCGTATGAACGCCGGAGACGGTCAGTATTCTTCCTAAATAAATTTCTAATAAGTTTTCAACAAATTTATCCGATTTAAAAAAGTTGTTAACACATTTTCTACCAGTACTGTGATAGACGTTACCTCTAAAGAAGTAAACGAAAATAATACAAACGCGAGCAGCATGTCCAATTATTCCAATGTATTTTTTTAATCTTTTACGTATATTATTAAACCAACTACAGTTATTAATATTTTTTTCGGAGAACTCCTATAAATGCAACCGTTATGTTAAGCAGGGCTGAAAATTTAACTAATTATATCAACGAAATGATTGCAGCGAAAAGAAAAAATCAGTCGGATTCAAAGCAGTATCACCACAAACATCAAATAATCCTTAATAATAAGAATTATTAACATTAAATTCCAGCAACAAAATGTGGACGAAATTGGGAAAATAAATAATTAAATTTTTTTAAATATTTTTGATATTTATTGTTTTATTAAAAGCTTTATAAATAAAAAAAAATTGTTCCAAAAACACGGACCTTCGTTGCCACCCCAGCGAACGTAACGGTGTGTAATTAATTATTATAATAAAAATGGCTGACACAACGGTGTGCAAAAGCAAAATGAGCATCATAAGAGATTCGCTTCAAAAAATTAAAGTTTACGCAAATGAGAGCCTAACGTCCAGCGAGTTAAATATCGAAAATATTCTTGTGCGAATGAAACGTGCCGAGGAATTGCTGTCTCAATATCTCGATGCCGAAACCAAATTATTGAGTCTCAAGGACGATGAATCTTCGAGATTTTTTTGAAGTCGAGGATAAGTATTATGCCGCTATTGGAGATTTTAATCAAAAAATATCCAAACGAAGACAATCAACTATCCAAGACAGGTCAGCATCATTATTCGATAACACCTTGCATAACACTGGCATGATAGGGGACATTCGTGATACAAATTTACCAAAGTTAGAAATTCCGAAATTTTCTGGTAATTACACCGATTGGCCATCCTTCCATGAATTATTTACTAAACAAATTGATGAATGCTCACGACTCTCCGATGTCCAAAAATTTTATTATCTGAAACATTATTTGACTGGAGAAGCTGCTAATTTAATTACGCATATAAATATTACGGCCGCTAATTATAAGGAGGCGATTGATAAGCTGCGCAAAAGATACGATCGGAAGAGGTATGCTGTAAACTCGTTCGTCAGAAAATTTATTGAGCTGCCTTCCATTCAGCAAGCAAATTCCGGAAATATTCGAAAGTTGCATGACGTGTGTGACGAGATAGTACGAGGACTAAAAAGTATGGGTACAGAAGCAGAACGCCGGGATCCTTGGCTGGTTTATCTCATACTTAACAAATTGAATACTGATACAAGAAGCGAACGGTCCGAATATTCAGCAAAGGATGAGTTCCCGAGATTCGAAAAGTTTTTGGAATTCCTGTCCAACCGAGTCGATGCGTTAGAAAGTTACGGAGTACCAGTCAAATCAACATACTCAAGGCCAAGTCGGGATGTGAAAACATTTACAACGACCACACCAATATGCGAATTATGCAAAACTGAGCACAAATTATATCAATGCAGCAAGTTTAAGGAATCATCTACGGCTGATCGTCGAAAATTCATCACTGACAACAAGCGCTGCTACAACTGTTTAAATTCTGGCCATAATGTGTATAACTGTCGTTTCCGGGGAAGGTGCCAGAAAAGTTACCGCAAGCACCATAATCTATTGCACGAAGAGGAGGTCAAGTCTAGTCAAACGGATAAGTCAGTTGTAAATTGTTGCACTAAATTTGAGAATGCGTGCACCGCAACAGTAATAGTAAAGGTGAAAAATTCAAGAGGTACATTTAATTCATGCCGTGCGTTGTTGGATTCCGGCTCTGAGGTTAGTTTCATTTCTGAAAAGACATTTAATGCCCTTAAGTTGCCACGGGAGACAAGTTCAATATCAATCAAGGGTCTGGGTTCAACGCATGTAGGAAAAACAAAGGGCCTAGTCAACTTAAGTATTTCGAATGATGAGGAAACATACAACACTGATGTGAAGGCCTATATCGTGCCCTACATTGCAACCATACATCCAAAAGCACTGAACAATGACGAAGCGTTTAAAGGTAAATCGCTAAAGTGGGCTGATCCAGATTGTCTAAATGGTGGCGAAATCGATATGCTTCTCGGAACGGACATTTTCTTCGAGGTATTAAGTGATGGTAGAATTTAAGGTAAACATATAACTGCGTGCAATACTAAATTTGGTTGGATTCAAGTGGGGAAGATTAATTCAGAATCCAGTATTATCTCTACTATAAATTTAAATGTCATTATGGATGTCGACTGCACGTTATGAAAGTTTTGGGAAGTCGAAAATGTTCCTGAAGTATCAAAAAACTCTGAAGACAGTATATGCGAAAAATATTTTTTGAAAACTACGATTCGCGCACCCGATAACAAATTCATTGTACGGTTACCGTTTAAGATTCAGCCAGACCAGTTGGGATCCACATACAATATTGCACTTAAGAGATTGATCTCAATAGAGCGGCGTTTCCAGCGTGACAATGCATTTAAATCACTATATCACGATTTTATGACCGAATACGCCAACCTCGGTCACATGAAACTATTTTGAAAAGTCACTACTTTTTACCGCATCACGGAGTTCTTAAACAAAGTTCAACTACGCGCTTAAGGGTTGTATTCGATGGATCAACAAAGTCGACCACAAATCTGTCTTTAAACGAAATACAAGAAATAGGGCCCACAATTCAATCGTCATTAGTGGAAATCCTTACGCGATTTAGACAACACAAGTATGTACTAAGTGGGGATATTGAGAAAATGTGCCGGATGATTTGGGTTCACGAAGAGGATGCGAGGTACCAACAAATACTTTGGCGATCGAAACCGACATTACCTCTGCAAGCCTATCAATTACGCACAATAACATACGGCACCACATCCACCTCGTTCTTGTCAACGTGATGCATAAAGGAAGTAGCTAATCGAATCTCATCGACGCAACCGCAAATTTCCAAAATAATTTCGAAAGACGTTTATGTAGATGATTTAATGTGTGGAGCCAATACAATAGAAGCATTAATAAGTCAAAGGAATCTACTAGTGTCAACAGTCAAGGAATATGGTTTTAATTTACGAAAATTGCGATCGAATAATCCATGGATAGCAGACAATTCATCGGAATATACCAATCTAGATAAACAAATTTCGAACGATAATGACTCAACAAAGGTTCTTGGGATTATTTGGAATCCGATCCAGGATGAATTCTCATTTAAATACAATATGATTTGAACAAGTTTGCTTGCCTAATCAAAGGAGGATTGCTATCGGACGCCAGCAAAATATTTGACCCGTTAGGCTGGATATCACCATTGGTCATTAAAATAAAAATAATGTTTCAGAGACTGTGGCTGGAACCAATTACTTGGGATAACGCATTACCTCAACAAACTCAACAAGATTGGCTGAAACTTCGAGGCAGTTTGTCACAATTGAACAAAATCAAAATTGCTCGATGATTAAATACCACAAAAAAAATTTATCTGTGCGGGTTTTGCGATGCTAGCGAGCTAGCTTATTCAGCAGTAATTTATGCCATTTCCGATGATGGAGACAAACAAAAGTGTACCCTATTGATTGCTAAAACGAAAGTTGGTCCAACTGAACAAATAACACTGGCACGGCTCGAACTCCAGGCAGCACATATGTTAACCAAGCTCATGAAATTCGTAGAAAACACCATACAATTAAAGTCAATAGCATTTCATTATGGATTGATTCAACACTAGTACTTGACACGTATGTGAAGATAGCCCGAAAACCAGCCCGAAAAAAGACTTTTTATAAAAGGTGGGGGTTTAAAAAGGTGGGTGTCCTCGCTAAAATTCATTTAAAAGCCTTTTAGCCCGAAAAATAAAAATAATTTACGTCCAAATCATACTCTATCCCGAAAACTAAAATAAATTTCTGGGAACTGGTTTAAGCAATTTTTCTATTAAAAAATTGCATTCTTCGTACTCGGTTAAAATTGTTCAGGAATTAAATGAATGGTTTCATAGTTAATTTAATAATATTATTTGTATGTATCTCGCAATTCTTGCCACCACATCTTAGTAGACAATAAAAATTAGTAATCCATAGAATAAAAGCTAAGAGCCGATTCCTTAATCTAAAATTTTAAGTAATGATATTTTATTTATATATTATTATTATTATTCTTTTCAATATAAGAAGCGGGGTTGTAAAATATTTATGCCACGAGAATCGGAATCGTTGTTTTATAATAAAATAAAATAGAGAATGTAATCGATTCAAAGATGCAGTGAATTATTTTGAATAATTTCCAATTGTGCACTAATAGCACTATTATTTAATTTAAAAGTAAATAAACTAAAACTTGTGAATTGTTTTATTTAATATTTTTATGTAGCAAGAAAGTTAAATACAAATTATTAAATAGAAAATAAAGAACATAAATTGTCTTCTAAATTATTTAATTTTAAATTAAACTAAAGATCATTATCAAAGCATCAATCTCTGTTCGTAGAGAATGTCAGATGTAACGGATGATTTTATTAGATTCGAAGGACTATTTCTGGGCTTCATCCGTACTACCATTAATAAATAACGGGGATTAGGCATTGATCTGGAGCCACATTCATATAAGAGTAACTCGATTTTTATTTCGAAAAATCGTACAACTTCGAAGCATCAATCTCTGTTCGTAGAGATTGTCAGATCTAACGGATGATTTTATTAGATTCGTAGGACTATTTCTGCGCTTCATCCGTACTACCGTTAATAAATAACGGGGATTAGGCATTGATCTGGAGCCACATTCATATACGAGTAACTCGATTTTTTTTTATTGAAAAATCGCATAACTTCAAAGCACGAATCTCTGTCCGTAGAGATTGTCAGATGTAACGGATGATTTTTTTAGATTCGTAGGACTATTTCTGAGCTTCATCTGTACTACCATTAATAAATAACGGGGATTACGCATTGATCTGGAGCCATATTCATGTAAGAGTAGCTCGATTTTTATTTCGAAAAATCGTACAACTTCGAAGCATCAACCACTGTTCGTAGAGATTGTCAGATGTAGCAGATGATTTTATTAGATTCGTATGACTATTTTTGAACTTTATTTGTACTTCCATTAGTAAATAACGGGGATTAGGCATTGATCTGGAGCCACGTTCATATACCAGTAACTCAACAATTTTTTTTTTTTTGAAAAATCGCACAACTTCAAAGCACGAATCTCTGTTCGTAGAGATTGTCAGATCAAACAGATAATTTTATTAGATTCGTAGGACTGTTTTTAAGCTTTATCCGTACTACCATTAATAAATAACGGGGATTAAGCATTGATATAGAGCCACATTCATATACGAGTAACTAGATTTTCATTTCGAAAAATCGTACAACTTCGAAGCATCAACCACTGTTCGTAGAGATTGTCAGATGTAGCAGATGATTTTATTAGAGTCGTAGGACTATTTCTTAGCTTCATCCGTACTACCATTAATAAATAACGGGGAAAAGGTATTGATCTGGAGCCACATTCATATACGAGTAATTCGATTTTTTTTTTTGAAAAATCGCACAACTTCAAAGCACGAATCTCTGTCCGTAGAGATTGTTAGATCTAACGGATGATTTTATTAGATTCGTAGGACTATTTCTGGGCTTCATCCGTACTACCATTAATAAATAACGGGGATTAGACATTGATCTGGAGCCACATTCATATACGAGTAACTCGATATTTTTTTTTCGAAAAATCGCACAACTTCAAAGCATCAATCTCTGTTCGTAGAGATTGTCAGATGTAACGAATGATTTTATTATATTCGTAGGACTATTTATGAGCTTTATCCATACTCCCATTAATATATAACGGGGAATAGGTATTGATCTGGAGCCACATTCATATACGAGTAACTCGATTTTTTTTTCGAAAAATCACGCAACTTCAAAGCATCAATCTCTGTTCGTACAGATTGTCAGATCTAACGAATGATTTTATTAGATTCGTAGGATTATTTCTGAGCTTCATCCGTACTCCCATTAATATATAACGGGGAATAGGCATTGATCTGGAGCCACATTCATATACGAGTAACTCGATTTATTTTTTCCGAAAAATCGCACAACTTCAAAGCATCAATCTCTGTTCATAGAGATTGTCAGATCTAACGGATGATTTTATTAGATTCGTAGGACTATTTCTGAGCTTCATCCGTCCTCCCATTAATATATAACGGGGATTAGGCATTGATCTGGAGCCACATTCATATACGAGTAACTCGATTTATTTTTTTCGGAAAATCGCACAACTTCAAAGCATCAATCTCTGTTCGTAGAGATTGTCAGATGTAACGGATGATTTTATTAGATTCGTAGAACTATTTTTGAGCTTCATCCGTACTCCCATTAATATATAACGGGGAATAGGTATTGATCTGGAGCCACATTCATATACGAGTAACTCGATTTATTTTTTCGAAAAATCACGCAACTTCAAAGCATCAATCCTGTTCGT
Source organism: Nephrotoma flavescens (assembly GCA_932526605.1). Classification (NCBI taxonomy): domain Eukaryota; kingdom Metazoa; phylum Arthropoda; class Insecta; order Diptera; family Tipulidae; genus Nephrotoma; species Nephrotoma flavescens. Next base: position 174,721,495 of record OW052222.1, on the reverse strand, counting down.
AGAGATTGTCAGATGTAACGGATGATTTTATTAGATTCGTAGAACTATTTCTTAGCTTTATTCGTACTTCTATTAGTAAATAACGGGGATTAGGCATTGATCTGGAGCCACGTTCATATACGAGTAACTCGATTTTTTTTTTGAAAAATCGCACAACTTCAAAGCACGAATCTCTGTTCGTAGAGATTGTCAGATTTAACAGATAATTTTATTAGATTCGTACTACTGTTTTTAAGCTTCATCCGCACTACCATTAATAAATAACGGGGATTAAGCATTGATATAGAGCCACATTCATATACGAGTAACTCGATTTTTTTTTCGAAAAATCACGCAACTTCAAAGCATCAATCCTGTTCGTAGAGATTGTCAGATCTAACGGATGATTTTATTAGATTCGTAGGACTATTTCTGAGCTTCATCCGTACTCCCATTAATATATAACGGGGAATAGGCATTGATCTGGAGCCACATTCATATACGAGTAACTCGATTTTTTTTTTTTTCGAAAAATCACGCAACTTCAAAGCATCAATCCTGTTCGTAGAGATTGTCAGAACTTCTCCTAGTACTCCTAGTAATATATAACGGGGAATAGGCATTGATCTGGAGCCACATTCATATACGAGTAACTCGATTTATTTTTTTCGAAAAATCGCACAACTTCAAAGCAACAATCTCTGTTCGTAGAGATTGTCAGATGTAACGAATGATTTTATTAGATTCGTAGGATTATTTATGAGCTTTATCCATACTCCCATTAATATATAACGGGGAATAGGTATTGATCTGGAGCCACATTCATGTACGAGTAACTCGATTTATTTTTTTCGAAAAATCGCACAACTTCAAAGCATCAATCTCTGTTCATAGAGATTGTCAGATCTAACGGATGATTTTATTAGATTCGTAGGACTATTTCTGCGCTTCATCCGTACTACCGTTAATAAATAACGGGGATTAGGCATTGATCTGGAGCCGCATTCATATACGAGTAACTCGATTTTTTTTTTATTGAAAAATCGCATAACTTCAAAGCACGAATCTCTGTCCGTAGAGATTGTCAGATGTAACGGATGATTTTATTAGATTCGTAGGACTATTTCTGAGCTTCATCCATCCTCCCATTAATATATAACGGGGATTAGGCATTGTTCTGGAGCCACATTCATATACGAGTAACTCGATTTATTTTTTTCGGAAAATCGCACTACTTCAAAGCATCAATCTCTGTTCGTACAGATTGTCAGATCTAACGGATGATTTTATTAGATTCGTAGGGCTATGTCAGAGCTTCATCCGTACTCCCATTAATATATAACGGCGAATAGGTATTGATCTGGAGCCACTTTCATATACGAGTAACTCGATTTTTTTTTCGAAAAATCACGCAACTTCAAAGCATCAATGCTGTTCGTAGAGATTGTCAGATCTAACGGATGATTTTATTAGATTCGTAGGACTATTTCTGAGCTTCATCCGTACTCCCATTAATATATAACGGGGAATAGGCATTGATCTGGAGCCACATTCATATACGAGTAACTCGATTTATTTTTTCCGAAAAATCGCACAACTTCAAAGCATCCATCTCTGTTCGTAGAGATTGTCAGATGTAACGAATGATTTTATTATATTCGTAAGACTATTTATGAGCTTTATCCATACTCCCATTAATATATAACGGGGAATAGGCATTGATCTGGAGCCACATTCATATACGAGTAACTCGATTTTTTTTCGAAAAATCACGCAACTTCAAAGCATCAATCTCTGTTCGTACAGATTGTCAGATCTAACGAATGATTTTATTAGATTCGTAGGACTATTTCTGAGCTTCATCCGTACTCCTATTAATATATAACGGGGAATAGGCATTGATCTGGAGCCACATTCATATACGAGTAACTCGATTTATTTTTTTCGAAAAATCGCACAACTTCAAAGCATCAATCTCTGTTCGTAGAGATTGTCAGATCTAACGGATGATTTTATTAGATTCGTAGGACTATTTCTGCGCTTCATCCGTACTACCGTTAATAAATAACGGGGATTAGGCATTGATCTGGAGCCACATTCATATACGAGTAACTCGATTTTTTTTTATTGAAAAATCGCATAACTTCAAAGCACGAATCTCTGTCCGTAGAGATTGTCAGATGTAACGGATGATTTTTTTAGATTCGTAGGACTATTTCTGAGCTTCATCCGTACTACCATTAATAAATAACGGGGATTACGCATTGATCTGGAGCCATATTCATGTAAGAGTAGCTCGATTTTTATTTCGAAAAATCGTACAACTTCGAAGCATCAACCACTGTTCGTAGAGATTGTCAGATGTAGCAGATGATTTTATTAGATTCGTATGACTATTTTTGAACTTTATTTGTACTTCCATTAGTAAATAACGGGGATTAGGCATTGATCTGGAGCCACGTTCATATACCAGTAACTCGATTTTTTTTTTTTTTGAAAAATCGCACAACTTCAAAGCACGAATCTCTGTTCGTAGAGATTGTCAGATCAAACAGATAATTTTATTAGATTCGTAGGACTGTTTTTAAGCTTTATCCGTACTACCATTAATAAATAACGGGGATTAAGCATTGATATAGAGCCACATTCATATACGAGTAACTAGATTTTCATTTCGAAAAATCGTACAACTTCGAAGCATCAACCACTGTTCGTAGAGATTGTCAGATGTAGCAGATGATTTTATTAGAGTCGTAGGACTATTTCTTAGCTTCATCCGTACTACCATTAATAAATAACGGGGAAAAGGTATTGATCTGGAGCCACATTCATATACGAGTAATTCGATTTTTTTTTTTTGAAAAATCGCACAACTTCAAAGCACGAATCTCTGTCCGTAGAGATTGTTAGATCTAACGGATGATTTTATTAGATTCGTAGGACTATTTCTGGGCTTCATCCGTACTACCATTAATAAATAACGGGGATTAGACATTGATCTGGAGCCACATTCATATACGAGTAACTCGATATTTTTTTTTCGAAAAATCGCACAACTTCAAAGCATCAATCTCTGTTCGTAGAGATTGTCAGATGTAACGAATGATTTTATTATATTCGTAGGACTATTTATGAGCTTTATCCATACTCCCATTAATATATAACGGGGAATAGGTATTGATCTGGAGCCACATTCATATACGAGTAACTCGATTTTTTTTTCGAAAAATCACGCAACTTCAAAGCATCAATCTCTGTTCGTACAGATTGTCAGATCTAACGAATGATTTTATTAGATTCGTAGGATTATTTCTGAGCTTCATCCGTACTCCCATTAATATATAACGGGGAATAGGCATTGATCTGGAGCCACATTCATATACGAGTAACTCGATTTATTTTTTCCGAAAAATCGCACAACTTCAAAGCATCAATCTCTGTTCGTAGAGATTGTCAGATGTAACGAATGATTTTATTATATTCGTAAGACTATTTATGAGCTTTATCCATACTCCCATTAATATATAACGGGGAATAGGCATTGATCTGGAGCCACATTCATATACGAGTAACTCGATTTTTTTTCGAAAAATCACGCAACTTCAAAGCATCAATCTCTGTTCGTACAGATTGTCAGATCTAACAAATGATTTTATTAGATTCGTAGGACTATTTCTGAGCTTCATCCGTACTCCTAGTAATATATAACGGGGAATAGGCATTGATCTGGAGCCACATTCATATACGAGTAACTCGATTTATTTTTTTCGAAAAATCGCACAACTTCAAAGCATCAATCTCTGTTCATAGAGATTGTCAGATCTAACGGATGATTTTATTAGATTCGTAAGACTATTTCTGGGCTTCATCCGTACTATCATTAATAAATAACGGGGATTAGACATTGATCTGGAGCCACATTCATATACAAGTAACTCGATTTTTTTTTTCGAAAAATCGCACAACTTCAAAGCACGAATCTCTGTCCGTAGAGATTGTCAGATCTAACGGATGATTTTATTAGATTCGTAGGACTATTTCTGAGCTTCATCCGTCCTCCCATTAATATATAACGGGGATTAGGCATTGATCTGGAGCCACATTCATATACGAGTAACTCGATTTTTTTTTCGAAAAATCACGCAACTTCAAAGCATCAATCTCTGTTCGTACAGATTGTCAGATCTAACGAATGATTTTATTAGATTCGTAGGACTATTTCTGAGCTTCATCCGTACTCCTATTAATATATAACGGGGAATAGGCATTGATCTGGAGCCACATTCATATACGAGTAACTCGATTTATTTTTTTCGAAAAATCGCACAACTTCAAAGCATCAATCTCTGTTCGTAGAGATTGTCAGATCTAACGGATGATTTTATTAGATTCGTAGGACTATTTCTGCGCTTCATCCGTACTACCGTTAATAAATAACGGGGATTAGGCATTGATCTGGAGCCACATTCATATACGAGTAACTCGATTTTTTTTTATTGAAAAATCGCATAACTTCAAAGCACGAATCTCTGTCCGTAGAGATTGTCAGATGTAACGGATGATTTTATTAGATTCGTAGGACTATTTCTGAGCTTCATCCATCCTCCCATTAATATATAACGGGGATTAGGCATTGTTCTGGAGCCACATTCATATACGAGTAACTCGATTTATTTTTTTCGGAAAATCGCACTACTTCAAAGCATCAATCTCTGTTCGTACAGATTGTCAGATCTAACGGATGATTTTATTAGATTCGTAGGGCTATGTCAGAGCTTCGTCCGTACTCCCATTAATATATAACGGGGAATAGGTATTGATCTGGAGCCACTTTCATATACGAGTAACTCGATTTTTTTTTCGAAAAATCACGCAACTTCAAAGTCCTGTTCGTAGAGATTGTCAGATCTAACAGATGATTTTATTAGATTCGTAGGACTATTTCTTAGCTTTATCCGTACTACCATTAATAAATAACGGGGATTAGACATTGATCTGGAGCCACATTCATATACGAGTAACTCGATTTATTTTTTTCGGAAAATCGCACTATACTTCAAAGCATCAATCTCTGTTCGTAGAGATTGTCAGATGTAACGGATGATTTTATTAGATTCGTAGAACTATTTCTGAGGTTCATCCTTACTCCCATTAATATATAACGGGGAATAGGTATTGATCTGGAGCCACTTTCATATACGAGTAACTCGATTTTTTTTTCGAAAAATCACGCAACTTCAAAGCATCAATCCTGTTCGTAGAGATTGTCAGATCTAACAGATGATTTTATTAGATTCGTAGGACTATTTCTTAGCTTTATCCGTACTACCATTAATAAATAACGGGGATTAGACATTGATCTGGAGCCACATTCATATACGAGTAACATGATTATTTATGAAAATGTCACAGCTTTAAAGCATGAATCTTTGTTGACAGCTTGACAGGCCTACACCTGTTACTGAACTTTACTTATGGGCCTTAATTACGATCCTTTATGCATGACCCAAAAACATCTTAAAAATCAACATAGTAACGTAGGATTTACTTTCCAATGCTCGCGGAGTAGAGTCGACTATTTAAGGCATGCGCAGGTAAATATGTACATTGTGTACAAATAGAGTATGCACATTTTGATGTCCATCGTAATCAGATGTCAACGTTTTACAATAAGAAATATTTTTGTAGTTTGTTATACATTGTTCGTATAAGGCAAAACATATAAAATAAAGTTAGTAAAAATTTAAAATGATTATAACAAAAGTATGTAAATAAAAAAACAAAGGAAAATATTGTTTTGTTAATAAAGTTCTCACGAAGAACATAAGTTCTTTTATCAGGTATGCCTTTTGACTTGTATCAATCTGGGTTATCTGAAATAAATTAGTAATTTGTACATGTATAAAAAACCATGTGCGGATTAACATTAATTGTTTTCGTATTTCTTGCGATAGCTACATATCCTTTTAAATCATCATATCGCCCCCACTTTCCGTTATATTTACAGTAACATATAAAATGTCCCTGTGTATCAACCGGTTCGTAACTGACGATACCTGTCAGTTGATAATTAATATTATTGAATGTTATTGTTGATTCAATATCATCTAATTTCCATTTCTGAAAATTTTCAGTTGGATATTCGGTGTAAACTGATAATATTTTATTGTATTCTTTACTGGTGACCAACAATTTATTTGTACAAGTTGGACAATCATGTGGTGGGACCTCATCTATGCATTGGCTTAATTTTTGGTAACCTAAATTCAATAACTGAAAAAAATTTACAAGCAGCATGTTTCTTTCTTCTTCAACTTGTGTGCCGCAATTTTCGCAAACTAGCTTAGCAGTTACACTAGGAACTGATTTTAAAATAAAACTTGCAACATCCTGAATATTAGAATCGCAGTTTGATTTGACACCAAATATTTCAATTAGAATTTCTTTGCGAATCATGATTGCAGATTTTAGGTTATTGTTAACAATGCATTCGATGATTTGTTTAACTCTTCCTTCTAAAATTATATTATTATTTATTCCTAATGTACAAATTGCCCCAGCCAAACTTTGAACTATGGAGTCAAATGCACAAGTGTTCGAGTAATAATCGCATGTGTGAGTTCCATTTTGCAGCACTGGGAGAGTTTTACACATTGTTTTGCTTTTGTCTGAAAATAAATTCTTTTTTTTCATTATTTTGAGTGGGCGCTTTGGAGTGCAGAAATCCTCAAGCATTTTTGAGCTGTCACTCAAAACTTTTAACGCAGTAACCGAGCGCTCTTTATCTGATTGGTTACTAATTTCTTTCAATGTTTTTAAGCTGAACGAACTTTTATAATTTTTAGGAGTTACTACACCTGTATTTTTTCGTTTCCATACTGATTGACACAATTGCGTATCGTTAACGGATAGTTCGTTGTTGTTTTGAGTTGTACTGGTAAAAGATGTTTCTTTTATTGCTTTTTTAGGTACACCCGCCAAAATTTGTTTGTGTACCAGTAAGTTTCGACTGTGGATATTTCTTATAAATCTGCCTATTTTTGTCGGCAGTTTCCCTATGTTACTTGAGGTTTTAAATCTTCGTTTAACTGTAGCGAAATAGTTTTCAATATGACTATTACTGTGTCTGGTACCGTTATTTATAATTCCACTCCACAAAGGTAAGTATGTCATATATTTTTTTAAAACTAGATTCAGAAAAGGCGGATTATAGAAACTATTAGTACCACCAACTTCATAGGTATCTACTGTAAACTCTCTTAATATAACTTCATCCATGATGCTTTTCATATCTTGATAATATGGACTTTGCAAATATAATGGTTTCATGTTGCTTCTAAGTTGTTCCGGTTTTCTATTGCTCTCTGTTGTCACTTCATTTATATTTATATCGTAGGAAATGATTAAATTCATTAACAAATCAAAAGATTGTTGGACATTACTATTTAAATATTTTGAGTTTAAGATTATCACAAGATACCTCCAAATTTCTTTAATTGTATCATAATTCGATGTCATAAAAAACGATGCAAAAATCTCTTTCAATATTTTATGATTTGATGGACATTTTTTAAAATATTTCTGCACATCTTCAGCTAATGTGTGTGCTAAATGACAACAACACAAATAAACTTTTACTGTCGAATTTTTGGACTTGTAACTCGAAGAATTATTAACCCAGTTGTGGGTTGCCGTTAGATATTCTATGATATCCATGCTATTGAACGCACTAAGTACAGAATTTAATTCTGCAAAAGAAAAGTCTATGACCACTGAATCGAAAACGGGCCAAAATTTAAAATTTGTCTCAACATATAATCTATATGATTTGAGCCAACCGCTAATTGAGTCAAATGTGTGGCTGGAACTAACCATATCTGATAATGGGAATGGTGAGGCGATATCAGAGTCACTTGTTTTTGCAGCTATTATTAATGCATAATATAAAACGGTTCCACATGGTTTAAATGGCCGTCGAACTAAACCCCCCGTAGCGTCCAAATATAAAATCACATCTTTATTTTTAAACAATTCTTTCATGGTTTTTAGCACATGATTCTGCATTAAACTGTATGTTATTACTGCAAATGGTCGACGCACAATTTTTTGTATATACTTCTGATCACTGTTCACTCCAATTTTCCATTCTTCGTCAATATCGAGAAAATCATCTGAGTTATTATCTTCGTGTTTAATGCTTCCGATCTTATCTTTCGCAGTACATCATGAGATTTCGATTTTTGAATCGTGTTGTGTTTTTGGACAAAGTCAGCATCTTCTTCCTCGATTAAATTTTCAGACACTTTTTCAACCGATTTTTCTAATAATTTTGTTTTATAAATATCGCGATTGTAGCCTCTAGTCCAATTAAACTTTTTTGTTGGATGTATAATAGGCTCACTTGTTGTATGCACCTCAAACGTGCCAAATGTTAAATCACGATTTATTAACTTATATTTTCGGCACGTTTGTTTTGAATTTCTATGACCACAATATGTTCTAATTGTTATATGATTCTTAGAAACATCATAACCTTTTATTTTGATTAGACATCCAGTTTCTCTGGTTAGAATTTCAGAAATTACGGAACGGTATAAATATGAATTTAATTTATTTTCATGGCATGAGAAAATTTTTTTCCAAGTGTCATCAGGAACAAAAACCACAAAAGAACACTTTTTATAAGAAATTACATTAGTTTTTGTTGTTTTTAAATTATTAAATTGTTCGGTATTAATATTAGCAATTTTGGGTGCTATTTGATTCTCTAATTCGCCTTCCGAGTGCGATGATGCCACATTTCTTTCTATTATCTGATCATCTCTGTTGTTATCAAAATCGGTAATAAAATTCTGAGAAATATTATACTCCAATTGATCATCTGAATACGAGTGAGGTGAACTGTCCGATAAGACCTGTTTACCCTCACTATTTATATCAGGAATTTTATCGTGTGCAGCTTTATACGCCAATTGGCCTTCCGAGTGTAATGACGGCAGAATTTCTGGTATAGCACTATCACCTCCACTGTTTTTATCGATATTGTTTTTAATATGTCTGCGCCAGATTTGGTACAATCGATTCCGATTTCCAAAATTATTTTTAATACTGATTGATTGACAAATTAAAGACATTTCTCTACTATTAGAAGTACAAAACTTAAACAATGACAAATTTAAATTTCTTATTGCATTCTGTATAGTATCAACGCTGAATGCACTTCTTTTCCTTTTATAATTGTATCGAACAGATTTCATTTTGATTCTTATTTTAATATTTAGACAAATGCTTACTATATATGTTATAATAAACACAAAATGTAATAGTTTAAATAAGAACCGGTAGATTTTACTAAAGCTTAGTTTTAAAAATAAATGATTTGTTGAGGTTAAGTAAATATTAAACACTGTTTTAAAGAATGTCCAAAATCAAGCGGTGGTCGAATGTAAAACAAAGCAAGCAAACTATAATCGTTATAACGAGAATGTCCAAAATCAAGCGGTGGTCGAATGTAAAACAAAGCAAGCAAACTATAATCGTTATAATGAGAATGTCCAAAATAAAGCGGTGGTCGAATGTAAAACAAAGTAAGCAGAGAATGTCCAAAATCAAGCGAAGGTCCAAAAATTAAAAATAAAACTGATTTTAAAATATAATCCGAATAAATCACACAATTAACACGATGTACACAAAACGAACTCTAAAAACGCATTAAAATAAAACAGCGAAAAAATTTCCTTTTATACTAAATGAGAAAAAAAATATTTTTCTTTTGCTCACATCGTAAATCGTACAAAAAACATTTTTTTCTCGTTTAGTATAAAAGGAAATTTTTTCGCTGTTTTATTTTAATGCGTTTTTAGAGTTCGTTTTGTGTACATCGTGTTAATTGTGTGATTTATTCGGATTATATTTTAAAATCAGTTTTATTTTTAATTTTTGGACCTTCGCTTGATTTTGGACATTCTCTGCTTACTTTGTTTTACATTCGACCACCGCTTTATTTTGGACATTCTCATTATAACGATTATAGTTTGCTTGCTTTGTTTTACATTCGACCACCGCTTGATTTTGGACATTCTCGTTATAACGATTATAGTTTGCTTGCTTGGTTTTACATTCGACCACCGCTTGATTTTGGACATTCTTTAAAACAGTGTTTAATATTTACTTAACCTCAGCAAATCATTTATTTTTAAAACTAAGCTTTAGTAAAATCTACCGGTTCTTATTTAAACTATTACATTTTGTGTTTATTATAACATATATAGTAAGCATTTGTCTAAATATTAAAATAAGAATCAAAATGAAATCTGTTCGATACAATTATAAAAGGAAAAGAAGTGCATTCAGCGTTGATACTATACAGAATGCAATAAGAAATTTAAATTTGTCATTGTTTAAGTTTTGTACTTCTAATAGTAGAGAAATGTCTTTAATTTGTCAATCAATCAGTATTAAAAATAATTTTGGAAATCGGAATCGATTGTACCAAATCTGGCGCAGACATATTAAAAACAATATCGATAAAAACAGTGGAGGTGATAGTGCTATACCAGAAATTCTGCCGTCATTACACTCGGAAGGCCAATTGGCGTATAAAGCTGCACACGATAAAATTCCTGATATAAATAGTGAGGGTAAACAGGTCTTATCGGACAGTTCACCTCACTCGTATTCAGATGATCAATTGGAGTATAATATTTCTCAGAATTTTATTACCGATTTTGATAACAACAGAGATGATCAGATAATAGAAAGAAATGTGGCATCATCGCACTCGGAAGGCGAATTAGAGAATCAAATAGCACCCAAAATTGCTAATATTAATACCGAACAATTTAATAATTTAAAAACAACAAAAACTAATGTAATTTCTTATAAAAAGTGTTCTTTTGTGGTTTTTGTTCCTGATGACACTTGGAAAAAAATTTTCTCATGCCATGAAAATAAATTAAATTCATATTTATACCGTTCCGTAATTTCTGAAATTCTAACCAGAGAAACTGGATGTCTAATCAAAATAAAAGGTTATGATGTTTCTAAGAATCATATAACAATTAGAACATATTGTGGTCATAGAAATTCAAAACAAACGTGCCGAAAATATAAGTTAATAAATCGTGATTTAACATTTGGCACGTTTGAGGTGCATACAACAAGTGAGCCTATTATACATCCAACAAAAAAGTTTAATTGGACTAGAGGCTACAATCGCGATATTTATAAAACAAAATTATTAGAAAAATCGGTTGAAAAAGTGTCTGAAAATTTAATCGAGGAAGAAGATGCTGACTTTGTCCAAAAACACAACACGATTCAAAAATCGAAATCTCATGATGTACTGCGAAAGATAAGATCGGAAGCACTAAAACACGAAGATAATAACTCAGATGATTTTCTCGATATTGACGAAGAATGGAAAATTGGAGTGAACAGTGATCAGAAGTATATACAAAAAATTGTGCGTCGACCATTTGCAGTAATAACATACAGTTTAATGCAGAATCATGTGCTAAAAACCATGAAAGAATTGTTTAAAAATAAAGATGTGATTTTATATTTGGACGCTACGGGGGGTTTAGTTCGACGGCCATTTAAACCATGTGGAACCGTTTTATATTATGCATTAATAATAGCTGCAAAAACAAGTGACTCTGATATCGCCTCACCATTCCCATTATCAGATATGGTTAGTTCCAGCCACACATTTGACTCAATTAGCGGTTGGCTCAAATCATATAGATTATATGTTGAGACAAATTTTAAATTTTGGCCCGTTTTCGATTCAGTGGTCATAGACTTTTCTTTTGCAGAATTAAATTCTGTACTTAGTGCGTTCAATAGCATGGATATCATAGAATATCTAACGGCAACCCACAACTGGGTTAATAATTCTTCGAGTTACAAGTCCAAAAATTCGACAGTAAAAGTTTATTTGTGTTGTTGTCATTTAGCACACACATTAGCTGAAGATGTGCAGAAATATTTTAAAAAATGTCCATCAAATCATAAAATATTGAAAGAGATTTTTGCATCGTTTTTTATGACATCGAATTATGATACAATTAAAGAAATTTGGAGGTATCTTGTGATAATCTTAAACTCAAAATATTTAAATAGTAATGTCCAACAATCTTTTGATTTGTTAATGAATTTAATCATTTCCTACGATATAAATATAAATGAAGTGACAACAGAGAGCAATAGAAAACCGGAACAACTTAGAAGCAACATGAAACCATTATATTTGCAAAGTCCATATTATCAAGATATGAAAAGCATCATGGATGAAGTTATATTAAGAGAGTTTACAGTAGATACCTATGAAGTTGGTGGTACTAATAGTTTCTATAATCCGCCTTTTCTGAATCTAGTTTTAAAAAAATATATGACATACTTACCTTTGTGGAGTGGAATTATAAATAACGGTACCAGACACAGTAATAGTCATATTGAAAACTATTTCGCTACAGTTAAACGAAGATTTAAAACCTCAAGTAACATAGGGAAACTGCCGACAAAAATAGGCAGATTTATAAGAAATATCCACAGTCGAAACTTACTGGTACACAAACAAATTTTGGCGGGTGTACCTAAAAAAGCAATAAAAGAAACATCTTTTACCAGTACAACTCAAAACAACAACGAACTATCCGTTAACGATACGCAATTGTGTCAATCAGTATGGAAACGAAAAAATACAGGTGTAGTAACTCCTAAAAATTATAAAAGTTCGTTCAGCTTAAAAACATTGAAAGAAATTAGTAACCAATCAGATAAAGAGCGCTCGGTTACTGCGTTAAAAGTTTTGAGTGACAGCTCAAAAATGCTTGAGGATTTCTGCACTCCAAAGCGCCCACTCAAAAGAATGAAAAAAAAGAATTTATTTTCAGACAAAAGCAAAACAATGTGTAAAACTCTCCCAGTGCTGCAAAATGGAACTCACACATGCGATTATTACTCGAACACTTGTGCATTTGACTCCATAGTTCAAAGTTTGGCTGGGGCAATTTGTACATTAGGAATAAATAATAATATAATTTTAGAAGGAAGAGTTAAACAAATCATCGAATGCATTGTTAACAATAACCTAAAATCTGCAATCATGATTCGCAAAGAAATTCTAATTGAAATATTTGGTGTCAAATCAAACTGCGATTCTAATATTCAGGATGTTGCAAGTTTTATTTTAAAATCAGTTCCTAGTGTAACTGCTAAGCTAGTTTGCGAAAATTGCGGCACACAAGTTGAAGAAGAAAGAAACATGCTGCTTGTAAATTTTTTTCAGTTATTGAATTTAGGTTACCAAAAATTAAGCCAATGCATAGATGAGGTCCCACCACATGATTGTCCAACTTGTACAAATAAATTGTTGGTCACCAGTAAAGAATACAATAAAATATTATCAGTTTACACCGAATATCCAACTGAAAATTTTCAGAAATGGAAATTAGATGATATTGAATCAACAATAACATTCAATAATATTAATTATCAACTGACAGGTATCGTCAGTTACGAACCGGTTGATACACAGGGACATTTTATATGTTACTGTAAATATAACGGAAAGTGGGGGCGATATGATGATTTAAAAGGATATGTAGCTATCGCAAGAAATACGAAAACAATTAATGTTAATCCGCACATGGTTTTTTATACATGTACAAATTACTAATTTATTTCAGATAACCCAGATTGATACAAGTCAAAAGGCATACCTGATAAAAGAACTTATGTTCTTCGTGAGAACTTTATTAACAAAACAATATTTTCCTTTGTTTTTTTATTTACATACTTTTGTTATAATCATTTTAAATTTTTACTAACTTTATTTTATATGTTTTGCCTTATACGAACAATGTATAACAAACTACAAAAATATTTCTTATTGTAAAACGTTGACATCTGATTACGATGGACATCAAAATGTGCATACTCTATTTGTACACAATGTACATATTTACCTGCGCATGCCTTAAATAGTCGACTCTACTCCGCGAGCATTGGAAAGTAAATCCTACGTTACTATGTTGATTTTTAAGATGTTTTTGGGTCATGCATAAAGGATCGTAATTAAGGCCCATAAGTAAAGTTCAGTAACAGGTGTAGGCCTGTCAAGCTGTCAACAAAGATTCATGCTTTAAAACTGTGACATTTTCATAAATAATCATGTTACTCGTATATGAATGTGGCTCCAGATCAATGTCTAATCCCCGTTATTTATTAATGGTAGTACGGATAAAGCTAAGAAATAGTCCTACGAATCTAATAAAATCATTCGTTAGATCTGACAATCTGTACGAACAGAGATTGATGCTTTGAAGTTGCGTGATTTTTCGAAAAAAAAATCGAGTTACTCGTATATGAATGTGGCTCCAGATCAATGCCTAATCCCCGTTATATATTAATGGGAGGACGGATGAAGCTCAGAAATAGTCCTACGAATCTAATAAAATCATCCGTTAGATCTGACAATCTCTACGGACAGAGATTCGTGCTTTGAAGTTGTGCGATTTTTCAAAAAAAAAATCGAGTTACTTGTATATGAATGTGGCTCCAGATCAATGTCTAATCCCCGTTATTTATTAATGATAGTACGGATGAAGCCCAGAAATAGTCTTACGAATCTAATAAAATCATCCGTTAGATCTGACAATCTCTATGAACAGAGATTGATGCTTTGAAGTTGTGCGATTTTTCGAAAAAAATAAATCGAGTTACTCGTATATGAATGTGGCTCCAGATCAATGCCTATTCCCCGTTATATATTACTAGGAGTACGGATGAAGCTCAGAAATAGTCCTACGAATCTAATAAAATCATTTGTTAGATCTGACAATCTGTACGAACAGAGATTGATGCTTTGAAGTTGCGTGATTTTTCGTAAAAAAATCGAGTTACTCGTATATGAATGTGGCTCCAGATCAATGCCTATTCCCCGTTATATATTAATGGGAGTATGGATAAAGTTCATAAATAGTCTTACGAATATAATAAAATCATTCGTTACATCTGACAATCTCTACGAACAGAGATTGATGCTTTGAAGTTGTGCGATTTTTCGGAAAAAATAAATCGAGTTACTCGTATATGAATGTGGCTCCAGATCAATGCCTATTCCCCGTTATATATTAATGGGAGTACGGATGAAGCTCAGAAATAATCCTACGAATCTAATAAAATCATTCGTTAGATCTGACAATCTGTACGAACAGAGATTGATGCTTTGAAGTTGCGTGATTTTTCGAAAAAAAAATCGAGTTACTCGTATATGAATGTGGCTCCAGATCAATACCTATTCCCCGTTATATATTAATGGGAGTATGGATAAAGCTCATAAATAGTCCTACGAATATAATAAAATCATTCGTTACATCTGACAATCTCTACGAACAGAGATTGATGCTTTGAAGTTGTGCGATTTTTCGAAAAAAAAATATCGAGTTACTCGTATATGAATGTGGCTCCAGATCAATGTCTAATCCCCGTTATTTATTAATGGTAGTACGGATGAAGCCCAGAAATAGTCCTACGAATCTAATAAAATCATCCGTTAGATCTAACAATCTCTACGGACAGAGATTCGTGCTTTGAAGTTGTGCGATTTTTCAAAAAAAAAAAATCGAATTACTCGTATATGAATGTGGCTCCAGATCAATACCTTTTCCCCGTTATTTATTAATGGTAGTACGGATGAAGCTAAGAAATAGTCCTACGACTCTAATAAAATCATCTGCTACATCTGACAATCTCTACGAACAGTGGTTGATGCTTCGAAGTTGTACGATTTTTCGAAATGAAAATCTAGTTACTCGTATATGAATGTGGCTCTATATCAATGCTTAATCCCCGTTATTTATTAATGGTAGTACGGATAAAGCTTAAAAACAGTCCTACGAATCTAATAAAATTATCTGTTTGATCTGACAATCTCTACGAACAGAGATTCGTGCTTTGAAGTTGTGCGATTTTTCAAAAAAAAAAAAAATCGAGTTACTGGTATATGAACGTGGCTCCAGATCAATGCCTAATCCCCGTTATTTACTAATGGAAGTACAAATAAAGTTCAAAAATAGTCATACGAATCTAATAAAATCATCTGCTACATCTGACAATCTCTACGAACAGTGGTTGATGCTTCGAAGTTGTACGATTTTTCGAAATAAAAATCGAGCTACTCTTACATGAATATGGCTCCAGATCAATGCGTAATCCCCGTTATTTATTAATGGTAGTACGGATGAAGCTCAGAAATAGTCCTACGAATCTAAAAAAATCATCCGTTACATCTGACAATCTCTACGGACAGAGATTCGTGCTTTGAAGTTATGCGATTTTTCAATAAAAAAAAATCGAGTTACTCGTATATGAATGTGGCTCCAGATCAATGCCTAATCCCCGTTATTTATTAACGGTAGTACGGATGAAGCGCAGAAGTAGTCCTACGAATCTAATAAAATCATCCGTTAGATCTGACAATCTCTACGAACAGAGATTGATGCTTTGAAGTTGTGCGATTTTTCGAAAAAAATAAATCGAGTTACTCGTATATGAATGTGGCTCCAGATCAATGCCTATTCCCCGTTATATATTAATAGGAGTACGGATGAAGCTCAGAAATAGTCCTACGAATCTAATAAAATCATTCGTTAGATCTGACAATCTGTACGAACAGAGATTGATGCTTTGAAGTTGCATGATTTTTCGAAAAAAAAATCGAGTTACTCGTATATGAATGTGGCTCCAGATCAATGCCTAATCCCCGTTATATATTAATGGGAGGACGGATGAAGCTCAGAAATAGTCCTACGAATCTAATAAAATCATCCGTTAGATCTGACAATCTCTACGGACAGAGATTCGTGCTTTGAAGTTGTGCGATTTTTCAAAAAAAAAATCGAGTTACTTGTATATGAATGTGGCTCCAGATCAATGCCTAATCCCCGTTATTTATTAATGGTAGTACGGATGAAGCCCAGAAATAGTCTTACGAATCTAATGAAATCATCCGTTAGATCTGACAAACTCTATGAACAGAGATTGATGCTTTGAAGTTGTGCGATTTTTCGAAAAAAATAAATCGAGTTACTCGTATATGAATGTGGCTCCAGATCAATGCCTATTCCCCGTTATATATTACTAGGAGTACGGATGAAGCTCAGAAATAGTCCTACGAATCTAATAAAATCATTTGTTAGATCTGACAATCTGTACGAACAGAGATTGATGCTTTGAAGTTGCGTGATTTTTCGAAAAAAAATCGAGTTACTCGTATATGAATGTGGCTCCAGATCAATGCCTATTCCCCGTTATATATTAATGGGAGTATGGATAAAGCTCATAAATAGTCTTACGAATATAATAAAATCATTCGTTACATCTGACAATCTCTACGAACAGAGATGGATGCTTTGAAGTTGTGCGATTTTTCGGAAAAAATAAATCGAGTTACTCGTATATGAATGTGGCTCCAGATCAATGCCTATTCCCCGTTATATATTAATGGGAGTACGGATGAAGCTCAGAAATAGTCCTACGAATCTAATAAAATCATCCGTTAGATCTGACAATCTCTACGAACAGGATTGATGCTTTGAAGTTGCGTGATTTTTCGAAAAAAAAAAATCGAGTTACTCGTATATGAATGTGGCTCCAGATCAATGCCTATTCCCCGTTATATATTAATGGGAAGACGGATGCAGTTTAGAAAAAGTCCTACGAATCTTATAAAATCATTCGTTAGATCTGACAATCTCTATGAACAGAGATTCGTGCTTTGAAGTTGTGCGATTTTTGGAAAAAAATAAATCGAGTTACTCGTATATAAATGTGGCTCCAGATCAATGCCTATTCCCCGTTATATATTAATGGGAGGACGGATGAAGCTCAGGAATAGTCCTACGATTCTAATAAAATCATCCGTTAGATCTGACAATCTCTATGAACAGAGATTGATGCTTCGAAGTTGTACGATTTTTCGAAATAAAAATCGAGTTACTCTTATATGAATGTGGCTCCAGATCAATGCCTAATCCCCGTTATTTATTAATGGTAGTACGGATGAAGCCCAGAAATAGTCCTTCGAATCTAATAAAATCATCCGTTACATCTGACATTCTCTACGAACAGAGATTGATGCTTTGATAATGATCTTTAGTTTAATTTAAAATTAAATAATTTAGAAGACAATTTATGTTCTTTATTTTCTATTTAATAATTTGTATTTAACTTTCTTGCTACATAAAAATATTAAATAAAACAATTCACAAGTTTTAGTTTATTTACTTTTAAATTAAATAATAGTGCTATTAGTGCACAATTGGAAATTATTCAAAATAATTCACTGAATCTTTGAATCGATTACATTCTCTATTTTATTTTATTATAAAACAACGATTCCGATTCTCGTGGCATAAATATTTTACAACCCCGCTTCTTATATTGAAAAGAATAATAATAATAATAATATATAAATAAAATATCATTACTTAAAATTTTAGATTAAGGAATCGGCTCTTAGCTTTTATTCTATGGATTACTAATTTTTATTGTCTACTAAGATGTGGTGGCAAGAATTGCGAGATACATACAAATAATATTATTAAATTAACTATGAAACCATTCATTTAATTCCTGAACAATTTTAACTGAGTACGAAGAATGCAATTTTTTAATAGAAAAATTGCTTAAACCAGTTCCCAGAAATTTATTTTAGTTTTCGGGATAGAGTATGATTTGGACGTAAATTATTTTTATTTTTCGGGCTAAAAGGCTTTTAAATGAATTTTAGCGAGGACACCCACCTTTTTATAAAAAGTCTTTTTTCGGGCTGGTTTTCGGGCTATCTTCACATACGTGTACTTGACTGGCTATCATCATTGCCAAAACGCTGGAAAACGTTTGTTGCTAACCGGACATCATACATTTTGTCCCACTATAAGCGCGACTGTTGGCATCATGTCATTTCTGAGGAAAATCCATCTGATTGTGCGACGCGAGGGCTGAATATAGATAAGTTAGTAAAGCATCAACTGTGGTGGTACGGGCCAGCGTGGCTATGTGAAAATAAATCTGCGTGGGCTATTTACCCCATGAAACATCGAAGTGATATTTGCAATTACGAAGAACGTCCTCAGGTGAATGCATATCTAATCGTAACGAACGATCATTTAATATTGATTTTTACGATCATTTAATATCGAAGCATTCAAGTTTTTACCGAATATGTTATAATTTGTCTATAGCCATAAAATGTTCGAAATATTTACGGGACAAATTTATCACAAAAACTAACATATATCATACACGTAGTGAAATTAACAAAATATTAACACCTACCCCAGACGATATCAAGGCGGCATCACACCGTATCTGTTTGTACGAACAGCATCGAAGTTTTTCCCAGGAATATGCTCTCTTATCCGAGGGAAAACCAATGTCAAAGAGTAGCATATTAAAAACCTTAAACCCATTCATTGATGATGACTAGGCTTAGGATTTTTATGCACTAAAAAACCAAAAATATGTACTTAAAATATGTGCTTAAAAAGAAGAAATATGCAAGTAAAATGACAAAATATGTGGTCAAAAATAAAAAATATTTAGAAAAACAAACAACATGCACACTCTAGCATGATACAATAAATTTCTCTTTATCAGATAAACTCACTAGAAATATATTGTCGCTAGTAAACGAATTGTGGTGACCTTATATTTTTTCATTTTCGTTTGTTTTGTGCATATCCACACTAAGGTAACTTTAATCTGGTATTTTTTTCGTTTCTTTCCCCTTTACCAATAAAATCGGTTTTATCTGCGCCGCAATTTTTTGATTTTATTGGTAAAGGGGAAAGAAACGAAAAAAATACCAGATTAAAGTTACCCTAGTATGTCATCAGCCTATGAATATTATATTAGAAGATAATTATTTTAGGTCACCGTTTTAGTTCATTTTTTGAACGTTTCATGGTGGGTTTATCTATAAGAAGAGAAAATTATTGTATCATGCACTCTAGTAAGATATTTATTTCAGTAAATACGTATGTTACATAAACGTAACAGTATAAATAATGTTTTACAAAATCATAAAATCAAAATAACAGAAAATAATTTTCTTCATTTAGGTGTGTATTTTAAAATTACTTAAAAAATCACCTGTATATCACAAGAAAATTCACAATTTCAAAATTAATTGCAACATATAAAGTACATTTTCAAATTTTCAACCAAAACTTTCCCCGGTTAGAACGTAAAATATTTTTGTACATGGAAATCGATCTTTCTACGTCAAGTGATGCGAATGAGGCATATTTAAAAGCTGATATTTCCGATACCGTGAATTGTTTAATTTCATTCGATATTCCAGGATCTTCAAAAGTAGTTTTAATGTTTTTTAAAATATTCAAACCATTACTTTTTGACACGCCATTTTTCAATTTAATTTTCAATAAGTTCACCGACAGCTCCACTAATTGCTTCAACTTCCCTGTTAGCTTCCAGAAACAAGACCATTTGTTCTACTAAACCTTTATTTTATGACTCGAGTCTTTTTCTTGTCTTAGTTAGATTTCTATAATTGCTAGTTATATAAGCCAAATCATTTATCTAAGCAGTTTTAATGTACATAGATTCGTCGTCGTTTAGTTCGAAGATAATTTCTTTTACTTTTTCAAATTTCTCGTTATATGGTGATTTCGAAAAAACATTTTTAACCATCGAAACCGCTAAAATTTGATCTAAGTGTTTCGCAAACTCTTTGTAATCCATGAAATACACAGGTCCCATGCAAAATTTTGGGGTAAACTTCTTGAATGATTGTGCGGCTTTTTCTATACAAAGCGCCGCATCTTAAATAAATTGAAACATTTTTCCCGCTGGAAGCTTTCTCCTAATAATTTCATAGAATCGTTGAATAAACGTGCAATTGTTGAATGGTTAGTTTTGTTGGGGACCGGTATATTCAATAAGAATTTTTGCTTGTCTATATTTTCGTCGACATTTAATATTTTAACTATCACATTGGTAACATAACGTCCAGTACTGTCAGTAGTTTCATCGATTGAAACCAACACAAAATTATTCTGTGTTGCTATTTTTATTTCGATAATTTTTTTGTCGAAAAGCGCTTTATGTTTGTTTTAACGTAGCTTCATCCAGTATAATGTAGTTGAATATCGGCAGCTACTTTCGCCGTACACAGCTCCTCCCTGAATTTCGAATAACTTGAGCTAGCCAGTGTTTCTTGAAAAAAATGGCTGAAAATCCATTCGCTTGTTTTTTCCAGTTCTACAAGAGATTTTTGGTTCATCGATACAAATTTTTATTGTGACATTTTCCTTGCAATAGAGGAAATAATAAAATGTACCATAGAGGTGTCTGATTCGCAGTTAAATGTTTTACTTCTAAGGGGTTTTAGTGACATCTAGTAATAATAGTAAAGCATGCGCTGTATTTCGCTTGTAAAACTGTCAATGATTTCCTGTGACTTGCATAGGTAATTGCAAAAATATTTAGTACAATATGTATTTACGGATAAAATATTTACGTAAATTGGAAAATATTTAAAAATATTTATTTATTCAGAAAAATGTAAAAATATGTGGTAACAAATATAGCTAAATGTTTCCGAATATTTGCGATTCGCAAAACTCTGATATTTATTTTACTTTATCTTAATCCGAAAAAAGATGTATTTACATAAAAATCCGAAGCCTAATGATGACAAATTAATTCGAGTTGGTGGCAGATTACGGAATTCCAGGTGTGATTTTGATATGAGACACCCAATCTTATTACCAAGTAATTCACCGATTTGCAAACCCCTGGTGAGAGACTATCATTTGTTGTATAACCATGCTGGCTCCGGACTCTGCCTATCATTATTACGTCGAAAATATTGGATTCTAAGATGCAAAATTATAATCAGATCCGTAATCCATAAATGCATTAAATGCTTCCGAGTCAATCCGAAGAGCGAACATCAATTTATGGGGGACCTCCCAACGTGCCGAGTTGAATTTACACATGCCTTTGCTAACACGGGCATTGATTATTGCGGGCCATTTGACGCCAAAACTACGAATCGTCAAGGCCAGGCTGCTGATAAAGTCTACGTATGTTTGTTCGTTTGCCTGTCTACAAAGGCTGTGCATGTTGAGGTCGTTATGAGCTTATCCACCGAGAGCTTTGTAGCAGCATTGCAGCGTTTTGTATCGAGGCGTGGGCTCTGTAAGAGTATCTACAGCGATAATGGGAGTAACTTCGTTGGAGCCAACAATAATCTTCAAGAATTATATACGTTTATTAAAAATAATTCCAATCAAATTTATTCTTATCTTTTAAGGTGGGAGATAAAATGGCATTTCATCCCACCGTTTGCACCACACATGGGAGGAATTTGGGAAGCTTCCGTCAAACTTCTTAAAACCAACATGAAGAAGACCACGAGCGGTCATATGTTATCGTTGGATGAATTTGCAACATTAATAACAAGAATCGAAGCGTCCATCAACTCTCGTCCGCTATATGTTGAACAAACCGAAGACATGGAAGTGATCACACCTGGTTATATTTTAATTGGTAGATGCTTAATGGATTTACCGGAGGCGGAGGAGATAACCATCAGCGGACCGAAGTATACCAGGTGGAGAATGGTAAATCAGCTGTTTTGCGAATTCCGGAGACGGTGGTACAGAGACTACCTGTCAACGTTACAAAAGTGAAGCAAATGGCACCAGAAAACTGAAAATGTCCAGGTTGACGATATAGTGTTGCTGGGAGATGAAAAATTGTCATCCGTTCATTGGCCATTAGCGCGCATAGTCCAAGTTCATCCAGGAGGCGACGGTTTGGTTACAGTGAACGTTCCACGTCTAAATTCTATACTGAAAAGGCCTATATCAAAAATTGTTAAGCTGCCATCCAGCGAGGAAGATTTTCATTTAAGTGAGCTGAATCAAATTGATTCAGGCCGGGCGGGATGTTTAGATAGCATAAATAACTAATTAACACTAATTTATTATTTTATATATTAATTTATTATTTTATATATTTATTTAAAGGCGACAAATCAATTCGAAATAACAATATAAAATAGTACATATTTTATTTTGAATAATTGTCCTGGTTTTAGATCAAATACATATAATTACACTGTGCTAGTTGAAAAACGTGACAAGCTGGGCACCCAGTGTTCAGATAGCATAAATAACTAATTAACACTAATTTATTATTTTATATATTTATTTAACCACACTTACACAAATTTATAAAGTCTCAAGTTCAAGGGCAAATATGTTGTTATACAGATGATCAGCTGTTTTGTATTATATAATTGCAACAATGCAACATCACCTAAAATTATATTATGTTAATATTTAATGCACATTTACATTATTGTCACACTTATCTTTGTCAATCTCAGGTTATAACTTTGATCAAATTATTATTAATGATTGTAAAATCTAAAATTAAGGAATTTATACTAAAAACAAAATCATTTTTGACACTTATAAGTTCAACCAAGATAAATTTATTATTCAAGGAGTTACCAAAGAACTTTGTTAATGCCATCTTACGGCAGGAATTTTATTCAATTAATTTAGTATATATTTGTAAGCTTTCATTATAAAATGTTTTTAGTATTAAAAAGAAGTCAGTCCAACGAGTAACACTTCTTAAAGATCTGGTGAAACATTATAAAATAGTGTGTAATCCGTAATTAATAAAAAATAAAAAAGGGTTAAATTAAAAGTAATTGTGCGTGTTTTAACCGATTTTCCTGGAACTTATTATACCAGTTGTCTATATATACCTGGAAACCACCAGGTTTGAGTCGTTTGCAGAATAACCACCTGAGTGGGAACTTACCGGGATAAGCAAACGAGCTATCGAAAGACCCAGGGGGTAAACCTAATTCGAGTACGCTGAATTCAATTGCACCAATAGCACTCCCATTTCAAAGTTAGTCCCCATTTTGAGATATTGCTTTCGACATGTTTTGGCTCTGAGTCAAAAATTTGTCAAAATATACACTCATTTTCACGTTGATAGCTCTTGAACCATTAAGATTTTCGTTCTGTTTTTTTCAGCGAAGTTGTTCCTATCATTCCGGCCAAATAATGGCACCCAGTGGGTTTTTTATACAAAATGTCGTAAAAAACAGGCATTTATTCGTTAATAGTATTTGAACCATTAAGATTTTTATTATGCTTTCTTCAGCAAAGTTGCTGCGCAAGTCAAGACAAACAACTTTGCCGAACATATCAAGACCGAAAAACCACATCTACCACATATTGTGTGTTTTACTTAGGCCAAGGTTAGGTTAGGTGAGAGTGGTTGCTTTCGCATGCTTAGATCAGTAGTGTCCCGTTGTGATTCCACAGGCTCCTATTTCCCCTTAACCCCTGTTCAAACCCATTCAAAGCTACGTACATAGCGCAAAATAGCTTACACTCCTCAGTCCGCGAGATCTGAAAGACGAGCGATAATGTACACGCCCAAATATGCTAACCAATTTCATAATATAAACCATTGAATGTCATTGAAAATAAATTTTTGCATTGTCATGTGGAAAAATTCGCCGAACAATCACCAGCCGAATCGAATGAACACGGCGAGCATTTTGAACAAGTGACGGCAAGGCTCGTACATTGGTACAGCAGCAAAAAGCAAAATGCTCTATTGGGTGACATTTGTTGAAATTTGCAAGAGGAAGAAGATCCCTAAGACGACACGAACGAATCAGAAAATTAAAATAAAAACGTTAAGAAAAATGTTAATTTTTTAGGGAAAAATTAAGAAAAATCACCATAAAATCAACTGAATCGATTTAATTTTCTTTGAAATAGTTTCTATTGTATCTATATTTGTCGATGCGATGTTTATTCCATCGATTTCAATCGATTTAATTTCAATAATTGACAAAAAATAATAAAAAAAGTGTTTTTCGTCGAAATGAAAAGATAAAAAGGACGGGAAGATTCAGAGCCGAACTCTATATGCCTTTTATAGCCTATAACTTATTAAAAACCATTATGTGTAAGACAGGAAGGTGCGCTGCATAGAGTGTGATTTGCGAATTTAGAATATCACACCCACCTTACCCCACCTACACCCAGCCCAACCGACCCCAATCCACGATAACTCAACCGAACCCAATCAACCGCAAACCACATGTAACAACCACCTTCTGTGATCGGTTACAAGAACAATTTTGGTTCATAGCCCTGAAAAATTATTTGCATTCTTGATCAGCCGTAATTACACTAATATGCGTACATAACATCTGCAGGAGAACACAAAACTTGAATATGCCGTTCCATATTTCGGAGTGGGGCGATCAGTTTTTATAAAATTTTGTCTATAAATTAGCTAATTTGGATGCATGCGATAGTCAGTCTTATATTGTTGTTCGGAACTTTTCTTTTAAAAACTCGGGTTTTGTGCATAATTATTATATATTTGAGTGAAAATTAAAAGAAAATTCATATACTTTAAGTTTAAAATATTTAGTGATACTCAAATAAACTTTGCTGAATTTTAGTTTTGAATTAAATTATGTGAGAAACTATAAAATAAAATGGGTTAAAATTTAAGTTATAAGTATAAATCTTGTGTAAAGAATATTACAGTTTCTAACGTTAATATAGGCATGCGTTAATTCTAAAACTCGTGTAATGGTTAATAAGCCTAACTATAAACTGTATACGCAAAAATAGTGCTAACGATAGGTGAAAATGGTTTTTATATGTTGTAATTATAAAAAATAAAAAAAAAATAAAAATAAACTTATCTACAATAAATAAATAATAATATAAATTCTTAATAAACATTCGAAAAATAAATATAAGGTGTGTGCAAAAATCTAGTTAAATATGGACTCTTCCAGTTGTATATGAAAAGTTAATTCAGTGCAACGAAACTAAAATTAGAAAATGAACCCGTAAAGTGCATTCGTAACCGTTCAACTGTAATTTTATCTGAGTGCAGTAGTGAACAAATAGACTGGATTTTCATTTGTGAATGAAAAATTATTAATAACAAACTAATTCAATATCAGTTTATTTAATATCTATAACAATAATACAGAAAACCTAATATTGCAATATTTTGATAAATAACTATAAATATCAGTACTAAGATACCCAAAACTAAATATTTGCTACAGTTAAGCAAAACTACATATGTTCGGTTATTGTGAATGTCTATGGACGAATTGTAAGAAATTGGGGTACTCTCGTGAGGTTAAATAAACACTTACATAGTTACAATAATTTGCATAAATAGTAAATTCAAATAATAAGTTAATAATAATATTTCAAATAATAATAGTAATCTTTAATATTGGATACAAGTGCTACATAATTAATTAATTGGTGCATTAATGGCATTTATGATGCCATCTTCGAAAATACCTCTACAATCAACATGCATCTTGGCGTCGCTTCGATCACCGGTGTAAAAATATTTCGGCCGCAACGATATTAAAATTTACGTAAGAACGTTAGATTTATTATATATTATATAAGTTAGATAATATTTAAATAATTTTACTTATAATTTTTTTGGTTTTGGTTAGAATTAGTTAAAAATTAGTTTTCTCATATGATATACCAGTTTAGTTCTAGATTTAATTTCCTTCCTTAAAATAGTTAATTTCTAGTAAGTTCTTGTTAGTATGGATTTTCACGTAATCAAAAATAGATTTTTTTTAGACTTTAATAAAATTTAATATTCGTTTGGATTCTTTTCCAATTATGCAAATTTTTTTTGTTTTTTTTATTTCAATAATATTTTCTTTCAGTTTCACTAAACATTTTTTTTTTGGATTTTTCTGTCGTTTATTATCGGGTTTCTATTCTTTTATTTTCAATCAAATGCTGGTTGTCATTTCTGCAGTTTGATAATTGCATAATGAGAAGCTAAAAGCTTTTAGAGTAAGATGAAGAGGTAAGGTCGATCCTTTAAATTTGGTAAGTTGTTTCCCTAAGTCTTGTATCCTTCCTTATAATACTCCGTTCTTACCTTATGTCTCTCACTTCCATCCTAGCGGTCTATCAAGACTCAATTATACTTCGGGAAACCCCACGCCCTTACCCTGAGAACTAGCTGGCCATAGATGACCGCCCCGAAGTCCCTGATTGGGTAAATTTCTAGTAACGGACGAGGTTACAATATCGTCGCCCGTTACACACAAGACCTAAACATTATTGCAACTCCCAATTGAAACCACCAAAACACATCCCACCCGCACCAACCTATAACGCACCACCCATATCATCACCCTTTAACACGTCCATACCCACTCCCACACACGCACCTCCTACATAAACCCTCATAAACCAAATCCCCACACCAAACCCAAAACACCTCATCCCACCCCCTCTACCTCCCATAACACCACCTCTACTACTCCCATAACCACACCACCCACACAAACCCACATTCGGAAAAGATATATTTTTATTCCACAATCACATGGTCTATGAAAAAAAAATAGAAAAGAAAATGTTTATGCCCATAGCAGTCTAAATTGCAAACAATTTAATCTACTTTTCCAAACTTTCAACGCGGTCGGTCTGACTTTCTTTATAAATTCTAAATTTGTTTGTATTATTTGTATTTATCGTCTGGGATATACAGATATCTCCAGTTTTATTGATGAATTCAGTGGGCTTTTGGAAGGTCTATCCCACTCTAACTTAATTATCATGGGTGATTTTAATATCGACTTCCTCAAGCAGAACGCAATGCTTGATAGGCTGCTAATTTTATTATCGGAACATGGTTTGGATAATATTCTTGAACCAACACGAATTACAAATACCACAGCTACTTGTATTGATAATGTACTCCATAGATTTGATCAAAGGTATTTTCCGGTAGTCTCTTACAGTGTATTAGACCTAAAAATTTCAGATCACTGTTTAATTGAAATTAAAATAACAGGAACCTTTAACATTAAATCTAATTCTCGGCGAACCTTTGAAGTTTTACAGATTGATTTCAATAAGCTAAAGGAACTACTATTGTATGAAGTATGGACTGATGTTTATTCTTGCCTAGATGCTTCTAAGGCCTACGATAATTTTATTAAAATCTTTAAAGGTCATATTAAAAAAAGCACTTCCATTAAGTTGTTTGCCAATAGGTCAACGAAGCTAAAGCCATGGATGTCTGATGATCTATTGAGACTTATACGTAAAAGAAATAATATTTGTCGCCTTGCAAAAAAACATAACAGCAACCGTAGATTGAAACAATATAGCTTGACGCTGTGTGACTCTGTTAACCTACAAATTGATATAGCCAAAAAAAGCTTTTATTCTCAAAAGTTCAGCAACAATGGTAGTGATGCTCGTAAAAATTGGAAAACAGTCAATGAAATAATTAACGGACAGCCTGATTCAGCTGAAATTAAAGAAATTGTTAATCAAAGAGGCTGCAAAATATCTGGTCCAGTGCAGATTGCAAATGAATTTAACGAGTTCTTTACTAGTGTTGGTGATGCAAATGCTGCCAGTCTCCTCTTGAATGATGACAAAAATAGAATAATATGTCAGTATTACCAATCTATAGATAGTTGCGTTTTTTCGGAAATTTCATCTGGAGAAGTGTATTTTACAATTCTTTCGCTAAAAAATAATTCAACTCCTGGTTTGGATGGGATTTCAAATAATGTTGTCAAAAAAATGTCCTGGTTCTTAGTTGATGTCTTATCTTTTATTTTCAATTTAAGCTTGGTAACTGGAACTTTTCCTACATCGTTAAAGCGAGCCTTAGTTGTTCCGATCTTTAAAAATAATGATAAAACAAGTATGAACAACTATAGACCAATCTCTCTACTTTCGGTCTTCTCGAAAATATTTGAAAAAGTCATAAAAAGTAGAATCGTTTTCTTCCTAGAAAAAAGAGACTTTTTCTCTCCTGACCAATATGGTTTTAGGAAAAATAAAAATACTGAACAAGCTATTGTATCTTTCCTAGAACAAGTAACTGAACATATTGATAAAGGGTCCAAGGTATCAACTCTATTTATAGACTTAACAAAGGCTTTTGACAGAGTTCAACATAGCACATTGTTAAAAAAGCTATATTGTTGTGGATTCAGAGGGATAACCCGGGATTGGTTGTCCTCGTATTTGCATGGGCGAACGCAATTGGTTAGAGTAAATGGACAATTAAGTAAAGAGTTACCGATAAATGTGGGAGTCCCACAGGGTTCTGTCTTAGGACCTTTATTATTTTTAGTGTATGTAAACGGTATCTTTCGACTACAATTTCGAGGGTCTCCAACTGCTTTTGCTGACGATTTCTCGTTTACATATGCTAGTCCAAGTTATCAAGAAAATATCATGCTCATAGATCATGATTTAAAAAGTTTGTCTATTTGGTTGGAAGCACATAATTTTGTTTTGAGTCACAAAACGAAATTATTACATTTTAGGGATACCTCATCGTTGTATCTTGAGACAACGTATCATACTTTCAAATGCAGCAGAAACAATAACACGCAATGCCCTCCTAATGACTGCTTCTTAGTGAACACTGTTGATGAATTTCGATATCTAGGTATTATTATTGATCGAGATTTAAATTGGAAAGCGCACACACAAGGACTGAAAACTAGACTATCATTGGTCTCCAGAAAAATGTATGTCTTACGGCTATTTTGTCCGCAATATTTACTTAGGACGATTTACTTTGCATTAGCGGACTCAATACTGCAATATGGTTTATCATGTTGGGGTAGTGCTTGCAATGCTACACTACGTCCTGTCTACGTGCGACAAAAGCAGTTAATCAGAATAATGTGCTTTAAACCATCTTTTTCGCCTTCGTGGCCATTATTTGAAAATCTCAGCATACTTCCTCTACGTCACATATTCGTCTTCAAGGTACTTAGAATATTCTATGTTAAAAGTGGGAATAATTTTGTGATTCATGCAGGGTATAATCTCAGATCAAATCATACTTTCTTGAAACATATTCCTAAGTTTAGATTAGATCTACGGAGAAACTTTATTAATATCGTTGCACCAATCATTTTTAACAATTTACCGTTGGATATTCGTAAGTGCGGCAACTTCTCTAGTTTTTCAATATACCTTAAAGAATGGCTTCATCAAACTAAAAATATTGACCATCTTTTTCAACTATTGGTTTAAAATATTATTGTTTTTGTTTTTATTGGTTTTAAAATTATATATGTTAAAATTAAATGGTGTAGTTTAAGAGGTTTTAATATATTCATGTGTAGTAATTAAGATGTAGTTATAATTTTATTATATAATTTTTGTTTCTCTCAATTTTAACTGTAAAATAATTTGACTTTAAATTGATTTTAATTTTGTAAACAGAATTCAAATATTTTTATGTGGCTTAGAATCAGGGGACCAGTCACGTGATCTATTTGATCCAATGGTTCTCTTATCTTACCTTCTTAATCTTGTTAGTTTTAATAATGTTTTACACACAATGTATTTTATTTATAATGATTAAGCTGGTAATGAAATAAAATAAAAAAAAAAAAAAAATAATATTTTTTGATTAATTTTAAGGAGGAGGTTAACCAAACCCTACATATCTCCAAACACCCTAAACATAGAAATGTCCAAATGAATGCTTTATCCCATGAATTGTTTGTACTTTTAGTGAAAAAATTAGTTGATATCTCCATCCGTTCTCAAGTTATCGTGGACACAGACGGACAGACGGAAAACCGAAACCATATAGCATTTTTTTTAACAAAAATGCTTAAAAAAATAACACAAAATTGTGAATATAGATGTGGTTTTTCGGTCTTGATATGTTCGGCAAAGTTCTAAAATCTTAATGGTCCAAGAACTATCAACGTGAAAATGAGTGTTTGGTTTGACAAATTCTTGACGTGCCGAAACATATCGAAAGCGATATTTCAAAAATGAGGAACAACTTTGAAATGACACTAGCACTATTGAATTCAGCATACCAATTAGGTTTGCTTTCTAGGTGTCCAGCTTGTGACAAAAAAAAAGTTTGCGATTCAAGCACAGTGTTATTATTTCTGAACCCCCCGATTCTAACGTACAGTCACAGACGTATTTTCAGTATTAGTGAAAACTTTTGTCTTAACGAAGACTATAGACTTTAAATTCTTATACTACACCTAGTCTTAACTGTCAGTAGTCTTAAAAAATTGTCTTCGTCAATATCAGCAAAATAGGTGGTCTTAGGAATCATAATTTTGACATTTAAACAGAAACAATAATTATATGTATTCGATCATTAGAAACAGAAAAATTGTTCAAAATGTACTATTTTATATTGTTATAATACATTTTCAGCATATACCGGGTGTTTCTTTTAAACTGAGACGATCAAATATCTCGAAAAATAGCCACTCTACGGAAAAAATGTCCATAATCAAAATTTAATCATACCGCGGGGGAAATACATTAGTGCAAAAAAATAGTCCCCCATCCTCCGCTTTGTAGGTGGGGCGGGGGTAACTTTTAAACTAAGATAGGCAGCCATATTTTTTATTGCAGATACGGATTCTACGACTAAAAGTACGAATGACTTGAATGAAATATTTTGTTCTGTTCATGATAGATGGCGTTGTAATCGACGAAATTCAATTTTTTCAATTTCTTCTTCTTAGAACACACGCATTCGATTCTGCAATACGTTTGAAATAAAAAAAACATCACGTTTTCATTGGAAATACTCGAAATTCGTCATCAAAACAATTTATTCAGTTTTGTAAATCACATTTAACGTTTGTGTTATTTCTTATCTTCATGTTTTTCGTAATTGCAAAATAAACGATAAAATACTTTAGAATGGACCGTTTAACTGTACCAGAGAAAATTGAAATGGTTCTGGTTTATGGAGAAGCTGGCAGAAATCTTGAAAATACTGTTGCTATTTACGCTCAACGTTTTCTGGATAGGATTCGTTCACGTGCTTCATTTGGCCGTACTATCAAACAATTTATTACTGATGGAAGTGTTCAACCGAAAAAGAGGACCCGTAGAGCAACAGTCACTGGAGAAAATAATGAAATTGCTGTATTGGCAGCAGTGGCTCATAATCCTCATGTTATAGTACACGAGAAATAGTTCGCGATTCCGGATTGTCCCTCACCAGTGTTTGGAGAATTTTAAAACGGCACAAGTATCATCCATATCATGTGTCTTTACACCTAGATCTTCATAGCGCTGATTTCCAAAATCGGGTAACTTTTTGTCAATGGGCACGTGAACAAATACAACAAAACCGTTCTCTGACGAATCGTTTTTTACAAACCATGGAACGGTTAATCGACACAACATGCATTATTGGAGTGTTAAAAATCCGCACTGGCTTCGTCAATTTGAACATCAGCGTCCTTGGACTGTCAACGTGTGGTGTGGAATAATTGGCAACAAACTCATAGGCCCCACATTATTGAAGGCAACTTGAATGGTCAAATGTACCGAAACTTTTTGGAAAATGAACTGCCAATATTACTTGAAAATTTGAACTTAGAAGTGAGACGGAACATGTGGTTTCAACATGATGGTTGTCCTGCACACTATTTGGTGGTGGCACGTGAAATACTTGATCGTGATTTTGGCAGAGCTGGTCCGATAAATTGGCCCGCCAGATCACCAGATCTTACTTCGCCAGATTTCTTTTTGTGGGGCTATCTCAAAGACAAAGTTTACAAACAAGAACCAACAACACGTGAGAACATGATTGAGCGAATCAGAAATGCGTGTGCTGAAATTCAACCAAACACACTTCTCAGTTGTGTACAATCATTGGAAATGCGTATTAATAAGTGCATTGAAGTCGCAGGCCATCATTTTGAACACTTATTTTAAGCTAAAATTATTCTATTCACCTGCCATTTACATTAATAAATTGTTTTGATGACGAATTTCGAGTATATCCAATGAAAACGTGATGTTTTTTATTTCAAACGTATTGCAGAATCGAATGCGTGTGTTCTAAGAAGAAGAAATTGAAAAAATTGAATTTCGTCGATTACAATGCCATCTATCATGAACCGAACAAAATATTTCATTCAAATCATTCGTACTTTTAGTCGTAGAATCCGTATCTGCAATAAAAAATATGGCTGCCTATCTTAGTTTAAAAAGTACCCCCGCCCCACCTACAAAGCGGGGGTGGGGGACTATTTTTTTGCACTGATGTATTTCCCCCGCGGTATGATTAAATTTTGATTATGGACATTTTTTCCGTAGAGTGGCTATTTTTCGAGATATTTGATCGTCTCAGTTTAAAAAAAACACCCGGTATATAAAAAATAAAATAAATCTTGATGCTACCGCTATCAAAATAATATTTTTTTAATTGGAAAATACAAAACCAACCAATTCTCATGAAAAAAATTCTTATGGTGTGTTTTGACATCAGTCATTTAACAGGAATCGCTTTCCTGGGTTTTATACCAATTGCACATTTTCGACGATAATGGTAAATTTACCACCGAACCGGAATTTGGCCGCAGATACTAACAATATTAGTAGCTCTTTACAAATTGCTTGTGGATTCTTCTATGCTACTAGTGACTGCTAAAATGGCCGCATCATTCGCAAACGTTGCTATGTTAGTGTCCTCTATCGTTGGAAAGTGTATAGAACATACAAAGTTGGTTCCAGAACACTACCTTGTGGTACTCCTGCTCTTTATTTCTGAATATTCGCCATCTAATTTAACACGAAAGTGTCGGCTAGATATGTAAGATTTTAGTATTACATAAAAATGCTTTGGTAAGTCTCTTTGTAATTATATTCCAAGAATTTAAGCCATACTCTATCAAAGGCCTGTGCTACATCCAAACAGATACTTGAACCAGTGGCGTAACTACAAGGGCGCAAACCCCGCGCTGCGGGGGGGCCCACAATGATGGGGGGCCCGCCGCAACGTAGGTCCCGTGGTCTTTGTTCTTGCCATGAGAATTGTTCCATACCCTCCATAATTTGATTTTCTACATTTCAAGGCCAAACTTAACAATTACAATTGAATTTTGATTTGAAATGTATTACTTATATCATATGTACAATTTAATTTTAAAAATATAAATTACATACATTAAAAAAATAAAAATAAAAACAATCACAAAAAATACAATAAAAATTCTTGAATTGGTTTGGTTTTATTTAAAATGGGAATTTCCTCATTTATGATATGATAGAGGCGTACAGGCCAACCATAACGGCGATCCTAGGTAGATTACCATAATCCTGAAATATCAACAATCAAATAACAAATTATATCTGAATGCAAATAATATTTCAGCATCATGCGAGCCCAGGCCCTGCCTGCATCCTTAACAGATAAGGTTATTTAGGAAAGGCTGTTAGTCACAGAAACAACTAGGGCGAACCGCAGCAAAGTCATTTTCTAACTACTTAAATATATTAAAATGTTAGTCTCAATTAAATTCACACTCTAGATTAGATTTTGTTAGTTTATTAATTTGGGTTAGTTGTGGTTGAAGTAAAGGATTCTAATATTCGTCATATGTATTCGGCATCAGTCATAATAGACTGGTTAGGTTATTTAATTCATATCTACGGGTCATCTCATCACATGCTGTTTGTAACCTTATTTTATCCTATCTTCCCACCCAACACCATCTAACCGAGGGATTGTACGTTCGTAATGACTCGACAGCATTATCATACATATGATGACCTAAATAATCCGTTGATATTCTAAAAAATTAAATTTAAATTTGGTATTGTCATTAAGCTACTTATATTTAAATTCATCCAACTAAAAGCAGGGATGATTTTTATCTAACATTCACACATTTCATTAAAACATAACCTGAATTCAACCAGAAAGATCGTCGAAAAACAACATTCCATAGCAAAAGGTCTTTGGATCGTTAACATATTTAATGGTATTGAGTTTATCCTCAAAACGAAGGTAATTAAATGACCCCCTGGTCAAGAATGTTGCAATCACAATCTTCCCTGACCTTCTGGTATGTTCAAAAAATATACATAAACATTTTTATAATAATAAAAATAAATTGAATTATATTTGCCGACAACTTTATTGTTTCTTTAAAGTCAGGACTTTCGACAAAATTTCAATTTATAAAATTGATTCAAGTAAGGAACGGATTTAATTTAGCAACACTTATCTTGTTTATGTAAAATAGACCACCTAGCGAAAGAATGGAGGAAATATTCACAAATCGATAACAAAAGTAAAATTCGAACATCGAATTTTTCTTAAAGAGAAACTTCGTTAAGCTAATAATAAAAAAAGAAACAGGGATAAATGTGTATGAACAATTTATGAGTAAAATGTACGTACGAGAGAACGAGTACAACAAAAATAACATTCTGAGATGAGAGAATATTATTTGTGTTAAACCAAAACAAAAAAGTTTTTGTGATCGTAAAACCAAAAAAAAATTTTAGAAAATAAAATAGCAAAACAAAATAGGATCAAATATGCAACACCAAACACACACAACGAAACTTTATATAACCGAGCATGTACACGTCATATTCATGTTGCAACAACATTGTTGTTAGTTTTGTTAAATAAATGGGGATTTCCACATTTATATACCTTTATTCTTTTTTAATTCATATACATGTTTTATCCTGTAAAAAGTGAAAATTTCGTTCATTGTTTTAAATAAAAATAATAAATAACTTATTTTGAAGTAAAGTATAAAATTAATTGCGCCCGTAAGTATTTGATATTTTTGTGATTTATTGCTACTTCTTCACATAATAAACAAAGTCCTAATTTCCTTAGTGTTATATAGGTATTTATTTATAAAATGGAAAAGAAATTAAGTAGCAGTAGCGGTGCTGCGAAAAGAAGGAAATTAAAAGAAAGAAACGCTAGCTTTTAGCTAAGCTGCCGAAGTTAATTGGTTTTCTAAAACCAATCGATAAGAAAACTCAAGGGCATGGTAGTCGTGATTATGAAGTGATTACAAAATTCGGTATTATCGAAAGAAAGTGGTTATATACTATTCCCCGAAGCTTCATGCTGTATTTTGTGAGCCTTGTTGGCTTTTTGCCAAAAATAGACTGGATAATTGGCGTCAACATGGAATAAGAGATTGGCGTGGTCTCTCTAAAAAAATTAAACCGCACGAGAACAGCCAAAGCCATATATCAACTTGTTGCATTTATGAAAAATGGAGGAACAATGAAACAATTGATAAGGACGTTGAAGAACAAATTCGATATGAATCAAATTTTGGGTATTAGTTTTAGATAGGTTAGTAAACATAACATTATCGCTCTCTAAAAATTCGCTGTCATTTCGCGGGCATTGTGAAACTTTACAAGATGAGTATAATGGTAATTTCTTAACGCAAGTACAACTTTTATCGAAATATGATACTGTTATGAAGCAACTTTTGACTATGCCACATGGATCAATAAAATATTTAAGTCCTCAAATTCAGAATGAAATTATTCATTGCCTCGCAACACGTTTAAGAACTACTCTTGTAACTGATATCAATAGTTCACCCTTTTATACAATTATAATGGATACAACTCAAGATATAACAAAGAAAGATCAACTCAGTCAAATATTTAGATATGCAAAAAATTATTAAAAATGAGAAGGGTGAGCCAATATCAATTGAAATTCGAGAAGTATTTTTGGGGTTCACTGAAATACACAATCATTCGGCTACCGGGCTTTACGCAGAAACATTAAAATTATTAAGCAAAAATCATATACAAAAATCATATAAGCATAAATCATATAAGCAAGTGCAGGGGGCAAGGATATGATGGTGCGAAGAGGTGTTCAAGCCCTTCTCAAGCAAGATCAACCAGACGCTGCATACATACACTGCGCAGCTCATAATTTAAACTTAGTCATAAACGATGCTGCACTGAAGTATCTTCATTTTTTACAATCCTGGAAGATATATATTCATTTTTCGGTAATAGTGTAAACAGATGGGATTTATTATCAAAATTTTCAGGAGAATCGCAACTAACTTTAAAAAGATTAAATCCAACGCGCTGGGCAGGACGGTATACTTCACTTTTAAGTATTAAACTTCGGTTTGTCGATATAATGAAAGCGTTATCCGAAATAAATTTGACAAGTTCAAAACGAGATGAACGCGATGAAGCTCTTAGAATCCAAAAGAATATGAGCTCATTTGAATTTGTTTTCATGTGTGTTTGGACTACTTAATCAATCTTGGGGAGTCCTTCCCAAGAACCACTCTCAACACACCACACACACAAATTAAATAATTGCCTTGATTCAGCTTATAATCCAAATTACTCGTTCTTTAGGACAACTTATTGCGTTAGCAATAAAAATTATTTAATGCACAAATTGTTCTTTTACAACATTATATTCACAAAAAATATGTTAACTGATTTTTTTAACAGAAATACAATATGAATTTCACTCAAATACTAATCCTCTCTAAAAAGAAAATTTTCTTTTTATAAAGAAAATTTTGTTTAATACAAGCTACTTCATATTTTAAAAATTATTAATTATCTTTAGGTTGGTACCTTTCAACCTTTAATTTTGCCAATAGATGGATCTATTTTGCTCAATAATATTCGGACAACCCTGACAATTAAACGAAATTTCTCTTGACATTACTAAGTAAACATTTAGATTTTGACACATAATAAATAAATAAAAATCTTCTAATTTTCTTTTTCAAATTTATATTTTCAATTATTTATTATTAAATCTTTTTCTCACTACATGTGTATTTTTGTCTAAAATATTAAGCGTGATAAATGTACCATCAAAAATTCTGCAAACGAAAAATTTAGATCTTATGACCGCATCGGTATCTTTAGAAAATGCGTCTAAAAAATTAAAGCAATATAGAAATATGTTTGATTCTGCTAAAAATGAAGCAATAGAAATAGCCAAGAAATGGGGGATCACTGCAATATTCGCACAAAAAAGAAGAAAAATCGTTAAAAAGCATTTTGAAGAATTAGCCAGAGATCACCGTTTCAATAGTAGTGAGGAAATTTTTCGAATTAATGTTTTTTTGAAAGTCTTAGATGTCGTCATCAATCAACTGGATGAGAGATTTAAAGCTATGGAAGAAATAACGAAACTATTTTCCTGTATTCAGCCAGATAAGTTTGTGGAAATGAGTGACGATGATCTCATGAATTCTGCAAGAGAAATACAAGAAAAATATAAAAACGACCTATCGGACGAGTTTCCGCTACAAATGGTGATGGTAAAGTCAATGCTTAAGGAAGAAATTATGGAGATATCATCAGTACGAGAATTAGCTGAAGTGCTAATAATAAAATTTCCAACAATAGCTTCCAGTGTTTCGCAAGTAATAACATGTTTATTATTGTTTCTTACGTTACCTGTTACAGTCGCAACAGCGGAACGATCTTTTTCTAAATTGAAAATAATAAAAAACTATTTGCGCAACTCCATCGGTGCAGATCGTTTAAGTGATTTAGCCATTCTTTCTATTGAAGCAAAAGCGGCGGGCGAAATGGAAACAAAAACTTTAATTAGGGATTTTGCCAATAAGAAGTCAAGAGCAAAAAATCTTACATTTTAGTACATATTTAAATTTTTTTTTTTTTTATTATTTTTAAAAAATGTATATATTAAGAATATATTAAATAAAAAAGCAACATTTTTTATTACTCTGAAGGGAAGATATGCAAAGTGGAGGGAGGATAGTCTAGGGGCCTACATTAAGTTTTGCGGGGGGGCCAAAAATTTGTAGTTACGCCACTGACTTGAACTCAATGTACTTATTCTATTATTAATTGGTTTTCTCTGAAGCCAAATAGATGTGGAGGAATAAGATTTATTTCTACTATTATTGGTTTGAGTCTCTTTAGGAGTATTTTCACGGAAATTTTTGAAACAATTGGAAGTAAGGAAATCGGCCTATACAAATTTTTGGGGATCCGTTCATAACTGCATATTTTAAAATTGCATTTCTCAAAACGCCATATTTAAAAACTGCATAAGGTACAAAATTGCATTTTTCAAAACTGCATATTTCAAAACGGCATAAGGTACGAAACGGCATAAGGTACAAAATTGCATTTTTCAAAAGTGCATATTTGAAAACGGCATAAGGGTTAAAAGAGCATTTTTCAAAACGGCTTTTTTCTAAACGACATTAAAATATGTCGTTTAGGCGTTAACGACATTTTTCAGAATTGCATTTTTTAAAACTGCATTTTTCAAAACATAGGTACAAAACTGCATTTTTCAAAACTGGACAAGACAGAATGAAATATTTTAATCGATTATGATTCTAGAATTATCTTTTCATTAATTTCTGGAATATGACCAACAGGTACGGTTATTTATTACACGATGAAATTTGAGATGAATGAAATTTTTGAACATTTGTGAACGATTCTTGGATTAAATTCCAGGATAAAGTCAAATGAAAAGGAACTTGACTATTTCTTAGTCGAGTAAGCTTTAATTTCACATGTTTAGGTTTAGTATAGGTATGTTATAAGAAAGGGCCTTCATGGAAATTAGAAATTATTTGAAGATTTAGTATGCATATAATGTTGTCCTTCACCTAAATTTTTCTACCTATGTCGAAAAATGAAATTTTGAAAAATGCCGTTTTGAAAAATGTCTTTTTAAAAAATGTCGTTTTAAGAAATACCGTTTTGAAAAATACCGTTTTGTACCTACGTCTTTTTAAAAAATGCAGTTTAGAAATATGCAGTTTTGAAAAATGCAATTTTGTACCTTACGCCGTTTTGTACCTTTTGTGCCGTTTTGAAATATGCAGTTTTGAAAAATGCAATTTTGTAGCTTATGCCGTTTTGTACCTTATGCAGTTTTGAAATATGCAGTTTTGAGAAATGTCGTTTTAAAAAATGTCATTTTAAAATATGCAATTTCGACCTGGACCCAAATTTTTGCCGTTTAGTTGTGTGTTGGGTTTAAGTATCAAATTACTTCTGCGATTTTCCATTGATTTCGAACGTGTTTAAGTCTGAGAATACTGATTTTTTTTTTGTATAATTTAATCTTTCAAATCTGTTCTGGAGCCGAAGCACTCCCAACTCTTATGAAAACCGAACTTTTCACGTCCTACCGTACGCAGAGTTGTCTGCTAAATTATGGACATACGGCTTTAAGTGTCCGTTGTGCGCATTGTCTAGCTTTATGCCAGCCTGTAGTATTGACATTGAAAATGGGTTTTGCACTCGGACAGAAGGACATAGTTGTGTTCTATTTGTAAAACATTGCCTCCCAAATACGCTCCCATTAACGCCCCCGATTATCAGAAGTCAATAACCCAAATGTGTTGTGGTTTTGGCTGGATTAAAACCAAACTCTCGAGGAAGCAGTTCTACTCTGGATTGTGAGCAATTGCTTGAACCTTTCAAAAAGATGTTAATGCTCGGAGTTTTAAATCATCATATGCTGCTCATTGTTAAGGCCTGCGCTGTAATGCATTTATACATTTTTCGAAGTGCTGCTGATAATTTGAGTAATCCTTTAAAGTAATACCTATAACTTTAAACAATGCCCATTGAGGTTATTTTTAACATTCAATCGGTTCCGTGTTTTATTATCATACGGTAAATCTTGAGCAATCATGTATCATGCCCCTAATGGCATATATAAAACATCCAAAGCTACTACAGGAATGCAAACTTAAAACAGAGAAGAACAATGCGTATGGCTCCTCATTTCTAATATCCATTTGTGGTCTTGCATGAAGGGCATGCGCTGCATGGTTCAAATAATCATAGTAGCTTCCAGTTGACAATGAATTGAATTCAAATAAATTTGTTTTGCAATCTGAAATATTAAATTATTTTGTCTGTAGATTTGTGAAAATAATGTTTACTCTTATGAGATATTGTTTTGTACATCTAATTAACGGGATCGGGTAAATATATATTAATCTAATTTTAAACATTTAAAAAAATATAAATAACTATTACAGACAAATTCTTGATAATTGTTCGTTCTTATTAGCGATGCATGAAGCACCGCTAAGTAATTCTGAACAGTCAAATGATCAAAACGAAAAAATATTAAACGAGGGTGGTACAGCATTAATTCCACCAGACAATTCTCAAGAAAGCAAAGATTTATTGGTGAGCTCAGTCAATGTCACACCCAAGCCTGGCACAGAAGTTCCATGTTCCTTCTCTTTATTTGAGGTGAGTTCGCTAGAGTCAAATTTGATACCTCCAGCGCATGTGTCCAACGAACAAAGCGAATCTCCACGGCACGTTACAGGTACTCCGTATCCCGAATTAGATAATATGGACGGTTCGTTACAATGTCTACACTTTAACGACACTCTTGAGGAGGTGGAATATATGATTGAAGAAGGTTTGAAAATTCTTACGAAAAACGGGTGTGATCAAACTACTCCTGCCACGGTCAAACTGGGCAAGCGCACTTCCAACTATGATTATGTCAAAAGCCCAATAAGTACGTATATTAAACATTCGCCCTTAGTTCCCCTACGCCGAAATAATAATAAACAAGAAAATATTCGACTTGCAACGCTGGAAGAA
The DNA here is from genome assembly GCA_932526605.1 of Nephrotoma flavescens. Lineage (NCBI taxonomy): Eukaryota > Metazoa > Arthropoda > Insecta > Diptera > Tipulidae > Nephrotoma > Nephrotoma flavescens. The sequence continues at coordinate 174,679,982 of OW052222.1, read as the reverse complement.
TCATCGAATAGTGGAGAAAATTGTAAAAATTCCAATATGGTGCGAATCGCATCACAACCAAAACGTTACGAATTTCCAAGAACAGCCTACAAAAACGCACCGCATACACAAATATTCTTTCAAAATGAAACGCAACGCAAACATCAAACAAAAATGTCCAAATTGTTTAAGGAATTGAAAAATTCACCCACGGTAACCAGACACTATGGCCGCTTAAGATCTACAGCTTTGTGCCGCCGCAGGAGGAGTATTGCAACAGAGGATAGTTTTAAAGATTTCTCAATGGATTGTGGCGACATTTCAGTTCATGTGGTAAAAAATGCAAAGCGAAATTAATAAATATTTTCTGTAAAATAAAAATATGCCATTTTTAATTTAAGTTTTCAGAAAATTATGTGTAATTATTTTTAAAATTTAATAGGATATTCCCCGAAGCCAACAATTGTAATACTGAGGAAAAATCAAAACTTTCTTAAATAAATTTGCAAAACTTATATTTGACTCCCATTGTGATCATATCATATATCGCTTCCTAATTTTCGAAAATCTCTAACCAGCAACTTTTATCAAAATTATTCTCGCTGAGAGGAAACCATGACTCATTGCTTCCAATTGTTGATATTCAACGCCCCTTAACAAATTTAATCTAAATCGTAAGGGCAGGAAAAGTAGAGTAGACTTGGCAACACGCCACAGCACTATGCGGCAACATTATTAAAACGCCACGCAACATGGGGCAACGCAGAAATCTGTATAATGTCACTGCGCATATACACGAACTAACTTGGCAAAAAATCAAGGTTTGTATGCAAGGTTTGAATGTATGCAGTGTTTGTGTATAAGTTTGTATGTGTAGCATCCCTACTGGAAGGTAATCGATGAAATCATCGATGAGTTCATCATGACTCATTCAATGTAGTCTCAGATGAGCTTTATTCTGTGCCCGGGACTAAAGTCGTGTATATATTTAATGAAGTTTTACGTGATCCAACGAATGATCTTCATAAGGAATTTGCTGTATAGGTTAGGTTAGGTTTCAATGATTGCTGTCGCACACTTAGGCCAATTATAGGCCCATTGTGATACCACAGGATCATAAACCCCCTAAACCCATTTAGTACTATTAATATAGCGTAAAAGATCTCACATATTACAGCTTTCGAGATCACAGAGGCTGTCCATAGTGTATTTGCCCAAGTGATCAAGTCTTCTGCCAGCTAGTGCAGGACACGAGCAAAGGAAGTGAGTAGGAGTCTCTTCCTCCTCCTCGTCCCTGCAGCTTCTGCATAAGTCATTTGCATCCAGACCCAGCCTTCTCGCATGATCCCCGAAAAGGCAGTGCCCGGTAATTATCCTTACAATTCTACCTAAGTCACGCTTCCTCAGTGTTATTAAGGTCTTGGAGCGATTCAAGTTCAGCTCAGGCCATATACTTGTTTCGCTACTCTGCCAGTTGAACTAGCGATTCACCTATAGCATTTGCCAAAGAAACTGCTTCTCTATGGCTTTCTGCTTTCAGCACAGACATAGGCATTCCTACACATTCTCTCCCTGGATCCAGTTGGAGAGTCGTACCGTACCTTGCTAAATCGTCTGCCCTACATTTCTCTCAACGTCAAAATGGCCCGAAACCCAGCCCAACTGGATATTGAAATGTTCACACATCTCATTAAGAGATGTGTGCCAATCCAACGCCACCCTTAACGCTAGAGAAACTGAATCCAGTGAAAGAATGGCCGCCCGACTGTCCACATAGATGGTGATATCAGTTAACGATATCACATTATGCTTCAACCAGTTCATGACCTCTTTAATCGCTATAACTTCATCCTGGTACACACTGCAGTAATCAGGCAGACGAACAGATAAACTTACATTTAATTCTCCACAGAATACACCAGCTCCCACTCTACCATCGAGCTTGGAGCCGTCTGTGAAGAAATTAACTGTCCCGGTCTCCATAATGAGACCACAATTCCAATTCTCCCTAGAGGGGAGAATCACCTTAAAAAGCTTGCCAAAGCACAACACCCCTGTTAAAAAAACAGGATATAGTCCAAATTTAGGAGGTCATGCCTCACAGAATTGACTATAGTTGAGTGCCTTTTTTGCAGGCACTTCCACCCCAAAGTCGCTGATAGCCGGGCGGCCGTATTGACCGCCATTTGTTTACCAAGGATATTTAACGGGAGAAGGTACAGCATGACCTCTAAGGCACTACTGGGGATTCGTTTTCAGCTCCCCACTAATGAGCAGACAGGCTGCCCACTGCATCTTCATCATCATGTTCCTGTATGATAGTTTCTCCAGAGCTGGCCACCATACACTCACACCATACAGCAGTACGGGCCTCACCACTGCCGTGTAAAGCTAGGGTACCAGTTCCGGTTTTAAGCCCCATTTCCTTCCAAGGGCGTTTTTACAAGAGTAGAGTGCCACAGTAGCCTTTTTCACTATTTCTATAGTGTTTGGTTTCCAGCTGAGCTTACAATCCAGAAGAATCCCTAGGAATCTCGCCTTTCCAGTACGGACCAGCCTAGTACCATTCAGGCTTTTTGGAACCATTGCCGGAATTTTATATTTCCTAGTGAAAAGGAGCAGCTCTGTTTTAGTTGGGTTAATCCCCAATCCACATCTACTGGCCCAACCAGCAGTGATTGATAGCGCATTCTGCATCATATCCCTGATTGTACCCAGGTGCTTACCCAAGACAGCTATCGCTACGTCATCGGCATAAGCAACCACACTTACTCTTTCCCCCTCCAGTTCCAGTAGTAGTCCATTGATTACTACATTCCAAAGAAGTGGAGAGAGGACACCTTCCTGGGGTGTTCCCCGAACGACCCGTCTACTGACGGAAACTTTCCCCATCCTCGCTATGATTCTTCTGCTTCCTAGTAAGTGATCAATCAGTTCGGTTACTGTGTCTCCGACCTCAAGTGGAAGCAATCCTTCCCTAATTGCCTCCACCTTCACGTTGTTGAAAGCGCCTTCGATATCGAGAAACGCCACCAACGCGAATTCTTGAAAATTCAGTGACTTCTCCAGTGACTTATTGGTCTTAAGTCCTTAGGGTTGCTGTGCGAGCTTCTACCTGCTTTGGGGATGAAGATCACTCTAGTCTCCCTCCATTTCATCGGGATGTACAGCAGCTTCAGACATCCTTTGAAGATAACTTCCAGCCAGGGAAGCAAGACCTCCGAGTTCTTTTGAATTTCTGCTGGTACAATCCCATCCGGGCCAGCTGACTTAAAGGGCTTAAACCCTTTAATAGTCCATTTTATCTTTCGTGTATTTAGAAGATCCTCTATACGTAACAGTTGGACTCCGCAGTCATTCCTAGACTCGCAATCATCCAAAGATCCCGCAGTTGACACATCCTCACTTCCAGAGAAGTGAGTTTCCATTAAAATATCAAGAGTCTCTTCACTAGACACCGTCCATTCGCCATCCGGTTTTATCAGATAGCCTGGAACAGCTGGACTAGTAGAAAGAATTTTTCTTAAGCGCGAGGTTTCCGAGACTCCTTCCATTCTATCACAGAAGCGCCTCCACGATTTCCTTTATGCCTTTCTTGTTTCCCTTTTGTAAACTCTGAGGCATTCCTTGTAGAAGTCCCAGTTTTGCATTTCTCTAGATCTTTTCGCTCTGTTGAAAGCAGACCCGCAAGCTTTTCGGCACTCCGCAAGTGCCGAGGTCCAACATACAGGTTTTCGCTTTCCTCTCAGCTTTATTAATGGGCAAGCTTCTCTCATAGAGATATTGCAGGCCCAAGTAAGAGTATCCACCATTGAGTCCAGTTCACTACCCGTGTCGGGGAGTCCTGTAACTCTAGATGGAATGATGCCCTCTAATACATCCCTATATACACGTCATACTGTCCTCTTGGGATTTCTGAACACGTATTGATTTGTAATTTGGAGATTGAGCTTAAACGTTAAATAACGATCGGAGAAGGAATGCTCCTTCGCCACTCTCCATTACCTGATCATCTGTGAAATAGACTAAGAGACCAGAGTAATATCCAGAACCTCCTGCCTATTACTAATAATAAACGTGTAAACGTGGGTTCCTGACCTATATTGCTAATAGTGAGGTTAGTTCTTAAAAGGAATTCGAAAAGTAACTTACCCCTATCATTGATGTTCAAGCTGCCCCAGATGGTATGGTGTGCATTCGCGTCACACCCCAGGATAGCCCCCACATTCCTCCTTTCCGCGTCGCAAACAAGTGCCCCCAGTATATCTGGCAGCACTGGCTTCTCACGGTCCAAGTATGTGGCTGCAAGCCAGAATCTCCTCCCCTCCGTCTTTATGTAGACCGCAGTTATGTCCCCATTGCAATACCGTGGAAGTAAATAAGCATTTATATTATTACCCACCAGTATACATCATCACTCTTTTCCATCCCACAAGCGTGGGATCGTTTTTATTGTTTTCAGCGACTAGGACTTAAGAAAATTAATGGTCGGATTTAAAAAGAAGGCCTTAATAACGTTGCATGCAGAGTGGCAATTGGAGTACCAGCTGTTCAAATCAAATCTCGTTTTTGCTTTATTTCATGAGAGGTAACTGCGAAGGTATTGGTCGTTTAAAAAGATCGTCATATCCACCAATAATCTAAGGACTGAATCGCTCTCGTTGTTTAAGTCTTACTTGATTAATCTCAACTTTCTCAAAGAAGGAAAAATTGATGTACCTACTATTAGGAAAAACATATCACTTCGACATAATTTTTGATGGTCAAAATATATCCCGAACCTAGCAATTCAATTCTTAACTAAAAATGAGGAAGTTTCAGTTAACCTAAATCTAGGTGTTGTCAGGATCAACATTAGAAGAAAAGTTTGAAAGATTGGAAAGATTTATGATGCCGTCCAACAAAGGCGGCTTTGAACACTTCCCAAATACAATTCGAATAGCCGAAGATGATAGAGATACATAGTTACATTTCAAGAATGGTTTGCAGAAATTGGGCAATTTTAAAATGGGAGAATGTGTAATTAAGAAAAGCAATTCGTCCGTGCTTAAATTTAAGAGGATGTATGGAGGATTTATGGATGAATATGGAGTTAGGCCTTATGTAATTAACAAACGTTTCTGAACTGGAACAATATTATCTACCGCATTATGGTGTAGCTAAAGATACTAATACAATCACCAAGCTGCGAGTTGTCTGTGCTGGTTCGGATGAGGCAACACATGAGAACCCTTTGCATGATTAATTGACAATCTTACTCGGTGGGATTGTGCTTTCAATAAAATATTCCAGCAGATGAAAAAGTAAACACAAATGACACATAGTTTCAAAAAATCATTCAGAGGAAGGAACCTGAAGAAGAGCAAACTTTAAACTGACTAGAGTCAGATTACCAATACGAGTTTCCAGAAGCTTTAGTAAACCACAAGTTCTCACCAAACAGCCACAGTTTATGGTAAAATTCTCCATAGTAGTTAAATAAAAGTGAAATTTTTTAGGCAAACCAGTCAAAACTCAATTTGAAATTTCCAGAAGCCGTATTGTTGAATGTAAAAGACAACAATGATTGATTGTCTTTTCTCATAGAACAATATTCAAAATTTTCTAAAATAGTTTTTGAAAATTGCACGAATACTATTTCGGAAAAAGTTCTCAAATATAGCCGATAGATTAAAATTCCTACATGTACACAAGGAAGCCAAACATTACGCGTTCACATGGCTCAACAAAAGCATCCGTGGATAACGCTGGCCTTCTGCGGGTTGGCGGCAGGTTGTGTAATGCAGATGTTCCGTATGTGAATGCTTTACATCGCATTCAGTCATACTTCCGGCCCCACTCCCCGGTATCAGGCGCCTCCGACAAAAGGCGCATTCCACCACAGAGGGATCAGATCATCAGATCATCGACCGTTCTTTACCATAGGTTTTCATTATTATTCAAGGCATTCCATTTATGAGTTGCTAAAACTATACAGGAGTACATGGCGCTGTTCGTTTGTATGGCCGCAAAAGCGGTACATTTGGAGTTTATGAGTGAACTGACAGAGGACGAGCACGACGAAAATATGTGGTCACATTTGTACTGACAATAGTTCCAACTTTGTAGGTACACAACGGGACTTACAAACATGTTTGTTGATGATCGAGAAGAACAACTATGGAGATGTTTGGAAAGTGTACATCAAGTCTGTTAAGTAGCAGCTAAAACGTGTATTAGGAGAGACTTTGTTTATATTTCAAGAGATAACAACCTTACTTATGCAGATCAAATGGCCGCTTAATTCACGACCACTGAGTGAGTTAAATCATGAGACATGGTTTCCCTAACTCCTGGTCATTTCCTGATTTGACATAAAATAACATTAATGCTCGAATCAAATCTATTGGGCATCAATTTAAAAAAATTACTGAAACCATTCCATGTCGAGAGCTAGTTCGAACTTATGCTTTCTTCATAAGTTGGGAGATCTCAGTGATTTTTGACCGAAACCGGTCCAGGGAAGTGGTAGCATCCATAATAGCTTTTTTGTTATTTGCAAACATTTTGAAAGTTATAACATTTACGAAAAAGTTGATTAAGTACTAAAAGATTCTAAATTAAGCTAGAAACAATACCGGTCCAAATCAGTTTTCCACACTTTAAACGGAAAACACGATTTCTGAGAAAAACTTTGTTTTTCAACAAAAATTCAGCTCCGGTACAGCCCAGATTGATTGATTGATCGGGTTTTCCATAAATTGGGTGATCCCAGAGTTTTTAGTCGAAATCGGTCTACCGAGATTGGTAGCTTTTTCAGCCGGAATTTTATAATTCCACCCGAAAACTAATAAAGCCGATGTATTGTGCATCGTTTTGCACTATATAATTCTTCAGCCAAAACCTTATCCATCCAGCACTATAAGAATTTTCGGTAGAAACCCTATAATTGCAGCCGGAACCGATTCAATGGTTATATCTGATAAAAAAACTATGACAGAAATTCGTTTCTCACCAGTTACAGATTCCGCCGATGACTAATCGCTTAACCGGTAATATCCTCGTACCCCTTTTTTATTAATTTCTCCGTATCACTAACAGTTGGTTGGGATGATCAATAGATTAATTTTATTGCCTATTTTTGTCTGTCCTTCTTTTATTTATTTTTTGCTTTTTTTTTTACTATATATAACAAAATTTTTACTTTTACAAATCAGTAGATACTCCTCATGATGACCTAATAAGTCGAAATCGATCGAATGATTTTTTTAACCAATTATTTTGGACCAATTTTTTAATTAAAATATTCAAAAATATTTTTTTTCGAAATAGAAAAACAAGTGTGTGAATGTGTTTATTAAGTGTTAGTGTATTTCGCCAAGTGCATACGGCAAATAGTGTTAAAAGTAAACTGTGAAACAATAAGCACAATGGATTGTGCATCATTGTGCACTAAACGATTTTTCAGCCGAAACTTTATAATTCCAGCCGAAACCTTATAAATCCAGCCAGAGCCATCTTACAGCCAAACCAACTATGGCATGAGAAGCACGATGTATCGTGCATCATTGTGCACGTATGGTTTTTTCAGACTGAACTTTATAATACCAGCGAAAACCTGGGCCCCTATTTGGGAATTCGAATAAACGAAAGATGTTTTGGGATGATCGGTATTTGTGATTTCGAAAACGTATTGATCTAATCGAACGTCACAAAATAAAAGATGAATAACCATGAAACGAACGAAATTCACCCTTATTGCGCAATCCGTTTTCGAACAAGAATTGTTCGTTTATGAACGATCTTTTATAAAAATTATTTTGGTAGATTGGTAGGACAAGTTTCAAACAAATTTAATTATTATTCTAGTATAATTTTTATTAAATGAAAACAGTTTATCTAAAAAAAAAAATTAATAATTATTATTGATAATTTGAAACATACACTAAACGAAAATTACAATACGAAAGTTTCGGAACCGAACTCTAAGCATTTTTGTTAATATTTGTGTGTTTAAATATCACACCCACCTAACCCCATCTACACCCAGCCCTCCCGACTCCAATCCACCATAACTCAACCGACCCCAATCAACCGCAAACCACCACACCAAAACATTATTACCATCTCCACCCACTATCCAATTCAAACCGCCAAATCCCATTTCCTATCCCATGAATTGCTTGAACTTTTAGTGATGAAATTAAGTTGATATTTCCATCCGTTCTCAAGTGGTCACCAACTGAAATTAATGTGCGTAATGTTTTTCAAAAAAATACAATTTTTGTTTTGGTCATCAAACGTCAAAATTCCATGACCAAGGCGTGTATTTTTCGTACAGGTATAACCAAAAATTAAAATTTCCCTGCTGATTATTTTACAGCGTACATTTTTATTTTCGTTCGAATTCACAAATCATACTCGAATCGAATTTATCGTTCTAATCGAACTGTCGTTCGAAACGGATTCGCAAATAGGGCTCGCATTACCGACCAAATGGCACTGTGGTTAAAGCTTTGGCGTTTGGATCGGCAGTTACCGGGTTCGAATCCCGATCGGGGCACAATGCAAAGGGAATTTTCATCATTGGATTATGATCTGAGATGAAATGGAACACATCAATGACCCCCTGTCGGAGAGCAAAAACCATGAGCCGACCCATATTCCATGCCAGTACAGGCTATCATGGAGCTATGTAATGTGCAAATGGTGATAAAAATCGGACCGATTCCGTACGTCCTTGAATTGGCTGGCAATGGCGTAAAAGTATGGACGGAAAAAGCAAAACGTGAAAGAGTTGGAAAGGCCTTGGTCGCAGAACAGATTGCAGTGATCAGAAAAATAAAATAAAAATAGGGCTCACGATAAAACCAGCCAGAACCATACTAGAGCAAAACCAGCTGTGGCATAAGTTGATGCCAGACGATGTACAAACGAAGTACGAACACAAGGGCGCACTGGTGCAAGTATACTGAGAAAAATACCAGTAAAAATAAAAAATATACATATAAAATCAAAAAATATACATATATTTTTTAGGCGAAAAGTCTCGTTTTTAAAATCGAAAGTATAATCTCTTTATTTTTAAAATAAATTGTTTCGCCCAATTTGTTTATAAAAATAAAAAAATCATTTTTATTTTCAAAAATACTTTCCTTACTTATGTCAAATAGTTTTCTTAAATTTTAAGAGATTGTTTTTTAAGAATAAAAGAACGATTTGCTAGTTTTAAAGATTTATTTTTAGCAAATGTCACACAATTTTATTAAATCAAAGTTATCCGTAATATACTTTACCAATACAAGTCAACAAAAACAACGAGGTCATCTACTCAGTCATAACATAATATATCTATCACAAAAAGTAAAAAATTAACTCCCCCTCCCCAATTTGTAATCCCCATGGCCATTGTGTAAAAATACACACAACGCTTAAAAAACACAATGAGAACCTCCTCACGTTCTTTCTTGGCAGTTTGGTTTCGTACTGATAAAAAGTTGCTCTGCTCATTAGGTTGCTACCACAGTACAAGGTAATATATTGCGCAGATTAAAAACAAATACAACAACAACACATTCAAATATGGCGGAGCTTGCGAGTTTATTTTAATATGAAGTATTCAAACTATGATACATAGTTGACTATTTTGAATTAATTAGGGATTAGGAATAAAAAATTAATAAATTAAAAGATAAATTTTATTTATAAAATTGTTTTATTTGTTTTACGGATTCGACTTCTGCCGTTATTTCGTATACTATGTAGTATTTAGTTGTTTAATTCTAAAATACATTCTAGAACCAAAGATTATTCCTTGACTTTAAAATCAGCAGCAACATTAACCGCTAAATTCATTAAAGTTTATATACATCTTTGATAATAAATAATAGCATCACCGTTAAACTCGTTAAAAATTGATTCTAGTTCCTTCATTTGATGCATAAGTTTGTGGTTTTTGGAAACCACCTTCAGTTAATTGGTTTGTGCACGTGAAAGAAGAATCTTGATGTGTATTCACCACAGGATTTTCTACCACCAACTCTGGGATCTTAATTGTATGGCAAATGTACCCAGCTAAATGCTCTAATGCATCATACTATAATGCTTGTAATGGTACTATTCCACCTGAAAACAGAAAAATTTTCCAAAATTTTGCTGAGAATGTGACAAAAACAAGAACTAAAATTTACATTAGAGCGACTAAGAAACAACATTTTAATTTTATAGTAGAAAAAACTGGGGAAATTTTGAAATCAACAAAAACTAACCTTACATTTTTTAAATAAATAACTAAAAAATCTTATTTTTAAAAATTGACAATTATTTTATATCGCAAAAATTAATAAAAAAATTAATATCATTTTTGAGGTGAGCAAAAAATATGTTGTGATATTATTTTGGTTAATTTACGAAAATATCTAAAAAATGTCCTACTATAAAATATGGAGGAGAAATTATTGACAAGTTCGTAGTAACCTAAAATTTGACAGTCGTGCAGAAGCGAAAAAGCAGCAAATTTCTCAAACTAAATAATAAATTAATAATTAGATAAATGTACATATGTGATATGGTTACTCCAACGAAACCTTCATCTCGAACGTCTCATATTCAAAACACCGTTTCCCACAGTACGAGCTAGATTTGATCGTGAATTTCATTAAATATCCTAATTTGTTTTGTGTTTCTATTGTGACGATGAAGATGAAGTAGATCGGTGACCAGTAGCACTGGTAGTGTAAATGTTTCAGTACTGGAAGATAATGAAGAGTTGAAAGTTTGTTTGCAACAGTTCATGGACAATGTAAGTGGTGATGATTGAAGACCGCTTGGTCAGTCTTTCAAATTAATCTGTGTTTTATATATTCGTAGAAAATCAACAAACAGTTCAAACAAATTTAATCGATACATTGGCAATTTCGTTACTGGTCATCCTAAATATGTGTGTGATATGCGATATGAATAGTGCGAATCGAGGTTTTCTAAATACGCTGGAATCGAATAACTCGGAAATTTTATTTAATTACGATAATCCGTACTGGGATAATACAACAAGACCAAATGGATTTCTACTCAATGAGGACGCACCCGTTGTAAAAGAAGTTTTATATGAAATTCTAAAGGCTGGACGGCTCGGAGTAATAATGGACGGCTCGTTAACACTATTTATGGAATACAATATTAATGAGAAGCCGTGCGACATGAATAAGTACATGTTTGGCTTCACACCTCTAAGTAAGAAATCGCTCTACAACGATCTTTTTAATTTCAGAATGATGCAATCGACCGTATAGGTGACAGTAACATAAACTTAGATGACAGCGATAGTTATAATGGATTTATGGGTGATCATTTTCATAATCAAGCCGATATGGACGAGCCACAAAAGATGGAAGTACCGCATTTGACATTCGCATACGATGCAAATGCCGAAATTGATAAGTGCAAGAGTTGCTAACAAGTGGCGGGTGCTAAACGCACCCAAATCGTAATTGATTCGTTGCAACCGTCTGATGCTTAGACGAAAATATATTCCACTTTTCGCATCTTATTAAAAAATTAGACCAACGGCATCGGTTCGCACGGAGTGAGAGCAGGTAAGGCGAACCAGTGAATCGGTAAAAGCAAATCGGAATGCTGCAGCTAAGCGAAAACAGAAAAAAATTACTGCAATTGAAGTTCGGAACCTGATCCGATGCTTTTACAAATGATCGATCCAAAGCGCAAACTAAAAAATATGAAGAATTTCGATCCGAGAAAGCTAAAATTACCCGTAAATCATCATGTACACGATTTTGATGGATTATAGAATGAGGATAAATGTAAGTACCTCCAATATGTCAGTGATCCTGTGAAACGATAATTTATCTTTATCTATATTTTTACAGGTAGTGTGAAGGCAACAAACGCTTCACGATATGTTGTTGGATGCCGACGTTAGTTAGAAAGAGAAAATTGATAGCTGGATCTACGGTAGCCCTTGATGTGAAGTGCTCGTTTAATACGTGAAATGTTAAACTACGCTCGTGATTATCAACCATTATATTCATGGATGAAATTGATGCAATTGTAATTTGTATTTGTAATTTTGGATTTGTAATTTGTAAATAAAATTGGTTTATGGTCGAAACAATTTATTAATAAAATTATTTTGTGCCGCCAGTAAATTTCGATCAAGATATACCAATCTTGGTTAAATTCTATGCCCTATACTGGCTCATATCAATACTACACGATGGTGAATTTTGCCGAGAAGACGTCCTGCCCAGTTTGGTCGAACTAGCATTTCCATAGACAAATTCATTTAACTGCAAGATGTTACCCGCGAATATGAGGATGGGCCGACATTATCGATCAAACAAATTCGATCGATTATGATATTTGAACGAATATTGGGTAAAGCATTGTAAGATTCGTTGAACTTTCATTGGCCGAGTTCATCTTATCGAAATTGACCGGTAAGCATTCGGATATCGGTATACATCAACTGGCGTTACTGGATTTCATATTGCATACAAATTTACTATCTCTCAAGCCATATGAGGATATCGGAATTAGATTTAGGTTTTACTGTTTTCTGTGATGATGGAATAATACGCTTTGAAGAGCTGCGACAAAACGGTTCTAATATATGTATGTAATATATGTAATTCCAATTGCATGGAATGGAAATTAAATATACAAATTAAAATTAATTTTAATAAATAAATTTTAATTTTATTGATAAATTTTAATAAAATTTTTCTTTCTTCTTTCTTCGTTTTAATTTATTTTTTGGCTTGACCATTCCTAGTTTCATCACCAAATTTTATTTAAAAACTTTCCACTTGAGATATCGATAAAAAAGTAGAAAAGAAGAATTATTTTTAAAAATTTTCATGTTAAATTAAATCAAAAATTGTTTGTTTAAAGTTTCTTGGTTACATTTTTTGTTTGTTATTTTTGTTTTAATAACAACAAAATAGATTTCTTTTAAAAAATAAATAAACAATCCATCGTGTTACATGTGTCATAGTTAGTTTGGCTGTAGAGGGTATGGTTCCGGGTGAAATTATACGGTTTCACCGAAAACTCATATAGTGTGTGATTTATAAGATTCTGGCTGAAAAAAGTATAGTGCACAATCCATAGTTGGTTTAGTTCCAGGTTATATGGTTCCGGCTTACGTGACGGACACAAAATATTAGTGTTTATTGGAAATTTTCCAAATATTATCAGAAATTTCAATTTTGGGTACTTATGGGAATCAGTGCACTATATGTTTTGTTCTTTTATCATAAACTTCGCTCCTATTGATATATTCTTATTAATCTGCTATTATTTTACTACGTAACAGATTTATCCGAAATTTCTTTTAATGACCTGTTATTAGCAAACATTGAAATTGCTTGCACACTTGGAGTGGAAAATTTCTAATAACAAACTTTCCAATCTACCGTTCAAAAAAGTAATTTGTGCAAAATGTTCCACATTAAAATAATTATTTGTTGCCTTTCTCAAAAATTAAATTATCAAATCGTTTTTTAATCACTTTTATTCGATTAATGGTGTATTATGAGTGAGTCACTCATTTTAATTTGTTTTTTTGCTCCTTTTTGATAACAAATTCATTTAGTTAGTGACAATTCGGTGATGTAACGAAGAACGATTTAAATTTTGCAAATTTACTCCCCCCGCATATTATTGGTAAAAAAATCCTACCCAAATCCCGAATTACACCCAAAATTCATAACATTAATGAATTTCTGATTTATCGTATCATATTTTTTTGAATTAAATTAGCCGGTTAATCTAACATTTAAGCGCCACATTAACCCGAAGCTAGAGTGACCTGTCCAAAAATAAAATTAATTTTTAATGTTTTAAAAACTATATATTTCAATCCCATATATTATATTATTATTTAATAATAGACTAAAACTATTTTCTTCTTAACATTTTTTTTTATTAAGCAGACAAACATATAAAAAAAATTTACCTTAATTCACACCATCAATTAAAAACTAACCAACAACCTTTATAAAGTGGCTGCTTGATCTACGTTGCGTTTGTAACAAGAACGGAATACAAAAATTCATTCATAAAATTATTCGATCGACTTTGCGCTCCTCTTAGTTGTTTTGTATATAGTACTCGGATCTAGAAATGTATAAGATTTTGGTTTCAAATGAAAGATGATGACTTTTCTTATTCGGTGTACAATAAGAGGTATGTTTGGCTAAAATTCACCTTAGTTTTTTTTATATGTTTTTATTGATAATTATAGGTCGGTTAATTTCTGTAGCTTTTGTAATGTTTATCTAAAGTTGTTTCATTTTATCTGTATGTCGTTTGTTGTTGTTAGAAGTGAAGTCGAGAACCCATGAATTAAAAATAAAAATAAAGTTAAATATATTATTTCGTTTGTAGGTAGGATAGGCAGGTAACCTGCAGATAAAACAAAAAAACATTTATTGAATGAATTCAAAACCGATTTATTGAATGAAAATGTTTTTATAATTATTATTGTAACTAGATTAGAGGATTAAAATTATGTATAAGGTTTTCGATTCAACGCAGGAAATACTTTCTTGCCGTAATTTTAAATTTTGAACCCATCAATCATAAATATGTAGTCTTCGTGACGAAAATCATCATTTATCGTACAGACAACCAGAACTCTATTTTAATGTAACTTTTCTGTAAATTTTACAATATAAATTTTAAGAATATTCTCTTCCGACCTATAATGTAATTGATTCAATTAGAAAACAGGATGTTCCAGTATACAAAAACGGGCGAATAGATTTATTGGCCAAATTGCCAAAAAAAATAAATTTTTTTTTTTTTTGGTCTATTCGTTTTGCAAAGCATCGGCATTTTTATTTTGATGAATTATGATGTACAATAAATTATGTTGGCGTTCCTTAAGCCATTTATAATATAAAATACAATAATTTTAAATTTTAAATCCACTTCTTTATCAAAATATACCACAACAACAACAAAACAAAAATTCGTTTTGATATAAATTTTATATATTTTATTGCCTATAATTAAATCTCAATAGAGAATATTATTATGTAGAGAAACAAAAACTGATCCAATTAAAAAGAATTACAAATGCTCAAATAATCTGAAATTTTAAAATTCGCGGGATTTTCTCAGAACTAAACAAAAACATACGGCGAGGTTCAAAAATATATGTCGATATACATCCGGTAAACGAGTGGGACCATCTGAAGTTAGTTATTCTATAATGCTGTTTTTGTATTTCTTAATTAATTTCATTTTGTTTTATTTCAAACTCACAGATGACACAAAATCAATTAAATTCGATGAGTATTAACAATCAAAAAGAATGATTTTCTGCAAAATGGTAAGTTCGAAGCATTTTGTGTAAATGAAAAGTAAAATTAGTGGTGCAAATTAATGGAATCAGTTTAGTGTGAGTCTTCTGTTTATATTTTCTTTTTAACTTTATCACCAACATAGGAACATAGATATTGCTTTGA
This sequence comes from Nephrotoma flavescens, assembly GCA_932526605.1. Classification (NCBI taxonomy): domain Eukaryota; kingdom Metazoa; phylum Arthropoda; class Insecta; order Diptera; family Tipulidae; genus Nephrotoma; species Nephrotoma flavescens. The sequence goes on along the minus strand of OW052222.1, from coordinate 174,664,533 downwards.
TTTCCACCCATGAGTTGCCATGTTGTTTAGTTTCTTTTAGCAATGTTCGTTTCCACGTTACAGCTGATTTATTTTTCCTAGTGGGTTTTACTCCAGAGATTTTGTTGTTACGTCATTCGGTAGCTTCTTCAGCGTGTCACCAATTCACCTCAACTTGTGCTTGCTTATTTCGGCCTCAGTGATTGCTTGATTCATTTGCCTAAGGAGCTCAAAATTTGTTTTTTTTTGGTTGGGCCAGAAACACCTCAGTATTCTCGTAAGATGTTTATTTACAAACACCTTTAGCTTATGTGTAGCCAGTTTGATTTCACAAACGAATTGAACCAAGCTAAGAGGTGTTGCGTTTTCACCAATGTATACAACCAATGTATCGGTATGGATAGTGATGTGTTTAGTTGCATCGTCTTAGTTTTCCTAACATTTATTTTGAGGTTAACCTTTTTTTTCTAGATCTAATAGCTTATACATTTTCTGTGGCATATGTCATATTTTCTGTGGCATATGTCACAGGATGTCGTTGGGGGACGCACTATTGAACTCGACTACTTGTATTCCAGTGTATATCTTGTATAATGTCGATTAATTTCTTTTAAATGCTTATTTCAAAATGTCTCTGTTAGTGATGTTCCAAATTGGTTAAACCAAATCTTTTTAACCTAATCTTTCAAAAGAACGAAATGATCGAAATGGTTAGCAAAAAACTATAAGGTTATTTTTGTATTTCGCTCTTTTTTATTCAATCACTCATACACAATTTATAAAACAAATTTATTGTTTTCTCTCTCGATTTTCGTTTAATGATATTACTCTATACTCTAACCAACAGAAAGAATATAAACCAACATGAACTACAAACCAACTCATAAATGTACATATATTGATCTATTTTTTATATATATATATATTCGAATGCACATTACACAAGCAAACAGCAAGCACATTACATCGGAAAACACTAACACTATGTGCGACTTGGTTGCAAATTTGATTCATTTATGTTATTTCATTGCAACCAAATCGCACACGGTGTAAATCACCTTAAATTTGTGTCAAATTATTTTTGCGATTTGTTTTTTCTGTCTGCTTTGTTGCTTTTGTTTGTACAAATGTACATTTTACGTATTCAAAAATTAACCCGGTGTTGGATTTTAATTTAAAAATGGTATAAAAAATTCTTTTTTTTTGTATAAGTTGATTTTTAATATAGTTTTTGGTTCATCTTGGTTCCTTAAATTTAAATAAAAGAGTTTAAAATACATAAACGAGAGTTCCGTGTGTAAATAAGCTATTCATAAATTAAACAGTTGTTAAGAAATGAAACACAAACAATCATGTTTTTATTAGGCGGAAGTCCAACATATCTGTATTTAGTTTTTATAATTTCTTATCTGGATTTACCATGGCTTCAACATTCAAATCCTCGCTCTCGAGGGCTATTAATTATCTCAACATAGCATACTGGAAGTTAAAACAACAGGTGAGTGCGAATTCCATCCAAATAAACAGCAACATGACGTTAGGCTATAGTTTAATGAAAATTTCGTTTTAGATTGGTTAATTAAATAATGTAATGAGGGAACCTAATTGCATTGAAGCTTTTGATTGTAATTAATTGTGTAATGTGTTCTCGGTACAAAACTGAAATGGAACAAAATAAGAAAAGAAAATATGTCGACTTCAATAATTTAGATAATAATTTTCAAATCACAAACAACAGATGTATTTTATCAAATATAAAGACTCATTGCACATTTTATTTTTTATTTCATCCTCAAAATATATAAGAAACATTTCATTTTCATTCACGTGATGCGTTAAGGTAGGTCATTCAATAAAGTAAATTTAAAAATAAAGATGTAAATATATGTTTGGAAAACGAACAATCTACTCCATGAAATTTATATTTCCATTAAGAAATATGATTTTTTGAAGGTTTTTGGATGTTATTCGATTTCGACGGTCACTCATAATCAAACCAGTTTTAGAAAATATTCTTTCTGATGGAACGGAAGACGGAGGAATTCCCAAATATCGCTTGGCAATTCGAGCTAACCTAGGGTATATTAACTCGCGAGTTTGCCACCAAACTAATGGATCATCTCTGCGAGGTAACAATACATCTTCGTTATATTGACGTAATTCTATAATAGCCTGAGCACTTGGGTTTGATGTTGGTCTAGCAGGACACTGAGCATCAAAATAGTTCCAAATTGGATTTGAACTATCTACTTCGTCGTTACTTTCCTCTGTTGCAATCTCTGTTGTATTTTGCTCTTTTTGGATAATGTTATTCATTATCCTTAGTAATCTGTCTTTGGCTTGGATTTTTGTCGTTTCGGAAAACGTCCTAGCCTTAAATCGAGGGTCCAGGTATGTGGCCATTTGTAAAATATAGTTTTTTTCAACATTTGTGAAACGACTTGTAACTTGCCAACAATATGTCCACCAACTTGAGAGCACTTGTGGAAGTAACACTACTTTTTATATTCAATAGGTAGCGCTTTAGGCCTTCTATTGTTACCATTATTTTCGAAATAGTCACTGTATTTTCAGCCCCTAGTTCCGCGGTTAGACCATCAAACGGTTTTAGTATGATGCATATTTCTTTTAACGTGGTCATTTCGATAGTCAAAAGCATTTCGATAGGCGCGTGTAGTAGTGCAACGGCAGCTTCCAATGGTTCTTGTAGATGGCAAAATCTGAAATATTTTTATTAATAACGTATAAAATAATTTTTATTTTAGTTATAAGTTTCAAGAATAATTTTACTTTCTTTACCTTTCAAACATAAGGAACGTAGAATTCCATCGGGTTATAACATCATTAATTAATTTTAATGGTGTGTTTGTTCCCGTCATTTGGGTTTGTAGGTTTTTAAGTTTATCCGTTGCCAACGAACTTCTGTGAAAAAACTCTACGATTGATTTGACCTTTTTCTGGATATCGTATATTTCTTTAACTCCTTCTTGTACCACTAAATTAATTGTGTGGGCAAAGCATCGAAGGTGCTCATAACCCGAAGCCTTAACGGCTGTTGACATATTGGCAGCATTGTCGGTTACCACGGCATTCGTATTTTTGTCTACAGAAAACTGTTGGAAACATTTCATCATTACAACTTTTAAATTTTCGGCCGTGTGTCTGGCAGACGATATGTCGACACAGTCCAATAGAACATGGGCCATTTTCCAATCTGTCGTAATTATGTGCCCCGTGAAAGCCATGTAGCTTTGCATATTGATAGACGTCCATATGTCCGTGGTTATTGAGATATTCTCTGCTTGGCCTATAAATTCTTGCACCTTTTTGTAACACGAATCATATGCCTGTGGCAACAGAGATTTCGTTATCATCGAACGTGTTGGTAATTGATATGTAGGATCAAGAGCTCTACTATATTCGATAAAACCTTTATCAGTAACAACGGAAAATGGTTGAAAATCTTTTATAATAAATTTTAATAAGACTGCGTTGATTCTTCTTTGCCTAGTAATGGATGCTGGTCGTACTACAAAACTAGTAAGTTTTGGTTGATGCAAATTTATTGGCCGGGAGGTATTTGGCAAAGTTAACCCGGAATTTGTTAATTCTCGTGACGGAGATTGCTCCGACTGCACAATTGAAGCTTCTCTAACATTTGCTGCTATCGAAGTAGTCGGTGCGTTAAAACCAGTTGACGTAGAAGGGCGTATCTCATGTTCATCACTTGTTGTGGCGGGTATAGCACATGCACCTGCTTTCTTTGTAGAAGTCGGCAATAAAGTTGGGTGTTTATGGATAAGGTGACGTCTGAGGTTCGTTATGGCACCCCCCTTATAAGACAAAACACTTCTACATAAATTACATCTGGCTTTCTGTTCATCCACAGGAGTGAAATGGAGTCAAATCTCACTTCGTTTTCGTTGTAAATATGAACTTGCCATATTATTTTTAAATTTTCAAATTCGAGAAGCACTCAATTATTTATTAATTTTTTGAAAATATGGAAAGTTTTAAATTTTATGTTAACTCTAAGAACTGAAGAGGCAAAATGTCCGTCGTAACGGTTAACAAATTTGTTTCTCTTGTTTTCTCTCATAACTTTCCGAACACTGATACTCACGCCAAAATAAATAATTTGTTGAAAAGTTAAACCAACGTGAAATAGTCGAAATTTAAAAATAAGTAGCTCAAACTAAAATGTGCAAAAAGCTTACATACGATACGACCATCATCCAGTTCTTATTGAGATCAAAATCAAAATTTAGTGATAAATTTTCCAACGTGTTACGTCAGTAACCTAGTAAAACTCGTAAATTATAGATTCAGTTAGAAGTAAACACCAAAAATTCAAATTCGTTTATTTTTATTTCTTATGAAATTGCATGTAAGATTAATTATTATACATTAATTATCATATAGTGAAGTACATAATATAATATATGAGTCTATAGCTAATACCTAAAGCTGCATGATGGTATAATCAAAATTGGATTAAATGATCCAATTTGATTATATTATACGTACAATCAGGGGCGGTATGTTGTACCATCACTTCGAATCGAAATCGAAAAAAGTCGAATCGAAAAAGTGAAAGTTGTATCATTTTAGCTTTTCGAAAATGATACAACATACCGCCATTCGACTTTTTTCGAATTTCGATTCAAAGTGATGGTACAACATACCGTCCCAGGTTTATTTCAGATGGGTTTGAAGGACTCGGTATTTTACCGGATACCGGCCATGGTTGCCGTAATTATATCGATAATCGATCGGTGACATCATTCACTTTCACTGTATTTATAATTTCATTTCGCTATTTCCTCTATTCGATTGTTAGATATTCAAATATGGCGGTTGAACTTAAACAACAATTTAACGTTTTAAAATCCTTTGAATCTCTGTTAAGTGAATCGTGATTACAACAAACATTATCGTTTATGTGTTTCTTCTTGCCATAGACTCTTGCCAATGTCAATCAATATTTCTATTTGAATTAAAATTGTAAAGAAGTGTCCAAATAAATAAAAATTATATTATATATTTGTATCTTATATGCACTTAAACAATTATTTGTGCACCTGAACTTTTGAATAATAAGATGCGTCGGTAGTACAATGTACATAAATTTTCATCTGTTGTTCTGTCAATTTCAATTTTTCTACATTTGTCGTTAACGGTTTTTATTTTGTCTATTTAAAATAGAAGTGTATACAATAAATACTCAACAGTCGACAGCTTTCCTATATAATACAATCTTAGACGAATAATTTTGCAACTTTGCATTATATATTACAATTTTATATGAGCAAACCCATTTTTCTATCAAAAATTTATTTTGATTAGATTTAAATTATATTTTTTTTAATTATAAAATGAGTAACTCTAGCTATATAGAAAAATCATAAAAGTAAAGCACTGACCAATAAAAAACTTTACTTTAGGTGTATTGCTCTTTGAAGCCGATTTGGTTTACAAAGATCAGGTTATAAAGATCAGGTTAAAATAACCTGGTCAGTGGGGAAAAAGATCGAATCGTTCTTGGTTATCAAATTAACCAGTTTTGAACATCACTAGTCTCTGTCAAATTTCGTTCCTATATGTGTATTGTGTTGAATGCACGCTTGACAGCCAGTTCATACGATTGATAAAGGTTTTCTATCCCACCATAGTTCTGTCTTTTTTGCTTAAAATTTTAGTTTATTTCACTTACGACTTATTTTTTTTTTAATTTTATTATATTTTCGCTTGGCTTAATTCAAAAGTGTTTCTAATTTCGAATATTTAGTTTTTCGTATATTTTTGGTTACTTTTTAGATTTATTTTCGTTGGTAGTCAAATTAGTTTTTCGGTTTTCATTTTAAATATTTAATTTTTTTAAAAATAATTTTTTTATCGTGATAGATTTTATTTGAGTTAATTTTTCGTTTATAATTTCCTCGCGTTTCATTTTTATTTATCGTTTTTCTCATTTATTGAATTGAAGTCTAAAAAAAATGTCTTTTCCAAGACAAAATATTCTGAATATATTAACACGAACTGCGATAATGTCAACATCGGCATGACAAACAATCATTTTCCTTGGAACGGTATTCTTTACTGCAATCAATACTCTTCCAATTTAAAGACCGGTGTCAAAGTCGAACTTGCCCTTTACGATATAGTTTGATGGAAAATATTCTTCGGAGTTCATTCTTGCCGTGAACTAGGTTTCGTCAATGATTATAACGATGAGGTCATTTTCTAGAAAATCCTTACGGAATACCTTAGATTTAACCTCGAATTTCTGTACAAATATTATTTTTTCGGCGTACTGAGGTAAAAAGTTAGTATTAAATTTTTTGAAAAAAAAATTAAATTAGGAATAAATTTCCCCGCCAATTTAGACATGGAAAAACTATTCTCAATTTATAAATATTTACATCAAACTTTTCTCCTCAGTAGGCCAGAAAAAAAATATTTGATCAAAAATTACATAAAAATTCTTTCCCCAGTTCCCCATTCCCGAGGAATAAATAGAATAGTGCCACAGGTGTATAGCTTAACATAAATTTTAAAAGGTAATCTCTTGAACATTACCGTAATAAGGAAATAACAAACTGGGAAGCATTCTCTATTGATCTTCAACGACTTCCAGGATTAACTTATGTGAAGAAATTAACAGTCTTTCCGGCATCGCCAGACTCAATAGGTCTCTGCCTAAGATTGATTCTACAGAGTGGATTTAGTGGGACTCCTTCATGCCAGGCTGACTTCCACCAATAAGAAAATTTCAGGATTGGTACTAGTCACTCTCGAAGTGTTGTGCTAGAGTATTTTTTTCGGATATGGTTTTTCCTGCTGAATTACAAGTCGGATTTCTTCTTATTCGGAATCTGTTAATCCAACTTTTGCAAGTTGGCCTTGTTTTTAGGATTGTTTCACAATCTTGCAACAAACGCAAAGTTAATTTTATCTCTAAATATTGCAGGTCGGATTACACTGAACTCAAAGTTTTTAGATTTATTAGTCTCAGCTCAATCTCAACCTATGTCAAAGATCGTGTGGGAATTATTATCTAATTTCCCACCCTGTAGCATGCAACACGCTTCGTTTGTAAAATCATGTTTATTACGAAGCTAAGCGCAAATGACTTTTTTCCGCTACCTGCGGAACGGCAAAATACTTTATCTATCCTTATGGGTCATGGCCGTTTTAAACTCCATTTAGAAAGTATGGGACTAGCTTGAGCCAGTTAGGTTCTGGTTTCTTCATCACAGATTTTTGAATGTTGATCAATTGTTCTCAAAGTCTTGGTTTAAGCTCTTGCATAGTTTGTCGAACCAGCAAAATGCATTTTTGCCATCAGCACACTACATTTTTCTAGTGGAATTCCTGCTTTACTCTCAAACATATTTTGCTCGTCTCAAACAAAATTAAAAATTTTGTTTCTTATTACTGAAAATACCTTTCACAGTTTGGAGAGGCAACACTGCCTGAAGTTTACTCTGATATTTTTAACATAAATTTTACAATGTAAGTTTAGGAATGATTCCGATTTGTCATATTTGCCGTGTTTCTTGGCACGCATTGAACTGAATCAGTTCAAATTTTATATGAAAAACCTGATCCAAATTTTGTTTTAGATCACAAATCTTTATTTGAAATCTAGTTAGCGCCTTTGTATTGTTTCATGAAACATGAACTGAACCGGATCAGACCAAGCGTCAAGAAATGCAGCTAATATCGTTACAATGTAGAGTATAGGAACGCATTCCTTGAGTATTGATCGATACTAAAAGTATACTCCCAAATTTGAATATAATGACTTCTGCGAGTGTACTGATCGTAACAATTAAAAACCAGTAAAATTTTGACAACACTCATTAGTCGTAAAGTTTGATCAGGGTATAGTTGTCAATCAGGGGACAGTAGATTCAATAGACTGGGTCACATCATAAATATATAATGCTATACCATCAGCACGTGTTATTTATTTTCTTCAAAGCTGTACAGTCCCTTTCTTTAACCACACGAAATTAATGGCATATTTTATATTTATTACATCATTTTGAAATCGCTTTAAACATTCGTCTATTCCTCACTTAATTATATTTAATAACTATATTATTATTAATAATAAAATCAACATTTCATTAAAAATAATTATCGATCGCAATTTTATGAAAGTCTGTAATTTTCTTCAGCTTCTGGGTGAAAATTATATACGCAGCATATTTTTTTTTTTTTGTATTTTCTGGGCAACGTGTTAATAGTCTAGAATTTCATCTCTCTCTTGCTTGTAAACAATACACAAAAAAATCAAAAATTATTGATAAATAAATTAATTAATTGGTATATTTAACCTATAAAAAAAGAAAATTGCTATTTTCAGTTCATCTCCGGGTAGGTGTATCCGTACACGGTTAGATAAAATTGGTTGAATTTTTAGCCAGTTTATCAACAGAATGGTTCTTTGTTCAAGAAGATCAATCTATCAATATGAAAACCTTCCAATTCATCAGCCGCGCATCAAATGCACTAAAAACTGTTTTTTTTTTCATTAAAGACCTGTCACATAAATAAAATATTGCTGCCCTTTATATTTATATTCGTTTGGGATGTAACCCAATATTTATGCAATGTCCAAGAACCGTTTCATCATTTTACTACAGATTGAGTGACGCGTCCCTGGAAAGGGTTAAATTCAATTAATTTTTAATCGATCGATATATGATTATAATTTCGCTATAAATCATTTTAGACGATAGACATTTTAATAAATAAATTTAAGGTATTTCATTATTATTATTAAAAATTTACTTTTACCTTTTTGTTTTCTTTATGATCAGCGATTGATCTTACAAGACAAAAAAAATATGATTGATTAGTTTTTATACAGTCATAACTCAAATATTCCAATTTTCAATTTTCTCCAGATCTTTTTTCACATTTTCGGGATTGTGCAGGACGAACTGATTTATTGCACATTCAGACAATAAAATTTTTTTGTATTAGTCTATCTGTAATAAATATTCCAGGTGTTCAACCCGAAAAATAATAATGAAATATAAATTACAACTAATAGCTGGCTGACAATTTGTGTGTACTTAAACTTGCAAAACTAAAAGCTATAATTTTGCTGAAATGGCTTAATTTTATGGTTGGTGTGTGTGAAAGTCGTTTTAAACCGATTGGGTTTGTTCGGTATATACTATTATTTTGTAGCTGACGAAAACACTGATAAACACATACTGATCCGTAGTTGCCCCACATAAATTACTCCTAATACTAATCCAAATCATTGTTAATATTAAAGTTGGCAGGAATGTAAGGCAGCCCGCACTCAATGCCATAATAAGCCCACTGTACAAACCGAGGATTCTAATTCAAATCGCAACTGCATTTTGCTGGTTCGACAAACTATGCAAGAGCTTAAACCAAGACTTTGAGAACAATTAATCAACATTCAAAAATCTGTGATGAAGAAACCAGAACCTAACTGACTCAAGCTAGTCCCATACTTTCTAAATGGAGTTTAAAACGGCCATGACCCATAAGGATAGATAAAGTATTTTGCCGTTCCGCAGGTAGCGGAAAAAAGTCATTTGCGCTTAGCTTCGTAATAAACATGATTTTACAAACGAAGCGTGTTGCATGCTACAGGGTGGGAAATTAGATAATAATTCCCACACGATCTTTGACATAGGTTGAGATTGAGCTGAGACTAATAAATCTAAATACTTTGGGTTCAGTGTAATCCGACCTGTAAGGAAGAATAAAATATATATTTGGTAGATAAGGGAATGAAACAAAAAACCTAATCAGTACAAAAATATATGTGTCTGTAGTAGTGTCTCCTATAAAAATTATCAAATCGGGATATTTTATAGGAGCCTGACACATTTAATATGAGTCTGGACTCATTCATAAAATTTGTGTGATGGGAAATATTTTTCACATACTAAAAAAATTTTATTGTTAAATATATTTTTATAGCATAGTATGATTATCAAGGTAAAAAAATAAGGATTAAGAATTTAATAAGATTTTAATTCTATAAAACATACCAAAAAAAATTGGGTGATATTTTTTGTTTTCTACCTAGTCTATTTCACCATACAAATTATCGGTACACCTATTCAGTTCTTAATTTATACCTAAAATAATCTTTTGTTTTTAACTGTTGCACCAATTTTTCAAAATAAAGGAAAAAATTACTTCATCGTACACATTTCTAGTTTTAAATTTTTGGTTTAAATAAGAGTCAAATTCAATATTTAGGTAGTTCAAACTTTCAAGTGTAAAAGTAAGTAACATTGACTTAAACAAAATTCAAATTTTAGTTTATCATATAGTGAATTCGTATTACTTGAATTAAATAATGAGTGAAATTAAAAAGTGTTGTAAGCTGTTTGTTGGCTCGAAGTGTTCTAAACATTTACGAAAAGTGTATAAACATATTATGGATTTTTTGCCCCTTCGATTGAAAGAATAGAAAATTTATTCATTTGTACAACTTGTTATGTGAACATTTATTTTAAACGTTGAAAAATTGAAACAGATTCATCACCGAGATTTTACCAGATATTGGAATGCTGCCAATATATGCCAGTAAACTAGGAGCTAGGCAACAGCATCAACAACAAAAATTAACCAATTTAGCTGAAATAGTATCATCAACATCATCATCTTTGATTCCTGGAATCAAACCCCTTATGAATCAATCAATGGACAAAGCAATGAAGGCAAATTTATATAACGAATTCATGGATCAACTGAAAAGTAAATTCAAACAATTGGGGAAAATTTGTGATAAGATACAGCTGCTGACTACACTGTCGAAGTCACTAACCATATACAACAAATTCAACAGGAGGTCAACACAATACAATACTTGGTGCATAAAGCTAAATATATTCAGAAAACGAACGGCCCACTTGGTCTTCCTTTATACCTAAAACTGAGAAACGAATAAACGATGAACTAAAGCAATCAGTGATTCAGTGATAGATTATTACATCGATGATGAAGTCAGTCGGATAATGCCTGGAAAAAACGATTGCTTGACTTTTGAAAAAGTTAAAGTTCAGAAATGTCTAAAGATGAGTACATAAAAAGAATGCTACGAGGGCTAATTTTCCTAATTTTGCTTGCTTCGTCCTCAACACTGTGTGCAACCAGGAAGCAGTGGAATGCATACAGTGTGTGTTTGTACAATACATTAAAATGTAAAATTGATTATTTATGGAACCAAAATAGAAACTATTACAAATGGAAAGGTATCAAAATACCAAGATTGTATTGCATCTATTTTATGCACAGATCGTAAGCCGACATGTTACCTTCTAAAATGCAAGAATTGTTCAGGGTTAAGTTTATTTTGAGAATATTTGAAAAACGCTTTTCTGGAAAAGGACTACGAGGATGCTGATTTATCATTCAGTCAGTGGATTTCAACTGACAGATGCAATTTGGAAAAGTACTCAAAACCGTTAGAAGAATTTTTGGATTACTTCATAAAGAAGCTGGAAAATCTGATTCCACATTACTTCATTTCACTTCAGCAATCTAGCTTCGTGATAAATACAAAAACTTACTCTGGAGCCTACAGAAGCACTTGTTTCACGTCCCTTTAGCTAGCAGAACCCATACGGCAGAACATTACAAGATAGTATGGATAATTATAGGCTAATTAAATGTTCTATTAAAAAATTTTGGGTTCCATCCCTTCCAACTAAAACGCTGGTTCTATCAAAATACGAATTAAAAACAATTGGAAAATTAAAAATTAATTTTAGGCTAATTAAATGCCCTATTTAATTTATTTTGTTATGCTCGCTCTAGGAGAAAAGTAATGCTTTATCACTTAAAAGCTAACAGAACCCAAATCGAAAATCGGGCCAAAAATCAAATTCGAACGTAAAACAAAATCAATTGACAACAAATAATTTTAGGCTCATTATGGCCTAATCAAAAGCCACATTAAAGTTTTTGGGCTCCACTTTTTCTTGAACAAACTTCAGGTCATTTTATCTAAAGCTAGCAGAAACAAATCGAAAATCGGACCAAAACCGAAATTAGAATGGAAAACAAGAACAATTGAAATACAAATAAGTTTAGGCTCATTATAGCATAATCAAAAGCCACATTAAACAATTTTGGACTCCACTCGTTTTTGACCAAGTTTCAGGCCATTTAATCTAAAGTTAGCAGAACCCAAATTGAAAATTGAACCAAAATTAGAACGGAAAACAAGCACAATTGACATACAAACAATTTTAGGCTCATCATGACCTAATCAAATATCAAATTAAAAAATGTTGGGCTCCACTCGTTTTTGACCAAGTTTCAGGCCATTTAATCTAAAGCTAGCAGAACCCAAATCGAAAATCGGACCAAAACCGAAATAAGAACGGAAAACAGGAACAATTGACACACAAATAAGTTTAAGCTTATTATGGCCTAATCAAAAGCCACATTAAAAAAATTTGGGCTCCACTCGTTTTTGACCAAGTTTTAGGCCATTTCTAAAGTTAGCAGAACCCAAATTGAAAATCGGACCAAAATTAGAACGGAAAACAAGCACAATTGACATACAAATAATTTTAGGCTCATTATGGCCTAATCAAAGCCACATTAAAAAATTTTGGGCTCCATTCGTTTTTGACCAAATTACAGATCATTTAATCTAAAGCTAACAGAACCCAAATCGAAAATCGGACCAAAACCGAAATTAGAACGGAAAACAAGAACAATTGACATACAAATAATTTTAGGCTCATTATTGCCTAATCAAAAGCCACATTAAAAAATTATGGACTCCACTCGTATTTCGGTTTTGGTCCAATTTTTGATTTGGGTTCTGCTAGCTTTAGATTAATTAGCCTGAAACTCGATCAAAAATGGGTGGAGCCCAAAATTTTTTAATTTGATATTTGATTAGGTCATGATGAGCCTAAAATTATTTAAATGTCAATTGTTCTTGTTTTCCATTCTAGTTTCGGTTTTGGTCCGATTTTTGATTTGTTTCTACTATAGCTTTAGATAAAATGACCTGAAGTTTGTTCAAGAATAAGTGGAGCCTCTATTTTTTAATAGAGCATTTAATTAGCCTATAATTATCCACACTATCTTGTAATGTTCTGCCGTATGGGTTCTGCTAGCTTAAGGGACGTCTTGTTTCATGCGATTTTGCAGAAAATTATTCATTTATAAGCAAGCAACTATTCATGCATTTGTAATTTACATAAATTGTTATATCGGATATAGTCTTAGTCATGTCACTGCAGCAGATCATCTGTTCATCGAAAAAATGATCCAGTTCTTGAAAACTAAAATGACGAGTTTAACCAAAATTTATTATATTACTGATGGTACTGTAACACATTATAAAAATAAAAATAATTTCATTTATTTATTTATTTATTTAAGAATTCCAATTGGGCGACACACAGACAAAGTTCAATTACGCGTCGCCTCTATCTAAATACAAAGCTAAGAAATATAAGAATAAAAAATATAAATATAGTATACAAAATAATAAGAATAATAATTATAATACTACGAGATACAAAATATAAAAATTAAAATGAAAATTTTACTCGAATATAAATTGAAAAGTTAGTCAAATGAAAATGAAGTTAACAGTGGACCGCTTAAAATACATAAATGGAAGCCACTAACCATTACTAGTTATCTAATATCGATACTTGTGCGCGCGATTAAAGAAGTTGAAATACCTTGAAACAATTAGAACAATGAAAATAGAGTGCAAACCAGAAGCAAAGCAACTAGTATAGACAAGACAAGTTAGTATAGATTTTGAATTAGAAAACGATAAACCCCAGATCTGTATTGTTGCATGGATAATGACAAGTCCAAGGAGAAGAAAAGCTCGTTATGACCACTTTGCATTCTCGTAAGGGGGTTTGAGGATCCAAGATTAGTACGAGATAGTAGTAACCTCGAGCGGAGGTTTCAATTTTAAAATTTATTATTTTGTACAAAAATAACTCATCATGTGCTCGTCTCCTATTTTCAAGGCTGACCATACTGAAAATTTTCAACCTTGTGCCATACATAATATTGCCTGAATGTGGGGTAGATTTATATACCAAGAATTTTGTAAATTTTTTTTGAATCCGTTCTAATTGGTCAATATATTTATCGTAAAATGGATTCCAAATTAGAGTTGCATACTCGATAACACTCCTAGCTAGACAGTTAAAAAGTATTATGAACAACGCTGGGTCACGAAAATCCTTACCGATGCAAAATATATAGCCGAGAATTTAGTGAGCTTTAGAACAAATCAGATCAATGTGTTTGTCAAATGATAATTTTGAATCAAAAGTAACTCCTAAGTCAGTAATATGATTGGCTCTAGCCAGTCTAATGTCTGAGATGTAATAGTCAAATAGATCAGGGTTACTTCTCCTAGAATAGGTAATTACAACACATTTCTGAATGTTAAGATTTAGCTTATTAGTCGTACACCATGAACTCAATGATTGCATATCAGTCTGCAATCGATAGCGATCGTTGGAGTTCGTAATCCTTGAGTAGATTTTTAAGTCATCAGCATAGAGTAGGTGGGGACATACAAGCGCAGGTGATAGATCATTAATGAAAATTATGAAAAGTAATGGTCCTAGAGTAGACCCCTGTGGAACACCAGAACTAGCTACAATAGTTTTAGAAATACATCCGTTAAACTTCACATTTAGTTCTCTGTTGCTCAGATAGGATGTTAGCCACTAACTAATGTGTGAAGAAATGCCAATTTTGCAACATTTGTCAATTAAGATTTCATGAGATACAGTATCAAATGCCTTTTGGAAATCAGTATAGATACAGTCCAATTGACAGCCTTTATCGACACTCTCAAAAGCATAACCAGAAAACTCAAGAAGGTTGCTCAAAACTGAACGTTTTTCATAAAAACCATGTTGTACTATGCTTATGAAATTCCTAACTTCGTTAAATAATAATCCGTAGACTAACTTCTCAAAGATTTTGCTAAACGCGTTTAATACAGATATTGGTCTATAATTTTCTATGCAACTTTTATCACCTTTCTTAAATATTGGAACAAGAAACGCGGTTTTCCACCTAGTTGGAAATATAGCAGAGTTTAAAGAGATATTGAAGATGATATATAGTGGGTCGGCTAGTACCTCTTTCAACTGAAAAATAAAATAGTTAGATATGTTATCTGGGCCCGAGCCTTTGTTAACATCTAATAACTCTAGAATACCTAAAACATCTTGCGGTGAAAAATACGTTATTCTAGTTAACGGAGTATTCGAACTGTGTCCGTCAGTGGAACTGTCTGGCGCGGTAGGACTGGGTATAAAAATGAAATCGAAGTAATCAGCAAAAAAATTGCAAATTATATTACTATCATGGGATTCACTGGCTCCAAATTTCATGGTCCCAGGATAACATGATTTTGAAGACAGCGCTTGTGAAAAATTCCAAAGAAGCTTAGGATTACGTTTTAAGCTTAGTTCAGTATTTTTCAGATATTCAGAATAACATTTACGTATTTCCAATTTGACTGATCTGCGAAGGCTGGAAAAAATTGCATTGTCAGTTGAATTTTTATAAGTTTTGAAAAGTTTATGGTACTTGTGTTTGTTCCGAATGAGATTTATTAACTTTGATGAAAACCTTATGGGAAATTTAGATAAGACTTTTTGTTTAATAGTTTTAGTTTCCAAGTATTTACCCAGTGTGGCGTATAAAATATCGACTGCTTTCTCAACATCCAATTGTGAGTTAGCAAATACCTCAGTCCAGTTAAACGTAGCTAGTTCCTCTCTGATACGTTCATAGTTTAAATTTTTAACATTGGTGTATAAACAAGTATTATATGGCAGTTTTTTGAGGGAGAGGTTACCTAGACTAATAACAATTGGTGGATGATAATTGCCCACCTTAGAGAGATGATCCCGAGCATGATTAACTTTTAACGAACTATTGCATACGTTGGAGAATATGAGATCTAATAATCTATTATTACAGTTAGTCACATGATTATGCTGATAAAGCTTGACAAGCGTAATTGTATCAATAAGATACTGAGGTGCTCTACCGTCAGAAGAAATAGCATAAGATACGTTGTCCTTCTCCTAGGAAATACACGGTAAATTGAAATCACCGAGGACTAAGAAGTTATAATTACTCAGTGAATTTAGCATAAAATTAGACAGATGATCACAGAAAGATTTATAGTTTTCGAATTTGGTGTATCGTGGTGGAAAATAAATTACAACTAAAATTAAAATCTTGCCGTTACGTAAACTAATTTTTAGCCAAATATCGTCATAGACTGAGTTAAGACCACTAATCTCACTAACAACAAACGTTTTCTTAATCGCAATTAACGAACCACCGCCATCATTTAGACCCAGCAAGGGAAGGTTACGGTCCTTACGGAATATAATATAGCAATCGTCGACAAATTCACGATCATTGTTAGTTGCATTAAGCCACGTTTCTGTTAGGCAAATCACATCATAATTGTTTGCAGAAATATTCAACTTCAAGTTAGATAATTTTGATTTAAGACCACGGCAGTTCTGATAGTATAGTTCCATTTATATATACTAACTACAAAGAAAGAATTATAAGTAGAACAAATATAAGATTATAAATATGTATTCAAAATAGAAATAATAAAAAGAAAAAATAAAGAAAATAAAAAAATGAGAGTTATAAAAAATAATAATAATGAAAATAATAATAATAATAATAAGAACAAGTAAAATAATAATATAGTAACTAATAATAATAAAAATACAATTAAGCAAACTGAAAAATAACAAAAAAGTATTAGTGCTTATAAATAATTAAGTCACCCGACGAAAGTATTTTAATAACTTCACTAGTTTCATCCTTCTTAGCATAAATGATTCTACGATTGGCCCATACGAATTTGTATTGATGAGTGGTTGATTGCAACAATTGTTTCGCTTCATATAATAATGCTTTGCTGGCAGGTGATAAGTAATCTGTTATGATCAAACTGCAGTTAATGCCACACAAGATTAGTTTAGACGTTACCGTTTTCTTAAGCCTAGCAGCGGTTAAAAATTTATGTTGTAATAGACGGCTATTCCAGTCGATAACAACTGGCGTGTTCTTTGACCGCGATTTAGTTCGAAAAATGTTTCGGACATTAGAAACATCATAGTTGAAATCCATAATGTTGCATAGATGCTCAAGTAGTTCCAATAAATTAACATTAGGTTCACAAGGCAGACCGTAAATTAATACTTTAGTTCCATTTATTTGTTGTTCCAAAAAGTGACATTTCTTTGAAACTGCAGATAGCTGTGATTTAATAGTAGCGTTCTCTTCATGATTGACTCGATATTGGCTGTGTTACTTATGATTTGATTTTCGAGTCTCACAAAATCATCACATTGTTTCGCAATTTTAAAAAGAGAATCAGACAATTCACTTTGTTTGATTTGCATTACTGCTATTTTATTCTTCAGAGTAGCCCACTTGGAGTCAGTAACACCGTTGATCATTTCATTGGCCTGAGCTGCACTTGTTGAGCCACTTGTACACGAGGCATACTGGAATTTTAAAATGTTAGCATCTATATCCGCCACATTATTCTTAAGAATTTCATCACAGTTTGGATGATAAAATAAGTTGCACTGATGACACCGGTTTTGTAGTTTATTAGCCGCAATTACTTTTCGACACCTAGCACAGTTAACCATATTGAAATTGTTTACTCTTGTTTAACGATATAAATGAAGGTGCTAATAGAATACAGATTTGAAAATACTTTGACGGTGACGTTAAAATAATCTCTATTAACAATACATTACAGAATTCAGCAAAAGCTCAGTACTGTATATTCGAGTTATCGGTTTATTGATCAACACTTATTGAAATTTTGACGTGATTAATTTCGTTACGACAAATTTACGGTAACTGAAAAATCCTTGACACATACTTTAAACCGTAAAAATACGGACGTTGAGAGCGTACTGCACACCTGATATAACACGTGATATTATTTTTGGTTATTTTTTTCTTTTTATCATACAGTTTATTATTTTATGAACTAGTTTAACTCAACACGTTTTGAAGAAATTGATTTTTATCAGATTCACATGTAGCTACTACGCACAACCAATTTTATAGAAATAATTCACTGTTAATAAAACTGTTCTCACTATTAAAATTCAGTATTTCTTGCGGAATTATCTGAGTATAGTAAATGCGTTGTTGAAACGCAAAATATTAATCAGATCACAAAATGGCACAGAAATTTCTTTAAAACACAAGATTATTGTTAATTGTAGCACAAACATGCGGTTTACCGTATATGCACACATAAAATTTTAATCGAAAATTGACTTTGTTGTGTTTGTTAATTCACCATATAGTTTATAATCACAAAATAGATTTATGTTAAAATTAACACCGATATAGATTTGTTTTTTTTATTAATTTTCAATTATATAATATTTTTCAAGTAGGTACTCGTAGTATGATTTAAAACAACAGCTCAATAAATATAAACATTAGCGATGTTGTCGCTTTGAAATACAAGTACGGAATGAAATATAATGAAACACAAAGAGGATTTCGGAGTCGATTGTGAATGGCAGTTTCATGCCACAGTATATGGAAAGGGACCATGCGATGGAGTAGGACTTACTATCAAGCGAATGGCGTCCAGAGCCAGTTTCAAATGGGTTAAAGACTGATATGGTTTTTTAGTTTTGTTCTGACATTGAATAAAACTCGAAAAAAATTCAACTTGGCAGTAGGTTCGAAAAATTGAAAACTGTAAAAGGAATTCGCGATTTCCACGCAGTTATTCCTTCAGGAGAAGGTTACATTAACTTTAAGAAATATTCAAATAGTGAAGATTATATTAGATGTAAAATATAATTAATTTTTAATAAAAAAATAAATTACCAATAAGTTTTGTTTTAAATTTAAATTTATCTATATAAAAAGAGTTGGTGGTCTTATTTAGTTGTATTTTGCAAGAAAATGGTATGTTGGAGTAAAAATAAAATAAAAGTTAAAAATTTTATATGCAGAAATAGTCATGATATATAAACGTGTTTTGCAAGAAAACAAAAAACATTGGCCAATTTTTTTTTTGGCATGTTTTATAAAATTAAATGGCGAACAAAATAAAATTAGTTTTTCAGAAAATTGAGAAAAACCAGTTAAAAACTAAAAAAAACTTAAAATGATACTATTTTTGTAATATTTTCTTAATCCTTATTTTTTTACCTTTAAAATGAGCCCTATTTAATATTTTTCGGATAAATACTTTTTTTATATTTGTATATAAATGCATCACCATTTTCAACAAATTCTTAAATTTTTGACCGACTGTATCTTATGCAACAACAAAAAAATCGAGTTCGATAATATTTTTTTTTTTACTACACATTCAAAACAAAAAAATCACAAAATTAAAACATGGCTTCAAAAAATTTTTGATGTCACGAATTTATTTTTTATCTGTTTGGTATTTTCATCCCAGTGAAGCCTTAGTAAAAAATATATAAGTCCCAAACATTTTACTTGTATAAAATATTTTAATAAAATAAAAAATTATTGTTTTTTTTTTTTTTCAGGTGATAAAATAATTAAAATTATATCCGACGTACCGGCTGTCACATCCGAATTTAATGAACGAGAATAGTGAGAGCTGTGGAACAATTTCAAACTTTTTTAGTAAATTTACCAACGATGAGTTTGATGTTAGCTGCGCATCCCACTCTACAATTCCAGCTACCCCAACTCTTCTGGATGAGCAAAATCTCGGGCTCACAAATTATAATCGGTAATTATTCTGCCAAACGCAGACCGCGGCTATTTGGAATATCCGGGATGACGGACATAAAGAATATGATGGCAAAATAAGACTGTGGTAAGAAGTTACCCGACAATCAAGTAATAATTTTATTAATGCTTTATTATTTTTTTTCGTATAATTAGAATGCCGCAACTGAAGGACGAGGGCGATGGATCGAGACGGAGGTGGCAAAATTCCTTCATGGGATGTGAAAGCCAGAGAGAGTGATAGTGAGTTTATTTTATAGAAAATTTGAATAATTCATTTTATTTTACAGATTTAGAAGTCAACGCTGTAAACATTGCATATATCAGGAACCAATGGGATACAGTAAAATCCGCATATATTCGGTCAAAAAAAGAGATCCTAGTGGCTCAAAAGGCAAAAAAAGAATATAAGTACGGCAGGCTCCTTTCATTTTTAGACAATACTACAGAACCAAGAAGGTAGTAGCAGAAGGTAGATAGTGGCTCTTTAGGATCGAGTGAGAATTCTATGCCTGGGCCCAACAGTAGAAAGAGTAAGAGTTATTTACACTTATAATTACACGGTTAATTCAGTACCGTAAGTGTAAATAATTTGAGAGGTGGTGCTAGAGGACAATTTAGCAAAAATATTTTCAAGGATAGCTTTAGGAACTACACCACTTGATCCTTACCACAAGCAGTCACTTAAAATAAAGGGTCAACGCGGTAGAAAAAATTTAACAGCCCGCTACACCCTCAAGACCCACCGATTCGTATGATGCCGAAATCAATAGGTTTTTGGCGCAGCTGAAGCCTTACTTGAAAGGTTTGCGCACATATTTGTGGCTTCAGGCCCAACGAGGTATATTGAGTGTCTTTACCGGCTTTGGAAAATCCAGGTATACACAATTTTGATTTAAATTTATTATCATTTATTTATTTGATTTTTTTTTTTTGCAGGAAAACAACTGATATTTTTATATACATATATAGTCGAGGCTGCTCCGCTACTTCTCATAACTCCGCATCTTGTAACTACCCATTTATATATGTAAAATTTATTTCTGTTAATAATAAATAAATTTTTTATTGTAATCATATATAACTGGAAGTTAAAGATTACTCACCGCTTTTGTCGGTCCGAGAGGTAAAATCGTATGGACGGAATTCTATATTTTGGCCAGCTACCACTCTACTTGCCCTTCTTCAGAAAAGCATTCGGCAAATCTCTCCTGAGTAAATTTTGCCATATTAGTTCCAGCTCATTGATTGAAGTGGCATGAACTTCGATAAAATAAAATAAAAATAAAAAAAATATGTTGTACAATGGAATTGTTTTTTAATAAATTTTACGCTTATTGTAATTGAATTGAAATGTTTACCTGGAATGATAACTCCCCTTAGGTCATGCTCTATAAGATCATGGAGTTATGGAATTTAGGTTGCTTTGGTTTAGCCAATTGTGTAAGCATACGCATGTCTGTATGATGTCCTCCACCAATATAACATCCGCTATTATCATCGTTCGAAATATTCGCCATTTGGCTGAGAGAATACCGAAACAATTTTCGATAATTCGGCGTGCCCGAATAAGCCGATAATTAAAAATTCTGTGTTTGTCATTTTGGATTGTGGTAAACGGTTTCAGCATATTTTCGTATATGGCAAAGGCATCGCCAGCTACGAAAACATAAGGTACAGCGGGAAATTTGCCAGTCACATTGCTTGGTTTTGGTAAAATAAAAAATAAATTACTAAAATAAAATATCAAAACTAACAAAATCGCAGAATTGTGCAATTTTGCGAAATTTCATATTCATATATTTACTTACGGGAGGCTTTTAGCATAGATTGGTTTACAGAAATTACGCTCTCTAAAAATACATCCATCACTTTGACGTGCCGCAATATCGCACCAAATAAAAATATACTTATGGTCACATATTGCCATTAATACAATGGTAGAGGTTTTCTTATAATTGTAAAATTCGGATCCAGATTTTTTGGGGGATTAAAATACAATATAAAATGATCTAATTGAATTTTAAAATTTTTATTTGTTTTACTTGAATTGTGTTTTTCATCGACTGCTATGCACTGAAGGAAATTCCATCTTTCCTAAAAACTACATGTCACTGTTTTGTAATATGCCGTGGATATTTTTGGGAATACTTTGCTTGAAGTACAGATTATATGCACTTTGTTGTTGCGCTTACAATACGATGAATGCTTGTTTGAGAGCATTTATATAAGCAAGACCAATACTGGGGATTCACCCGTGGCAAGGTTCCAAACCCATTAAAAAACAACACTTTTAAATTATTTATTTAACTTATTTTCACATATAATTTCTTATACCACGTACCGTAACGTCACGTCCAATCCTAAAACAGGAGTCAATGTCAATGAAACAATTTTGGGTCTTGTCGAAGTTCGTTCAAAAATTTGTCGAAAGCGCCAGAGCGGTTTCGCTCCAAATAATATAGACAAACCCACAATTTCATGGCAGTGAAGTATGTCCCAAATAACAAAAATAAACATGTATTAGTAAATACACTGTTAAATAAATTCTTATCAGAATTTTGAGTGGAAACTAGAAAATAAACTTAAAAAATTATTTTTCATTCTTCATAATAGCCCGGAAAATCATTTCCATTTTTCCTCAGTCCTAAATGCCGGGTATAAAAAAATTGTGTACAAAGCCATGGGAAATTACACGATAAGAGGAACGTGTGGAAATTACACGATAAGAGAATATCGATACAGAGAATACAATCAAGTGAGGTAAAGGACATTTCCGAAAAACGAGATACTTCTGAAATTTGTTCTAATAAATTAAGTCAATTCATTAGGTATGAGTAGCTTTAGTTTATATATATACAAAATTCTGACTATCGCAGAGTTTGTCGAAAAATCAGTTCGTCAAAATCTTAGCTTTAGGCAAAGATGATCAATATACCTTTTAGGCTATCACAATCAAAAAATCAAAAGCCATTTCCATATCTAGGGAATAAGTGTCATTTTTCGTTCTCGCAAATCTAACCGACGCAAATCTAAAATGATACCTAGCCCTTAGATATGGAAATGGCTCTTAATTTTTTTGATTGTGCTAACTTAAAGCTAACATTTGGACATTGTGAAATTTTCCGACAAACTCTACGATTTTCAAGATTTATCTAAATTTAAACCACTCAAAGCTATATAATCGATTAGATTTGCGAGAGTGAAAAATGATACTTATCCCCTAGATATGGAAATGGCTCTTAAATTTTTTGATTGGGCTAATCTAAAGCTAAGATTTGGACATACTGAAATTTTCCGACAAACTCTACGATATCCAAGATTTATTTAAATTTAAACCACTCAAAGCTATAAAATCGATTAGATTTGCTAGAACAAATTAATGATACTTATCCCCTAGATATGGAAATGGCTCTTAATTTTTTTGATTGTGCTAACCTAAAGCTAACATTTGAACATTGTGAAATTTCCCAACAAACTCTACGGTATCCAGAATTTATCTAAATTTAAACCACTCAAAGCTATAAAATCGATTGGATTTGCGAGAGCGAAAAATGATACTTATCCCCTAGATATGGAAATGGCTTTTAATTTTTTTGATTGGGCTAATCTAACGCTAACATTCGAACATAGTGAAATTTTCCAACAAACTCTGCGATATCCAGAATTTATCTAAATTAAAACTATTCAAACCATAACAATCAATTTGAATTACGAGATCGAAAATAACATCACTACTACCGTTTGGAAAGGGAGCTTGACTGTTACCCTTAGGCTATCATTTTATCGTAGTCAAATTTTCGACAGACTACGATTTATTTTCTAAAATATTTATATCATTGAAATCCACACACGTCAGCTTCTGTTCTGAGTTATACTTTGTATTCTTACAAGAATTCATTTTGTTTACTTTTTACTTTTTAATGTTTCATTTTTAGTTAATTTTTTAAAAATATCTATATAGTAAATAATGTTTAGTTTAAACATAATGTTTAAATTGTATACAGTTTTAAACTAATTTATTGAACTCAATTAAATGACAACGTGTTTTATTTTGTTTTCTCAAGATTATTTTTTACTTTCTCTTGCTACCATCTTTGCAAAATAAATCGAATATGAAAAGAATGTGGCGCCTATTTTCGTCTCTTTATACATAATATAGTTATTTCGCCAACATTTTAGTTTAACAGTGTAATTACTAATACATGTTCTGCATTAAAAATTTCTTATTGGATTTGTTTATGTACACGGGATTTTTTTGGGACAAACTTCACAACCGTAAAATTTCCTGTTTTTACGATTATTCTGTTGGCTTGTACTTGCTTGAACATTATTTTTGTCGTCACTACCTAAGTATAACAAAACGAAACTCAAAATTGAGCTATCGCATTTTCCTTCGAAATATTAGAAAAAAGTCGAAGAACCAATACATTAGTATTGGTGCGTATATGTATACTGTGCTAAAGTATAACAGAATGAAAATCAAAAATGTGCTATCGTATTTTCCTTCGAATTATGAGGCAAAAGTCGAAAGAAACTTTATTGTAAACTAAGAATGGAGACGTCATCATAATTATAAGTGAAGTGAAGGGCGAAGTGCAAGTTTAACATTTTAATTTAAAATGTAAGTATTACAAAATTAAATATTTATTAAGTAATTAATTTTCTGGATATTAATTTAAATCATTAATTCGACTTCATCAAAATTTCAGCACAAAACTTAACTTGTCGGCCTGTAAATTAAACTTACATATTGTGGAAATAATGAAATTGTTATCATGAATGAAAGTGAATTGTGTAGATATAATACAGCACATAAAGTGTGTTTGCCGTGTAATAATACATCAAAACAAAAAATGTGTAAAAAATTCAAATAGATAATATTTTTCATCAATCAACAGATTTATGTAAGTCATATGGTCAATTTTCATTTGAATTTTAATAAAATTCTGAAATCAAAATAGTAGTTTCTTAATTCCGCCAGCATCTCGTCCCCTAATAGATTCGGTTGTGACGTTTCACACACATACTTACACCAAATTGTTCCCTTAATTTTTTTTTACACACATATACTTTTTAAGCTATTTGCCGTAGGCACTTGGCGAAACACACTTATACTTAATAAACACATTTTTATTAATCACTTGTTTTTTGTTTCGCAGAATATTTTGAATATTTTTCAAAAAGTTTAAAAAATCACTCGATCGATTTCGACTTGTTAGGTCATCATCAGGAGTATCTACTGATTTGTATTAGTAAAAATTTTGTTATATAGTAGAAAAAAGCAAAATATAAATAAAAATAAAAGAAGGAGGGAAAAAATAAGCAATAAAAATTAATCTGCGGATCGCGCAGGTAGGCGATGAGTCATAGGTTCAGTAACATGTTACTCAACCTATGGCTCATCGCCTACCTGCGCGATTCGTAGATTAATTTTTATTGCTTATTTTTTTCCCTCCTTCTTTTATTTTTATTTATATTTTGCTTTTTTCTACAATATAACAAAATTTTTACTAATACAAATCCGTAGATACTCCTGATGATGACCTAACAAGTCGAAATCGATCGAGTGATTTTTTAAACTTTTTGAAAAATATTCAAAATATTCTGCGAAACAAAAAACAAGTGATTAATAAAAATGTGTTTATTAAGTTTACACACATACTCGTCCAGTTTCGAATAATCGCGACACTTTTCATACAGAATCTTATTCTAAGTCGAAAGCAAAACTAACCCAAAGTCGAAACTAAATATAAGTTTTTACTTCGAAAAATGACAAAAAAGTCGAATTTTGTTATACGTGGGTACTAAAGATAATGTTTATTAGAACCAACAATACTTGTAGGTTAATGTTATCAGTCATTTTCTCTTTAATTTTTAATTCACAACGTAAAACACAACAGGCTTGTCGAACAAGAAAAAATGTATGATGTTTTCTAGGTTAAGTTGCAATTGCTGTCAAAGTTTCTCCTTACAAATTTGCTATAAAAAACACATGACGTTTTTTTGGTGAGATTTTTTTAATTTTTACAGAAAATATACTAAAAAACATAATTCTGATATGGGCTGTAATAATATTTAATTTTTAGATAATTTTGAGATGTAACACTAACCGAAGTAATAGCAATATTATTTGTTTTTTAAAATAATTTTTGGTTAAGTTTTGCTGTCAATTTTTCTCCTTAAAATTTTGCTACAAAAAAAATTAAAAAAAATTTTGTCTTTGTCTATTACATATAGTTTCGGACATTTTGCATTTTTTTACAATCAGTAAAATTTCAGGAATTTTTCTAGTGGAATAATACCTTAAAGGAAAGTTTAATTTTTACTTTTTTCTTATTTTTTAAAATTAAATCCATGCTGGAAGCAGTTAGTGTGAAAGGATAACTGCCGCCACTTGGAAAATAGCAGCTCCTTATATTAGTGAATAGGAGCCACGTTTTTTTCTACGGGAAATTTAAAAAGCTTTCTTATTACTACTCTGAAAATGTATAAAAATTCATTAAAGTATAAAAGAATTTACGAAATGGCAACGTCAAGTATGAAAAAAATACCTGGTTTTAATTAATGAATATTCTTAATTTAAACCGATTTATAAATGACTGAGTTATAACCATTTGTTATATACTTTACAAATAGTGTTTATGTTACGGTTAAAGTCTGTAAATATCCGAAATTTTTATTTTGTTAATTCTTTAACGAATGTTAACGAAATATTAGTTGGCCTCTCCTCCTCATACATCCCATTAGTTTTCTTTATTCCTGATCAGAGGGTTAAACGGCATGAGGGGCTTCCGCAAGCCGGTAAGAATTAGTAAAGCCGTTAGTCATCAAATATCGCAAAAAAAAAAGTTTAAAGATTTTATTTCGGCAACTCAACCTTAGAGTTATCACCAAACTTTGTTCTTTGTCTTATTCAAAGGTCCGACAATAAGGGAAACACATTAAACAAAAAAACTAAATAAAACAAAAACTGAAATACACAAGGTATTCTAAAACGAATGGATGGCTATCTATCATCTATTGTAGACCGACAGATTTATTTTTGCCTTTAAATAAAAATACGAAAAAGAAAACTTATTGTTCAAATTTAACAGAAACACGCACGTTTATTATCACGTCATGATAGAAACGATTTATAGTTTTTGTATTCCTATAACATAAAATTTTTTTTTATTCTCTTACATTAATTTCAGTTTTTATTTGAAAATAAATAAAATTATTTAAATTTCACACTGAACGTATATAAGGTATAAGAGCACAACATAAGGAAAAATTTATTGCTTAAAGCGACATTACTCGCTTATGTATGATGTTCTAAGATTAATTTATTAAACCGATCGTATATGCGGGGGTGAATTTGTACATGTGTGCTTACAAATTGAACAACATCTTCAAAATTGCATTATAATTGTTTGGATGCACAACATAATATGAAATTTTCAAACCGAAACACTTAACAATTCCATATACATACAATATATTTTTTTGAAAAGTATATCAAAGGATAGCATTTTTATGGTATGGAGTTTAGTATGAGGATTAACATGAAACCGAAACCAATCGAATTGTAAACGAGCTAGATGCGCCGGCAGTTCATTTCAGGTTAGCTTAAAACCTCTTATTCTTCCGGATAAGTGCTCTGCCAGGTTTCCCGCTCTGACTGTAACTTGCTCGCATAATTTTGCCCGCAGTATGGTTTGTCTCTTTTTGGCAACAACACAAGTGTTCATTCATTCCATTTACTAGGACCAGCGGATTTGTTGTTATAAATTTGAGAAATAAATTTTGTCCTCCTTCAATTGGCCATTCAGTGCCGTACTTCAAAATTATTCCTGGTATGGAAAATGCAATTTTTCATTTGAACCGTTTTGTAAATATGTATTTTGACAAATTTTAAATATAAATCAAACTCAAATATATTAACTCCTTTTGGAAATCGTATTTTAAGTTGTGTAAAGCAATCAAAATCATTTTTAAAAGCTAATCCAAATATTGTGGTAACTCGTGCGAACAAAATGGATGAATGGAAAGTTTCATTAACAATAACACAACATACGAGTATGTTGCATTGCCGAAAGATAATTTTACGATATAGAAATCAAAAAACACAGTGGTTAAAGATTGAAAAATTCCGGTCATGTGGATGAAAAAACTAGAAAAATGTTATTATGTTAAATATAATTTGGTGATTCCAAAATTATATGGGTTACCAAAAATTCACAAACCGATATTTCATATAGACCAATTATTAGTTCAATTAACGGTCCAACACATAGTTTATCGTCATTTTTGAATAATATTTTAAAATTTAGTGTTGGTAATACTAGTTTTAATATTCGAAATTCGAAAGATTTTAAACAAATAATTCAGAATGTCACGCTTCCACAAAATTACATTTTACTTTCTTTTGATGTTACGTTCTTATGTTCACTAATGTTGATAGTAGACGTGTCACATGGGGTCTACACTATGCAAAATCACTGAGATTTAATCTCATGAAATTTTATATACATATGTGTATGTTTTTATAAATGTATTGATAAATATTTGTCGAAAAAATATCATAACCGGGCATTTTACTCTCATGCTAATTTTTTCAAATGTCAAACAAAATTCGGCAAATAACGTGTAAAAGTTAGTGTTTTTTTTTAAATCGTGCAACAAAGAACTAGTATATACATAATAAAAAAATACATGTACCTCCGTTTACAATTTAAAAAAAAACATATAAATACAAAATGAATAGACGTCGTAAAGAAGAAACAATTAGGAAAATATTAATCCTGCAGAAACTGGAGGAACTAGAAAAGCAAGAACCATCTCAAAATCCGAAACGAGCCTTTTGGGTTAACCCATTTTTGGCGAAGCGATGTTCCGAATCGTTTGAGGATAAGCTATTGTACAGCTTATTGTGGGGCGAAAACACGTCCTTTAAAAATTTCACACGATTATCTTTTGAAGAATTTAATGAAATATTTATAATGGTAGGTACTAAATTAGCACGTTTTTATTATTATATTTAAAAAATTATGTTTCAGGTACAACACGAAATTGGCGCAAGCGGTGAGTGCACGGATTCGCTTGGCTGTAACATTGAGATATATAGCAACCGGAGATTCCTATCATTCGATGGAGTATCTATCTAGAGTTTCACGCAAAACGATATCTCAATTTGTACCAGAGGTTCTTACAGCGTTATATAGAAAATTAAAACCAAAATACCTAACAGTAAGAATAATGATTTTATATATTTTTTTCAGTTTGTTTTCATATTCCAAACTAAGTATATACAGAAATTTTAGCAAAAAGTAATAATTACAGTAATATACTAAACAAAATATAATCACAGCAGCAGTTGATAAAATTCATTTATCACAAAAAAATTCACGGTGTTAAAAAATCCTAAATTTAATTTACATATCAGGATTACCCAACCACCTCATTCTGGTTCAAATTATTATAATTTTAAAGGTTATCATATCATAGTCTTATTGGCTATCGTAGATGCTCATACAAGATTCATATTAATTGATGTTGGATCTAACGGAAGAGCATCCGATAATACAATTTTTGAAAATACAATTTTTTTTCAAAAAATGGATCAATTAAATATCCCAGCCCAAGATTATTTAAAAGGCGAAACCATGCCCGTGCATAACTTTTTTATTGGTGATGATGCATTTAAGTTGGATCAACATATAATGAAACCATACACCAGATGCCAAACATTAAGTGCTAAACAAAAAGTGTTTAATTATCGGTTGTCCCGAGCAAGGTTAGATTGGCGTCGCGGTTTAGAATCTTCCACAGACCAATGGACGTAAAACTCGAAACAGTTGATCTGATTGTGAAAGTATGCTGTGTACTTCACAATTATTTGACGAAACCCGTAAAAACAAGAGTCAATTGCGATGATACTGTACAACCAACTAGTTTACCTCCAACTTTTTCTAGTTTAGTACCTGAAACCGAAAATATTTCAAGCTCCACCAAGGTAGTGCATAAAATGCGGGACACCATTGCGAATTTTTGTGTTGGGAAGGGAGACGTCCCATTTCAGTGGCAGAAAATATGATTAAATTACAATTATGTATGATCTTAAATTTTACACTTCATTTGAATTGAAAATAAAAATTTCTTACATCAATATCACGAGTTTCTATTATTTCATCTTTCTCTTGGTAAAAATTGCCTGTTAACGCTTAAATAAATTGCAACTGGAGATTCTTTCCATTAGAATCTAGGGAGTAAGTAAAACTAAATCTCGTTTTATACCAGAAATTGTATACATATATACTTACCTTTTTGTATGTAAAACTACAACCGAAATATTTAAAAATAAGTATGTATTGCATATATACCACCAATGAAAACACATGTACGTCTGATTTATTTTATTATTACAACAAAAATGACATTTATATATTGTACATGGAAACATAAAAATAATCAAAACATAATTTTAATAATTGCAGAATTCATAAAATTAAAATAACTACCCAATTATTTTTCTATTTCTTAAACATTATGCAATCACAGTAGCCATGTAATTAAAAAAACAAAATTTCATTCAAAAATTAGCACAAATTAATGCCATTTCCATCGATGATTTCAGCTGAAGTCAAAGCATCATTTAGTAAAAACGATGTAGTGTAGTTGTGACATCTTCCAAAATTTTTATTTTGTTCGAATCCGGTAATGAAAATGTTTTGATATTATTCGGAAATTCAGTATTAATTGGCTCAACATAGAAAATATTAGATGATATTGAAGCTGGAGAAGCTGATCTAGAGTTGAACGTGTCTGGTGGATTTGCATTTAGTATACGGTCATTTGTGGAATGCAACGAGTTAGATGTTGTGAATGGTGTAATATTTGAAAAATTTGGTGAATTTGATGGTGATGATATTTTTGAAATTTGTTGTGGACAGAAATCTGGTGAATTAGAATGAAAATCATATGGCATG
The DNA here is from genome assembly GCA_932526605.1 of Nephrotoma flavescens. NCBI lineage: Eukaryota > Metazoa > Arthropoda > Insecta > Diptera > Tipulidae > Nephrotoma > Nephrotoma flavescens. Next base: position 174,633,766 of record OW052222.1, on the reverse strand, counting down.
TGATGTATTGGAGTAGAGGTCGATGGTCTTAAGATAGTTCTCGGATTGCTTGATGTATCAAAATTTGATAATCTTCTGGAATGTGATCTTGATGTGTGTAGCAAATTTGAATCCATTGAACTGTTGTAATGTTGTGAGGATAATGTTTGATGACTGGGATGGTTTTCAAGAGAAGTTTTATGTTTCTGGTATTGGGATTGTTGAGAACATGTTTTGCAACTAGATATTTTAGTTTCTGATGGTTGTCGTTTTAGAAGTCGCATAATTTTGTTGCCAATTATATTTTGGATTTCTTGCATAACACTAAACGCTTCTGCAACATCTAATTGATGGATTTGCTCTAACTGAGCAGCCACTGTCGACGAAAACGTCTCAAATATTGTCAATGGTTTGCTGATTCCCGTTTTTTTGTTTGCCTCTGGCTGATATTTTTCGATGTTAATGCATGCAATTCTTCATTATCAATATCTGTGGATTCTTCAGCAACGTTAAATTCCACCTAACAATTTATAATTTGTATTTCATTTAAAATTTCATATATGTATATTTGTATTGAATTCAAAATAAACTATACTTACCCCGGTATCATTTGATTCTGTTATTTCTACTGGATCACATTCAAAATTGCTTGTAGTTTAGCGCAACACAATGACTTCGTATAAGAATCTCATTTCTTCAAATAAGAACCATGTATTGTTGTTCCCATCAACCCCACTTCCTGATTTATGTTCAATTTTTATTTTTTTGGTGAACATAAGTATTCCGTAAATTACGAATCTTTTTTTTAACCTCTTCTATATTGATTTTGAGTTCTTCAGCTATATTTTGAAACGCAGAGTTCTTTAAATCTGTTCTTCTGTAGTTTTTGCTTGAAATTTTCCATAGACATTCGTTTTTCCTGTACATATGGATCAATTTTACAGTGTTTTCTGTATTAAAAACAGACATAGCGATGTGTAGGTACTTACGAACAAATTAAATACAGATATAATAAACTTTAAATAATTTTATTTTAGGTTATGTTTTGATAACTCTAAAATAAAAAATTTAAAACTAAGAAACATAACCTCAAAATAATGACATTTCGTAATAATTTTATGATAAATTTTCAAGGAAATATTAGCATGATATTTTGCTGCTAATGTCAAACTGTGTATAATATACATACTCATACATTGATAAAATTCATCTCATGAGACAAAATCTCAGCGATTTTGCATAGTGTAGATCCCATGTCACCAACAGTAATAAAGAAAACTGGTGAAGTATAAAACAAAATTCTAAAAGTAAATTGACTAAAGTTTAATTTATGTCGAGATTGCAAATTGTTTTTACTAATTAATGAAATTTTTGGAAAAAATCGGATTAAACTCTTTGGATTTTCAACAATTATTTTATTTCCGTTATGTAGATGATATTATAACGGCAACCTCTGAAGACAAAATCAAAATTTTCTGGATATATTTAACTCTTTAGATAATAGAATTAAATTTACTGTTGAAAAAGAAATTGACCACACAATTTCATTTTTAGATTTAAGAGTTACTTCTTGGCTTTCTATCTCTTACAAAATTAATACAATCAATCTTTTAATTCAAAAGGTCGTAAAATTGTCCGATACTAAATTTCATTACAATAACTATAAACTTTTGGAAAATACTTTGGTAAATAATCATTATCCTGAAAAAATTAAAGTGATTTGGAAAAAAATAAATTATTATCAAAATTTTAGAATAAATCCTGAAATTGAAAGTACAGCAAATTATTTATCATTACCTTACATTTCCCTCGGCTGTGTGCACCTCGGCAACTCTTGGTAGATGCGTCCACGTCGCCGGGGATGGGCGTTGCTTGCAGTGGCAAAGTTCTATCAGAGACCTAGTGTTGGGAGGTATAACCTGACCAATTAATGCAATGAATACGGCGGAAAAAGGAGAAAATACCCCAGTGGCACTATTCTGGTAGTTCTCTGGGAATAGGGAATTGGGGAAAGATTTTATATGCAATTTCAGTTCAAATATTTTTTTCTGGCCTACTAAGGAGAAGTTTGATGTAAATATTTATAAATTGGGAATAATTTTTCCCAATATCTAAATTGGCAGGGAAAATTATTCTCAATTTTATTTTGTTTTCAAAAAAAATTACCACTAGATTACCTCAGTATGTCAGAAAAAAAAATTAAAATAGAAATTACATATAAAATCTTTCCCCAATTCCCTATTCCCAGGGAATTACCAGAATAGTGCCACAAGTGGCACACCAACTACCCACTTAGCTAATCCACCCTCTAACGAGGCTGGCTCAATGGATTCTAGGGTGAGCCAATCATTACTATACCCATTTTTAAGAAGTTCAAAGTTGTCAAGATCATCAACTAAATAAAACTAATTCAGCAAATCAGCAGAAAAATGACAACGCCGAACTCTGTTGGAAACTAAGTGAAATAGAAACACTTCTAACCCAACTAAGAAGAGAAGTTGACAAACTAAAAAAGGAAAATGAAAACTTAAAGAAGTGCAAAGAAGTGGAAATGGAGATTTCTGTAAACCCTCTAACCAGTTATAACACCGAATTCCATACTGATGAAGAGAAACTAGCAAGAGAATTAGATTGAGTACTGAAAAGGAAAAAAGAGACCTACCAAAAACGAAGAGCAGAATTCTCGCTTGAACTTCGAGAACAATCGCAAGCTAATGTAACTGGCATTACTAATACTAATACAGCACATCACCACATCTCCGCCAATTAATGTATTCGGCATCACAGAATTTGGTAGTATACAAACTAGTTATAATGCAATCAGAGACCCCTAAGGTGTACAGAGTAGTGTCACTAAACAATAATTTATTCGTGTGGAAAATGAATACACCAGATTCCAATACAAATAAAGCTCTACTCATAAAGCTCAATGAGCAAGGTAAAGAATGGTTCAGAATATGGCCAGAGGACTTCATCCAACGTGTAAGAATGTAAATATATTGGAGGACCTGAAGGCAAAATATCTGCAAATAGAAGATGCAGTAAATATCCTAAAGCGAGAGAGAGAGAGAGGTGAAAACAATGAAGTAAAAAAAGGAGGCTCCAACTCTTTATGCTTACTTTTAATAAAAAAGAGAAAGTTGAAAAAATTTTCAACATCAAAGCAATTAAATATGAGGGTTAAAATACAACCCCTACAGAAAAATACCAGGCTAATACTTCAATGCAAAAATTGCCAAGGTTTCAGCCACACGCAAAACTATTGCGGTCGGCAGCCTATAGATGCGTAAAATTAGCTGCAAAACACAACGCGAAAGAGTGTAAGGGTGGTAGAAACAACCCTGCAAATCCATTTGACAGAAACATCATTTATTAAAATTCGTGATTATGAATGTTATCATGCTGTTCTCCCAGGAGGAAACGCGAGGGGAGGATCATCAATAATAGTAAAAAGAATGTCCAACACTATGAAAAACCTGGTATCGAAGAAGAAAGTATGCAAGTTAAAACCGTAAAAGTTGAAACTAATAATAATAATGAATACAGTATTTCCTCTATCTACTGCCCTCCACGCTATAATGTAAAGAAAGAAGATTATTGCAGACTTCATTTTTTTTTGTTTTTCATTTTTGTGTACTTTTATCACTTTAATTAATTATAAATAAAAGCTAAATTTATTTTATGTATCAATATTTATTAATTCTTCCTCATAGTTTTTTATCAATTTATTATCAATTTGAATATTTGATTTTTAAAAAGATCTTTATCTTATTATTTAGATGTTTTTAAAAAGGTCGATTTCGGATTGTTGTTGACGATTTCTATTCTGAGAATAGTTATTTTAAAAAAACTGGAGAAGGAATATATCCGAAATCGATCTTTTTAAAAATCAAATATTCAAAGTTATTACCACTATAAGGAAGAATTAATAAATATTGTTAAAAGTAATACATTACATTGGTAATTCATGCGATCTATTTTTATAATTAGTTTTTTTTGCTTTTATACATTTCAAATATTATTTAAGATGGAAAAAATAATTTTCAATTTACGTTTTTAAAGTCAAATTTTATTTTGTAAATTGTTTTTTTTTCTGTAGGTACGACGATGACATTACATTTTGTTACTTGTTACCTAGCTAAAATTAAAATATATTTTTTCTAGTAGCTAACGATATCTATACAAAAATAGCTACATTTTAGATAGCCTTGATTTTAATTTTATTTTGTAGAGAAAATATTTCTTTTTTTATTAAATTGATTTATTATTCTTTTGATCGATTCTGGCCGGAAAGATCCCGAAAGTTTAAGCAGTAATATAGATATAAAAAAATGTTGAGCTAAATAACTGTTATTTAAATTTTATACTAAACCTCATTAAACAATTTAAATTATGGTATTAAAAATGAATTTTCCCATTGAGTAGTTTTTTGAATAAAAAACTGAGATTAGCACCAGTTTGTGAAATTTACCGTGTGCTACGTCCATTGTACGGTCGGCTTATCGTACACGGCGGTCATCCGAAGAGATGTGGTACATTAGGCATCGACGGAGTATAGTGAATGAGTTAATTCATAATCTTCACAGCAATTGGAGCTGTGCCAATGCACCTTAAGGAATATAGTACACGATTTTACTCCTAATTTTCTTTAAGGATATGTGAAGTCGCTAGTCTACGCCAAAAAAATAGAGAAGATGAACCACTTGAAAACCAACGGCTGAAAAAGCTGTCAAAAAGGTAATTTGAGTTCACAAATTAAATTTTTCTCTAATACATCAAACAACCTGTCGATTTGATTGGGAAATGATATATGTATGTATGTGTAGACAGCAGTGCGCTTAATTCAGTTATTTTGCTATATACTTCATTTTTGAATAATTATTAGTGAAATATTTATTAAATTAAAATAATTTTACTTATTTTGAATCAGGAATATAGTGGAAAAAATCCATTAACGTAATACTTCATTTGGGGAGCCTTTAGTAAAGTGCAGTGTAAAATAGAATTGTGTAGCAAAGTTCTGAGCTGCAAATGTGCTTTTAATTTGACACGCCATCTTATAACACATTGTGACAATAATCTTACATTATTGATAGTGATCCATAGACAAATAAAATAATACTCCAGTTTGAAAAGGGAAGAAAACTGCAACCGCTAAAGTGGAAATTGACTCAGACACAATTATTTCGTCCTGTCTTAAATTAGTCACCACTCAGTCGTTACCATTGGCGGCAATTGGTTATGAAGGGTTCAGACAAATTGTGAATCATGTTTTCTAAACTTCCAAATAAACATTGATAACATTCACGCCTATACAAAAACAACAGAAAGCATAAAATGCTGTCACTAGAAATTGGTAATGCCATTCGTCTGGAGCGAAATGTGTTAGGTGTATATATTCAAATTATTAAAATCGGTAAAATAGTTTTACGCACATTCGTCACGGTACATATGACTGTTGAGCGAATGACATACGTGAATTTGAAAGAAATGATTATTACAATATTAAACAAATTCATGAGATAACGGAGCAAACATGATCAAAACTGTGTAACTTTTTGGCTGGTTAGCAAAATATGTCATTTGTACCAGAAATTAATAATGAAAATGTCTCAAGTAGTGAATGCGCCGACGATGGTGAAGAAGAACACGGCACTACATCGATAGCGGAACCATCGCTATATCAAAGCATTATAACCATAAAATTTTCGGAGTTATAGGTGGTGTGAGATGCGGACCGCATACCTTACACCTAGGTGCAAATTCAGTCATTAACAGATGTGATATCGAACAGCTATTAGCATCAATCAGGTACAGTCAAATAATTGTCTAATTAAAGGTTTTCTAATAAAAAAAAAATATGCATATACAAATAAAAAAAGAAATGGTGTAATTCCTAGTCTAGAAATAACCAAACCAAGGAAGTCATCAAAGATTATTTCTGGTTTGCAGGAGGTGTCAAAAGAAGTTGAAGAAACACTTGATCTGGAAAAAGAATTGAACCATCTTTGTTTTAAAAATAGAATTCAATCAGTTGAAAAACTGTTGGGAGAAATCAGGTACGACAATCGGCAACAATTACTTTTTGGGTTCCAGCAACTCAGGTGTCTGTTGAAAGGGGATTTAGTGCATTAAGATAGTATAGAAGTAGACTATCAGGTTCTTGAGGACATTCTTATAACTAAGTTAAATTCAGATGCGTAATTAAAAAATTACATACATTTACGAGTGTGTAGAAAAGTTAAAACCATATTTAGTGTTTATAATGAATTTTGAATGTGATATAAATATTTTATTGTGATGAATTACCTCCATAAAACTTTTATTAATAATTTAAACGTGGTAAAACATTTTATCTACGTTTAATTTCATATTAATTTTACACTATGTATATTGCAAAAATGTTTTGTTATTAAATGAAATAAAAATATATGAAGTTGAATTAAAACAAAATTTAAAATGTATGTAGCAGATTAATTAGTGAAAAACAAATTTTTTATTTAAGTGCTATCAAGTTGTCAGCACTGATTTACATATGTCGTTACAGGCTGGCTGCTGCGAACCTGCAGATTTCACTTAAGCCCCTGCAGAGGCCTCCACGGTGATTTTTGCCGGCTACGTTCTCAGCGGAGAAGTGCGAAGGTCGTGGGGTTTGAGGCATGCAGGGCTCCTGGCTTACACCGTGATTAATTACAGAAATTTAAATAAAAATAAAAACGCAAATAATAATAAAATATAAACCCGGAGTTCCGCCGAAATTCGTCGGTCGAAACTTGAGGAACGAACAACTCAATAAATAAAATAAAATGATAAAGAAAAATAATAATAATAACGGAAGAGGTGCCTTGGTGCGCGCATCCATCCGAATTCAAACGGGGTCGAGCCCTGGTTACGGAATTGGATGCGGGCACCAAGGGACCGCAAACACTAAACCGACACAGAGGGAGTCTCCGCTCCCATCATACCACACCGAAAGAAAAATTTAATAATTCATTTTATTAAATAGATAACAGAAAACAACTTCCCCCTCCACCGCACAACGATGAGAGAGAACGAGAGAGAGAAAGAACAATGCGTACCGAGCGTGCACCCGCTGTGCGGCGCTCGATTACAAAATATTTGAAAATTTAATATAAATAAAAATATATAAAAAAAAATAAAATCAAAAAAAAGTAAAAATATAAATGAAAATGGTACCTTAATATATACATATATATATATATATATATATATATATATATATATATATATATATATATATATATATATATATATATAATATTAATGTTGCGGCCTTGTGCGGCCGTCATGCTACAGGGTCGTCGCCCCGGACCGTTGCGGCTTTGGTGCCGTTACCACACTGGTGCTGGTGCGACCTTGAGCGGTCGTCCGTGGCGGGGCCTTTCCCCGATACCAAGATATAAGTTCAAACAATAGCCGGTTGGCTACCGTAACTGTGATGCGGCCGACCACCGATAAAAATATAATAAATCCACCAATAGCCGGTTGGCTACCGTTACCAAAAATAAAAGAGTGGCCTCAACTGGCCACCCGTATCGATGCGACCTTGTGCAGTAGTGCGTTGCGGGGCCTTTCCCCGATACCAAAAATAAACACAAATGGCCGGCTGGCCACCCGTCGATAAATGTGTTGGCCTTGACTGGCCGCCAAAATAGGTTGGGCGTTGCCTCGCCTTACAGAAAATCAAAAATAATTTTGAGTGGTCTCAACTGACCACACGTATGTACCGGTTCGACGCTCTTCGTCGCATTATTATCGCCGCCGCTGTGTCGCCCGGCACAGGTGCTACGCCTTTACGGTGTCTCTCCTCGTCGATAATTGTGACCCCCGGATAAAATTGTCCACCGGTAAAGTGCCTATGGCATCCGTAATATCTACGGTACACCTATACAAATTTCACACTCGTAGACTATCACTATCACTCCTTGAAATTATGGTACAAATAAAAATGCGCCGCCCGTTAATTACTCGCAGCACACGTTGATTTTGCTGTACCCGTTAATAATTTTTACTGCTACCCTATTCCGTATGGTTGCAAGCGTCCTAAATGCCGTTATCGAAAAACCGTAAATCCAAAACAAGTGGTCTCAACTGACCACCCTGTAAACTCGTTGGATGACGTTGACAGGCCGCCTTGGGCGTTGTCTCAAGGCGAATGGCTTTGGTTTGCCACCCGTACGTTGCGGCGTTTCACCAATAAAATCACAATGGAGGCCTTTCAGGAATTCACACTATCAAAAATACTTGGTGATAGAATTATATTCAAAATTAACACTCGACTCGAGTATTTTAATTATATTTTATAATTTTGACGTCGACATCAATAATCAGCATTTACTTTCAGAAAAGTTTTAAATTGAAAACTACCATACACTTTTCACTAAGGGCACGCCAAAAGGAAAACTAAAATTCGACAAAATATATTTGTATTCCATCCGCCGCAACTCCGCAAGAGATATCGAGATCAAGAAAAGCAATAAAAAAATGTTTTTCAGCACTTTTACAATTATTTTGTGTCACTTGAAACTTGATTTCTTTATTCATATATAAATTTATAACGTCCAATATAAATTTTCACAAAATTCTCAAAATAAACAACTGAGTTTAAAAAAAAAATATTACCAAAAATCTAAACTTGACTTTGTTCTTTCAAAAATCATAACTCCAATTTTTTCTTTTCTCTAACAAAAAATTTCTAACCAAATTGACACTTGACTTATCAAAAATCACCAACTGAATGCCAACAAGAAAAAAAATTCTTGCGCCGCACAACTCGTAAAACGTTCTAGAAGAAATTAATCTCTCTTCTCTGTCTCTCCTTTATATCAACTTTCGTTGGTATAAAAGAGAGACATATAAGAAAAACATTTTTTCCAAAACGTTTTACTTTGCACACACTCGATTCGCATTGTTCTCTCTCATATCATCTCTCTCACCCTCGCGCCACCTTACAATAAGGTACGTACAAAACAAACATCTACGAAAGTGGGGACAACAACCAACATTGAGCAAACATAGAAAGTGGAGGCACAAACCCGAGGAAAAAATATAAAATACAAACAGCGCTTGTTACGATCGTGTAATCGTAACAATGTATTAACCAAATTGATGTGATATTCATTAAGCATTTCCATACTCCGTTTTGCAACAAAACTCAAGTGCGGACTCGTCTCTATGTATGTGTAAAATTAGCTTCATTTTATAACGAATGCTTGAGTGAAACGGATAGAAAAAACAAAAATAAAATATCTAGTAGTCATTGAAACAAAAGAGTTGCTCAAGAGTTTATTTTCAGCCAAAATTCATTTTCATACTAATCGTTTAAAAACAAAAAAAAACTGACAATAAATTTTAAATTTTATATTTTTCATTTGTGTTATTGGCCCGTTCCATACACGGCTTCAAAACACCTGCTTCACCTTCGTCTTTCCTCTTTTACCTATAAAATCGATGTTAACTGAGACATAAAATTTCTCGGTGAAGCCGAACTGACACAAATAGAAATTAAAATAAAAAAATTTAAGGCCATTTTTGAGATGTAGATTTTTGTTTAAATGTTATTTTCGAGAGAGCAGAATAAAACAATAGAAAAAAATTAACGTTTTAATATGAAATAAGGGTTTAAATTACCAATAAAAAATCTATTACGATGTATTTTGAAGCCAGAAGCTGAAGCCGTGTATGGAACGGGCCATTGAGTATACAACACGAACCGCACTTAAAATTATTGATGCAAACGGGCTGCAAAATACCCCCACTTTAAAATTTAGTTTATAGACGAGGTAAGAGACGAAGAAAAACATATCGCGTTGACGCATTGCGTGAAAAGGTTAATTCTTTACTTTATGAATAAAACTTGAGAACTTTATGAGACACTTTAATCTATTGTTTGGAATAGACGTCTCTAAAATCTCTACCCATCATTAGTAAATAGTTTTAGATATTTTGGCGTGTTGTGTTTATTGCATTGGAGCGAGCAGAGAGATCAGATATGCCTTTATCCGAAATTCCTGTGCAATCTAAAAAGAAATTCGGATCGGAATCCATAATAAAACAAAAACTCATCTGAACTTTTCCAATTATATCTCTGCTTACTCCGATGTTTTATGCCAATTGTTACACATGCTTGAAGTTAGTATTTGAAAACTATTTTATTAGAAATTTCCAACATAGTAGCTTTCACTGAAAATAGAGAATTGTAAAGAAACTATTCAGAGCGGTCTTTACACTATCAATATTAATTTCATTGACGTACTCGCAATGGCAATACTACCTAAATGTATGCATGCACATTATGATTCCGTTTTGTGTCATTATACTGTTTTCTGTTGCCATGCGGTCACCTAAATTTGTGCTAACCGGTTACTTGGTGAACTTGTTACCGCAGCGCATCTCTTTACCACGTGCTTCTATTCCAGTGGTAATATTTTATTTATGTATTATAATAATGGTAATTCATTATTAATTTTCGTTTTTCGCCATGGCTTATATCACAGAATTTATTCACAAATATTTAAAACAGCAATTTTAATTAATGTATTTGATTAACACTCAATGTCTATTTTATACACTTATAAAATAAATAATAAAACAGTTAAAAACTTTCATTTATGTGATATACGAATTATAAAATGTGAAATTTTTTATTAGTTTTTGTTTTTACAAGGACGGGTTTCGAGTCTTCAATCTTTGTCAACTTATTTTAAACTACCTTGCTCTCTGGGAAGATCTCGATTTTTCGATGGTTAATTTTCTGTTATTAGATCAAATATTTTGTTTACCTTAGTATTGACTTTGTCGTTTAATAAAAATGGGTTGTTTCTGTGTTTGTAAATTTCCAACTCCTCCAATAAGTTCATCAAGTTCCCCTTTTTTAATCTATGTAATACTTTTAAATTATTGTGAATGTTGGTCCTCCGTCATAATATGATGTGCGTAATTTGATTTAAAAATGTTTTTTGTTTGTGTATTCGGGGTTTCATTGGTATGTTCTTTGAACCGAATTTCAAACGATCTACCAGTTTGGCCTAAATAAAATTTTGGACAAACATTACAAATTAGTTTATAAATACCGCTCTCGAGTAACAATATGTCTCTATTTAATTTTAATTTATGCTGTAATTGTACTTGGGGCGAACAATTATTAATACCCGATGCACGACAAAAGCATTTTGCTGAGAAAGCCATCAATGACGTGCTGTATGAGGTTAGGCAGGGTACACTAACTTGAAAATCAGTCAAAATAAATATTTATGGACTTATTCTCCGGAATATAGTGACAGCCAAGAATCGATGTCTCCACCAGATTATATCTCGGATTCTCGAGTTACAGAAGCACCCACCACCACCAGTACTTTTTTAAAAATCACATACCGTGAATTTAATTTTAAATATTTTAAGAAACATATTTTCATTTTTCAATAAGATAAACAGATATCATAGTTTTTGTCAATAACACAATGAGTTCTCATCCAATCATCATGCCCGTTCACCTATGTGACTAATTTTTCAATTGATTTTTGAAAATCTCAAAAAAAAATATTTTTTACTTTTTTTTAACACTTATTTTTGATTTTGATGTTTTGTTTTCCCCTAAGAGAACAATATCTACCCGGGTAGATTATTTTTCCCCGTGCGTTTTATATGAACATTTTTGCTATTCAGTATGAAAAACAAGTAAATTACATAGTTTTAAAGGATATTTATTTTTATTTATACACACAAAAATAAAATAAATACATAATTATGATTATTTAGTATTAAAAAAGTAAATAAAATGCGAACAATGTTTCCAATTAATTAATTCTTGTGCTAACGGTAGAGTGGTGAAAAAATTGTCGACAGTTACATTTCGACAACTATTTTTGTAAGGATGAACCAGCTCTTTTACAATTCGCTCGCCTTGATTAACATCTCTTACATTGCCTACTTTTCCGGTGTAAATTTGTCCATTTACGATACGAGGTTGCTGAATCACATGTCCACCAAAACTTGATACCATATTTGGCAGGCTTTGGAGGCATATACTGCAAAAATTTCGTATGTCGTCTATAACGAAACAATTGTTCATCAACAATGATGGTTCTGATGGTCGGAAATAATGTTTTAGGTTTGCGTTTATCATTTCGAAGACATCCTTTATAGCTGCGGTTTTATTAGTATAGTATTAATCAGTCGAATTTCACGAGTAACATTCGAGTCAAATCGAATGAATATTGTTATTTCTTTGAAACGTTTTACTGACATAGTAGCGCCATGAAGCGGAAAAGTATTATTTTTCCAAAGCTCATTGAACTCATTGGCTCTAGTTCCACCTATGGCATTCCATTATCAACAAAATTCTCAAATAGTTTATTTCTATTGGAATTTTTACTATTCCATTAATTGTAATCTTTTTCTGCTCTTTTATTGGCATTTCTGCAAATAATGTCTTGTGTAGTACTACACATTATGCAGTAAAAAGTATCCTTTTCTGTCATATTTTTGGTAGCTGGATTGGGACCCACAAACGACGTATCACGAAAATAGTATGCGCCCACTAACGTTGCAGTCCTGGTTGATTCTTATACCACACGCTTCCATCCTTACTTGTAAAAAAATCATTTGCTTCTGAAGATGGTCCACCTTCATCATCTTCAACGCTATCGCCTTGCAAACATTCCTCGTCGTCAGATTCTGAATAAGAACCATTTTGGATTTCCATAATTTCTTCCCCATTATGTACATCAGAATCAGCAGATGTCTCCATAGGCAAATAGTTATCATCAGGGTCGCAATCTACATCAATTTCTTCTAATTCTCCGTCGTCGTCGGTGTCAACTGCTCTTCGAACTTGTGCATAATAATCTCGCCTTTCCTCATACGATAATCTAAAACAAACACAAGTTTTCACAAGTTCACAAACAAACGCATTTTTACTGATATAAAAATACTAAACTATAATTATTTCAAAATTTTAACATTTATAGTTTCTCAATTTTAGTTTATAATTAAAAATAAAAATACTTACCTGGATACAGCTGCATTTGATAGAAATTTAAAATCACTTTCGTTGTTTTCCATATTGTCACTATTTAACACTTGTTTTTTTATTTCGTAAAAAAAATTAATATTTTAATTTAAAAATTTGTTCAAAACTTTAGAAAATCACTCCATCGATTTTGACTTGTTATATCATAACAAGTCGAAATCGAAAGAGTGATTTTCTAAAATTTTAAACAAATTTTTGAGTGAGAATAAAACAGGGCGGGATCAGTAATTTTTCGTTATTCGTTGCTATTTGTATAATTATATTAAGCTCTATGTTAAAATTTGAATTTGTTTCCAAGTGCATACAAGAAATAGTGTTAAAAGTATATTGTGACTATTTTTTTCCTAAACAAACTAACTCATAAAATACAACCGAAGCATTCAAAATTTAGATAAACACTAAAATAACATATTATATATTTTCTCTATTGTGCAATGCACCTACAACATAGAAGATATTTTGGTGATTCATCGAATTCTTCCATTCGATTTCTTTCTCAATGAACTCTCTCGCACTAAACAAATGATAAAAAATTATCGTCAAGTTACACTGACTAAAGAATTCACACAACAAGCAATAAAACTCATTGAAACCGCCAAAAAATATAAGATATAAAAACATTTACATGATATATAAAAATATCTACCCTGTAGATACAATTCATGTAAGTATAATAAAATTTCCGTTCAAGCGAAGGTTGAGTTGATGTAATCGTCTAAAATATAAATAATCACTATACATGTTTCGATGATGGCCTTGCTTATTGATGTAGGCGACATGACCACCGAAAACTTTAGATCTTCGAAGCTTCTACAAGTTGGTAAGTATCGCAGGGTTAGCGTAAGCCGTTTGTTAACGGATATGCTTCCCCGCATAGGCGTGGCTTGTCTTATTAAATGTGGTTTCACTAGTCTTAGTGAGTAGTTATATTTTCCTTCCCCCAACCTAAAATAATTTTTAAAATCAGATACAACTGTATTTTCTATGTCTTTTAACAAAGACGACATGGTAGTAATGGTCCCGTTTTTGGAGACCGTATTTAACCAAATTCGGCGCACCGTCTTCTTTTTTAAATAATTAGCTAAAATTATAGCAATACATGCTTTTTCTTTAAAATCATTATGAAATGGAATATCATACATGTGATTATTACAAAACAAAAATTAAAAACCGGTAAAGGCTTAGTAAAAATGATGAGAATATTCTGCAAAGCGTATAGCTGCCTTTACATTTCTCTTCCATACGTTAACAGAAACTAGTCAATCAAGTGATATTGATAGGGAAATTATCGAAGTAATAAAATATCGTATCGATCAAAGAAGAAACGAAAAGTTGTGTCACTAATTAAATTTCTTTCACATGTGAGTTCCGTAAAATTAGTAAATTGGCCGCCCCACAACGTGCGGCAACACGATGCGTGTTTCTTCGTCTCTAACCTCACATATAAACAAATTTTTAAGCGGGGTTTTTGTGCGCACGTTTGCAGCGGGAACTTTATGTGTGACTCGTATCGTATGGTCACTAACAAATGAAAATACAGTAAAAACAGATGATTTTGTTTTTGTTTTAACTTTATTAGTATGAAAGCGAATTTTGGAGTGTGGTATAGAATTTTACATTTTGTTTCAATACCTACTAGATTTATAAAATTTTATGTTTTGTTTTTCTATTCGGTACGCTCAAGCATCCTATATAAACTGAATTTTTGTTAGACATGCAATATGTATGTAGGTACGTGCCGCACTTGAGTTTTGGCATGGAGAGGTAAGTGCTGCTTGCGTTTTGTTTGAAAATGCAGTGTGTGGAAAGGCTAAATAATATTATAACTATTTTGATTTAAAAACAATGGAGCACTGAGAGAAACAATAACAACCGAAATTGAAATTTTACGTTCCAATTTTTGCTCATGTTAGAAAATGATTAATCCCAACTGTGATGCTTTCTTAAACCACGAAGATAGAGCTTTAATAATATTTTGAAAGAGTATTTTTTTTAAATTCATTATGTATTGGACCCACTTTGAATAACAATTGTATAAGCATTCAAATCAATATAAAAATATGAAATCATAATCAAGGGTTTTAGAGATACTCGTACACCAGCGTGGCATTAGAGACAGTTACCAAGTGTGGTCATTATCTTTTAATAGCTTTAGAACTGAGGTAACCAGAACCAATAACCACACCAAAATTTGTCAGATTGCAACACGTTAATTATAAAATTGCCTATATTGTGCAAATTTGACTGATGTATTTCCTTGAAACGATTTATTTTCTAAAGGGTATACGACTAAATTACATAATTTTTAATTAACATTTTTATTATGATAACATAAATTATTTTGCGTATTACCTAACCAACTAATAGCCAGATTTGCATAAACAACATCATGTACGCAGCTCTCATGAAGTAGACACATTGCAAATTGTAATATATTCTTAACTTTAAGAAAGATGACAGTTTTTCGAAGATTAACTTATTTTTATTCTACTTTTTTATTTTTAAAAATTATAATTAATTCATTCGGTATAAAAACAAAATGTTTCGTTGCATTTATATTTTATAGGCTTCAACATACATACATTACGTGTATAATAAATAAAAAAATGTATACAAGGCGTGGGTTTTGTTCATAAATAAAAATAATTTAAGTTATGAACAAAATATAAAAATAAAAATTCTGCTTGTATTTTATACTCCTAAAAATGAAGAAAACAAACAAAAAATACAAATCATGAAGTTTTTCCAACCCATTTTGTAGGTTATTTTTCCTATCTTGATATTTCATTCTGATATTCAAATGAACCGAATAAATTATTTTTTCTGTTTTGTGTCTGCCTAAATAGAAACGATTTGTGCCTGTGTTGTATGTACGTTGTACATGTATGGAAAAAAAAAACTTCCGGTTACTTAAAATAAAAATTTAAATTTTGTTCAAATACTTTGAAGTTTCTTGCTTAGTCTTAATTAAGGATTTTTTAATATTTACGATAATCGTGTGCAATTTTAGTGAAAGTATTGAAAAAAATTTTTTGGTGACATGATCGCTTTACTTAAAAATAAAATAACTTACATAAGTGTGGGTGCTGTGGATGATTTGTGTAAGCATCCTTCAGTCTTAAAACGGGTTTAGTTTTATTTGGTATTATTTTGATCAACCAAAGTGTTATTTCTCCGAAAAATCTGTTCGAGCGTTTTTTTATAACTACAAACTATTTACAACTATTTCTAATGTCCGACTGCACAGAAAAAATACTAACGGCCGGTTAGTTGTGCGCCAATTAAATGTTTTAAATGAACTAGGAAACTCAATATAGCATAGCTCTATTGAACGCTGCTTACAAAGTGTTGGCTAATGTTGTACTTGCCAGACTCATCCCTTTCGCCGAAAACATCATTGGCGACTATCAATGTGGTTTTCGACCCAACCGATCAACCACGGACCAGTGTTTTACCATGAGGATGATCTTGGAAAAATGTTGGGAGTACAACATAACCATACATCAACTATATATAGACTTCCAACAGGCATATGACAGTATAAACCGCGATAACCTTTGGGCCGCGCTCATATGCCTAGGAATTCCAGAGAAACTCGTTTCGCAGTGTAAATTAACAACGTCTGGGTCTGTATGTAGAATCGTAATTGAAGGAACTGTGTCAGACTCCTTTGAAATATCATCTGGCGTTCGACAAGGTGATGCACTCACGCTTTTGCTGTTCAATTTGGCGCTTGAGTACGTAGTGAGAAAAAGCAACATCAAAACTTCGCGCTGTATATTTAATAAATCCGGCCAAATTCTTGGATATGCAGATGATTTCGTGCTTCTTGGCCGAAGATCTAGCGATATAAAAGACAGTTTCATACCGCTCGATCGCTGAGCAAGATGACTTGGTTTGGAGGTGAACAGCAGTAAACCCAAATATCTAGCAACACCCAGGAACATCTCTAGTGCAAATCTCGGAATTGGCGACCACAATTTTGATGGTGTCGAAAACTTTAAATACCTCGGGTCAGTTATAACATCACTGAATGAAATGTAGGCAGAAATAAAAGCCCGAATCGCTGCCGGAGAACGAGTTTTCTACGCCCAATCAAGATTGTTGCGATCGAAACATCTATCGCAGTCGTGCAAGCTCGCACTTTATAAAGCACTAATAAGACCTGTGCTGACTTTCGGAAGCGAGAGCTGGACCCATGATCTCTAACGATTGTAGATTGTTATCTACATTCGAAAGGAAGGTCATCCGTTCAATCTTTGGTCCAATTAAAGTTGCGAACAACGAATATCGGATTCGTATGAATCACAAAATAAAGCAACTCCTCGGAGGCAGCGATATCATCGGATTCATTAAATCCAATCGAGTGAGATGGCTCGGCCACGTTACAAGGTCCCCACAACAACGGATGATAAATGAAGTGTTTCACCAACAACCAGCCGAAGTACGTCGTAGAGGAAGACCCCGACTACGCTGGCGTGACGACATTGAACAAGATCTGCAAGCATTAGGATGTCGAAACTGGAGGACGAGAGCAATGGATCGGGATGGATGGAGGGCCATTGTGCGGGTGGCGAAATCCGTTCATGGAATGTGAAAGCCAGAGAAAGAGAGAGAGAGAGAGAGAGAGAAGTAGTCATTATATGAGATTCAGAGTATGACCGAGAAAATGCGTAATCGAAGGTTACCCGCTAAACAAAAAAAACCGCTACCCTGACATAGCGAAATACATAAACGTATCTATGATCCGAGCGAGGTACACGGATCATAAATATATTTGAAAACTATATGGATGGCTCAATATTAGCTGAAGCATTAATCGAGAAAATAGAAATGTCCCAATGATCCAAGGTCCCAAGAATCGTCAGAATTTTAAAGGTTTCAGTAGAAGATCCATTTTTTTTATTCCAATAACAACAAAATTTTCACATTTTTACGACCCCGGCCAACTTATCAATGTAATAAATAGCTAAAACCTGATGGAATTGCTAATTGGGATGAAGTAAGAGAATTGTACGAATGTGAAAAAAATCAGAACCTAAATATGTCCAAAGTTAACCTTCGATTTTCATTATTTACGCCATTTACAAACCAATACTTTTGAAATAGGATGAGTCCCAGCGATGAAGTATAAACGAGAAACTTCAAGATACGAACAAACTGGTAGTAATTTAAAAACAACTTTCTTCTAATCTACATGAATTTGTAGACTCCTTCATTAAATATTTCATCGGTTATTCGCTCATAAAATTTAAAATAAAATGCAATCTGGCATCTGCAGGTTATTATATTGAACAATTTATTTTATTTGATTTAAAAATTAAGATAATTATATTTTGCTCAACCTGCCTTGCCGTTAGCGGATGCCCCACCTTGTTTGCTGTGACTCGTTAAGGTACTTGATTGTGTCTCTTTTATAGCACGGCCAAGCCGAGAGTTGGCTCAAGTCAGCTGGACTCGCCCTTCCTCGTAAATTTATTGGCTTGTCTCATGCCCATGCTTACCTCTGTGACCGGCTATCCATAGATCTATTAACTTCATTTTGGCTACCGAGAAGATTCTCTTCTAGGAGGATCTCCCGAGCAAGTTTGGAAAGAGTACCTTGCAAGTTTGGAAAAAGTACTCCGGAGTCAGAGGGCATGCAAGCCGTTAGCATGTTTAATTCTCTCCACATCTATCAGAGGCTGGCTACCTTAATGCCACTGGGAATACGAATTTCTTCTAACTGTAAAATAACTTATTGATCTGAGCAAAAAAGAAGAAGCATTGAAATTGAAAGTTTGCACCTCAAAGTTCGAAATGATACTAAAGCAAATATTCACAAATTATTTTAAAGTCAGTTGCGATAAATCAACATAATAATCATCCAAGCCACACTAAGATTCATGAGTACAGGCTCATTCTAAGAAAAAAACTAAAAATGAGACCGGATTCACCAGTCGTAGTGTAGATGGGCGGAATGAAATTAAGAAAAACTATAAACGCCCGCCACTGAAAAACGCATCAAGGCAAATTGGAACAAACTTAACACCGACAGATTAAGAATGAAAAAACACTACGGCAAAACAAGATTATCACTATCGTGAGAGTTTAAAAACCCAACCCAAAAAAATGCCACTATCGCGACAATAAATATTGCCTAGATGACATTCAGACATTCAGCCCGAATTTTTAAAAATTACTTTTAATGAATTTTTAGTTATACTTCAATCGCCTAAATTATGTACTTTATTTATTTTATTATTATAAAAAAAAATATTTATTTTCACTTTATTTATTTTTCTTTACAATTTTTCTTTTAAAAATATGTACAATTTTGCCGATCTCTTTGGAGTCGGGAATCAATAATGTGTACTCTTCAGAGTTTTACTATTGAATCATTTTCTTATTCACTAAAATAATTGTCTTGAAAATAATTCTTAATACATATTTAATATTTTGTGCATAATTGCATATTTATAATTTTATAATATGATATTTTATTGATTCGAAAGAAAAATATATTTCAATACATTGTATTATCTTATAATTTTCATTCGCATCGAAATTTTGTTTTGTCTAAAATAATATCGTTGAATGTGCATTTTTATCTTCAACTTTATTTGTTTCATGGAATGTAACTCCTATGGTAGTCTAGGCAGACCCAAACTTAACAGAAAAATACAATAAAGAAACTCAATACTCAACTCTCATCACTAAATGCCTGAAAACTTCCATCTAGGATTATCTGGATATATTTATTTGAATCTCGTCTCATGAGCACTTGACGTATACCGCAGGATTCAAGGTTTTGACTACAAACTGAGTGATTTTGAAAAATATTCTATCTGGAATTATTTCGATATATTCGTTTGAATTTTTCAGAAATTTTCTGATGGAAGTCTAAAATTCAACAAATCCAGCGAAATATGTAAAGGGCTCGTGAATCGCCTGTGAGGCGAGATTCAAACGACTATATCCAAATAATCGTAGATAGAATTTTTTTTTAAATACTGCAATCTTACTGCAAAGTGAGTTAAAACTTCAAAGAATTTTGTTGTATTTGTAAAGTGATCGTAAATCTCACAGGCGGTTGAAAATTCGGCCTAATTATTTTTTGACACTAATTTGCTCTATTTTGTGTCATGAGAGAAGTGGTATTGCCATAAGTAGAAAATTAAAATGTCAGGCTAAAAATTCGAGTTCGCTTCATTGAGGGTAATTATCGACTGGTGCCAGTAACGAAACTATCAACACCTATCCACCAATGGCGCGGGAAGTTAGCAATCTCAGAAGCAAGGAATTCCGTTAGAATAGAGTGAAAATGGAAAGAAGGCTAGAATATAACGATTCCCAAGAAAAATGACCTGGAAGAATGCAAAAATTGGCGGAGTACATCGTTCCTCAACACAAGCATAGAGATATTAGCAATGATCATTCTGGATAAAATTTCTTCGACCATCTACTCAAAATTAAGAAAGTCAGCTTGTCTGAGGACTAGGGCGTAGTTGTACCGATCATATCAACATAACACGCATCATTATTGTGCTGTCTAATGAATATTATTTATTACTGTACCTACTCTTTGCGAACTTCACAGCGAGTTCATACGACGTATTAAAACCTCAGATTTTCGATCCTACCGTTTTACCCAATCAAATCGCATAAAATACAGAAATTCACGCCCCTTTAATCCCATAAAGTTGACAAATGTAATCTTTGAGCAAAAAATCTCGCAGGCGACCAAGTTAAACGTAAATTGAAAATATTTAGCAACATTTTGTAGACTATTCTACATTTTTTGCTCATTTTTGTTGTGTTTTGTTTTGCGTTCTTCGGGATGACATTTCAATTTTTATTGTGTTGGTAAGGTGTACTCGTTATCCAAAATTAACGAAAATAAACTATATGTAATTAGTTAAATTGAATAAAATTTATCTGAAAAAGGTGAGTACTTTATTATACATCCATAAATGATTACCAACAATTGTGATGAAATTTTTTTACTAAAATTTCTAAACTTCTTTCTTACAATAAATTTATGTTGAATTTTTTTGGAATGGCCACCACCAAAGATTCGGATGGAAAACTATTAGAAGAAGTAAGAAGACCGGGCCCAGAAATACTGTACAAATTATATCACAAGGATTACAAAAATATAACCTTGAAAAGAATGTTATGGAATGAAATTTCTGAATCCATTGACCCGTTCCATACACGGCTTCAAAAGACTGGCTTCACCTTCGTCTCTTTCCTCTTTTACTTATAAAATCGATGTTAACTGCTATATAAAAAATTTTCGGTGAAGCCGAACTAACACAACAACAGATGTAGATTTTTGTTTAAATTTTATTTTCGAGAGAGCAAAATATGCCCATACAAACAAATTTGGTGTTTTAATATAAAATAAGAGTTAAATTAACAATAAAAAATCTATTACGACTTAGTTTGAAGCCAGAAGCTGAAGCCGTGTATGAAGCGGGCCATTGGATTGAGCATTGACGAGTACAAAAAAAGGTGGAAGTTGCTACAAGCACGATATGTTAATTTAAAAAAACAAAACAAAAATAGGAAGTTCGGGGCCGTCTTCATCGAAAGATGACTGCTTGGAAAGAAGCATGAGCTTTATGAAATAAGGCACAGAGACAAGAAGAAGCACTTTTTATTTTAAAAAAATCATAATTTTAAATACAAAATTGTTATTTTTATTTTAGGCGAAACCAGTTTTAGTGTAGAAAACCAGGATAATACAGTTCAGAGCTTGTTGGATGACATAGCAACGGAAATATCCAATGATAGCTCCTTAGATGCGGAATCCTTCAGCATGCCGTCTCTACCTACGCCTAGATCGGGTACATCACAGAAACCAAAACTCACTGACGAAAATCTGTTTGAACCATTTTGCACTCGGTACGATCATGCACGATCAACCGAGCGAAAATGTGTGAAACCAGAATTCGTGAAGTTACCATATGCCAACAAATAAAGGTGTTCTTCAGCATAAACAATGCAGAATATCGATGAAGCGAAAAAGGAAGTGTAAAAATGCGGAATAAATTGAAAGAAATTAAATTATTTTTTTTTGTTTGAATTTATTTATGTAAATATTTTTATTTTATTGTTATCTTATTGAATTCCAAATTTAGTTAATTTTTCTTTAAAATAAATATGATTTTGAATTCCAAATTTACTTAATTTTATTTTTATTATTATTACAACATGAAATTTAATTATATTTGTCTTTTTTAATGAATAGTGGAACATCGCCAGTCTAAAACGTTAACTTCATTAAAGTATTGACAAAATTGGCCTCTAATTTCTATTGCACTTCGGCTGGCGTTATTCGAACCTATACGCTGCACTCCTTGCAAGCCTTCGCTATCATCATTGCGCCATCTTCCTGGGCAAATTGTCCCGCCAACATCGGGATTAACCAATTCTTTTATTTTTCATGCCGCAACCAATTGTGTAGAACAACAGTTGCCTTTATTATTGCTAGAACTGTTGCTTCACCAGCTATAGTTGGCCGTCAATAGAGACGTCACATATTGGCCAATATAGTAGTAACGACAATGATATGGGCGCATTAAATTTGGAAGTAGCGAAAATGCGTCATCTCCAACAAACACGAATGGATAATCGTTCCCGCCCTCCAGATTTTCCGCTGATGGAACATTCAGCTGTGTACCTTCGCTTATCACATCTCTGCCGAAAGATATTACTATCTCCAGTGTGACCTGGTTCTTCAATATCGACGACTATAAATTTACACGACGACTATAAATTTATTTACTTCAATATTTTTTTGAAATGTGCTTGCAAGTTTTCGATTATTTGGGGAAATAAACCCGCATTGATTTACCCAGCCGGAAATGTCCACTGATTTTTGTTTAGTAGTGAAACAAATAATAGAAGACTTGCAAGCAAATTTGAAAAAACGATTAAAGTAGCCGGCGAAAACTTTGAATAATATTATTGCAAATTATAATCCGCAGACGGAAATATCCACAGATTTCAAGAAAACGCGCCCTGGTCGCAACACATAATTGTTCAATATTAAGTTCACTATAAAGGGGGCAATGTGGGTGTCAGTTGTAAATGTAAATACAATGACGTGTCGAAACATACTAGATATTAAATTTGAATTTTTAATTCAAAGTTAGTGACATCTAGTTTTCGAATTTTTAATTAGTTTTTATGGAACCATTTTTATAATAATAAAATAATTGAAATAGCTTTGGCTAGGAGAATTAGGATGCCACAACATTTAGAATCGTGTCCAATTTTATAATTTTAATTTGAAAATAAAATTCAATTGGGAAAATACCAAATTTAACAACGTAATTTTTAATATTTTATTAGAATACATTTTTAAAATTACTAAGTAAACTCATTGTATACATATAAAGATAAAGGAGAGTAACTAGCCCGCGAAAGACCTTTGATTTATTTCCATAATTAAATTTGCATCACCTAGTAAAAATCTGAACCAAATATGTTCTAAATACATATTATTTCCAATAATAATTAATTTATGCATTAACAATTTATTTTGTTTTTGTATTTTGATTTCATTTTAATTCATTTAAATTCTTATATGTGCACACAATAAAAATGCTAATTTTACGTCTTTTGCGTACTGTGCGCCAATTTTCATCGTGATACAACAGTTTTAAATCGTAAAAGAAAAATTAATATTAATAAATAATCAATGATCAATGAATAATTTAAATAAAAAATTAATAAATATTTTTTTATTATTTTAACATATAAATTGTATTATCATGAATGGTGCGACATGCATCTCTCTAAAAGTCTTAACAAAGTGTCTTGCATAAATAAAATAAAAAATTTTACCTTGAATATATTTTATAAAATCGTTTTATAACTGCAGTTCATATTGTTTAAGGTGTGGTTTTAGTTATTTTTTTTTTTTTGTTTAGATTAAACAATAAATGACAGTATTTATTTAAAAACATGGCTTGAATTCCCCATTTTGTTTAGAGCTTGAATTTTATTTGAGTACAAAAAATATAAAATAAGAATAAAATACGAGATAAGATCAAAGGTAAAAATTTACACCTACCCAAAACGAATACATAAAATAAAAAATAATTTTGACTTATTGTAAATCGAGAAATGAAAATGTTAAAAGGTTAAGAATCATTGGTTCAGCGCAACATTTTATTGCATATATGATGTGCATGAGAAGGAGTTGGAAAATTTTATGTCTTTCCCATTTACTAGAATATTTGAGATTTTGAATGTTGTCTTTGGTTTATTGGGTACTTCGATATTAAATTGAATATTCCTTTATGTACTTGGCACTGTCAAACACGTTTCCAAAATGGTCTTGATTCGTTTGTCAATCATACTGTATTGTTTTGGGTAACAGAATGTTATCCGAGAAAACAGAATTAGATCATGTTATCAAATTTCCTATTTTGATACATTTATTTCCGTTACATTAATATATAGGTCGAACAAATTTACAACAACAAAAAATATAACCATCCAACAGCCGATACTCCCCGATTCCATGATGATGATTACGATAATTATACCTAGCAATATAATTATACTGACAAGAAACTTTAAATTTTCAAAACTAAACTATAAGCACAAAACATTATAGTGGTCACACATAACCAACAAACACAAAAAAATAACGAAACCAAAACGGTTCATGTTTTATTGTCGGTATCATTTAACACAACATTCGTACATACAAAAAAAACATTTCGATACATCTAACAACAGAGAACAGAAAATAAAATCTGGCGCTGAATAATTACAAGTTTCAATCGTCTGTCTGGGGATTAGACGTGTATGCACAAAAAATACGTATTTTGGTGTTTTGTGTGTAAAGTAGAAATTATTTTAGATTCCTTTTATAAGATTCCGGGTACTGGAATAGCGGATATTCAGTTTTGCCGCCCAATTACACACATTTGCACATTTGCAATCGTTAAATCTGAGGAGCATCTATCATTAACAAACATATTCCAAATAACTATGAAATGGTTTCTCGATTAATATCTATTTCTGCAAATCATGTTGCCAAAACTCCCAAATTATATATGCCGTCGTGCTTGAGCATGCTTGCAGTAGCCCTCGCTTCATGTCGTGCTTGAAACTATCGCGCTGTTTCATTCGCTTTGTGACACTTATCGTGATTGAGCCTGTTTTAATGTTTTAGACTCTCTTCGAAGTTTATAAGCTGCGGCGTTTACAGTTTGAAGTTTGGCTGGACCTTGTCTTGCCCGGTATCTCCCTATTAGGTTAGGTTAGGTTTCAGTGGTTTACACTTAGGCCATTTTTGGCCCATTGTGGTACCACCCATTCATGCTACATCATTAACCCATTCACCTACTCACACAACTACAGTATACCACCTGCACATTGCTCCATGTCAACCTGTACATTGACATGGACGGTGGGTCGGCGCTGAATTCTGCACTCCATCAGAGGGTCTCAGTTGTGTTTATTAACATCACCGATTGTAGTTGATGATGAAAATTCGATTTGCATCTGGCCTCTGATGGGATTCGAACCCAGTACCTCCCGGTCCAAGTGCCGAAGCTTTAACCACTGCACCACTTGTCCGGTATCTCCCTATTAGCTCTCTAGACATTCGAGTTACAATTACAGAACATTGAAATTTTCCGAATTATAAAAAATCTTACGGGAACTATCGCAAATTTAACACAAAACGCTCAATAAAATCATTTTCTTGGCTATTGTGTCTATATGATTAACACTCATACATCAATACCTCCTTATCACAAGTATTCTTGTCTATTTCTAATTTCTTTCCGAAAACCAGAAAATGTTTTCGAGACGGATATACATAAATTATTATTTTTGTATTTTCGTTAATTCATTCTTCAGAAAGAATAGAAGAAATATAATATTGACCACGTGATCTAAGAACATTCCGAACGAATCGTAATAAAAGAACATAACTTTTTAACAGCATCGACTTGTTTTTATTTTGGCAGCATTTACTTTTGTTGAGCCGTACCACGTCGATTATAGAATTCGCGGGAGCGGAGCTATTGCGGATTGAAAACTGCATATAAAAAAACATAAAACAAAATTTTAAATCATAGTATCATAGAAATTCCTATGGATTTTTATACAATTGATTAGTAAAGAAAAATTTGTTTTAGATCCGCAAATATTTTATTGCGTCGGTACAGGGAATCATAAAAAACAATTTGTATGGGAACCAATACAAATTTTTTTGGCTACTTTGATTTATAGCAATTGTTTTTCATTTTATTTATATGGATTTTTCAATCCGCAATCGAATCTGTAAAGGTGTAACCGCATGGCTTGTTCTCACGGCTGTAACGGTAATCGCACACTATTTGTGGTTAGCTCTTAGTCGGACGGGGGGTCCTGTTATCCACCAATTAACAGCAGCCATGTTACAAAAAAACTTTAGTGTGCTTATGCAAGAAAAGGTTGAAAATCTATATGAAACTATTAAACACATATAAAAGGCAATACCACTAACACTTCAGTCACCCATTCCTCCCTAAATACGTACGACACTTTAGCACATACTTCGAATCAATGTTACCGATCGAAAGTACACACCGCCATACCAATCATGTATGTATGAACAACAAAAACAACAAAAATCACTCGTCAATAAAAATTGCTTAAAACCGATAAATAATTATAACACAATGATCGGAACCCCAGAAATATTCAACAAAAAAAACAAATGAAAAGGTATAAAGAACTTAACTAGTAAGATAAATAATGAGTATCATGCAATACTTTACAGTTACTGATGAATGGTTGGTGATGATGATGCTGGTGGTCCTTGAGTCATATCCTGTACGGTTAACGATGTTACAACGGTGGTCACGCCCATCAGCTTTCCCACAAAAATCGCACGTTGATAACGGGTTGTCACTCCACGCCTTCGAATACGTCGATGAATATGGATGGCGATCGCACAAAAAACTCGCATATGTCGATCAATCACAACAAAACTCGAACTTTTTTAATTATTAATTATCGGATCTTTTTCAATTATCGGATACAATTCTTATATCACCGCCAAAATGGTCTCAATAAAAAAAACTGGCGGCCAGTATGTATAGCTGCCAACAAAACATACACCACAATATTTTTCGATTGGTTTTGTATTTTTGAATTAACTTTCAATTAATGATTTCAATTTTTTTTGTTATATAGTTATTAAATATAGTGAATTAATGCGACACAATTTTCTTCCACAATTAATAATATAAATACACATATACTTTATTTGGATGTCACATTAGGTGTACATAAAATATTTATTTATAATTTCTTGGTTTTATATCACATAATTTTATATTGTCCAACATTCACTAATACAATTACTTTTTATTTTTTATTTTTTTAATACTATGAGACACTAGATACAATACAAATCTTTTAATTTATTTTCTTTATTTTGTACAAACATTTGTAATTGTAATTTTGATTTAAGTTTTTAATTTCTGTTTTAATTTTTGGAATTCTCGATCTATTGCTTATCGGAATCCAAACTTGACTGCCGTCCACGTTAAATACCATTTTTCTTTTCGGCTCGGTTTCCATAGTATGTGCACGTCTTCTTCATATATATTTCCCCTTTTCAAGTGTTGATACCTGTACTAATTAGTACAACCAGCTGATCAATTTCGGAGTTGTGCAACTTAACAGTGTAGGTAAGTAGATGACAAAAAAAACTGGTACATGTTCAAAAGGTCGGTAAGTATAAACAATGCTTAAGTATGGAAATGTATAGGTATAAAATCGTCATGAATCATTTAAGGAAAAGTAAAACAGCACGAAAATTTTCGGTAGTTATCGAGTCTAGGTAGATATGTAATACCAAGTACCAACAAGTTGCCGCGGGAATATTTTAAGAAAATAAATTTAGGAATTTCGTTACAAAGGTTTTTTATAAACATGATTTTTTGTTTTGCCGTCTTCTGAGAAAATGAATAATGATGTTGGTTTTTCAACACGCGAGCATCCAACGTAGAGTTGTCCGTGTGCAAAACATGGCATTTCCACATTTAAACCACATACTTTCAGCGACTGACGTATATTTGGTATACGTGGAATTAATACGTTTGACCTTTGTTTTTGCCAATTAATATGAAGGCTTCAATGATACTGTTGAGTATTTTTTTACAACCAATCTTGTTCCATTACAAAGGCGTGGTTGCTTTAAATTGCGTAACAGAATTATTGGCGCACCAATTTTTAATTGTAAAATGTGAGGTGGTATTCCAGGAAAGTTGATTGAATTCAAAAACTCAATTGGGTAATTAAAAACTTCTTCTGAATCCATAACGCTATCAATCGATTTGTATGTTTTTATCTGGTCTGTAATTGTGTTTTGAATGTCAATGTTAATTTCAGTGGCATCTTTATTTTTTGGTTGCTAATATTGCGCGATCGCTTAACCATTGATGATTAGTTAAATTGTTTGCAATATCGAGATATATGCAGGTAAATAAATTGTCTTTGGATTCAACGATTCTAGCAAAATCTGAAGGAAATGTCATTAATCCTGTTGTATTGCCTGCATTAATTTTTCCATTTCAAACATCCAATAATTGTTTAGATAATAAAAGGGCTGATGAATCGTTTTGTAATCGCACGCGCTTGTTTTCTGAAAGTGATAATTTTTTAAAAAATTTGTAACTTTCAAACACTTAACGCGTGATACTCTTTCTGCTCTTGTTGATCGTATGATGATTGGTAATGTTTGTCTAAAGTTACCTGCCAATAATATAAGAGGTTGTTGGCTGCTACGTAAATCTAATGTTCGATCCAAAGTTTCCAACGATTTTTTGTGAGCCATGGTACACTCATCTCATTCCAGATGTTTTGAAAGTATTGCATGTTGGTGTTTCTGTTAGTTGCATATTTAAAGATAACTTCAATGCTGAATGTGCCGTTCTTCCACCATATAACAAAATGGCTGCAATTCCAGAGGAGGGAATGGCCAATGCAATAAAGTTTCCTTTTCGTATGGAAGGTAAAATTAACGAAACTAAATAGGTTTTGCCCGTACCTCTGGGAGCACCCAGAAAATATAATCCACCATTTCTGGATTAACTGATTGCATAGTATTGTAAACGTATTTCTGCTGTAGATTTTTTTTTTAGATTTTAAAATTTATTTTTCTATTTATACAATATTATAACTGGTTCAGAGATCATCTATAGATTTTTATATATCTTAAATTAGTTCCTCGGATTAAGATGACTAACCTGTTGGTTACTCATTTTACAATATTTTCTTATTCTAATTAGGACTGTATTTAATGCAGTGTTGCAGTTCTGCAAATAAGTCAGTAATTGCTCGAGTTGGTGATGGCATTCCTAATTGACTTAACTCTTTATTTACTATTACTAAACAAATGTTCTCTATGTGAATTAATGTTTGGTTATACATGCCCTGAGTGCCGTGAACATTTATCAAAAGCAAAGGTAAATCGCATTCTACATTATTTGGATGCACTGTATAATACATCGCTTGAAAAAATATTTAAATGACCAAATACTACTTACTCTATTTTTCGACGTTCAAATTGTTTTCGGGCGGTATTCCATGTTCATGCCTGTATAGTACGAGTAACGGAGACTTCAGAATACAGTAAAATTTTATGAAATTCATATTTTCTAGACAAACCAAAAATAGCAGTTAATGTTGTCTCTGGTGGCTGTGCTGTGCTGCTCGTTCGGCAACATTTTCTATTGTAAAATATACTCGTTGTCCATTTTCCAAGTGAACGGCCAAATGTATTACTGTGGGATATCTATCATGAATTGGAAAAGTGAATATGCGCCTTACTGCTTTACTGCTGCGGGTGTATCTTCCCATTTCATATGTATATTTACAAATTTATTTTATTGATTTAACAGAATTGCAATATTCAACATTTTTATGAGCTTCGTATATTTTTGATAATAAAGGTGAATGTGGTTATTGATATTCCATTATCTTGAAAGGATCGCCGGCGATACAATGGAAATCCATCGTTGTCTGTAATTGTTTCAGGAATTAATTGTCTGCGGGTTGCAAAAGAATTGCGGTAAAATTGTAATTCGGCCAAGGTTATTTACATTGCCATCGTTATTAATTGCATCTCGGAGATGAATGTAATCTTCTGATCGCAATTGTCGTTGAATTAGCCTCTCTGTTTCTATTTTGGCGTAAATGTCCACTACGTACTGATGATATAAATGGCAACATTTCAAAATGTCATTGTCTTGATTTTCGCGAATCATTAATCTGTGTGCATATATGTAGTAGTACATGGTAGTAGCACCTGAATAACGGCTAGAACAAAATATAAATTCTTTGCAATTTTTCTAAGTTTTAAATGCAATTGTTTATTTGGGAAATAACTATTTAGCAGTTGTAGGACTAATTATTTTTAGTTGGAAGTAATACCCATCCTCTCCTTGCAAGAACAATATTGGGTATTGAAGCGTGTCATAAGAGCTGTGAGTTTCAGATACACTATGGTAACTTAATTTATTGATGGAGACTTCATTTATTGTTGGAGTATTGAATCGTCTGGAATGCTCACCTATTTTGTGACTGTCGAAGGGCATTTGGGTAATTGCAGTTTTAAATAATTTTACTAATTCATTGTGCTGATGAAATAAATTTCGCAGAGACTGAAGAATATCGCGGTGTATTCCGGAAGTAATTGCATATCTTGTTACGGAAGGCTCAGCAGCCAACCCGCAACAACTAGTTATAAAGCGGCCTCAAGCACGGTGTTTTTGCCGGCTACTACTCAGGGTCGTGGGGATTTGGAGGGATTTGGTTTGCATGACTCTGGCCGCCTACACAGTGTTTACAGAATTTAAAAAAAAAAAACGTAAATTTAAATGAAAAACCGGAGCCGAAATTTGTCAGACAAAACATGAGGAACGAAAAAAAAATAATGATAAACTGGTGTGCTCATCCGACGGCGCCGGATCTTCCCAAGTGACAAGTACCCAGTCTGCTGAAGAAACCCCCCCCCCCTTCGAACGACCCATCGACCCCGAAAGGCCGATGCACAGCTGCAACGAAGCAGCATTTGAGGGTAGGGACGTCTCTCCAACCGACCAAGCCTCTCTTCGCCCGGAGATACCTCCAACGAATCTCCCACAATTCACACTTCGACAGCATGAAATCGCCGAAGTGCCAGGAGGAGACCACTGGAATTTACGATCGCCCCCGAATGGACGACACATCTGCTGGACTCGCCACTCCGACTCTGTGGATGTCCTGCCCACTGGATGAAAGGGAATGACAAGCCCAGCATGTAAATATGGCACCGGCACAGAACGAGGATTCCCCCTCCCACCACATCGAAGCGAAATAAATTTTTAGTAATTCATCTTATTTTAATCAACAACAAAGAAAATTACGAACATCACAAAATCGCAGTAAAATATGCGACCGTAACAAAGTTATATCAAACAAAAAATAATAATATAGTCGCTGAACGGAAAAATATGCGTCCAAAAGAAAATAAAAATAAATCCAACAAGAAAAATGATAATGGAGTCGCTGAACGGGAATGAATGGGCGTAGTGGAACCAACGTGCATACCGATTGCGCGACAAACAAGAAAATCAAAATTTAGAAAAATTTAAAAATAAAAATAAACTCAAAACTAACGAAAACTCGTACCTTAATACTATAAAACAATTACCGTTGCCTCCTTGTGTGGCCGCCATGCCACAGGTGTTCACCGCACCCGGACCGTTCGACGTTTTCCCGCCTTTAGTAACTCTAAAAGCGCATTGATAGGTCTTAAATATAGTCAACCGCCGGTAAACTCCCAAAATTAATACGGCTGGCCTCAGCTGGCCACCGGATCCATGTCAAAAAAAAGTACCATGTCAAAAATTTATTTTTGAATGTGTTTTGAACCAACTTACACATTTGCGCATTCCTTTCAAACTTATTTCGTCCGAAAAAAACACTATAACTATACATACAATTGTGTTGGTTTTACTTCAAATCAAGCGAAATTTTTTATCAAAAACGCCATTACATACTATGATTTTTTACTCACATATTTGTGTGGTTTGGACTTTAATTTAGCCATTTTTTTATTTTTTTTTGGTTGAAAAAGGGATATAAAACTATAGAAATGGCCGGTTGGCCGCCTGCCCGAAGCGGTGTCTTTCACCGACACCAAAATTGATTGGAAATGGCCTCGTGGTAGGCCACTCGCAAATTACCTTTCGATAATGCCCATTATTACAAGAAGACACCCATAGAAAATGTGGTGCTTATATATATTAAACGGCGCCCATAGATAATAATAGCGGCACCCTTTAAATTATTTGGCAGCCGTTGAAAACATATGCGACACTTGTTAAATTACATGGCACCCGTTGAAATTATATGGCACCCGTTGAAATTATTGCGGCACCCGTTGAAAATATATGCGTAGACAATTTCTGTACCCGTTGATAAATTTTTACACGTTGTTAAATACGGCACTCGTTGATACTGTGGCGCCTTTGTAATAATGCGGTCACACACATACAACCATCAGAAAACACTTTCGTAACTATGCTCGTCTCTCGAGTTGCATTCACAATCAATATTTTCGGAATGAAAACAAAAAAATTACGCCGTTACACTAGTTATCTCTCCGTTGAACACCCACTGTTGCCGTTCAAAAGGAAAACAAAATTAAAATGTCCACTCACAAAAATCTTGAAATAATTGTTATTACTAATCATTCGCA
Organism: Nephrotoma flavescens; assembly: GCA_932526605.1. NCBI lineage: Eukaryota > Metazoa > Arthropoda > Insecta > Diptera > Tipulidae > Nephrotoma > Nephrotoma flavescens. The sequence goes on along the minus strand of OW052222.1, from coordinate 174,600,986 downwards.
AAATTTTGATTTTACATATCGTTTTATTTTCATTTTTAAAGTTTTATTGTTTCATAAAAACAATAATCCCGTTCCCCAATTGAAAAACTTAACGCACAATTTTATTTTTCATATTTTAATTTTAATCAACAATACTAAATAAATGGCCACAGCCAAATCAAAAGTGTCTCAAAAAATTTTACTCTATTTTTCAAGATTTAAATATACTGTTTATATTGGAGGTTGAACCTAGGTCGAGTCAACTTGTAGTTATCTTCAGGTTAACCTTGAAGTTAACTTCTAGTGTTTATATTGGAGAGTTATCTTAAGGTTGAGTCGAAACCAGGTTATAACTGTCAAAATCATTCTAATTTTTTCCTTCAAAAAATCATTCTAACTTTTTCTTTCGAACTAGTTACATAGAAACATATTTAAAAAAAAAAAATAAAAAATCGAAAAAAAAACACAAAAATATGCTGCCGAATTGAAACACAGATGCGCTTATACAAGAAAAATATGAAAAATTGCCATTTTTATTTTTAAATTTATTGATTATTTTTTGTTGTTGTTTTTCGACTCGACTCTGGGCGTTTATATTAACCAGAGTTAGCTCGACCTAAGAAATTTTTTGGATTGAGTCGAGTTAACTCCAAGTTAACTTTTGGTGTTTATATTGGAGGTTGAACCCAGGTTGAACCTGGGTTCAACCTCCAATATAAACAGTATAAAAGCTAGCTTCCTTTATTATACAACCAAAAAAAACGAGACTTTATTTTTGAATAAAATTCCAATCAAGACTCCTGTACCAAAAAAAAATTCTCGCCCCAACAAACCAAAAATGCAGAAAAATATTTTCCCTTCTATAGGTTTCTCGTTCTCGCTTATACAATTCATGAGCGGCGCAAAACGAGAACGAACGTGACACGCCAAAAACACAAGACAAGAAACAGAAAAAAAGTATTAGTCTACATTTTAACCGGTTGTACACACGCACACATGTACAAAGGTACACATTGGGATCGCTCCAACATTTATTCGCCGAACCACTAAATAAAAGGATGTACAAAACAGAAAATACAAAAAAATGTATCACAAGAATGTCACTACAGCACAAGTGATTTTAGACGAGGCATTAATGAACCAATTACAATGAATTAACATCCAAAAGAAAGCTGGACAACAATGTTAAGACTGAAGTCTTAAAAATCTTGTGTCGACTTCGTGATCATTATTTCCCAGAAAATATATTTGAAGAAATTTGTGTTGTCCGTCTGGAATTAGTCCTCACGACCTATTATGGAACATACGTATAAACTTTTATCAAAATCGGTTCCGTAGTTCTTGAGTTTTTTTTATCGAAAAACTCATATAGAGTCACTTCCGGTGTGCCGATATGGGGGTGATTTTACCACAACACTTCTCACGACCCATTAATCGTGTAAAGTTTTAACAAAACCAGATGAGTAGTTCTTAAGATAATAATCTTCTATGGATGCTGCTACTTCCGGTTGACCGATTTCAACTAAGCCGTACCGACACACTCCTCACTACCCACAGAACATATATTTAAATTTTTATCAAAATCGGTGCAGTAGTTACAGCTTCACATTTCAAAAGAGAATATTATTTTCATTCTACGTTTCGATGCAGTATAAAAGGAATGCGATCCGAAAATTCTAAATAATAAATAAAAGAACAAGTACGTTTTATGTCAGTTTTGGAACGTTCAGAATAAATAAACGAAAACACTTTATCGTAACAATGTATTAAATTTAAAAAACAATTATTCACATCATAAGTGATAACCGTATTTACGTATATAAATGGGGCGTATTCTTGAAAACGGTGGAAATTTCCACATGCGCAATACAATTTGCTTCGAAATTCTCTATTCAAATTTTTCGCCGGCTACTTTAATAATTTTTTTAAATTTCTTTTCTTTTTTTGGATCAAGAAACATAATTTCCTGTAACACAACACAACTTCCTGTGAACATAGTGGACCATTCCCTTCACTACTATATGTAATGGTGGAAGTATAATCGGGTGCTGCATATCGTAGTTTAGTGCCGAATTTGATAATCTTCCGTTAACTCGTATTATGCCATTGGCTGTCAAGAAATGGATATAATTTCAATAGGCTATTTTTACATGAGGTTTTATGAGATTGGAGGGATTCGATATCAGCTTGGTACGATTGGCGTTGAATGTGTTTAATAACGTAGGTCTCAGCATTGTTAAATTCATCCACAGTATTACTTCCGCCTCTGGGTGAATTTGATCGTTTCGCATTATGCAATAGTCTTTGCATTCGGGCCACAATTCTCAAAACCATCGGATAACTGGAGGCCCTAGACATCATCTCGTTCAAGTGGTGCTCAAACTGATTAGAATTTTAAACGATAGAAGCCTGCGGTTCTGCTTCGGATTCACATGAAAGTTCGGGGATCATCTTTGGATATCATCTTTGAATTCGCCTGGTGTTGTTTCTCGAGTGGCTCGCTCAGCTGGATTCAGTTTTGATTGAACTGGGTGCCATTGGTTTATATTTGAGTACGATATTATTAGCCCAGTTCGATTGGCAATATAGGTTGGCCATACATTAGGTGATTTGGATAGCCAATCCAACACTATTGAGGAGTCACTATAAAAGAACTGCCTCGGTTGACTTTTGCAGTTTAGTGCAGAGGTAACCTTTCTCGTCAGGCTTACTAGTAATGTGGCTGCACAAAGCTCTAGTTTCGGTATAGATAGCGTTTTTATGGGCGCTACCTTTGTTTTCGCGGCGATGATTTTGATGTGGACCTCTTGAGATGGTGGTGTTGGACGCGAGTATAGGACCGCAGCGCAAGCATCCTTCGATGCATCTGCAAACCCGTGCATTTCGAATGTGTCATCATTTGTGCATAACCATCATATGTGAGTCTGGTCCTTCGATATTATCCAATAGCTTGGAATGGTTTTCTGACCACTTCTTGAGTGCACAGTCTGTCGAGTTCATTATTTGTAGTAGTTTGTGGCGTAACTAGTGACACCCTGTGAGCACATCATCGACGTAAACAACGGACCTTAACCTTTCAGCGGCGATTGGGTATTTGTCCTGCAATTGGTTGGCGATATAATTCAACGAATTCGCTGCCAAAAATGGTGGTGGTGAGCAGTAGCTAGGTCGAGCGTTAATCGTTGCTGTTTCACCTGGTACTACGATATTAGAATCCATCAACTTTGAATTTTGACATTTCGATCCGACTGTCAATATTATTGGTATTTTTTTGTGTTTCGATGCAATATAACGTTATAGGGGTCGTTTTAGTATTTCACCTTGCAGTGATAGATTTTGATGAAACTGAACACCCTAAACATAGAAATGTCCAAATCAATAGGGCTCTATCCCATGAATTGCTTGAAATTTTAGTGAAGAAATTAAGTTGATATCTCTGAAAAAAGTTAATAACCATATAGCATTTTGTTTTAACAAGAATGCTTAAAAATGTTAGATTTTTTATTAAACAAGGCACGACAATAAAATTTAATTTTCGTTGCTTAATTGTACATTACAAACTGCTTGCATATTAAAAGATATTTTCTATTTACAAAATCCCTATACCCATCCTTAGGTCCTGATGAACGACCTAAAGGAAAATATTAATCAATCGAATGGAAAAGTATGTTAGTACTTACCTGTTAGCAAATATACTGTTAGTTTGTATAATTTTTCTCTGTGTACGTTTTGGTTTGACATAAAACCAATTAGAGTATCACAATTAGTACTCTTTACTCATATATTTTATTTTCAGCAATCTATTTGTGTACTCACAAGAAAAATATTCTTGTTAAAAATGTATAATTTTGTAACAAGGATGCATTGTGCAAAAACCCGTGCTAGTGACAACAAGTAAAAATAAATTTATTATCAAACGAGTATTTTCATGTTTCACTGGGTCGCCATTTTCCAAGCCGTATTAGTTTTTGAGTTTTTGTTTGCTTCATCATTTAAGTGCGTTATTTAGATCCTAATAGGAATATGGGCTCCATCGATACATCCTATTACCTATGGAATTTTACAAATGTTCTTGAAATCTAAGCTTATACCACTATGCTTTTCACCTCATCGTACGGTTCACCTCTCGTCACCTCACCTCAAAGTTTCACCCAAATCATAATTTGGTGTTATGATTCTCACCTATTTTGTGGTGAGCAGTAGCATGCGGCGCCGCACGCATTTTTTTATGTTTGTATTTTTAAAATGTTTTGACATTTCATTTTGACATTTTGGGTGTTTGTGTTTTTTTTTTGTGATAAATAGTGTGTATGAAAATATTATTGTTTTATCTTCTGGAATGATCATGATAAGCAGTATAGACTTATTTTTTGACGACGACACCGAAGAGGATCAGGCTTATATGTGTATCTCCAATATTCTAATATTATGAAACATTATTCTAGATTCATTAGCATTTTTCGGATAAATAAAGATGCTCTTAAATATCTGCTTGATTTACTGAATGGGAAGTTCAAACAATCTATTCGAACCTCCAGCATTCCACCAATATTAAAATTGTGCGCGGCGTTAAGATTGGAGATGACTTTAATATTGGAATGGCTCAACCTACAGTTTGTTCGGTTTTACAGGAAGTAGTAAATTTATTTGAAGAACATGTTTGCCATAAGTGGATTACAGTTCCAGACGAAGCTGAAAAATTGGAGTGCAAGGTTTTTTTCGTGAGGAAAAATAACATACCCGGTGTAGTGGGCTGCGTCGATGGGGCTCATATCAAAATAATTGCGCCCAGTAAAACTGAACGACATTTATACTATAACCGAAAGGGGTATTATAGTTTAAACACAATGATTGTAAGTAATTTGGAATAAACTAATTTTATATAACATATAAATTTCATATTATGTACATAGACGCTATATATGACGTTTGTTATTTTCCAGATATGTGATCATAATCTACGCATACGAAGTGTTGATGCAAGATATCCTGGGGCTAACCACGATTCATTTGTGTGGAACCACAGTACTATAAATACTATGATGGCCGAAAAATATCAAAATGGGGAACGTAATAGCTGGCTTCTAGGTATTTTATTACCTATGTGTTATATAGTAATTCGGACTATCCCTTGTTGCCTTATCTGATAACACCATTCAAACAAGCAGTTCCTGAAAGTCGAGAAGCTCGTTTCAACAAAATCCATTCATCGGCTCGAAATATTGTTGAAAGGACTATAGGGGTGCTAAAATGTCGTTTTCGGTGTTAATTGGCTGCAAAAGAGCTGTATTATAGCCCAAAAAAAGCAAAACAAATCATTTATTCTTGTTATGTACTACACAACATATGCATTCACTACAAAGTACAAAATGAAACGGACCCAGGAGAATTTAGTGAAGACAACAGAAGAGAGCATAACCCCGAATCTGAACAATCCGAATTGAATAGCAGCATGTTAGAAGAAGGAAAAAAAAATAGAAATGAAATTCTAAATAAAGTTTTATAAAAATATTTTAATAAATTTAAATATCACAAAATTTTAATGTCGTACATATCTGTCTTCAAAGATGTTCAGTCTTCATTTTCAGAACTAGATGAGGTGTTGTTTATTCCTAATTTTTTTTCCTCTTTAATAATTAAGCGTCTTTTTAGTTTTAATTTTTCATACAGCATTTTTTGTGTCTGTAGATCATTTTTGTTCTGCCGATTTAATTGTTCTTCATATATAATTTTAATTTTTTGGCCTTAAGTTCATATGTTTTAGTAATACTGCATCTTGTATGTATTTCCTTCAATTTTATGGAGAATACCAACTATTTGAGCTGAATACGTTCTCTATCGGTTGATTTTGGTATAGTTTGTTTCCGTGTATTGCAAAATATTTGGTGGTTCATGTGTGTTAATTTGTGCATCTGTGTTGTTTAGAATTTGATTTTGGTGGATTACGGCGTTATTATCTGGTGGGGCTGATCTTTCATTGGCGAGAGTTATGTCTAATGCTGGTTCTATTTCCCTATCCGGTTCCCTTCTTGGAAAACTAGTACCGCTTGGAGCACCAGATGTTGATAAATGAAGTAGGACATCAACCTCTTGTTCTATTGGGGTGAGTTGTTGTTGCACGTTCGGGCCGCCACCTGTTGCTTTATTTTCTTTATTATTTTTGGCAATTTTAGTTTTAAATTTCTTTTATAATCGTTCCAAACCTATGTAATAATTAAAATATTAATAAAATATACAATAATCACTAATGTATTACATCCTACCCTCCTCCACTCCAAACTTTCTTTCATTGGAGGTCCCAAGGCATTAAGCATGACTGTTACGGTTTTCCAATATTCCGCGACATCCGCTTTTTGACTGACCAAATTTGGGAAATCCTTTTGCAATATCCGGATTTTTATTCATTTCTTCGAGCAACTTGCTGGCTAATTGCTGGCTAATTGTTAATTTTTTTTGTCTTAAAAATAAAAATTTTAATTTTGAAAATGAAATAAAATCATCTTAGGAATAATAATACACCAAATATAAAAACCAAATAAAATAAAAAAAAAACTTACCCGCTTTTGTCTTCCATTGTGTTGTTTTATACCAATCACCAAAATTTTGTAAGTGAACCGACTTGACAATTTAATCACCTCACCAGGCCAACTGCTATATCAAAATATTGATGTGATCACTTCACTTCACATTTTTGAGGAGTGGTGATCTCACCTCACCACATCATAATAGGGGCATAAACGTCTTGGCTTCTTCTTGTTCATCAGGCATATAAATAAATTTCTTTACATGTTTCTTCATATTTTCGCAGAATCTATGCAAACATTTGTGTACAGTTGATGTACCGACACCAAATAGTGAAGCCATTGCAAATTATCAGCCACAACATGTGTTTTTGGTTCATGATCTTCCCTTACAACGCCATAAACAAATAAAAGTGTTTCTTTTATCATGCGGAAGTTTTCAAATCCATTGATTTTGTGTGAAATGCAGTAATATATATGCCCATGTACATATTTCTGGATATTTTAGGTTTCATGTATACATTCCCATAAACTACTTTTACTGGCGCTAGAATTTTTTGTGTCCTGATGCGGTATGTTGTACCATCACTTCGAATCGAAAAAAGTTGAATTCGAAAAAAGCCGAATCGAAAAAGTGAAAGTTGTATCATTTTTGCTTTTCGAAAATGATACAACATACCGCCATTCGACTTTTTTCCAATTTCGATGGGAAGTGGTACAACATGCCGCCCCAGAATGCAGATGATGTATATAGAGTGTTTTCGTTAATTCATTCTACAGAAAGAATAGAAGGAATAGAATACCAATCACGTGACCAAAGAACATTCCGAATCTTCAATAATAAAAGAATATAAAACAGAAATAATAAAACAGAATACTATTTGACATTTGTTTTTTTTTTTTTTGACAATCGTCTAGTGATTACTGATTAATGAATGCTGTGTTGTGTAGTAAAATAAAATTATTGTTAAATATAATAATATATTGGTAAATAAAATGGATCAAAGGAAATCAATTAGTGTAGCATTATCCACCAAAATAGGATGGGATTTATTTTTTGATGATAGTTCAAGTGATGAATCTGTTGAGGAAATTAATTTAATTCCAAAAAACCAGGGATATTTTGAGGATACAATTTGTTTATTGAACGAAATGCAATTTAAGGCGCATTTTCGAATGCTACCTAGTACATTTGAGGTGTTATATGCAAATTTTTTGTACATAGAAAACAAATACGTTGAAGTGGCTCGAAGCCATCCAAGAATTTCTCTCGAGAAACAAATTCTTATGACCATATGGTATTTGGCGAATACAGAATGTTTTAGGTAAATTTATTTTTAATTAAACGACCTTATAAATACTTTTATTAATGTTATATTTTTATTTATAGATCTGTCGCAGACAGATTTGGTGTCTCAATAAACGCATGCTGGAATGCAATTTTCAACATTTCAAAAATACAATTGAAAATTAACCATAGTAAAAAACTATTGCTTGGCCGTCTAGTGAAAAAGCAAATTCCCAGGTAATAAATTAATAGTAATGCTAATTATTTCGATTAAGATTATTTCATCAAATTAACAAAATATTGTTATTATAGGAATCATCGGATGCATTGACGGGTCCCACATTCGTATTCCAGCACCAATTTCCAAATTCATACATCAATAGAAAAAAAATTTATTCCATATTGTTGCAAGCGGTATGTGATCAAAATATGAATTTTATTGATTGTTATGCTGGTGAGGTGAGATCAATACATGACTCTTGCATGTTCAGACGTTCAAATTTATTTACAAAAATGAATAATCGTATGTAAATTATATTATATATATAATATACTGTAATATAATTAATGATTTTAATGATTATAGGTTCTCTTATTATACCTGAAGATCAACATATGATGGGGGACCTTGGGTACGGACTTAAAACCTATCTAATGACACCATATAAAGACATGGGCCATTTAACCACCGAACAAGCGGTTTATAACAAAGCGCATTCAGCAGCTCGAGTGACAATCGAAAGAGCGTTTGGATTGCTTAAAGGTCTACAAAATGACGATTATTTGGAAATGGGGTTAATAAATGATACTGATGATGAAAGCAGCGATGATGTTGTTAACACTGAAAGAAATCCCAACAACAAGCGAAATGATATTCTCAGAATTATAAATAATACGTCCAGATAGTTCTTTACTTTACACTAAATTCATTTTATTTTTTAATTCATGTAAAAACTAAATATATAATAATAAACAATGAAAGAAATTATATTTTGTCAATTAATTTTTCGAATAATGTCAGGAATCTCTTCTGATTCTCCACTTTTTCTTCATGGCGCTTATTTTTGTCTTCGTAAACTAATTTACTTTTCCTTTTTAATACCGATGGTACAAGAGAGCTGGAAGTTTCTTCCATTATACAACCGGCAAAATCGTAATCCATATTGCAACTTGCTATTGACGAGTTAGATGCATAATTTATGGTTATATCCGAATTATCACTGCAGCAAGTTGCAGGTGGATTAATTTCTGGACGTTTATTTAAAATTTCGTCCATTAAATTAAAATACTCCAATGTTTTGGCGGAGTTGCAGCTGGTATTATTGTGATCCCTGATCTTTTTGTACATTACTTTTAGGCCTTTCCATTTTCCGTCGCACTGTTCTCCGGTCACTTTTTTATGTCTTACATCAGATAATTTATTTAAAACTAAAATTTAAAATTTTAATTTTATTTACAAAATTTTATGAATCAAAAATAAATGCATGTCCAGCTATATCGCTCCAAAATTTTTTTTTGTTTGTTGGAAGTCGAACATTGTGGAATTCTCAGTAAATAAGTTAATGCGACACCTTATATCTCCTGGGGTCCTGGAATACGTGCTAAACATTCCGAAAAAATAAAAGAACAGCAGTAGAATAGAATGTCAAGAATGAATTAAAGAACGTTTTATGTCAAACACGGAATATTCAAATGGCTAGAATGAAATAAAGAAAACACTCATAATTGTGATGGAAACTGTACAACTAGCTGGTTTTGATCATCTTTCATTATTTTCAATTAATACGTTTCATTTTCATGTTATGTTTATTTCATGTTCATTACCACTTCTCTTGATATCATTTTGTACAATAATTTTTAATTTACTTTCCATTAGGTTTTAAAATTTAGCATTTTACTTTTTCACAACGAAACAAAACCACGCCAATGCCAAACACAATTGTCAATATACAAATTAAAAACACACATCGAGAAAAGGCAAATATTCTTAGTACATACAATATTTCAACAACAGGGGCGTAATGGTAGAGTTAATACACTACACCTCCAGGCGAACGGTCATATATGTAAGTGCTGTAGTCATAACTACACTACACTGCGGACTACGTGAACAAGATAATAGAGAATTTCGAAGCAAATTGTTTTCCGATTGGGGAACTTTCCATCGATTTCAAGAATACGGCCCCTAGGCTATTATATGTATTTATTCATTGCTCGGGTTCAACTCAAATTGTAGGTCGTAAAAGTATTTGCCAATATCTAACTATCCAGAGACCTCAATATTTTCGTGGAGTCGATGGTTCCTTAAAGCTTACCTGTTTTACTGGTGCGAGCGGGATACAATTCTAATAAATTAGTGATTAAATTCCCACGATTCTAATTAGGGCGCGCAGTCATTAAATTGTATCCATTCAACAAACTAAATTAAAACAAAATCAGAACTAACTCAAACATTTAATTTCCCACAATAGAGTCTAAACAATTCCTGTTCAACCTAGGGTTAATAATGATAAATCTGAGATTTTGAAATCACAAACAACAAGTTTGCATTTTCATTTTATTTATACGTGCATGAGATAAAATACATATGATCCTTAATAATAGGGATTAATCTTTTGTAAATTATACATTTGTCTAAAATCGTTAAATTATGTGTTGCATGCGAAATCAAATAAGCAACATGCACACGGAAAATTCAAAAATGTTTTATGTTGCAATTTTGATTTTAGTTTTATAAAAATTTTCATCCAAACATTTTTAGCATATTTTCATAAGTGGTAAGGAATTATCTTGGTATGATTATATTTCGCAGACAGGCCAAATATGTTAATGATAGTCTACATATTCAAGGCAAAATTATTTATAAATGGAGAACCATATCGAAAATGAGTTTGGTATTTGGCACAGTTTTTGACATAGTTGATCGATACCATCGTATACGATGTTGAATCAATTATGATTCAGCTGGAAATATAAATCAAATCAGGTATGAAGACCGCACCGATCCCGACAACATGTTAAAGTACGTTTGATCTGTTTTTTTTTGTTTAAATAATAATTTATTACTGAAAATTGAATAAGTAGTTAAATTACAATTATTATCATGATCATCATGATGATAATGATGATGAGTGACTATAATTTATTGAATCATTGATAATAACCATTTACCTTTTGTAATTTTGCGTAAAAGCCTGAAATTGGTTGAATTATAATTTCATTTAAGGTAGTTATGCCCTTTTGTCTTATTTATTTAATTTATTTTTTTTAAATCATGAATTACCTCGTAATTGAATTGTTTTGGCACTTGGCAGATAATTTCCAGTTATTTATTCGTGTGGCAATATTACCTCACAGTATTGTATGTGTATTTGCCACAACCAAGTCGTGGACGTCTGTGTTAAATGAACAAATTTTTTGCTCCGTCGTCTCCTATTAAAATAATTAAATTAAAAAATAATATATATTTATGTAATTAATGTTTAATGCAATTTAAAATAAAATTATGTTTATGTATATTAAAATAATTTTTATGATTATCCAACTCCTCAACTACAATTAACGTGTTGTTTTAGTAGTAAAGTATGATTGATTATGGTATAATCTGCAAAAAAAAATTTAATTCTCTGGGGAAAATGAAATGTAATTAATGAAAGCTTTATTGATTTAAATTACGTGTGTTATGCTATCTAATAAAATTAACGCGTTTTAAATGGTCGACCTAATTGGTTTATGTAACTAATGTTTCCCATAAACCGTGTTAACCTATTGAATTTCAATAAATCATTAGAGAAATTGTCTGGTCTATACTTAATTTCGTTTCAGCATTATTACAAGTAGCACAGTCTTGTTACTACCGGCAATGGCTTTATGCTGTGCTATACATAAGAAATTCATACTATTATGGTTGCAGGCCTTTAATTAAGGTTAACGTCGGTTCACATAATGAAAGTCTACTAAAGAAGCAGTGGTGAATAAATTTAAATTTCAGTGAATGGCTTGAAACTCCAAATTAATTTGTTTCCTAAAGGATAGACCATAATCTATGTCAACTTCGGCCCAATAACGGGGGAAGTTTGTTTAAGATATACATCTCAATTCACGTCGTTAACATTTTCTTTTTCTCACTTCATGTGACATTCTTCAATAGTAGACAGCACTTGCACTTATTTTGCAATTAATTCGTACCTAAATATGATATTATTTTGTGTCTTATACCCTAGGCAGACACAAACTAGCTAATTCGAGATGTTTTTTTTCTTACTATTATTAAGTATCACTTATAAATTATTTACTAGATTTTGATTTAGTATTCTCATTCTGGAAAATATTTATTTGTTATTAGTTATGAAATTTAGTTCTATATTTATTATATTTAGTAATTGTAATATTTTGGGCTGTTAAACTATTGTAAGTTCCATCACTCCATGTATGTATGCTCGTGATATTTATCTTAGGTATTATTAGATTTTCTTTGGGGATTTGAGATTGGAATTTTCGTTTCTATAGAAATTATATATAGTGCCATCGTTAGTTTACGATATTTTATTCTCATTATTTTTTTTTTTTTTATTTTTATATGCTTTTTTAATTAAAATGAAATAGGGTGATGGATCACTGGAGATTTGGGTCAAGGTCGTATAGGATGTAATGTTTTTTTTGACATACTTTGGTTCCTTTGAATGTTTAGAAAAGGTACACCCACGACAGACATTACCTCTAAAGACTGAGCTCGGGTCATTACGAGTGGTAATGTGTCCGCTTTTGGAAAGATTACCATGATACCTTTCGAATCATATCGAAAGCACGAAAGTGTTTATGTTTACGGTAAAATCTTGTATGATGTCATTTCGAAATTTCAATACCGTAACCGATTCCCGGATCTAAAATTTTATTTTACATTGTTATTTTTATTTTTTCAATACAAATTCTAATAGGAAGCGGGGAAATAAAAAAATATAACAGCGATTTTATGTCACGAGAAGAATCAGGCCGATTATCGCATAATATTGGCGGGAAATCAAAAGTACTGAATTTTTGAGGAACAGAGTATTGAATTCAGCCGGAAAGTAATTTATGCACCTTTTTCAACTCTCCCAGTATTTCTGCAACCTTACGAGCGAATTTCAAGGCTAATAAATCTGATGAGTGTCACATCAAAATAAATGCTAATTCGCAATTTTAATTTAAACGTTCGCAATTTTGTTTAATACATTCTAGCACAGCAAAGATTAGGCAACAAGAAATTTTTGTAATGGGCTAGTTATGTAGAGGAAACGAAACGATAACGAACGGATGTCATTCGTTTCGGCTCTTGCGGTAAATTCACAATCAATGTATTTTTGTATAGTACTTTCCTTGAATTGTGAATATTTTTTATCGCCTTTGTTTATTTTGCTTGAGACGTCAAAACAATAAATTTACAACTGTAAATTATTAATGGAAATCCATAACACGAAAAATATGAAAAATTATAAAGGAAACCTGATTTGGGATTTTAATGACCAAAAATAATGAAATTATCTTGTATGTGCTGATATGTGATTTTAATAATGTAAATTTTTGTGTTATGTTTTTTAATTAGAATAAAATTTGATTGGAGATTTCTCATTTTCTAAAAGTTAATTAGTTTAAAGCTCTGCCATTTTTTCAATGTTCACTATTTTTATATTTTTCTCAAATTTCATGTTATTTTGTAAGCTCCATTTTACAAAGAAAGAAATTTTTCTTTCATTTAAATCCGTCAAAATAAAAAACCGAAACATCAAAACCTTACCAATTCGTCTTATAAGCACTAAGCAGTGTCATTTCGTCTTTCGTTTCATTTCCGTTTCGTTTTCGGTTATATAGCTACCCCATAAATCTATAGTAAGTTTTGGCAATTTGGATTCTACGATTTTTAGATCAATGTGACCCATGAATGTTGATTATCATTTTAAAACTAGTCTTTAACGATCCACTATTTTTTGTTTGGCAAGATTGTGATTGTTGATTGCCCTTGGTGCTATTATTGAGGGAGTTCCAATAAACGGATTGAAACTGTGCCGATCGGATCTTACTTGATGAATTACTGAACTCTTTTAATTGGATATGTTGCTGTTGTAGAACCGCATTGCCCATTTGATCATTAAACCTTATAAATTACTTCAAGTTAAAGTTTCCTTTGCGATCGAACCAATCGTGGCATCGTGATGTGGCGGCAGCAACTTGGTAGTCCGACTGTTTATTCAAATGTTGTACGCTGATGGACTTTTGACTACTAATGAAAAATTTTAATTTAAAATAATTTTTGTTTTCGTCTTTTTTTTGTCGTTTTATATTTGTGTCAGTGTGTACATATCACGTTGATTACGCTAAAACAACCGGGTGGCTATTTGGCGATGAGCAAAAAATTACGTTGGGTGAGAATTTATATTTTTGGTTGCCACATATAATCCTGGAACTTGGGACCGGAAGGAATGTCGTTAAGGTCCTAAGTAATTATTGGATCACTTTCAACACTTGACAATTGTTGATCACATCAAAGTGATGTAGTTTCAAAAACAAATGCATACTTCGGACCCCCATTGGCTCTATCTGAACAGTTCAGTTTGGAGTGATTATTTATTTACAAATCATAAATCAACTTCAGTAATGGAATATCACCTCTTCTGAGAAATTAACATTCAAATTCCTTCTGTCAAAACCTTTGTACTAATTTTAGTTATGCGCATTTAAAATTAATCTTACCTTATCTTTATGTTATAAATATGTATAAAATTGGTGTAAAAAATGTATGTGCGCAGTTGAGAACGGCTGAACCGAATTAGCTCAATCTTTTTTGTTCTGTTCGCAATTGCCTGGAGATGAGTCTTAGAAAGAAAATTTTGAAAAAATCCACCGGAAAAGTCGGAAAACCCGAAAAATCGAATGAAAAGCCTTTTTTTGGTGGTTAAAGTTTCGGCGCGTACAGGATTCGAATCCCCCCGGAGCGTGCATGCAAATTAGTATTTTGTTTTTTATCCAATCTATTTATTTTATCTATTAATTTTCTCTCTCTATCTATCTATCTATATAAAAATCAATTGCCGTGCGTTAGTCTCGCAAAAACTCGAGAACGACACGACCGATTTGGATGATTCTTGTTTTGCTTTGTTCGTCTCAACACACAGCGCCCACGCTTATATTTTTAGTCATATTAATTTTAAATTTCTACTTGTTATAAATATACCTTGATAGGAGTAAGAAAGAAACATTTTATTTTTTACTTTTCAAAGCCTTTTTTTATATTATCTACTTTTTAGAGCCTTTAAAATATAAGCGTGGTTTTTTAAAAAGTTTTTTTTAAATACATTTTATTTTCTACTTTTTAGTCATCGAAATTTTTTAATGGCCAAAAATGTTAGAATCTTGTATTGTCATCAGAGTTAAGCATGCATGCAAAATTTCAGCTGAATTGGACTATCGCAAGTGGTTTAACTTTTAAGTGATGATAGGTGGGTTAAAGCTTCGGTATTTGGGCTGGGAGGTACTGGATTCGTATCCCACCAAAGGCTGCATGCTTTTTTTGCTTTGTTCGTCTCAATACAGTGGCGGCTTAGGAAAAAAGAAAATTCGGAAAAACCAAAAGGAACATCCGGAAAATCGAAGAAAATTCGCCAAAACACAAAGGAAAACCGAAAAATCAAAAAAAATCGTAAAACCGAAAATTGCGTTTTGTATAGGAATTTAATATGGAAATACACTTAACACCACCAATGAAAGCTGTATTTCGACAATGATCATTCATTTATATAGCCACTTCGGCTTATTTTCAACAGATGGCGTTTGTGGCGTAATGTTGAACGATTGTACTCATCATATTCAAAATTGCGCTCTATTCTATAGATTCAAATTTAAAGAAGAGGATGTTCTACTTCCGAGAATTCCTCTGATTTCAACTAACATTCCGTTCCACTTCAAGCGCATTCAGCTCCCCTTTCATTTGGCTTTCGCTATGACGATAAACAAATCGCAATAAATCTGGAATTTTCGTGTTTTTCTCACGGAGAACAACCATAATGCATTGTATTGATTTGCGTCTGTACTAGATTTAATTCCACTCGAATTCTTTTAAATTCCAACTGACTCCAATTCATTTCCACAATGAGAGCAAAAATCCAAAAAACAACTCAATTTTCGATAGATGTGTGAGTTTCAATCGACAATTCATCCCCTTTCAATACTTTAGAGTTGAGTTGATGAAAAAGAGAATGAAATTGCCACTCAACTCAATCGTCTATTGAGAATTGAGTTGAGTTGTTTGATTTTTTCTCTCATCAAAATAAATTTTCGTGAAGGGCAAAAGTATTTGCTCGGAACGAAGTAATTTGAGGCGGAACGAGGTTCGCCGCGTCAGCTAGTTAAATATATAATTTTAGTAATTTATGTAAAAATATATAACACTTTGCTCAGCTTCTGTTTTAAAACAGAAGCTGAGCAAAGTGTTATATATTTTTACATAAATTACTAAAATTAAAACAAACATCAGCAATTTACAACAAAACAAGTTAAATATATAAGTTTAGGGCCGGTTATTCTCTGTATCTGAAAATGTTTACTCGATTATCACAACTAAGGATTGGAATTAAAATTTCTCGTGTCTCGTAAAACTTTGTGTTGTTTTTAATTTCCCGAGAAAGTTTAATTTAACGCATAATCTTCAGAATCTTCTACTGTTTTTAAAATAACAATGCAACAGTATATTAAGAAATTCTGTTTGTTCAGAGATTGCTGAAAAGAAGAGATATTTTTTGATCTTCCTATGTATAATTCTGCACAGTACCTCCAAAATAGATCAAATTGAGTATTTAATAACATTTCTTGGATTGGTGACGATGTCTGTTAACGTCGTCTGTCAATCTAACTAATAGATGACATGTAGAGAACCGTGTAGACTACATTGCATAATCTACCTCGCCCATCACTGGGGACGATTCTTTAGCCAATTTAATTATATAAAATTGTGTTCGCTATTTCACAAGCGTTTAAATTTGTGGAAGAAAAATCACATCTTAAATTGGGCAAAACCGTAGCGGCAATACCAGCTATTTTAAAGTTATGTCTCACTCTAGAAATCGTAAGAATAGTGGAAACTATCAATCTGGTGTGGGTAATGACTTTCTAATTGAAATGGCACAGAGCACTGTATCAAATATGTTCAATGAAACGTTGAACTTAGCAAACTCTGTGTTTCGAATTTATGAAGTTCGAACCAAATCAAAACACAAAACAACATTTATTTGGTAAAAATAATTTTCACCGCATTGTTGGATGGCTGAACAGAACAAATATTTACCTCCTTAAACCGAATGAAAATGAACACTCAAAAATATTCACAGTTCAATTTATTGTATCATGGTGCGTTCGTTTTAGCATATCTGAAACCTATGTGTTTACCATTCAAAGCACCAATTCAATTGGGAAATTGAAATTTTAGCGTGTACTCGTTTGCAATTTTTACCCAAATTTCTGTCGTTGTCGCTAATTGAAATAAAAACTGTCATAGAAATGAACTATGTAGTAAGGGAGTTTTGCTTTCGCTGGTTGCTAAGAATCGTAATGTGATCGTCAGCTTTTCTTCAGCACTAATATGGCGTCTCACTAATTCTTCCTTATAATGATAATAATTTTCGAATTTTTAATTTTTAAAAGATCGATTTTGGAAATATTCCTTCCTCAGATTTTTTAAATAACTATTACATTTCTTAATTTTACATTTAAAAAAATGAGAAAGAAGTATTTCCGAAATCGATCTTTTAAAAATCAAATATTCAAAAATTATTATCACTATAAGGGAAAATTAATAAATACAGTAAAACCCCACTTATTGCATATTCTCTCTCTCTCTCTGGCACTATATCCCATCAACGGATTTGGCCGCCTCAAATGAGGTTTCATAATCATATTTTCATTTCGGATAATGAGTGATTAATTCATTGATCCTAAACCAGCCGTGAAATTTTTTCCTTGTCACCACCGGGAATCGAACCCGGGACCCCCGGTCGCTGGAGCAAGCATGTTGACCACTTTGCCACCGGGGCGGTGTGAATATTGCATATTCACATAACGTAATAATTCGCATAATGCAACTACACATCCCAGTATGCAATTTTTTCACTGTGTGGAAAAAATAGTTCTATTTCCATACCAAATTCCATACTTTAAAATATCAAAGACACAAATATATGGGTTTTAAAGAGAAATTATTTTCTTTCTCTTTCTATTTCACGGTTTTGCTTTATTTTTATTAGTTTTTATTTTGTATCTCCTCTCCTCTCCAGTTGCATTTGACAAGTTGGCGGATATAACTACTCGCACAGCTGTTCGTGCAAATGTTTTAACAATATTTTAATTTCTTATTGTTTTTGTATAATGTTTTTAATTATTAAAAGAAATGTTTATAAACTGTGTTTTATAATAATAATAATAATGCTTTATAAGTGATTCATCAACGATGTGCTGTACTAGAAAGGTAATAAAAATCTATTTTAATGTGGCGTCGCCATATACATGTAAAATGCAAATATATTTGAAATGATGTAAATTGTTGATGAAATTTTTGTCTTCTTACCTTTTTAAGATGTTCAATATGCGGGAGTTCATATCAAGTCGGGAGACGACAGAAAAAGAATTACAAACAAATATTTCCTGTACTGAATATTGAAATAAAATATAATATGTTTTTAAATCAATAACAAAAATCTTTATTTTCGAAAACAAAAACTTATTGCTAGTTTTCATATGAAAAATTTATTTTATGTAGAAAAGCTTTATTTTTTGTAGAAAACTGTTTAAAATTAGAATGGACAAGTGTATGGAAAAAAATCTGAGTTTCCAACGAAATTCCACCTTCTTTCCTATTTGATTTTTTCTCTTTTTAGTTGGGATGCACACCGACACCGGAATTTTTGTGACACTTTTTTTGGAGAGTACTATGGATTACCTTGTACTTAACATGATTATTTCAATAGCAAGAGTGTGGTTTTTGCACGCGAATGTAAACGGAATTCCGTTGGCATTTCATATTGAGATAACGCGTTTTTTTGGCAACCTAATCCACATAACGTAATAATTTTTTATCCTTTGTTGCTCTTCTCTACGAATTAGATATAACCTAATATACAATGTCGACGGAATTCCGTTTACGCATTCGCCTGCAAAACCCGCACTCTTTCTATGGAAAGAAACACGTAAAGTACATGGAATCCATACTACTCGCAAAACAAAAGTGTCAAAAAAGTCCAGTGTGGGTGTGAATCCCGACTAAAAGGAGAAAAATCAAAGTGGGAATAATAATTCCATTTCCGTACTAATTTAACAAACGCATGCAACATTATCGCTTGAAAATAGAACAGCTTTCCATAGCACTTAATAAAAGGAAATATAAATTAAAAAGAAATATTTGTAGATAGATATTTACAAAATCGATATTTTTGTGTCTATTTATAGTACAGAATTTAGTATGGAATTAAAACAATATTTTCCACACAGTGGAAAAATTGTATACTGGGAATAATCAAAAATAAAAATTATATATTATATGTACTTGTGAAGTGGAAATCATTTTACTATGCTTACATGCATACTATTTATACAAAATTTAAGTTGACCCTCGTCAGGCGGAATAGGTACAATTGTACCTTTTCCATTTTTAAATACTAATAAATCTTGTAGAAGCCGGAGAGGGGTAAAGTTTTGTGAGATCTCTACATTTTTTTGCTGGACCATTCAGACCTTATTTTAGAAAAATATCCCCAGCCTATTCAGATATCGGTCGAAGGTTAAAAAACAAAATATTTGACATACCAAATTCCGAAAACGCATAATTATTCAGCACCGCATAATTTTTGAGAAAATTGATTCAGAAAAAAAGCGATAAGTGAATATTTACTGTGTTACAGGATGGCTACTCCGGCAGATTTCATCTAAGCGCATGCAGAGGCCTCCACGGTGATTTTTGGCGGTTACAACTCAGGGAGAAGTGCTATGGGTCGTGGGGTTTGAGGCTTGCATGGCTCCTGGCTTACACCGTGATTACCAAGATTTAAATAAAAAAACACAAATTATAAATAATCATAAACCGGAGTTCCGCTGAAATTTGTCCGCAGGAACCTGAGGAACGAACAACAAAATAAAAAAAAATAAAATAATTATAACGGAAGAGAGGTGCCTTGGTGCGCGCATCCGTTAGAACTCACACGGTGGTAAACACCGGTTTCAAATCAGGATGTGGGCAACAAGAGACCGCAAAATGTAAAACCGACACAGGATGGGAATTCCCCCCTCATCATACCCATACCGGAAAATTTAAGAATTCATTTTTTTACTTATAAATTAAGAAACAAAAAAGAAGGAAAACACAACTTCCCTCACGAACCGCAAGAAGAGAACGAGAACTAGATTAATGCGAACATAGAGAGCGCGACACACGCCCGCTATGCGGCGCTCGATCACAATAAAATTTTCAATAATTTACAATATATAAGAAAAATAAAGAAAATAAAATAAATATAAATAACAAAAAAAAATCGTACCTTACAACAAAAAAATTTCACCGTTGCGGCCTTGGTTTCGTCATGCCTCAGGTGGTGCCATACCCGGACCGTTGGTCGTTATCCCGCGTTCGTTGGACTTTGTATGCCTTCCTTAGGCTTTTTATGCCTTCGTGCCACAAAAATCGGATTCCGTTGGCCGTCCTTCGCCGAAGCCGTAGAACAGAAATGGCCTCAGCTGGCCACCTGTTAACACAACACATGTTGATATGTGTTCCGTTATCACA
Source organism: Nephrotoma flavescens (assembly GCA_932526605.1). Lineage (NCBI taxonomy): Eukaryota > Metazoa > Arthropoda > Insecta > Diptera > Tipulidae > Nephrotoma > Nephrotoma flavescens. The sequence goes on along the minus strand of OW052222.1, from coordinate 174,580,399 downwards.
CCTCTCGAAACAACAAAGGAACATACAAGAAAATGTATGCCACACCACTAAGATCGTATGTTGCCAACAAATGAAATCACAATGGTACCTCACCACACAGCGATGGATTTATTTTCTTGTTTCTTATAACACGTCAACCAGATTTTGCTTTCTGCATTTCTAATTTCACCATCCACAATTTCGTAGTTCAAGAAAATTCACTTTCCACAATTAATCGCCAAAAAAAATTATGTAAGATAAACACATACAAAATCTATAATTTAATTTTTTTTTTATTTCGTTTTAAGTTCAATACACATTTTACATTATTTACTTCAAACGTAAAATGGGATTACAGTTTTGTTTCATCAAAAAAAACTTTAAACTTATAATTTTCTAACTTATAACTTTCTATCTAATCCAAAAATGAACTTTATATATTTTTTTTTCTCAAACTTTATGTTTATATTCAAACAAAAAAAACTACTTAAATTTTGGACATCCAAAAGTAAAACAAGCCTTTATGTTAAATGCAAAATTCCCATCAAGACTGAACAAAAAAAACAAATTCTCGCACCAAACAACGACGCGCAAAACGTTCTAGAAAAATTTTCTTTCTTCTCTGTTTTGCGTTTACTTCAATTCGCATTGATGTAAACGAGAAGCATATAAGAAAAAACATCTTACAGAGCGTTTTGCTTTGCACACATCCGATGCAAATTGGGCTCGCTCTCAATTTTTATTTCTTCTTACCGCCGCGCCATCACAAGAAGGTGTACCAAAACAATTAATACTTCAAGCGAAGACACACACCCTCCAACCGATTAAGCAAAGACACAAATCGAGGGGATAAAATATAAAAAGAGGTAGTTACAATACTAGTTTATATTTATAACTAATTCATTTTTTATTTTGAATAAAATTGAAGAAATCTTCATCCATTCGGAGATAATTTGTGTAGTCCCTTGGAAATTCCTTTATAAAATGTTGTGTGTTCCACATTGTTTGTATCTTTTTATTCGATATGGTTTAGTTCAGCAATGGATTCGATTGAGGCCCTTCCTCCTCTTATCTGGCAACTAACAAGAAGCAGGCGGTAACAGATGATAACAAAGTTGCAACTGCCGGAGGATTTTTGGTCTTTTTAAATTCCGCAGATGTTTTTTTGTTACATGTGTTAATTTTTATATATATATTACAAATAAATTATTTAACATTTTTTTATTAATCAGAATATTTTTATAAATAATATATATTTTTATTCGTATGTAGTAGGTTAATGTTTAACATGTTCAACGTTTTAATTTACTTTTAATTTATACGAAATAAAAATATGTACATTTAGATTTTCTTACGAAACGAAAATTGTTTTCGATATGTGTCATGAGGAACACAATTGTGGAACGAGCCATTGAACATAACATTTTCATAGTACCTCATTACCTACTTTACATGTGGCACGTGCAATTTCGAGAAAATTAATAAACAATTTATATAATACTAGCGGACCCGACTGACCTGCCTGAACGTTTGCTATAGCAGGCAAGCGGGTTCAGCAAACGTTTTTTCGATTTGCAAATTAAGTGACATTTGACATTGAGTTAGACATTTCAATGTTTTCGTTTCGTCATTGTGTGATTTGCTGTTGCCCAAAGTAAAATAAAAAATTGAGTGCAATTTCTCATTATTCTGCGCCGTTCAATTCTCGTGTCGCTGCTGGACGATATTTGGTGCTTGTCATTGGCACATTTGGCGAAAGAGGGGGTACTTTTCGTGAGATTGGTGATAAGTATAATAATGTGATTACAAAAAAGATACAACAGCAATATCTTTTTGTTTGCATGTGTGTAAGTGTCTGGCGGTTGTGTTTTTCTTATGTATTAGCTGTGTGAAACTCAGTTGGCCGGTTAGCTTATAATGGATCTACAAATGACTGAAGAAGTGACGACTCATGAAAATGGACGCTTCTACGCTGTGGATCCACTGACCCATATATACACATATGTACAAATTTGGACGATTTTCATTTTGATTAAATAATAGCGAACAAAGAAAGAACAGAACAGTGCCGATGGATCGTTTTGCAGTTGGACATGCATATTTATGTTAAGGTGTATTGTATTTCATTTCGCCATAGGTATGATTGTTTCAAACATGGTTTTTTTCTCCCACACATGTAACGCGTAGAATGTCCGGCAATATCTGTCTGAAATCACCGGACAGCACAGTAACAGTAAAGCGCCACCGAAAAGTCTGCTATTATCATTGATATCTTTCATCGGTTTATCGAGAGGTTCATATGAATGCTTGTGAGTCATAGTGCATTCATCCCAGATAATAATTTTGCATTTTTGCAAAATTTTAGCCATGTGAAATTCTTCTATATGTTGTACATTCCGTCTGGATTTGTATGAACGATCAAAGGTAACTTGAGTGCTGAATGGGCAGTCCTTCCACCATCAAGCAAAAGTCAGATAAAGCAATTGCCAACGCAATATATGATTTTGTAACCGAACGCGCGCAAGTATCAGTGAAGTGAGATTTGTTTTGCCAGTGTCACGCTGAACATTGCTGTAAATGATGTCTGTTGGAGGGTTAGGCAGTGGTATACCGCAATGAATCAGTGGCATATTCGATCTTCAACCTATATTAATACCTCGTAATATGTGGCAAAAAAAAAACAAATATTGGGATCTTGATCAGCGGTCCAAATGCGATGCAAAAGTGTAGGTTAGATTGATTGGCATTGAATGCGCATGTATAATTGTAATTCATTGAATTCAATTCCTTACACATTTTTTTCAATTTAAGTGTTTAAATACACTTCATTTATGATCTAAAACGTTGTTTCAATATGTGTCGCGACGAATAATACATTCAATATGCACGAAAATATGATACATGGCGAATCGAAACACAGCGAACCGAGATTGAAATATCAAAATAACGCCAAGATACGACGCAAGTGGGTTGCGCATTGATGCGTACGTCAAAATTCATCACGTTTTTTATCATTTTATAAAATATTGGGGGTGGTGAGGAAGATTGGCGGTGAAATTTTGGGGTTATATGTTTGGATATGAGAGAAATCTAAACAAAAAAAATTTTGTCCAAAAACAAAATAAAATTTTTCTAGAACCCGAATGCAATGCCACCTACCGGGTCCAATTGTGAATCTAAACCATTCAGGGACCCACCCAAGTAAACAGACAAAATTTCATTAAAATCGGTCCAGCCGTTTAGACGGATTTCAGTCACATACACAAGTACAGAAAATTTTGGGGTGGTGAAATTTTGGGGTTATATGTTTTGATATGTGAAAAATACAAAAAAACCAATAAAAAAAATATTTCATCAAAAACAAAAAAATATTTCCCAAAAACCCGATTGCAGTGCCACCTACCGAGTCCAATTGTAAATCGAAACCATCCAGAGACCCACTCAGATACAAACACAAAATTTCATTAAAACCGGTCCAGCCGTTTAGGAGGAGATCAATTACAAACACACGTACAGAAGAATTATGTATATGGTTTTTCACTCCAAATTCAACCTTTTACAAATCATGTTCATCAATTTCCAAATAAAATTCACAATTTTCCAAAAGGCTTTCATTCTTTTCCAAATCAAACAAACTTTATGCAAATCAAATTCACCTTTGTTCAAAACATATTCATCCTTTTCCAAATCAAATTCACCTTTGTTCAAATCAAATTCGCCTTTATCCAAATCATATCCATCTTTTTCCAAATAGAATTAACCGGAGACGAAATGAAACCAACAGAACCTATTTAATTTAATAAATTTATTGTATTTACATTCTAGCATCAAAATAACAAGCTTTTTATTGTTTAATCTTTGTAATCTGTTATGGGGTCGAAGCACTTCCAATTTCTCGCGAATTACTTTTCGCGAATCACTCGCCAGCGAAAATAATAACAAGTTAATAAAGTAAATTAACCTTTACTGTGTAACCAAAATGTTCGATGTTTCATTCAAACTGGCTGCGTCTTAGTAACCTCGCCTGTGGCACTATTCTGATAATTCCCTGGGAATAAGGTATTGGGGAAAGATTTTATATGTAATTTCTATTTTAAAATTTCTTTTGTGGCATACTGAGGTAAAAATCTAGTGGTGATTTTTTTGAAAACAAAATAAAATTGGGAATAATTTTCCCTGCCAATTTAGATATGGAAAAATTATTCCCAATTTATAAATATTTACATCAAACTTTTCTCCCTAGTAGGCCGGAAAAAAATATTTGAACTGAAATTACATATAAAATCTTTCCCCAATTCCCTATTCCCGGGGAATTACCAGAATAGTGCCACTGGATGTGAAGCTGGTATCCGCCTATCGCATAAAAACCCAAAAATTTCGAAGAATTAGCGAACCGCGAAAGAGTTAGGAGCGCTTCGGCCCCAGAACAGATTGCAAAGATTAAAAAACAAAATACTTGTTAATTTTAATCTACAATTTAAATACATTAGATTTATTAAATTAAATAGGTTCTGTTGGTTTTATTTGGTCTCCGGTTGAATTTGATTTGGAAAAGGATGGATATGTTTTGAATAAAGGTGAGTTTGATTTGGATAAGGTTTAATTTGATTTGCAAAAGGATGAAAGTCTTTTGGAAAATGGTGAATTTTATTTGAAAATTGATGAACATGATTTGTAAAAGTTTGAATTTGGAGTGCAAAACCTATATTATAAAGATTGTTATGAATTTCGGGCATTCATTATGGATTCGTCGTTGATTTTGCTAATAAAACACTCAGTGATTTAAGTTAGAGTTAGTGATTTAACTTAAGGCACGTTGCAACGGTAAAAACTTAACTAAAATTCCGTTGATGTGCAGAAGTTAGCGGAAACCTTTCTTCCATATCAATGTACTGGTATTGATTGACATACAACTAATAAATGCTAAGACGGTAAACCCCAAGTAGTATGTATTGAGTAATATGTGACTACCCGATACTGAAGTAGAGATTATCTGTTAAAGAACATTAAATCCATTGGCTAATGGACACCGCTTTAAAACAACAGATTTGCATCTAAATCTAACTACCTAGGGCCTGCATGGTATGGCAATGTCTCAGTATTTTGAGCGTTATTTTATTTTATAAAATCAATAATCACGACTTTCGAGATCGAAGTTGGTAACAGCAAAATAAGCCAAACGCAGAAAATTTGAGAAAGGTAAATATATTAAAACGATGCCAAATCCAACGAGTACTAAATATGCATAAAAATTGTTTTGCTAGAAAAATATTTCTTCGAACCTTAAGAACAGTATAAAACGATTAAATTGCCGAATATCCGAATTACAAAAAATCACGATAAAAAAATGTGTTAATATGAAGATCACAAATAATTGCTTTAATATATCATTTCTCACATTGATTATCTTTCTTTCGATGAATGAAAATTTTCCTTTGAGACGCAAAGCCTTATACGAGTATATGAGAGTTTTTATGTCAGTTCAGAAATGTAATAATAACACATATAGAATAAAAATAATTTGTAGCTTTAATCCATAATTACACGAACAGAAAAATTACAATTTATGAATTAAATCTCAATGGGATATTTGATTGATTGTACTTAAAACTATAAAATCTGTTAAATCCAGTTTTATAGTAATTTTCTAAGCACCGCAAGTACGAATATAAAAATAATATTTGTGTTAGAAAAAAAAATTTTTTAATGATATCAATTTCCGTTTGTTAATTAATTTTTATTTTCTACTGACCGTAACATATAAAATTCACAAATAACATTTTTTTTTTATTAACTGTGCGGGATAAATCATAAATGTAATAATTACGCAAGGTACTTATACCGCATCCAGATGAAGGAAGAAGAACTGGGTTAAAATAAACTTTTAAATTATATGTTTAAAGCTCGTCGTTATAGATTTAACATAAACTTGAACATAATATTCTGAATTGATAATGAATTTCACCTAAAAACTATATATTCGCATAATCACAAATTAAACCAATTAAATGTAATTGGTGAAGTTTGTGATGAGTAGACGTCTAGCCTACATAGGTCGCGCATACAAAACAAAAATGTTATGTCAAGCATATGGCTTAACATAACCAACACGATTTTAATCATTATCTGTATCCATATTAGAATTTAGATTAATGTGCATCAATCCTTTCGAGCTGGCACGTTTATACCAAACTGCAGAAGGAAGAAGAAAAATTATCTTGAATCGAAATTGTTAAGCAAGAAACTACTCTTGTGGTATTACTATTATTATCAAAAATTTCATTATCATTATAGTTTGAGTTTGAATAGTGATTTTAGTAAATTGGCTTTCAAAAAACTTGTTAATGGAAATATTTAAAAGCAGAATAGAAAAACTGTTTTAATTTTGCTTGAGACGGAATATATTTAGGATTTATGTCGAAAAATATTTTCTCATCGAGTGATTATATTTAAAAATATTTTTTAACCAATTTATGATTTGATAACAGATAAACGATTAGTCGCGAAACTGTTATTTCTGTTCATCAAATAATTTGTTTCACTTGGACTTTCAGTTGCTTCCTGAATTCCATGCCAATACAACCTCAAAATAAACAATACAACTTACGTATATTTGTTAAAATCTTCAGCCAGTATTGGTGGAAGAAGACCGTGGATGACATTATGCTGTCGGAGGTGGTAATTAGAGTACCTAAAAGTAAAATGAAGTTGCCGATAGAACAAGAATTAGTAAACAAACTTATCTTTATTGTACACGTCAGCCATATTAACATTTACAACCTGAAAGTAAATTTATTCATTAGAATTAAGCTAAACTTATACTTATATTGTTAATGTTTTATTGTCAAGTAATTATTTCGTATATAACTATCCACTGTGTAATTGGCTGGTATATTTCATGTACTAAGTAAATTAGTTAATTATACCAAAACGATTAAAAAATACGATGAACGAAAAGCTACCGGGTGGCGAATAAATAGTCACCAGGCCTTGATCGCGGAAAATGTCAATTTTATTACTAAGAGAAATAAAGGAATTACAACTAAATTGAAGGAAGAATGAGAAAGAGAATGAAGAACTCAAAAAAACAGTTGCAACACGTGTATACAAGACGTGTATACAAACAAATGGGATGTTGAACTGGAGTAAAAGACAAAGTAAGAAAAGGAAAGCTCAACGCTCACCAGAAATGGCAGAAAGCTTACCACCAACTTTCAAAGACGTTTCTAGAAACCAGTTAATCACCAAGCAACAACTTGCTCTAGAACAACAACCAGATAAACCAAAAGAGAAATCACCTCCACCAATAAATATCGTAGGGATATCAAATTTCTCCATTATCCAATCGATTATGAAATCGATTACAATAGCCGAATACAAACTCGTATCTCGAAATAATGGCTACACTGTCTGGAAAATTAATGTTGCGGACTCTGAAACCTATAGAGCTTTGGCTACAAAGCTTAATTCCGAGGGCAATCAATGGTTTACCAATGAGGGTATGAATGATCGCCCAAGCAAAGTTATGGCTAGAGGTCTTCACCCAACCTGCGCAATATAGGAAATTTTGATTATAAGAAGCAAAAGGTTTATAAAATACAAAATGCTGTGAACATCATTAAGAGAGAAAAAAAACGAAACTGAACAAGGAGTTCAAATTAAAGAAAAGAGGGCTTTCCCTATTTATGCTCAAAAATATTGCCAACGAGAGACTAGATGCGTGAAATGTGACAAAAAGCAACATGCCCAAGTTAGTATAGTTAATTGCAATAAGCCACATCCCGCAAACTACCAGGGATGAGAAATAGCTAAGAAGCACAAAGAATAAGAAATAAAACGCTAAAAGAAATCTGTTCACGACGGACGATTCCTAGAAATATAAAGAAAACACAAAGTATCGGGAGAAAATATAAAATATAACACAACACTTACCTGATTCGAACTTGTCTTACACAAGTAAATTATCGTCATCATACTCGTGAAAAGTATCGGATTTTGGAATTGATCTGAAAGATAAAACGAAAATTTAGATTAAAAATAATTACTTTGTCATGGTAAACGTCATCGTGAAACACATAAAAATAAAGAGTTTAATTGTTCGAGTAGTGTAAACTAAAGCAGCTAATAAAATAAATAGAATAAAAATACGGTGAGTACATTAGAAGCTTTTGTGTGAAACTGTGAATTACCTCGACGATTGAGCGAGAAAATACCCATTACAATTTCGACGCGAATATATACCGGGCAGAAGCGAAACCATTTTGAATACCTCAACCACATTTATTAAACGGACACGATTCCCGTTCACAATTGTTTGGAAACGATATCAACCATCAAAACGATTTGCGATTATAGATAATGGAGTGGGGTAAGTTTTGGCCCCAGTGAATACGCTAAACAAACCTGATTACTGCCAACCCGGTCCATAGGCTTTTACATGGTCCTTCGGGCCAGATAGCGGCAATCATAACAGTATTTTCGGCAGGTTATTCGTGCCCTCAAACGCATTCTTAAAAATTTAGAATATATTAATAACAAAATCGGTGAATTAGGGTCCGATATTCAGAGCGGTGAAATAAAAACATATTTAGCAATGTTGAGTGACGAATGGAAAGATTTGCAAGGTATCGAAAGGTCACTCACTGGAAAATTTACTGAGATTCAATTAGTGTCAGTGAATAAAATCGAAACGATGTATTTCGAAATTAAACAGTTACGAGTATTATATCAATATGGAACAAGTTTTGAAACAGTGAACACTCCAGAAAATATATCGATGAATGATTTGATGTTGAATCAAACGCAATTTGTGCGTGAATTATCTCTTTTGCATAAACGGGACAGTGAACTTCGACTACCACGTGTAAATATAATACTACCATTTTTAGGAAACTATTCGGAGTTTCCATCATTCAAAGACCTTTTTGAAACTTCTATTGATCAAAACGGAGGTATATCGAAAGGTCCATAAATTACAGTATCTCAAATTATTATTAAAACGAGAATCTTACAATTTGATCAAGCATTTAAGTGTGACGGAGGCGAATTACAATGAAGCCTGGGAAAATGTAAAGGCGAGATACAGTAAACCGAAACATGTGATATGTAACTTAGTCAAACAATTTATGGAGCAACCGATAATGCATCAAAGCTCGGCAAAGGGTCTTCGACATCTTACGGATGTATCTGACGAAGTGATCCGTGGTTTGCGCGTTCTAGGAGAGTATGCTGAAAAACGAGATGGCTCATTTATATTTCAACGCAAAAATTGGATCCGGAATCTAAAGAAGCTTGGGCTCACAAATCTGCCAGTGAGGATTTTCCCTCTCCCGAAACCTTTATTGAATTACTCAACAAAAGGAGTTGTTTCACTAAACACTTATTTATATGTATCAAACTTTATTATTTCTATTTGTACACAAAATAAAAATTTGTTGTTGTTGTGTTGCTTCCAGTTGTATATTCCTAGAATAGAAATTATATTATTAGAATTTATTAATTGATTAATTATCTAGATACAAATACTTATCTGTAATATATACAACATTCAGGATAATTATCTATAACAATTAATAATTATTAGTTTAGAATTTAACTAAATTTAACTCAAATAAATAAAATTTACTTACCTTGTTTACAATGTCGAGACGATGACACTTCCATCATTCGGTTTGATATTTACGTAACTCATACCAAATGTACCCATTAAACCTATTTGACTCCGAATATAGGTAAAGTAGATTGTACTCTGCATGTCAAATTAATTTAATTCCGAAATGTATTTCGGTGTATCAAAATAAGTAAACAGTATATATTTTGGGACAGTTGTTTGTAGGTTGAGTTAGGTAATTCCGAAACTCCGAAAATTATGTCAAACTTAAAAAAACCATTTTGTAATCTCGCTCTCTTGTAATTCATCTTTGGAAGCACCAACACGTATCAATAAAATAAATTTGTATATATATTTTTATACTGTATAATATATTGCATTTTTATTCTACAAATTATCAACTATAATATTTCAAAGGGAATAAACTTGGGCACAACTATACACCGTACAATATAAGTATTTATTTGCGGAAGTACACGAACATTTCCCAATTATTCATTTTGAACACAGGAGTGATGCATTAGAGTGCATTAATTATTCCCAAAAGCAAAAATCGTCAACACCCAAAAGGGTCGGTGAAATGACAACACAAGTTACAGCGAAAGGTATGTATCCAATGTGTTCAGGTGAACATTATTTAAGTCAGTGTAGTACTTATCTCGAATTACCTAACGACAAACGCAAAGAGTTCACAGTAAATAAAAAAAACTCTGCTTTAATTGTGTGTCAGCAATACATGTGTGCCGAATTTGTAAAAGGAAACATCATGTAACATTACACCCGGATTCAAACCTAGATGCGAAGAATGAAGAACTAAAGGGAACAGTGACGTCAGAGTACATTAAGGAAACAGGATCAACGGTGTTAGTTGCAATAGAATCCAGAAATCGCAAAGCAAATTTTCAACAGGCCATTTTACCAACAGCGCTAGTATTAATCGAAGATATATATGGATAAATGCAGAAATGTAGAGCTTTGTTGGACTCAGTCATCGAACGTGCATATCATAGGATTGACATCCGGAAATTTAATATCACGCAAGTCAACGATTACATTACGATCAATGTATGATCATAAGAAGACAACACTAGAGGTTCTTATAATAAAACATCTTCTCACACAAATTCCGAAGATTAAGATAAACTTGCAACAAGCAGATTTCATGTCTAAATTGAATTTAGCCGATCCACATTTCGATTTTCCATCTCCCATAGATTTGCTGATTGGAGCCGATAGATTTCTCGAAATTATGGAAAGTAACCAAATGCGATACAATTCGTTCAGTATTACGAGACTATTTTCGGATGGATAATTTCAGGACAAACACAATCAGCTGAAATCGAGGAAAGTTAAACGTTCAACACATTTACGCGGGATAACATAAGATTGGAAGAAACATTGAAAAAGTTTTGGGAGATAGAGGACATGTCGAATGTCGATAAATTTACACCAGAGGAAATGGAATGTGAAAGGTTTTTTATGGATACGCATAAGGGAAAATCCAATACATAGTAAAACTACCTTTCAAAAACAATTCGAAAGAATTAGGCTATTCACTGCAAGCGGCAACAAACAGATTCCGGTCACTCGAGCGTAAATTAACAATGAACACGACACTACGGGAAGCATATATAGATCAAATGAGAGGATATATTAACCTAGGTCACATGTTTGAAGTACCAGCGAATTATAAAGTGAAAGTTATTACTTGCCTCATCATTACGTGACAACAGAAAGTAGCAATATGACAAAGGTCCGAATGGTATTTGACGGATCCAGCAAAACAAGTAATGGTGTCTCTTTGAACGACAAATTAATAGTAGGTCCAACTATACAACCAACACTCTGGAACCTTCTATTGAGATTTCGAATGACCAAAGTAGAACTGATTGCCGATATAGAGAAGATGTATTGTCAAGTTTTGATCTCTGAAGATAACCGAAAGTATCAAACAATTTTATGGCGAGAACAACCAGTCGATACATTGAAAAGTTATCATCTCACCAGGGTTACTTTAGGTCTTGCATCATCAGGTTTCCTCGTCATCAGGGCAATGCAAGAACTAGCGATGGACATAAAGAATGAAGAAATCAAATGGTGCATACTCAGTAATTTTCATGACGACGGCCTGCTAACGGGAAGCAATTATAAGGAACAAGCCGAAGAATTAAAAGAAAAAATGATATTTACTATACTTAATAAACACATTTTTATTAATCACTTGTTTTTTGTTTCGCAGAATATATATTTTGCGAAACAAAAAACAAGTGATTAATAAAAATGTGTTTATTAAGTATAAGTGTGTTTCGCCAAGTGCCTACGGCAAATAGCGTAAAAAGATATTTACTATGGCGAAGGGAATTTTGTCTAAGACAATGGAAGTCAAATATAAGCGATTTATGTGATACCATCGAGGAAGTACCAGTCCGTGATATAGATTGTGAAGAAACATTCACTTTCACTTTCAAAATACAGCCAGAAAGAGAAGGCACGATCACCAAACGAAAAAAAATTTCCGAAGCCTCCCGTTTATTTGATCCTCTTGGTTTCGTTTCCCCAACCATAATTCTAATTAAGATATTGTTTCAGAAATTGTGGCTCCTGAAGTTAGACTGGGCCGACAAATTGCCAAGAGAAATAGAAGAAGAATACATAAAGATTCGAGGTAAATTTGCGTGTTTTGAAGACGTTATAATTTCGAGATTTACAAACCAGCGAAATGGGATACGGTTTCGCAGACGTGAGAGAATTAGCCTACTTTGCGGTGCTATACAGCAGGACTTCAAAACCAAAGTAACCTCGATCAAGAAGTTATCTTTGCCGCTACTGGAATTATGTGCTGCTCATTTATTAGCGAAACTGATGTCTAAAGAGTAAGAGAAACAATAAAGATAGTGCAGAATATTTTGCGTGGACTGACTCGGCTATCGTATTGGCATGGCTCTCCACATACCTTATGCGTTGGAAAACTTTCATCGTCAATCGGACTAGCCAAATTTTGAAACATTTCCCCAGACGTCATCGTGCTCACTTCAAATCTAGAGATAATCCGGCAGATCACGGTTCACGGGGTGTGACACCAGATAAAATAATCAACCTTACGCAGTAGTGGAGAGAACTAGAACGGTTGGTTCAATCGCAAACGTCGTGGCCAATTAATGAGACATATATACAAGATAATGAGCATAATATGGAATATAGCAAAGCAGCAATGTCGTCCGTTACTTTTCACAGCCAATGCAATAGATATGATGATTCCTGGCTAGAAAAACTTTTTGAAGAAGAATTTAGACTTCAAAAAATATTTAGAGTAATTGCATACGTACTGAGATTCGAAATGCTCATGTGATGTGTATTAAGTGGGTGCAGCGAATGGAGTATGAGAAAGATATACAACACATACAGCAACATAAAAGAGGAAGCAGCAGTTCAAGACTTTTATTGCAAAATTCAATTTGTGACTTCGACAGCAAACATCCCATAATAATTCTGCAGAAACACATATTTACGAATCGAGCTGTATGGGATGTCCATTTATCAAAATTGCATGCTGGTCCAACACTTACATCGATCCATGGCAGAAATATTGGGTGATAAACGGACGAAGCCGAATAAGGAACATTTTGAAAAATGCATCATTTGTACGAGATACACAGCTAAAGTAACCATGCAGATGATGGGGAATTTGCCTCCGGAAAGGGTCACTCTACAAGGCCATTTGAAAACTGTGGCATTGATTTTGTGGGGCCGATATATATATATATATTCTGGCAAGAAAGGGTAGAGGCTATACAATTGTAACAAAGGGATATATATGTATATGCATCTGTTTGTCTGTGAAGGCGATCCATATTAAAGGTGTTACAGATCTGACCAGTGAAGCTTTCTTGGTTGCGCTTAAACGTTTTACGGCTAAAATAGGGTTACCTAAACGAATATATACCGACAATGGTCCCAATTTAATTAGCATAAAGCGCGTCCTCGAACAAGCATGTAAGGTAATAAAAGATATTAATAATAATTATCTGATTTCAGAATACTTAAGTCGGAACGCTATAGAATGGCATTTTATTAAACCAGTGTCACCAAACATATTCTGCTTAAAGCTACTCATAATATCAATATTACATTCGAGAAGATGACTAAGTTACTCTGTCAAATCGAAAGCATATTAAATTCGGGATTTTTATATGCTTCGTCAACAGATGAAGGTTACCATAGGTATGAGCTCCCGCACGTTTCTTGATTTGAGCATTTTCATCATCGTCAATTCAAAAGAATGTCTATTGTCAAATTGGCAAATAATACAGCGAAGGGTTTAAACATTTTGGAACAGATATTATTTGGAATATCTAAACAATCTGCAACAACATCAAAAATGGCAGAAAATTCAAGATAATTTCAAAGTCGGCGATATAGTATTATTGAAGGAAGACAATACTCCGGTATGCAAATGGCGATTACCTCGTATTGTAGAAATGGAACAGATAGCATAGTGCGAGCTGTAAGATTGAAAACATCTTCATATTTCAGCGTCGTCCATATTTCAGCGTCCACTCGTAAAATTATGCAGATTACGAGGTCATCAACGACGAGGTCATCAACGGGATATATAAAACACAAAGTATCGGGAGAAAATATAAAATATAACACAACACTTGTTGGAAACGAATTGTTTGGAAACGATATCAACCATCAAAACGATTTGTTATTGTGATATAGAAACACATATACAATTTACAAGAATAAACTGGACTATCGATATTGGAGTATATGTGGGGTAAGTTTTGGTCCCAGTGAATACGCTAAACAAACCTGATTAATGCCAACCAGGTCCATAGGCTTTTACAAAACCTTATTCTAGTGCTCTAAACCTGCACCGACCAAATTAGCCCGCCTCAATGAAACGTATACTATAATTTATTACACATTTATTACAACAAATCCCGATTTTATTACAGTTACCGTTTTCGAGGAACGAGTGGTCAGTTTAGCTTATAATTAAACCTACACCGCCAAAATTTTAACTTTTTGATATAGCTGTGATGGTTCTTGGCCAAAAATTTATTACAAATTAAAAACATTGATTAATTAGCTCAAAATCAACCCTATATCTTGACTAAGAGTAAATTTCACCCCAATCGATTATTTATAATAAAACATCGACTTTATCTAAATACGATGCTAACCACTTATTTGAAACTTCCCTTAACCCTATATCATACATAATATAGAGAACTGAAGCTTGTGATCAACCATATCGAAGGTTTTAGCTGTATCAATAAATAAAGCGACGCAACTATTACCTTTATTTAAACCAATATTGATTGTATTTAGGAATTCCAACAAGGCCGATTCGGTATTCATACCTTGACGATGAATACTCGCAGCACACCCATTTGATCTAAAAAACGAGAAATCCTATTTTAACCTGCCTTTTCAAGAAATTTTTGGATTACTGGCTGCAAGGCAATAGGTCTATAGTTACCTTTGTCAAGGCGATCACCATTCTTGAAAAGGGGAATTATCGTTGCTGTTTTCAGTCGATTGGGTACAACTCCCGACTCAAAGGAAAGGTTAAAAATATGTGCAAGAACGCGACTAATACTCCCAGCAATGGCTTTTAGTATATAATTACTCAGGCCAACATTATCAATTGAGTATTTAGCAGAAATAATTGAAAAACCTTCATATCTAGACACTGGGGTTTAGATGAGCAATACATATAGCAGCGTTCTAAAATAGTCGAAATATTATCCAAAAATACCTGAAGAGCTAGTTATGGATTGTCGATGTTAAAAATGAACCCCCCACCCCGTCCATATGATCCAACCTTTCATATAACAACAACATATTGAGCTTCTTTTTTCTTCTCGTGGAATTTTGGCACATTAGAGCCTGATAATAGTATCTGAGAAACCTTAAATCATTTCTCTATCAAGTGGTGGTCAGAAATTTTTAAGTCCACAGCCGACGCTTAAATAGCTGGAAGATCATTGGACCTAAGTCTAGCAAAAAAGTGGTCAATGCAAGTTGAAAAAAAGCAGTAACCCGTGTTTAATCCAGAATAAATTCTCTTCCTGAAACACAATTCACCTGGAAAACATCGCATATAATACATAAACCTAAAACTGGAATAAACATTAGCAATTAATTAATACTTACCTTGTCATTATATAAATTCATCTTGATTACCTAGAAATTAGTTTAAATATTATTTAGATAACAAACCAAAAACATATGTAAACAATATACATAACATAATTTGTCCTTGAAATTGATCTTCAAATTGGTAATCACAACAAATTATGTCATGCATATTATAACACAAATATAAACTAGAATTTCACTATATATTTATTGACATCTATAGATACTTACCTTTAAAACAATGAGGATAATTGGTTACCTAAAATAGTAATTAAGTTAAGATAAAAATTCAGTTTATTATGTATATTAAATATTTCTTACCAGTTTGTTGTGGCATTTGTGCATCACACAATTACTAATGTAATTATCTTATACATTGTACTACCACCAATGCAATTAATATTTATTATAAAGTGCGTTTAATACCTAATATATAATTTGTAATGCCATCTAGTGGCAATTAAATTACGAACCGATTGATATCCCTCTATGGTAAATAGACCAAAATTTTTGTAATTAATATTTTATAAAACAAAATATATTTCTCTTTGTCATCAACCACCATAGCGACAAGTTGTTTAGAATTGCATCGCATTTTAAAATAAAATAAATTATTAAAACTTTAGTTGTACGGTCGATCCGGAATATTATTTATACAACCCGCGTGGAAGTACCAATCAATGACTTAAGCCCAAAACAAGACATAAGGTTTATATAATCAAAGTGCTGCTGCTTGGAAATCCAAGAATATCACTGTTAATGTCTCAAAAAACAAACAGATTTTTAGACCTAATACTGCCCAAAACCTCGGCCACTTCCCAAACAAAAACATTCACAGCTGTAGATTGAAGCCGATAAATGCATAAAAAATCAGATCTATAAATCAGAAGAAAATCTCCATTAAACCTTAATGACATCGGCTGATTGTAAGTTATGGGCACTTACTGAACAATCTAAACTTGAATCAAAAAAGACAGCAACACCATCATCCCTATACCAATCATTGCACGCGCTTTTCATTAGTGTGAATCTAAATTTAACTGAAAAATATAAACAAGGGCCTTGTATTATATGCATTAATATTGGCATCCAGTACGTCAAAATTCTTCGGACATTTTGATGAACAATTAAAAAAACCGCAGAAAATTATGCGAACAACGACAAATAAAACATTAAGAACAATAACCTGGAATGCAAATGCGGGCTAATGCAACATATTACAGAATTAAGGCTATAAGTGCAAAGCAGAAAGCTTTGTTGTTTGCAACCCACCACGAGAACACGTTCCAGCCTCTGACCTCTCCTTAGCCTCTCCACACTCAGAGAAATGTGTATGGATCAATTCATGTTTTATGATTTTTTTGAATAAGTTTGGAAAAACGGAAGTAATGTACCATTCGTTACTGGACGTTACAAAATATCTCATACTTTATGCAAACTAATGCAATACATACGCCTAATATTCATATTATGCACATTTAAATTGAATAAAATTGTTCCACTTAATTTAAGAGAATGTAATTTGTACAAATAATCCATAATAATGCAGCACATTTTCGTCTAAAAATTAGGAAAGTGTCAACGTTCCAATAATCTGTTCAAGTTTAAAGTGATAAATTTTAATTGTTTTCTTCATAATTATAATATAAACGAATAGTGTGATTTTTTTATTGTATAATTCAGTTTTCGTGCTAATTTAAGTGTTATTATACGAGTAAATTAATTAGTTTATATAAAAATAATACAATATTTGAGATACGTATAACGCATTGTGATAATATTTTTCTGTAATAATTTTGTGAAATTCAAACAGAAAATAAAATGGAGTTCTTGTGTACACCAAGCCTATTGGTTTAGTATAATCAAAAAGTTTTATATTAAAGTACCTAAAATAATTTATAATTCGAAAAAGATTTATAAAAAATATGTATTGCTTAAAATTTTTTATCGCTAATAATTCATTATTCTTTTTTTTATAACAAGAATATTATTTCAAAGAAAGCAAGCAACCTCTAGGAAAACTATACAACACATACAGGGTCGTGTAAAAAATTTAAGGAAAGTTGGTCTCCTAACCGACGCAAAAAGACGGTGGAACAGTGTTGTGACTGAACAATTCGCAGTAGACTTAACCGGTAAATATTACTATCTAAATAATCATTTGTATTCACAAAGTATTTTGTGATTTTTTTTTAAATATATATCTCACTTAAAGGAACAACAGACGACGTGGAGAAGGAGTGGTTAAAATTACATAGTTCGCCTTGGGAGATAGTAGGGCAGAAGTGGAAAGTAACATCTAACATACGTGCCCAAGAGCTGTCAAAAGGAAAGGTTCTCTCTTCGATAGTTGAATAGTGACCATTATATGTTATACCAACGCCTACGAATTCCAAATTGAAAGTATTACCAAATATATGCATATATACTATATAATATTACTATATATTACTTTTGTTTTTTAATTAGGTTGAAATTGATTTTGAACGGGAATATCCGGAAAACAACGCTCATCTGCTTACAACGTAGTCAGACTTCAAATCAAAAAAATTTCCTATTTTTCAGAAAAGATTGAACGATAGGTCAGCATCAGAAATACTAAACGCTCTATCGAATAACAAAGGTAGAACTATGACTTTTTTAGTGGCTCTACATGACACTAAATTACTGTTTCAAATTTCAGATATACATAATACGCAGATATGTAAGCTGTTACATTTTATATTAAAACCATCTGCAAAGAGTAAATTGGCAGGGATCGTCAAAAAATATTTAATAAATAATTACATAGAATCATTTTGTAAGAAGGTTTCAAATATATTGCACATCAGCGGAAAAATAGAACATGCAAAATAATTTGCTGCGTTACGATCTATTAAACTCCATCCGTCTAAAATTTTTTTAAAGTTTCTCTATTTTATAATTTTTATAAATTATTTAAAAATTTTCAAGGGGTGAAACGGTTGTGCGTTATATATTATATTATGATGGCTTAGAACCGGGAAATGCTTTAGGGAACCATACAGGATCTCTATCTACCGCGGAGTTTTATATTATTTTCCAACTCTACCCTCAAACAATTTAAAGTTAAAAAACATATTTGTAGCTCAACTAATGAAAACTAATTATTTAAAAAGGAAGATATTGAAATTCTCAAAGCTAAATATATATAATAAGTTGTAAAAATAAATATTTTATGGCTCTTTATTTATAAGGGTATTCCTTTTAAAGGAATGGTACATGCTTATACATTGGAAAAGTCGGTCAGACGCCAACCGTGGTTGTATAAAAAAAAACTATTCTATCATCTTAAAATTTAGAGGCCTCCCGGGCCTGAATCTTTAAAGGAACACAGAAAAATATTAACTACTTATATGTAGCAGTGGTATGCCACCGTGCTCGCTAGTAAGGGGAAAAGATGTGTCACCAATTTCCCTCCCAGCAAACCCCGTGCCTCACTGCTTTTATTTAGTTTGTTAGTGAAAATTCTTACCTTTAAGTCTTCGCCACCAAATCTCGATCAGATAACACCCAGGGATCAAATTAATATACTCTTTGCAAATATAAACCAAGAAAAAAAAATTTTGTATTTCTGCACAATATTTGTTAACTATTCTAATTATTCTTTTATACGTTTAAGTGCACTAATTAGGTTACATGTAATCACTTAGTTCAGATTTACACTCACATTATTCAACGACCCCAACCTTTACTAAATTTTGAATATTTTGGGTTTTTATTTCACCTCACTTTTTTTACCACTCCAAACTCACTACCCCAAAACTCAAACTACTAAAAAAAAATCTCGACCAAACGCTGGTCTTTCTAAACACTGACTACAGCTGCGTTTTTTTGAAAATGCTGCACTAGACCGCGATAAATTATATTTTGATTTTTTAAACAATTTCTATAATTTTAAAATATTTGTGCTTCATTTTCACTGTATCGAATCCTAAAGAACTTATATTAAGTCCATATCATGCATTTTATCATTTTATTGTTGAATAAAGTTTATATTTGCTTGTACTCAACAACTCTGATCTACTCTTGATTTATATAGCCCAAGTATTTTTACTTTCAATTTTTCTTACGATATTCGTACTTAAGTACTAAACTTAGTCTAGTATTTTTCTAAGTTTGAGTTGCAATTTATTAAAATAAAACGTATGAAGCGTGTCGCGAAAATCCGAAACTGGACTAAACTCATTATAAACATTTTATTGCATGTGTATGCGTATTGAGAAATATATGGCGGGAACAATTGTGCTTGTGTTTGTTTAAACGGCAATTTCAAATTTTGGTTGTAAAATTAAATGTTTTTAAAGAAATATTTTTGTTTTTGTAATATAAAATGATTTATTAAATTCATTATTTTAATTCATTATTGATTACTTTGGACATACATATGTATACATTTCGATTAAATTATTCAGTTTTTTAATTTCTAATATTTACACTAGATGTTTTTTTAAATAATTTTCCTTGTTTGTCTTTTATATAATAAAAGTAATTTGTGGATATTAAATTGGTTTGGATAGTTGGTAAATTCGTCCATAGTACAATCTAAAATGTTGAAAATAATATTATAATTATTAAATTTAACACGGAGTAACGTAAACCATACCTCACATTATCTTTATTGACCGTTAAACGTAAACTTGCAGCTAAACTCTTTGGTGAACAGCTCTGTAAAGTTTGCCCTAATGCACTTTTTAGTTCGTGGCCATCTTGCTTCATAAATAATGATTTCTAAATATAAAATAGGAAAACAAAATATAATAGATTGTACCAAATTATCTCGAATGAATCTTTACATTACCAATTGTTTTACAGCCTTCCTATATTCAATTAAATTAATATCAAAGTTGACAAATGTATCCGCATCGTTAAAAGTTACTATAAACTTAGCGTTCTCACAATAAACTAAATAACGCCATTTGTATAAGCATATGTATATAATACGTATACGCTACAAACACTATCATTATAATGTGAAGTTTAACTTTCGTTAATTTTGGATGAAAACGAAGGAAAATACTGTGCTTAATTTTTACTTTCGTTTTGTTATACTTGGGAGAGTACAACCGAGTTCATCAAAAAACTTAATAATTCCCGAACTGACGAAACTAGGGAAATTTTTTAGTACACAATTTTTTGATTGTTTCTTACTTCATTTTAGAGACAGAACTGTCATTTTATTTTCATATTTTCTGTTGTATTTGCGGATATGCCGATTGCCGAGTCGGATGAAATATTAATAAGAAATGGGCAAATTTTATGGACAATATGGATATGTCCCGTTTATACCAATCCTGACCTGCCCACACAATTGTGTGGGTAAATTGTTATTACTCTATTGAGTAACATTAAAAAATATTTTATAGATAAGTTTAGGACCAACTTACACAATTTTGTATTTCTCTTAAAATATAATACTCAAAATTTAGATGATGTTAATTAAAGCCCAACTGGCGCAATTGTGTAAGATGGGCTTTTGTTCTGATGAAATTTTATGATGAAAATATGTTTTCGTAATATACGTATTTACTCACACATTTGTGTGGGTTCGACTAAAATTATGGTGCAAATAAAAATATTTCTGAACCAGAAAGGATTATATCGTGATTTCGCTCCTGAAATGTTTGGCGTTTCTCATGGGGAAATTCAATTTATACCTTACGAATAAAATATAAAAAAGAAATGGGCAATAATACGGCATGTTTGATGCTTTCGTGAAAATTTATCGAATTGAAGATATATCCGGTTTATATCGTTGATTTCATTCCTGAAATGTTTGGCGTTTCTCATGGGGCACTTCAATTTATAACTTACGAAGAAATGAAAAACCCAATATACTGCACATCGAGTAAAATTGGTGGTACATCATCAATTATTGTGTTCAGAACAACACATGTAGTTTATCTGAAATTTTAAAAAATAAAACACTACTGTTGATTAATGGAAATTTCCGGCTTTTTATTAAAATTTATTTTTCATAAATTCGGTTTTTCTGGATTCTCAACTTTATGGGGTGACTATAAAAAGAAAAATGTTTATGCGTTCCACGCAGATTGTTTAGTAGTACTTCCAATTTTCACCATTTATGCTTTAGCTTTATGTTCTTTCTACAGTACCAGTTGGAGCATCCGAACGAACCGAGAGGGAATCAATATTTCAACTAGCTGTTGATACGATGACAAAGGTCGCGTTCTTATTACAAATGGTCCCAATTTCGAGTTAATTTTAGCATCGAGTCGAATATTACGAATTAAAGTCACAATCCAGCAATCTACTTTCTTTGATTCTATATTTATTTTATCAACCAACATACTTAAGGTAATGTATTGATGGATTCACGGTTTCCAAAATTGTTCCGTGTAATTCTTTTTTGTCATATCGAAAAAAAAGTATTTCAATGCATAATTTGTAGGTTATGTTTTCATCATAAATACTTTCTTGTCGCACAAAAATTCCAACAACGGAAAAGTTATATGCCGATCCAGATATTGGCAGGTTCTTGCCGTTAAGTCAGATTTTTCCATCATACGAATTACTGATTTGCCACATACTTCCGTCCAAACGGGATATAACTAGATGGTCCAGACGGGGTCAGTACGAATATTCCAATTTTCGTCGAAGCATCAGACGGTTGCAATGAATCAATTACGGTTTGGGAGCGTTTAGCACCCGCCACTTATTCGCAACTCTTGCACTTGTTCAATTTCGGCATTTACATCGTATGCGAATGTCATACGCGGTAGTTCCATCTCTTATGGCTCATCCATTTCAGCTTGGTTATGAAAATCATCACCCATAAATCCATTATCACTATAGCTGTCATCTAAATTTATGTTACTATCACCTGCGGTTGATTGCAGCATTCTGAAATTAAAAAGATCGTTAAGAATCGCTCCCTTACTAGATGTTTCCAGCCAAATACGTACTTATTCATGTCGCACGGCGTATCACTAATATTGTATTCCCTAATGATTATAAGAATTCCGTCCAGCCTTTTGTATATCACACAAAATTACTCATTTACAACGGGTGCGTAATCATTGAGTATAAATTGATTTTGTGTATTATCCCAGTACGGATTATCGTAATCAAATGAAATTTCCGAGTTATTCGATACCAGCGTATTTAGAAAAGCTCGATTCGAACTATTCATCTCGCTTAAATTGGATTTTATATCGGCAAATACGGAATCCAAGAAAGGTATTTAGTTTACCATTTATCGTTGCTTTACATTTTCACAACACAGCACTCAAATTTTAAACTTAAAAACTTATTAATTAGATTTAGTATAACTAAAAATTTATAAAATATTTTTGTTAAAGTTAACTTATTTATTTATTTCGTAATTTGTTTTAAACGTCAAAATGATTCACTTGAAGTTAGTAAAAGTTGTTGTACTAAAACGTTCCTTCCAAAATTTCCCTGTATTTTATCGCGGTCTCGAACACAAGATTTCAAGAAAACGCAGCATACCTAAAAAAACCTCCATACCAAAAAAAACTTTTCATTTTTTGTACCCTCCATAAAAAAAAATAAATAGCAAAATTTTGTGAAATCATCACAAAATGCCCTGGTAATGTACAAAACCAACGTGCCATGAATTTTGCTTATTCGTGGCCACGCGCAAAATTTGAAACCAAAAATATTCATTAAGCAAAATCGATAAATATAATTTCCATCGATGATTACATTACCTATGTCGTTTACCTCAAGAAAACAAACATTTATCGCAAACAAAGTGATCGAATTACATTTAAGTGTATGCTCGTTCAACCACAATATGAATTTTTATTCATACCGTAATTTTTAAGCCATACACAGAAATGTGGAAATTTAACATGACGGTGAATTTTGTTAAATATATTTAGACTGTGTGCCTGAGAGCGATTTTTTCAACTAAATTGCCGACTAAACTAAATTAATGACTGACTCATATCATTCTTTCAAAGGTGGCACTAGTATCTTTTAAATATGCTGTGCCTCCGATTGTAAACTAAATTGTAAACTAAACTAAATTATGATTTTTCATACGTCATATTGTTTTCAACAACACCGATTTGAATGAGATTATAAATTACAATCCAAATTTACGAATGAGAATATTTCTTTTAAGACATTTTTCGTCGTATGCGCACACGATAAAAAAATAATAAAAACAAGAAATGAAAATGACAACTAAATAGTCAAGCAACCTCAGCAGGAGTCTAAATGATGAAACCTGGTGGCTAATAGCATAACTACTCATTAATTTAGTTTAGTCGGCAATTTAGTCGAAAAAATCGCTCTCAGGCACAGAGTCTTAAGATGTTAGTCTCGAAAAGTTCATGCTAATATGTAAATATGTAGAATATTGGGATAGGTTAGCAATAGTAATGGAATTAGATGACATTCCGTTACAATACCACCAGTAAATAAAACGGAGAACTGCAATATATCTCCTGTCACATTACAAGAACTAACAGAGGAAATCAATCTTAACCTAAATCCAAAGAAATCTCCAGGATAGGTCTTAGTTGCAGGTCAAATAGTAAAAACTCTTCCTGGAAAAGGACTACGTAAACTACTGTAGATAATTAACACAGTGTTCAGACTTAAACACATTCCAAACCAATGGAAAGTCTCAGAAGTAATCATGATACCTAAATCAAACAAACCTCTTAATGACTGTACACCGAATTACAAACATAATTGAAGATGTACTTGAAAGTAAGAAAATATGTTCAAGCGTCTTCTTGGTTGCAGCACAGGCCTTTGACAGAGTATGGCATAAAGGCTTGGAATATAAATTACAAAGGGAATTATTTATTTATTTATTTGTTTATATACATATTAAAATTTTTTTTTAGTAACTTCACACCTTTATTTGAGCGTTCAAGCTCATTGTAAAGAATGCAAGGCCCAAGCATATTCAAATTATTGTAAACTGTTAATTATCAAAGTAGTTGTAAGAAATTCTAAAATCTTACGCATAACTAACCGACACTTTCGTGTTAAATTAGATGGCAAATACTCAGAAATAAAAAAAATATCCACAGATACCACAGGTAGCGTTCTGAGACCAACTTAATATGTTCTATACACTTCGGATCTGCCAACGATAGAGAAGACTAATATAGCGTCGTTTGCAGATTATACGGCCATCTTAGCAGTCGCTGATAGCATAGAAAAATCCACAAGCAAATTGCAAAGAGCTACTAATATTGTCAGTACCTGGACGAAGAGATGGTGAATAAAACTTAATGAAACAAAATGTGTTCACGTAAACTTTACCAACAAAATTATCAACCGGATACCAGTAGAATTGAACTCCCAGCAAATTCCCTATGCAAACACCGCAAAATATCTATTCATGACTTTAGACGCGAAACTAAAATGGAAAAAGAAAAATGAATAGTTAAACATCAAATACAGAAAGATGGCTTGGCTGTTAGAAAGAAATTCTGAGTTAACTCTACATAATAAATTCCTAGTATACCGGCTAATCCTGAAACTTGTGTGGGCTTAAGGTATTAAGCTCTGGTGATGTTCAAAGAAAACCAATGTCAATATCATCCAGCCATTCCAAAGCAAAGTCCTACGTGGAATAGTAAATGCACCGTGATACATAAGAAATGGCAACCTTCATAGAGATCTAAAGATGGATTTCGTTTAGTCGATCCTGATTGGATGTAGTTAGATCAAGAAACCGCTTAATCTACTAGATTCAATCAGGATCGATTAAAAATATAATAAAATCACTAGATGATTTGTAAATCAGTTGTAATAAGAAATAAATTAAAAAAAGAGAATGTGGGAAACATTTCGTCTACAGATTCTTTAGCCCACAATTGTCTCGTATCATTATCGACTTTATTTATTATGATAGGGATATTAACCAAGGGTCCGGCATTTCCGTCTTATCTTCTATTCTCCTAATGCTTCTCGGATTACCTCATCCGAATTACCGCACAATTTCCGCAGTTCGCGATGGTCGGCTTGATTGCAGGTTCTTTGATCCAAGAATAATTGTATATCAAACTGGAAATTATGGCCTTTTTTATTGTATCTAGCCACTATTTAGTTTGGCCCAAGTTTATCCTCGTAATTTTACTTGGTTACCTTTATGTGATTATTTCTAAATTAGACAATCAAATGGTGGTATTTCGTAGAAACAGCAAAAAAAATAAGATTGGATACAATTAAAATCTAAAACGTGTTTTGGAAAATTCACACTTAGCAGAAAATCGTAATGCCAACCCGTTAATTATATTTATTACACTCTACCCAATTTAATCAACTCAGCTTTTATGAATGAATTCCTATTTGCAATTTAAAATCTAAGTCAAACGTGTATTTATATAAAAACATGTAAGTTACTCCAAATCAAAAACGAAACAACAACAAAAAATACTTTAAAATTAATTTTTTATTACTCCAATTAAAGAATCTACCTTCTGTTTAAATTTTATCTAAATAAAAATATAAAAAATCGTATATACTGTGTGTACCTGTACATTAATAAAACAGACCTAAAATGCAATAATAAATAAATAAAGTTTATCGTAAAATAAAAAAAAATACACAGAAACCTCTAAATGTATAAAATTTTAATAAAAATTAAAATTGCCGTCGGGAATTATAAAAAATTCTGTTAATAATCAGGAACAAGTAATTTTATTTCATTTACTTGGGCATTAGTACATTTAAGGGTTACTAGAGTATGCAAACCTTGTTGCAATACACGGCGCAATATGAAACTTTTTTCTTCGGGTCATCTAGGTGGTGAGGTTCAACCCTATCGAACCATTATACAGAAATAATTTTGGGAATGGTTGCATACAATATCGATATTCTGAAAATGCACCAACATTAATTAATTTTAATTCATTTTATATACGCGTATAGCCTTATATTTTTATTTGGTTCGATATATTACATACATATTTTAGCGTAATTCCAGAAGTGAGATTATATTGTCATTATTTTATCATATATTTTGATTTCATCCATCAATTTTCTTGTTAATATTTTTTTTTTTTTTTTATCTTTTATTTTCAAGCAGAATTCTTAGGTACATGAAGCTACATCTCGTTTCTCAATATCATATTTTATTATTATTATGATACAGATTTTATTGTTATTTTATTGGGATTGATAACATAAAAATATTTTTAAGAAATTAGATTTTATCTATATAAGATCTAAAACATCATATAAAATTAGCTAACATTTTTTCGTGGTCAAACCAATATTTTATACCATCGATATACAATGCACGGGTGTAGTATATACACATATGTGAAGATACGTATGCCAGATAACATACTTCTATACAAATTAATAGGGAAACACCTACTTTGTTGTAAAAAAAAGGCTGTGCGGTCATGGATTTAGTGACAGGTGCAACAATAACAACGATTATCTTTTATATTTTGTAACAATACGAAAAGTCAGAATATTGGATAATAACAGTAAATTTTCGTTTTGAATATTGATAGGTTTATTAATAGATGAAAAAAATTGTTTAAACTTTTAAAACTTTATTCTAAATAATGTTTCAAGCACCCTATTTCGAAGGCCGATTTAACAATGACTTGATCACAACTATCTTTACGTTAGACAAAAATATTATTATTAATCGGCCAGAGTTTGATATTGCATAAACAGTATCTAGTGCGGGATTTTACCAAAGGGCATTTGAAAACAGGGAACAAGGCATCCAGAGCTATGGGAACTTGAGAGAAGGACAAACCCAATTTTTCCATTACAATAATAAAAATATGACTTTCAAATAAGCTTTTTAATAAATCTTTATTCAAACTAATATACCCCAAACATATAGACGCCGCACATCGCCTATCTTCACCGCTGATCGTTGGAGCTATTTTTCTTAAACATACAGACGCCGCTTTTTAACATTTAGCGCCATACGAAAATTATAATACGGCGACTGTTCAAAATTTATTTAAAAATATAAATTTAAAATGGAATTCTGTAAAAATACAATTCTACTAATGAAGATGACGATGATGTTATTCACTATGAAAAATTTAATACGGAATATAGAAAAATTAAAAAACAAGAAAAGAATTACTCGAAAATGATGGGTTAGGCCAACATTTCGGGATCGAAATAAGAAAATACGGAAAATAAGTAAATTCTATTTTTAGAAAATGGATATTTCAATATAATGTACAAAAGCATAAAAGCGATTGACCCTGATCATTTATTAATGCATACGCGAATGTCTCATGTCATTTTTTAATGCAGTCATTTTTTTTAATAAAATTTAAATTTAGTTATTTATCACAAGAAGTTCCTCATCAAGTTCTTTCGTGGAATTTTAAGATGGGCAAATCCACAGTTCGGGAAATAATTTTAGAAATGTGCGACGTAATTTGGCAAACGCTTAGTCCAACATTTTCAAAACCTCCGACGACCTGGGAATATGAAACAATTGCCAGTGAATTTTTAGAACGTTGGGATCTTCCAAACTGTATCGGGACCATCGACGGTAAGCATATCGCTATCACTCAACCAGCAAACTCCGGATCGACGTATTACAACTATAAAAAATGTTATAGTATAGTTCTGTTGTCAATTTCCGATGCGGGCCATAGGTTTACTATGGTCGATGCTGGAGCTTATTATGGCAGTCAAAGCGACGGGGGTTAGTTTTAAATTATTAAATCTGTTTGTTTATTAAAATTTCTGTTACTTTGTAGAAATTTTTGCCGGCTCTGATTTTAGTAACATGCTAGCCCGATATGAGATCCCATTACCAAATTCACAAATTACATTTGAGCACTTTTATATTGGAAATGCTGCATTCCAATTAAATCGTCATTTAATGCGGGCTTATCCAGGAAACATATGTTGACCCCTGAAAAAAGCGTCTTCAATTATAGAGTGTCTGTCGCATGATAATTGAAAATGTGTTTGGCCTTCTCGCCACAAGATGAAGAATTTTATTGACCACAATCAATGCCCACCCGAAAAATGTTGAAAGGATTGTGCTGGCTTGTGTAGCTCTTCACTATTTTGTGATCACAAGGGACCAAACTTTATATTGTCCTAATAATTTTTTGGACTTTTGGATTTTCGAATTAAATTAAAAAAAAACATTTGAACAAAACATCATGAACTCAAAAATTTTGAGTTTTCCTATGGTTTTCTTTGGTGATGGGTGATAATTTTTTTAATTTGGCATAAGGATGTAGCGGTTTTGTTTTCTAACGACTCATAAATTCCTTCAATAAGGTGCAATGCACTAGAAACTGTGCTACAATTTTTAGTAAATCCAAACTGTTTACAGTTTATTGAAGTTTAAGTGATCAATCAATGCTGAGTGAATTATCCCATCATGTATCGAAGAATTTAAACATACTAGTAACGAAGGAGAAATAATATTACTACCAAATCTTTCACAATTTTACTTGTAATATCATCATAGCCAGGAGAAGAATCATTTTTAAGCTTGCTTATTATATTATTAAGATCATCAATATTATTTTTTTTTTGTTTTTTTTTAATTAAATTTTTTTTTTTTTAAGAAAGTATTAACCATCCAATAGATTAATGTAAAATTCGCTTTACATCCTGCCTCTGGTGGGATTCGAACCCAGTACCTCCCGGTCCAAGTGCCGAAGTTTTCATCTCTGCGCCACTTGTACGGTTAATTGGGTCAATTGCTCGGTGTTCTCTCGTAATAATACATTGCACAAGATCATATTGACTTAAGGATAATGGATAAGAAATTATTGTTCCAATAGTGGCAAAAATTTATTAAATTCATTAACAACAATTAATTGATCAACTATGACACTATCATTAATTCTAAGTTCAATAGAATTGCTTTTGTTATTGTTATGCCTAAGAGATAAAGGATCAAAGGGTCAATATTTCATTGAATAATTTCCACATTTGCTTGGGATTTTTATCCCATTTTTTCATTTAGCTTTTTTTGTATTGGAGACATGTTTTTTAGATTCCTTGTTTAGACGTGTAAAAGTTTCTAAAAAGTAAGAATTTTGCGGGTAAGCTTTACGCAGTTTATACTATTTATCCCTGATTTTAGATAATTTGAATAGATGAGTATTAAATCATGGCTTTTTATATGAAGAAATTTTTACAGTAGTAGTTTTGGTTACTGTGTTTTCCTTAATTGAAGTTTCAATACTTGAATATAATGCCATGAAATCAGGCGGGTGTGATTCTGGAAATTTGCTGACAATATCTGAATGTACTTTATTGTAATTAATAATATTCTTATTATCAGTAAAATTAGCAGACTTTTTTGTTATAACAAATTTGACTACCATATAACGATGGTCACTTGACTACCATATAACGATGGACTGGTTTCACCGTATAATACAAAGAATGTTTCCTTAAATTTGGACAGTACGTGATCGATTATTGTCTTTGTTGAATCACTGACACGAGTAGCATAAAATTCATGTAATTTGTTTATAATAAAGTAGTTATTTAAAAGTAATATGGAATTGTAATCGGATATTTGTACATCTGATCTGGATAAAATATTCAGATTAAAGTCGCCCAGAATAATTTGATTTTTATAAGAAGACATAATGTTATCCAGGAAAGACAGAAATTGTTGACGACGGTGTTGACCAGTTATATACAAATTTAAGATTTTGGAGTAAATAACCAAACATTGGTTTTCCAGGAAATTTTTGGAATTTACTAAAACAAAATCAAGATTGCGATGGACAAAAATTACAATACCTCCACCAGTTCTAGTATCTCGCGTGTTATGATAAGCATTATAATTATTTAAATTGAAATATTTAATTTCAGATTCCTGTAAAAAGGTTTCAGCGAGTACAATAACATCTATTTTATGGTTAAGGGAAGATAATAAAATTTCAAGCTCGCTTAATTTATTCTTGAGTCTATTGATATTGAGGTAAAAGATATTTAATGCTAATATGTTTTTAGTTTCAGAATCAAAAGTAGAAAAGTTTAAAAAATGTCTGTTGACGTTGTTATCGTTATTGCTAATAAAATTACTATTGTGATTTGCTATATTTACTAATAAAATAAAAATTAAATGTTATTGAAATTATTAATTAAAATGAATATTTATATAATTCAAATGAAATCTAAAAAAATAAATATATAGTTGATAATACAAGTAAATTGGAAAAACTGATTATTCTAAATTATATATTATATTAAACCACATAGTGATAATATTGTTATACCGGGTGTTTCTTATAAACTGAGACGATCAAATATCTGGAAAAATAGCCACTCTACGGAAAAAATGTCAATAATCAAAATCATACCGCGGGGGAAATACATTAGTGCAAAAAAATAGTCCCCCATTCCCCGCTTTGTAGGTGGGGCGGGGGTAACTTTTAAACTAAGATAGGAAGCCATATTTTTTATTGCAGATATTCTACGACTAAAAGTACGTATGATTTGAATGAAATATTTTGTTCGGTTTATAACGTAAATGTTGGGTTGCTGCAGAAGTGAAGGAAAGTGGCGCACTTGGTTAATTAATAATAATTTTAAAATAACAATAAAAAAATAAAAAAAACAAAATTTAATTTAATTTTAAAATTAATTGAAAAAATTTTATTTGTAAAAAAAATAATTTTTAATAAATTTGGTGGTTGTTGATCAGCGGCTGCTGCACCTTCAAAATTCCAAAACTGAATAAGAAAGTTTTCAAAATTTTGTATAACTTTTATACAAAATTTTTAAGACCATCTGGATGCAATAAAAATTGGATTGATCCAGAGCTTTCGCTTTTTGGTAAACAAGGTAATAAAAATCTAAAATGCATCCACCAAATCTGGTTTCAGCTGGTTACCAATTTGTTTGTATTATAGACGTACGTACGCCTATGAACGGTATTGCAATGTTAAATTTGCTTTTGTTCTAACTGCCCGCCATCATGTTAAGTGGTATTAAATAATTGTGTCTTCGGTTATCACAATCATTTAATGATGATGGGGGGCATCTATAATAAGATTTAAATAACTACCGAACCATCGTTTAATTTAAATATGCTGTGTCTTGGTTATCACACAAATGATGGTGGCATCTATGCGACAATTGCAATATCGTTCGTTTCAATGATAATTGAATATTGGTAACGATTTTGATTGATGTGCAAATCGGTATGATAATGGAAGTTGATAGTTTTCTAATGTGTACAAAATTGATTTGTTGTATGTACCGATTTTGTATGGAGACTGTTGTTGCATATTCCTATGGAATATGCTTATTTATACGGAGAATTGTCCGTTGATAAATAATTCAGTCTACGGAGAATTGTCCGTTTGTGATTAAGTATATTGTGCGGTGTTTCTTGTAATTGAAGAAACAGGCCGCTACAGGTTCATGATAGATGGCGTTGTAATCGACGAAATTCAATTTTTTCAATTTCTTCTTCTTAGAACACACACATTCGATTATGCAATACGTTTGAAATAAAAAGCATCACGTTTTCATTGGAAATACTCAAAATTCGTCATCAAAACAATTTATTCAGTTTTGTAAATCACATTTAACGTTTGTGTTATTTCTTATTTTCATGTTTTTCGTAATTGCAAAATAAACGATAAAATGCTTTAGAATGGACCGTTTAACTGTGCCAGAGAAAATTGAAATGGTTCTGGTTTATGGAGAAGCTGGCAGAAATCTTAAAATGCTGTTGCTATTTACGCTCAACGTTTTCCGGATAGGATTCGTTCACGTGCTTCATTTGGCCGTACTATCAAACAATTTATTACTGATGGAAATGTTCAACCGAAAAGGAGGACCCGTAGAGCAACAGTCACTGGAGAAAATAATGAAATTGCTGTATTGGCAGCAGTGGCTCATAATCCTCATGTTAGTACACAAGAAATAGTACGCGATTCCGGATTGTCCCTCACCAGTGTTTGGAGAATTTTAAAACGGCACAAGTATCATATTTTTTTCGTTGCGTAATGTTCTCTGACAAATCGTCTTTTACAAACCATGGAACGGTTAATCGACACAACATGCATTATTGGAGTGTTACAAATCCGCACTGGCTTCGTCAAGTTGAACATCAGCGTCCTTGGACTGTCAACGTGTGGTGTGGAATAATTGGCAACAAACCCATAGGCCCCCACATTATTGAAGGCAACTTGAATGATCAAATATACCGAAACTTTTTGGAAAATAAACTGCCAATATTACTTGAAAATTTGAACTTAGAAGTAAGACGGAACATGTGGTTTCAACATGATGGTTGTCCTGCACACTATTCGGTGGTGGCACGTGAAATACTTGATCGTGATTTTAATGGTCGCTGGATCGGTAGAGCTGGTCCGATAAATTGGTCCGCCAGATCACCAGATCTTACTTCGCCAGATTTCTTTTTGTGGGGCTATCTCAAAGACAAAGTTTACAAACAAGAACCAACAACACGTGAGAACATGATTGAGCGAATCAGAAATGCGTGTGCTGAAATTCAACCAAACACACTGTATAAATTTGTGTTCACCAACAGTTCAACAGTCAACCGTCGATTAACTCCAGTCATACTCACCTGTAAGATATTCTCTTCCTGTAACACATAATTAAAGCTGGAATACATCGCATCAGTTACATAGACCTAAAACTAAAATAAATATTAGCAATTAATTAATACTTACCTTGTCATTGTATAAATTCATCTTTGATTTCCTAGAAATTAGTTTAAATTATTAGTCCAACCAAACCAAATCATATGTAAACAATGTACATAACATAATTTGTCCTTGAACTTGATCTTCAATTGGTAATCAAAACAAATTATGCCATGTATATTATACCACAAATATTTACGTAGAATTTCACCTTACATTAATTAACTCGCAGATACTGTTACGGCTGCATTAATTTAAACTGTTGAGTCAGTTGACTTTAATTTCAAATTAAAGATTTGAAATTGATTGATCATGTACGGAATCCCTGATGACGTCATCGTCGATTCGTATTGGTTGTGATTTCTTGGTTTGGGAAATGTAGCTCAATACAACTGCGATATATCAATTGGGTTAATTTTGCAAGTATGCGTAACTTTGCAATTTTTGTTTTTACATCTAAATTTACATAAATATCTATTATATAGTAGATATTATATACCAATGCATATTTTTATATGTTGTTCGAAATGCAAGCTGATAAATTAAATAAACATTCAATTGTGTTCACCTGCACATAGATTTGTATCGGTATATTTGGTACATACGCTCGGGCACAATGGGTTCGTACATAAGTCGTACACAGTGCTACATATAATAGGTACATAACGATCTCTATGTATTTTTTTTGTGGTTATTGCTACTTACCCGACTGAATTATTGATTATTCATTGCAAGTGAGGCTTCCGTCAGAACACAATAAAAATATTTATTAGTGATTTTGTTGAGTTATTTTTGGAGTAAACATAAATTTTGCTACCACACTAGTTTTAATAAACGGTAAGTGGTGTGAATTGTTAAATTCTGTTTGCTTTAATTTTTGTTTTTCTAAAGACCAAGGGATTAGTGTATCAACTACGGCTACGGCGTAAATATTTTTTTTGAAAAAGCGCGATTATACGTACGAAACGCAAACATATATATTTCGACCGGTAGTTATAGGCACCTCGCCATTGGGTAAGTTGAGATAACTCCGTTATTTCGGTAACTAGTATTGTTCCTATAAATGAACAATTTTTCTGTTTTTTTGTCACAGCGGAGCCTCAATAAATTTATTAAAAATCACTGAGTCGATTCGAGCACAGGATAACATCTTAACGGTTCCGTTAATACACCATTTCGTCGAACGTGAAGCCTTTGATCAATTATACGAGCAGGCAGGATTTAATGCACGATGGGATGGGTGTTTCGTGAACGTGAATGTGAATCTGTAAAAGTTTGACCGTCAAAAAAAAAAAAGGGGGAAAAAAATATCATAATAAAAAATAATAAATATTATTGAAAGAAAAAATTTAGAAAAAAAAGGAAAATTAATAAGAAAATTTATTTTTTTAGTTAAGTAAAGTTAAAAGAAGAAAAGTTTAAGGTTAATGCATGTGATTGTTGATATTTAGTTCATTTACATAATTTTTAAGTTAAGAGTGAGGGTTGTGAAGTGTTCGGAGTATAAAAGAAAAAGAAAAACCTAATTTTTTTAGCCACCATACGTCTACCTTTGAGCTCGGAGGAAAATTTGGGTGAGTTTTATTTAACTGTATATTTTTTTTTTTGTTAATTAAACCGTTGTCGGATTATATGCTCCAAACATCACTTTGCCTCAATTAGGCTTTTTCTCTCTCTCTGGCACTATATCCCATCAAGGGATTTGGCCGCCTCAAATGAGGTTTCATAATCAAATTTTCATTTCGGATAATGAGTGATTAATTCATTGACCCTAAACCAGCCGTGGAATTTTTTCCTTGTCACCACCGGGAATCGAACCCGGGACCTCCGGTCGCTGGAGCAAGCATGCTAACCACTTTGCCACCGGGGCGGCAATTAGGCTTACGATACCAAAATATAATGTCTAAAATTACATCTGAATTTTTTTGATTTGTAAATAAATTCAGTCTATAATGAAATAATTTCTTTTTTCTTGATGATGATGTGGGGTTAGCGAAAAAAAAATGTGAGTACTTTGTTATTTTGTGAGCACGTGTAAGATTTGTTGGATCCTTCTCCAGAAAACGGCGACTATATGAATCCCCTGTATCCACTAGATGCTACACGCAACCAGACACGTAAAGTCGCTGAGGATCCAGTAACAATACTTACCTTTAAAACACAACGAATGTAATTATCTACCTAAAATAATAATATTAAGTTAAGATAAACGTATAAATTTAATATGTAAATATTTCTTACCATTTTTATGTTTTGACGTTTATGCACTACTACTATAATACAAAGTAGCTCAAATTGTCATACAATAATTAATCGCAATGCCATCTAGTGGCAATTAAGTTTTATCTCGATTTATCTCGAAAGCGATTGATAACCCTCTATAGTCAATATGTAACATTTGTAATTAATATTGTAAAATAAAATTATAAAACTATTCTTGTTCCAACCACCAAAGTGTCAACATCAGAATTAACAATAAATTATAAAATTACCAAAAATAATATTCTGCGACAATCTATTTTATATATTGGAGGATTCATCTTTTGAAGCACATCTACACACACTTCTCAGATGTGTACAATCATTGGAAATGCGTATTAATAAGTGCATTGAAGTCGCAGGTCAACATTTTGAACACTTATTTTAAGCTAAAATTATTTTATTCACCTGCCATTTACATTAATAAATTGTTTTGATGACGAATTTCGATTATTTCCAATGAAAACGTGATGTTTTTTATTTCAAACGTATTGCAGAATTGAATGCGTGTGTTCTAAGAAGAAGAAATTGTAAAAATTGAATTTCGTCGATTACAACGCCATCTATCATGAACCGAACAAAATATTTCATTCAAATCATACGTACTTTTAGTCGTAGAATCCGTATCTGCAATAAAAAAATATGGCTTCCTATCTTAGTTTAAAAGTTACCCCCGCCCCACCTACAAAGCGGGGGGTGGTGGACTATTTTTTTGCACTAATGTATTTCCCCTGCGGTATGATTAAATTTTGATTATGGACATTGTTACAATATGAACATTGTCCCACAAAATTCTAAAAATTGACACTCAGCAGGGTTTACTTTGGCGTTTGTAGCTAGAGAAAATGCAGTGATCGGGTTTTGGATTGTAATTTTCGCGGTATCATTTAGCCTTGGAAAAATAAATTTTGGAAAGGAAATTGTTTTTTTTTGAAAAATTTGAGATTCGAAAAGTTACGATGTAAGGCAAAGGATCGTGAAAGTTATAATAAAAAACTTAAACATTTTCTTTATTGTGTGTGAACTATAGAAGTGAATTTTGTTGAGTGTTACAGTTTTTTTTTAATTAAGATACAATTTGTGATTAACAATCAATTATATATATATAAATATATCTGAACGGGTTTAATATTTTATGTATGTTACATAAGTACTCAACAAAAAAAAAAGGAAAAAGTATGTAAAAAAAATGAAATGAACAATTTCTAAACATTAATTTCATATAAGGATTTAAGAAAACACAAAAAAAATTAACATATAATATAAAAAAAAAATTTGTGATTTTTTTTATCGCTTTGGTAATTGTGGTTATTTAACAAATAAAAGACAAAAAATTATATTCCTAATTTTATACAAAAAATTGTACAAAAATTTAATAAATAAAAACAATATGTATATAAAACAAGATGAATTTCTGGTTTAGTCGTACATGGTGCAGGAATAATTAAACAAAGTATTTTGGTTTGATTCATTCGATAACCTTTGATGAGTATTGCATGCTGGTGCAACAACGGAGATAACATTCATCGCTGTGCTGATAAATTAAATTAAGTCAATCAGGAAAATTTGGTAATATTTAAAAGTGAAGGAGCAAGGATTGGATTGCAGATTGCGGGTGTACATGCTGGTAGCTTTATATATTTAAAACAAGTATTTTTTTTGTTTCTTTTTTTTGTTTATTCATTATTATAAATTTAATAATTATTATTGTCTTGATTTTTTGATTTTTTTTTAATTAATTAAATTTACTTGTAACACAAATTTTTTTTTATCTCGTAATTAATTTTTTTGAGTTAAATATCCGATTTTAAATTTTTGTTTATATTTATTTTTTTTTGCTTGAGTTGCATGAAAACATGATTTAAAGGTTTATATGATTAATTTTATGTAATTAATGGGCGCTTTCAGGACACCCAACAGTTGGGAACATGTTGAGTAAAATCGTAGCCAACGTTATGAAAATGTTTAGCACATGAAATTTTTAAATCAAATTGGCGATGATTTTACTAATCATGATAGGAGACCTGAAAGCGCCCAATATTCGATTAAGCGGAATTAAGTATTGTCGGTTGTTGTAGAACTATGAGTTGGTTAGATTTCCCAAATTATTGTGATGTGCAAAATATATCCCACCCCTAAACGACTGAGCTTACTGGGGACATAATATATATTTTATTTTATACAAGTTTTGCACACGTAACAACATTTTTTCCGTAGAGTGGCTATTTTTCGAGATATTTGACCGTCTCAGTTTAAAAGAAACACCCGGTATACATATAGAGATTAGAAAAGTATTATCACAAATTTTAGCGAAACGTACTAGATAAATATGAATAATTTTCTGTAGTTTACTTGATAAGAATTTAGCTTAAAGTATTTTAAAAAATAGATGCAAATATAATTATGATTTGATAGGTAATATAACGTGAAATTAAAAATAAAAATATAGTTTAAATATTGAAAAAGATACCCGTATAATATTTTGAAGCCTTCCATGATGTAACAAAGAACTTCCACGGTGTTTCTATTTAATTTTATCAATGTCGTTTATATTCCATATGATTTTCGGTTGTGAATCATCCTTAATTTTAATATAAATGTTATTGTGACGAAACCAGCAGAATTTGATTATATTATTTTTTTTAAACCCAGAAGCTGTTTCATAATATTGGTATTGGTAGGTGTAAGCTTGTCACGCAGGTTTATTGTTTGTTCACCGATCGATGACGTAGGGTAAAGCTGCTTTAATTTTAACGGACCATTGGCGCGAACTTCAAGCATAACATGATCTTTAGATTCAATATTTTTGAATTTGATATAAAACTGGTTGTAAACTCCTCTGCCACTGCAACCGCTACGTAGGGTTTTCGTTGATTTCTTATATGCCGATTCAATATTGTCTAATCCAAAGTTGTATACAGAGTTAAGTTTTATTAGAACTTCATCTTTATCATTTATATTAACGGGAAATCCAGATACCATTATATCACATTTCAAAGCGGTTTGTTGTAGAAAATTAATTAGAGACTGCAAGTTAGCAATGCAGGTACTAATTCTAGAGTGAATTATATTTATTTCGCCTTTAATCTCACTAACAGATATCTGTAGTACTTTTTTAGTATCAACAATTTTTGTTGTTAATTCTCTGTGGTTAGAGATACTATTAACTACACATAACTACACTTAACTACATAAACTACTGTGCAAATGTAATTAATGTAGTTTTTTAAAAATTACATGTAATTTAACAACTCTGGTGGCAGTCAATATGTCGTCGACATATGTGCCTGTATTGAGAATGTCCCGTTCGAGAGGCATCTGCATTTCTAATATTTGCGATGTATACTCATAATTTTGTGTATCTGCTTAAAGGTTTCCTTCAACATTCGGTACGTTAATACCTTTGCCTCTTTATATTTCTCTTGTTTAACATCTCGAAAGATAACTGAAGGTTTTGTGCCAAATTTTTCATCAATTATATTCTCAATACAGGCCCATGTTCAAATCCCGCTTTCATGTCAACGACATATTGACTGCCCTAACTATCTCCGGCTTTATTAAGAAACTTCAATGGAACGTCCATAACAATCGATATGTGTTGATGCAGGTTTTCTAATCATATAAGCATTTTTTTCACAAATTATTTTTTACATACGGAATTTAATTTGATTTCTACGATGATAAAATGCGGTTAAAATTATCTAGATTTCTCGATGTGTTACTCTCGATGTGTTACGCTGTTGTCATAATGGAATCCCGAAACCCTTGATGGAAGCGGTCAAAACTAACATACCAATAGATTTGAGGATTACCGGGGGAGGGGCGGAGGAGAGGAAGGCGTATACGGGCCAGCTTTGGTAGGTGGAATAATACAGGGATCTCAATCGTAGAACACAACATACGCAAATAAAAACACACATTGATAACAATTTCAATCGAATGAAGGAAAATTCAAATAATGTAGACGAATTTTATTGAGCAAAAACTATTACTTCAGACTGTGAGTGCGGGGAAAATCTCACAATCGTGCAGCAGTCTTTATAATATTTTTTTAATATTTTTCAGTATGGATACAGTACTTAATATTAAAATACTCTCTAAATGTTCTTCGTTGCAGATCAACCCGAAAATAATAAAATTATATATTTTTATGTTGAAAACCAACTGTTTGATTCAAAATGTGACTCAGTTAAAATTGCTGTACTTCTCTCAATTGCTGCTTTTTATGTATTAAATATTCAGTATCAGGAAATGTACTGAATTTTAGCGCAATTATTCATCGCACTCGGAAGAAAGAATTAACGTGTGTTATTATTTTTAAGGTACATATTAGCTGCATTTCATGACACCACCATGATCCAGATCAGATCAAATTTTACATGTGAAACAACAACACGTGATCATGTGGATCATGATGGTGTCATGAAATGCAGCTATTATAAAACGTCGTGGATCGCTAATTTTTAGTATTACAATATAATTCATGCAAAATTGTTAGAAATTACAATACAAGCTTTTAATTATTCATATAAAATTACAAGTTTTTTTAGATAAACTTTTACATGACTTACATAGTAAATTTAATTTTTATATGAAAATGTTTGGCCATTTAGCCCACTTGAAAATTCTTGTAAAATTCAACGGAAATTTTTTACTGTGTAGATGACAAACCATAGTCACCTCTTGCAATGCACAATGATCTTGTGTTGGTATTTCGTCCTCGTTAATTTGTTCTTCATCGGTAACTATATCAACCGTATCTGGGGGACAGCAGACGAAATTGGAAATTTCTTCATCGCTGTCACTCCACCCATCGATTATGTCCCCAATCTCTTTCATACTCAGGTAACGCCGTCGAGCCATTTGAGTATTAGTATGATTTTATACTCAAAAATTATAATTTATAACAATATGAACTTACCATCAGAATAAACATATTATAATATAATAATTAACATACCTTAGGAGTATATCCTCCATTAAGTCGCAGAGTGGTAACTTGCGCGGTCGCAAAATCGAAAATTTGCGATGCTCATATTTGCGACCGAAAATCCATATCCTCGATCAAAATCGTAAGTAACTAATTCAGCGGTTTTGCTGAACATTATTTGCGCCTGTCATTTCAATATTTTTCGGTTACAACAAGTTATATCGTGTAGATTTTAGTCTTTATTTTCAAAATTTTTATAATAGTGTTGATTATTTAATAAATATTACAGTAAAATGGAACTGTTAAAAAATAAAAAACAAAGACGACCTAATTTCAGTGAGCGTGACTTATTATTACTGTTAAAAATCCTCCAGAATAATAGAGAAGTTCTTTCATGTAACAAATTCCAATTTATTGATAAAGTACATTCTAATTGAAATTTTTGTTTTATAGATGGTTCTAATCTATATGGAGACGATTTAACGAA
This sequence comes from Nephrotoma flavescens, assembly GCA_932526605.1. NCBI lineage: Eukaryota > Metazoa > Arthropoda > Insecta > Diptera > Tipulidae > Nephrotoma > Nephrotoma flavescens. The sequence goes on along the minus strand of OW052222.1, from coordinate 174,539,354 downwards.
AGGCTGGGAAAATATAGCCACCGAATTTTCATCCCAAACAATTATAGCTCGAACTGGGGATGAATTAAGAAATAAATATAAAGATTTGAAATCCCGAACGAAAAAGAAAATAGCTGAGATTAGTAGACATCAAAAACAAAATGGTGGTGATGCTCTTAAAGTGTTGACTAAGGTAGAGCAACTGGTGGAAGAATTAGCAGGAGAAAATGCTATGTCCGGCCTTTCATATTTCGCTGACAGTTTTTCGGAGGTAGTTATTTTAAATTAAAAAATAATATATTAATATATAGTATATTTCTGAACCCCATCAACGTTGTTCCGGACATTGAAATTACCGACGACGAAGCAACAAGTACAAATGTCATAGAAGAGGTGAGCAAGACACAAACAATTATTGAAGAGCCAGCAACAAAAGCAACAACTCAGCCAACAAAGTCAAAATTAAGGGCTGTAGTAGGTGTTCTACGGCACATAAATATCAAAAGAAAACGACAGCAGCAGCACAATAAAAAGAAAGACTAGGGAAACCGGAATGGTATGGAAAACTAATTAATATTTATTCTGATTTATTTCATAAAATTATTTCTCTAGATAAAATTGATGAAGAGCTTCTTCAAATTTATAAAGAAACCTTGATGTGTCGAAAGCAAAATTAGCGGTCGCGAAGGAGGATCTTGCTGTCTCGAAAGAACGATTGGCAATAGAAAAACAAATGTTACAAATTGCCAAAAAAAAACAATGACGCTAATCATACGAACGATAATAATGTTTTTTTTAGATGAAGAGTACTTAGAAATTTCCGAATAATGGAAATATAATTTGTGACTGAATAAAACTGTGAATATAATTTTAAGTTTAAAAACAAATTTATCAACAATGAATATTTAATAAAAAAAATAAATTATTTACAAAATAGGTTTCAACAATTTTGAAAACTGTAATTAATTAAAATGTCACGATTGTCTCGTCCTCTTGCTGCTGAAGAAGATTGTGATCTATCTTGTGTTTCTTCGTCGTCGTCACTTTCGTAATATCAACTCCAGTTTCGTGATGATCTGCAAAGCCATTTGGAACGTTATGTGTTTTCGCAATGTTATGTAATATAAAGCAACATAATGTTATTTGGACGCATTTTTTTAAATCATAGCAAATCATACCGCGACTTTTGCCTAGAACTCTGAAACGACTTTTTAATATTCCGAATGCTTGCTCAATAATTTTTCGCGTTTTTGTATGGAACCTATTATAATTTTCTACCGCAATCGTTGATGGGCCTATAATTTGAATGTAAAAAATTATAAAGCGAAGACGTTCTATAGATGTGGGTATCGTGCGTCGATCTTGGCCACTTAACTACTACATCAGTAAATATTGCGTTTGCATCATATACCTATAAATAAAACAGAATATTTCAATTTTAATACTCATAAAAGTTTAATTTACTTACTGCTTGTACATTAATAGAATAGTACGATTTTCGGTTGAAAAAGGCATATGCATCCCAAACAGCTGGTTTCTGGATCGCAATATGTGTCCCGTCAATTGCTCCAATAACATTTGGGAAACCGTAGGACCTGTAAAACTCCAGTTTTGTGCGGGCCATTTCCTCTTCGGCTCTTGGAAATGTAATGAACATTTTAGTTGTTCTGATTAAAGCCTCCAAAAATTTGGCAAAAATTTTGCTGATAGCGGTTTGACCTAAACTGTGAAGTAACATTTCTCCACAAACAAATTGGAAATTTCCCGAACCAAGTATATTAAGTAACGTCAAAAACAAAATATTTTTCTTTGAATCCGAGCCGTTGAGCTAATTCCATTTTAATTTAATTTAATTCCAATTAATTGTTAAAAACACTTTTTCACAAAACACGGATGTATTATGTGTCAAAAAAATTGAAACGTCAAAATTTTATAATATATAGGTTATGTACGGTGTTAAATATCTTTGCTACCTCGAAATCGAAGTCGCACAAAAACAACAACTAATGTAACAATTTGCGACCGATTTTTTTATTGAGGATGTCGATTTGATGTTTCAGCGGTGTTAACTTGCTTATGCTGAATACATACTTGCGGATACAACGATTGTCGCAATCGTTTCCACAAGATAAACCAATCAAATTACGCGTTTTGCTCTATGCCCCGTCTACTCTTGCCGCAATCGAATTGAAATATTTTTTATTTTGAGCTATGGTTTCCTCAAGCTTGCCACCCAAAAAAAAACTAAATTTTGTGCTCATTGTAAGGCGCCTTTTTTATGTTTGCTATATATTTGACAGAAAATATAGATCTATTTGACAATTATATATTTGTGATGTAAAACCAAAGATTTTAATAATATTATTAATATTATATAATACTATTATATAATAATTATACCAATAATATTAATAAATAATAATAATATTTTTAAATTTTATAATATGTAAAAACAGTGTGATATATATGTCTGTAAAACAGTATGAAAATAATAATAAATCTAAATTACTTTTAAAAGAGGTGATAAAATTAAAAGTGGATTTTGATGAGGTTGTGAATCCTGTGCGGAAACTATTCGAAGTCAGTAACTGTAACTGATGAGATGCTAACGCGAGAATTGCAAAATGTCATCAGAAATAATCGATGTCCGGGCCGAATCCGAGCAAAAGAAAAATCGAAAACCTCAATTGAGCGATTGCGTGATTCCTGGCAACATTTACTTCGTCATCGAGCTACTCGTTCACTAACTTATAGCGATGAATAATTCCATGCTTTGGAAAAAACAAAAATTTACGGCAAACGGTTGAAATCATTATTGGTCGAGGGCCGCAAGAGATAATTGTGTAACAAACGACACTAGTAAAATTGATTATACGGTAATGGCTTTTTAAATAATTATTTCAGTAACAGTTTAATGTATAATTTTATAATTTTAGACAATATTTGCTCTTCAAACGCATTTACAAGTAGTCTTAGGTTAAAATACACTGGCCGATCACAAAACAGAGGAAATTTACGGAAGCAACGTAAAAGCGAAACGAAAATTACAATAATTCCGAATGACAACAGATGTTTGCTGACACCCTGACCATCAACTGGACTAGCCACCATCGGTTAATATACAAATTCAAGTATGCCTGAACGGAATTTTCTACAGGTTTAGATAAACCGACCACGGCAAGCATATTCGGCAAATACGCCACTATTTTGTATTGCTGCATGTGATTCGGGGCTACCATTAGTTGTGTCTGGTAAAAATGGTACCCGAATGTTACGAAGTGATTACAATTCAATGAGGAGCACGTCATCTAGATTCATCATCACGGGGTATCAACCGTATTTATGAAGGGGCTGTAGTTGATATGAAATAACAAATAAAAACTCAATACTTTTTGTTAAAACATCAAATTTTTTATTAAATTTTAAGAGGATAAAAAATTCCTGGATTTGTGCACTATGTTATGTATCATAGTTGTAAAAAAATAAGGTAGGAAGCAAAATGTCGGTCTACGCAATGGCGGTCCTGGTTATATCTATTGGTGCCTAAACCACCAACTAGACAAGCGCACATCACTCAAAATGTCACCATAATGTTAATTTGGCATAACAAGCACATCATATTTACGTGGATCCTGCACCATGTTTAAGCACATATTATCCAAATACATCAAATTTCACTTCGGGATATTTAACGGCCATGTCAAATTTCACTTCGGGATATTTAACGGCCATGTCACGACAGCAGCAGAAAAAATAACACTCCATTCGCATAATATGGGCCTTATGTACCGCAATCACTTTCGTGCGATTGCCTTTGGCATATTGAAACGCGAATTCTGCGCCAGGCTAAGCCTCTTCCGTCATCAATTTTATAATCTGAACCACAGCATAAACAATTTCGTGCTCAATACCCGAGTATTCGCCTTTTATGTTCTCACGAATTGTAACTACGCACTGGTCATTAAGCAGTTCCAATTTTTTCCTCTGTAAATTTGATTGACTTCGTCCTAAGGTTAAATATTTATATATAGTTATAGAAATAAAGAATTCAGGTGATTTTATAGAAAAATTACCTGTAACAATATTCGCCATAATCACTTTTAAATTTTTCTCTCCATTCCGACATGTTTATCAGCCAATCGCTTGATCAATCACTTTTACCTATCTCTCTCCATTCCGACATGATTATCAACCGCAGTCGTTTGAATTATAATAAAAAAAAATTAAAAATGTTACTCAGACAAAATTCTTCACTCCGAAAATTGAAACGTCAAACTAATAAAAAAATTTACGCCTACTGAGAAATATTTATATGGCGCGTTCACTGTACAAGCGAAAATTACAAATGAAAAATTTGACAACCAAAATGACGTACGAAATAGACTAATATTTTGAGCAAAGACTAACTTCAACTCAAAACTGCAGAATTGTGTCGCAATTCTGTCCGCAGGTATGTATGCTGCATTAATGGATGGAGGATATGCCCCTTATTCACCACTCGATAAAACACAAATTATTGAAAATATATTGGATAATACTTGCTTGACACAATTTATTCTAACCAAACCAACAATGTGAAAAAACGCGAAACAACTCGAAAAAACATTTTTTTATTGTTTATTACCTTGCTGGTCAATTTTTCAACCACCAATATTTTCGTTCAATTTGGGGTTTCCCTTTCTATACGAATAATTTATTTATTTTGTTTTTCCATTATTTAGACTTTCCTTGTTCAATACCAAGGAATAATTACAACAATTTTAATTTTTTATTTTCTTTTTTCTATTTTAATTTACATCAAAAAAGTTATTATTTTTTAATTGATAAGGTGACCGTGACATGAAAGGAATGCGAATTTAAAATTTTTCCTATGGATTTTAATGTCAGATGGTTAAACAAAAAATTCTTGTTTTTGTGCACTTTTTTCACTTTTTGAAGTAAAACTTCTTTAGGTACGCTTGACTTGGGGACTAATAGCCTAGACAGACTGCGGATTAGTTAAACTGGTTTAGTAAAATTCGGTCAAGTACTCTAGGAAAAAAAATTCAATTCAGATCAACATAATACGAAAAATTCAAAAATCTACTAGCAAATTCAAGTTTTTCCACAGGATGCTTGATTGAATTTTGCTAAACCAGTTTAACTAATCCGCAGTCTGTCCAGGCTATAAGCTGGCAAATGCGTTACGAAAAGTGTAATCGAACGAGGCGAACGAAACAATAAACGCAAAACGAAATCATTTTCATTTAGTATCAGGATGTGCCATGACAATTCATAAATCCCTAAGTGGAACATTAGTTGATACCATTTTATTTTAATAATTGGTTAAAAGAATTGGAAAATAAGAAAATTGGTAAATGGAAAATTGGAAAAATTGGAAATTTCGAAATTTGCAAAATTTGAAAGTTTGTAAATTGGAAAATTATAAAATTGGAAAATTAGGAAATTGGAAAATAGGTAAATGGAAAATTGGAAAATAGGAAAATATGAAAATAGGAAATTTGGAAAGTTGGTAAATTGGAAAATTGAAAAACTGGAAAGTCATAAAATAGACTTCTATGTCACTGGCTGACTCATTCGTGAACGCGCAGTGTGTCCAAAACAAATTCGTCCGTGTGATATATTTTATATATGTATTTTTTGCTATATTATAACTCCATTCCACACGAAGTATATCACAGAAACCGATTCTTTCTTCGTTTCTTTCCCCGTTTGCCTATAATACAGGTTTTAATGCGACTTAAACAAATTTTCGATGAAACCACACTACACAAACATAAATGAAATAAAAAATATTTCAAGGCCATTTTTACTATGAGAAGAGATTTCAAAAATGATTTTTTTGTCCATTTTGTTTCACATACATAACCATCATCTATTACGACTAGTTGGCCTTGAAAAGGTTACCAAGTTACAAGGTTACCTCTTGTGACATCGGACATAAACGGCTAGGTGCCACTCGAGAACGCACAGGGTGGCCAATTTTTTTTTCAATATTATAATTTTTCTATATTATATTATAAATATTAAATATATATGTATTAGAAATTTTACTTCAGTAGTGTGGTCTAAAGCACACTTAATTTTTTTTATCACAGTCATTTTATTAACTCCAAAGGCAGAAACCGCTGGAGCTGGGCAGTTTGGTTTAGAATAAGAAAGTATTATAAAATCAGTAATCAATAGGATACTCATCTTAATCCGAGAACTTAATTTAAATTATAAATTACTAGATGATCTCTGAATCAGTTGTAATATTGTATAAATAAATAAAAAAATTTATTAAATAAAATAAAAAAAATATTAATAAAATAAAAACAATAACAGTTTTAAAAATATATTTAAATTAAAAGACAATTTTAAAAAATATAAGAATTACTTCCTTATAGTGAAAATGTTTTATATAAATACTAGCTGACCCGGCGAACTTCGTACCGCCTCAAAATCAATAAATGTTTTTTAAAGTTATTAGCTTAATAAAATTGAGTGTTTTATTAAGATTAAATAAATTAAATGAATACTTCAAATTAATTAAATTCAATGAAATTACAAAAATCAAAATGAAATATATTTTAATTACATTGAAATGAATGTAATTCACGTGGCAGCAAGGCTTTCGTTTTATTGGATTGAATAGAAATGGTTCGCGTAGCATTATTGCACTACTTTCTTTTAAACTATTTGCTGGGTGAGTTGCAATTGAGTCGATTCCCTTCATTGTAGCACCTTGTGATATACGACATTTTTTGTTTTATTGTTAGGTGCGAGAACGAATAAAGCGGATGGTTTAGGTATGGTTAAATTTACCATTTAAAACAAAGTCGGTTAGTTACACCATTTCATTTTTTTTTTAATTTCCAATGTTTTAATAGTTATTATGCTATTCGGAACGGAGTCAAATCCAACAAAACAAAGATCATAAAAATCGGTCCAGCCGTTCTTCAGTTATAAATGGTGTAACTAACCCGACTTTGTTTTATATATATAGATTTTATATTTTTAGGCTGTGGGCCAATTCTCAGGTAAATTGATTAGTACAGTAAATTGAAATTTTAGTACAAATTACTTTTCAAATCGTACTAATTCTCTAGTAAATAAAATTAGATAAATGCGGCTTAAACGGACACACTGTTTCTAGGAATATACAAAAATTGGTATGTAGGTACACGAACTAATGCCATAAATTGTATTGTCGTTGTTCCAATTATTCGTATTGTTTATACGAATAAATTTAAGTTGTATATTTTCGCAAATTTGTTGCGTAATATAAACAATAAACTATTTGAAAAAATAAATAAAAATTTTAACATATAAAACTGTGTTCATAAAAATCGAAGCGCATTTATTTCATGGGAAATACTTGTGAATATAAAAAAATTATGTCTAGAAACATGGCCGACATATTTTCATGATTTGTTAACAAAAACAAAAACCACTACTATTTACCTTTTGTGTCTTCGCTTTACCCTACTTTTTAGTACGGTATTTCAATTTACCGCATACACTGTTAAAAACGGCTTTTACCCTAGATTTACCTTAGAATTGGCCCGCAGCCTGAGTATCGATTTCGGTAAACGTTACTATCATCAGCTAATTATTTATAAGTGAACGTGAAGTAAATCAGAAGTTGAAGCAGGGTGTGGAGGAGCTCAGATAGTCAATTTAAAACATCATGCAGTCTCTGCATATCTACAACCAATCGAGAGAGAAGATATTTTGATTCGAGCCTGTACGTTAATTGACAATTTAGCTTGTTCCATTTTCATTTGTTTTTATCTTCAAGATATGAAGTTTAATAAATTAAGAAATGTGATATATACTTAATTATTACAAATCAATTATATTTACTCAAAATAACATGAAGATATTGCATCGAGCCCTTATAGAATTATACAACTGAGGCAAATCTATAATTGAGACATTTCAAATTTAGACCTACATGGGCTGGATATATCCGGGCTGGATATATTCTAGTATTTTCTGAAATATCTAGTAGTGGTCAGTGATCAGTAAATATTAGGAAATTATTCAGAGGTGATTTCCGATATATTCTGGAAGCAGAGTAAATTACAAAAATTAGTGTTTTGTAACCGTCAAATTTCTTCGGTCAAAATGAGCTGCTTTTGAAACGAAAATTACAGCATTTCAACCACAATAACCATTATGTAAAATAAAAATCAATATTTAACACGCCGCGGCCACCACGCCGTAGAAATCTTATACTCCTCCATTGACAATGAAAGTCCGGTGGTCCATTGGACCAACACTAACTAATATTTGTCCTCAGTGTCACGAGAGCCCCTTGGTGGCATCTAAGTTGAGCAACACGCTTCCAGTTGTATTAATTATAAAAGCAATTACCGAATGATATCTGGGGAGATAGATCACAGTCACAAGCACCACCGCGTGATCAATTTATTTGCATAATCAGGGTTTACTTAATAAACACATTTTTATTAATCACTTGTTTTTGTTTCGCAGAATATTTTTCAAAAAGTTTAAAAAATCACTCGATCGATTTCGACTTGTTAGGTCATCATCAGGAGTATCTACTCTGAGTATCTACTCCCTGATGATGACCTAACAAGTCGAAATCGATCGAGTGATTTTTTAAACTTTTTGAAAAATATTCTGCGAAACAAAAACAAGTGATTAATAAAAATGTGTTTATTAAGTATAAGTGTGTTTCGCCAAGTGCCTACGGCAAATAGCGTAAAAAGTAATCAGGGTTTCATAATAGAAATGTAACAACTCGTTCGTTAAAGGTGTTTCGGGTTATGGGGTCTTTGACATTCATCGGCTGGACTAAAATTTTAAAATCTTAATTGCTGGAAGTAATATGTTAATGTTAAATTGATTTATTAACTAAACATTTTGATACAAAATGTTTTTTTTTTTTGAGACAAAACGTAAAATACAAAACATGAAACTGAATTTGTGAATTTTTATCATTTTGATGTAAAAAAATTTTAGTACAAGCAAAATAAAATTTATGTATACACAAAAATCTGTCCTCCTTTTACTAAAATAACAATATATGTGCATAACAGAATTTTGCAACAACCAACAACAGCAGATAAGAACAACAACAAAAAAATGTGATTGATTTGCATTTTACAAGTCCTAGAGGCAGACTTGGAGACAAGATGATCATAAAATGTTTTATCATGATTCGATTTTTTGCTGTTTATCGTTCATTTGTAAACAGTATTCGTGCCAAGCAAAAGCGTTCTGCATGCCGATACGTCTTATGGAGAAATCTACTTGTTTATGCTAGATGCATATACATTACGTAGAATACTATCAAAAGATCATTAATTTAGATAATGTTGTATATGTATATTGTAATGTTGAGATTCTAATCTCGTGAAAAGGTGATATACGAGGATGCATTATAATTAAGGGTGAGACTATTAATACGAATAAAAATTTCTAAAGAATACAAAATTGGAACAATCACAAGACAAATTCGTTATTATATTGATTGATGGCCGCAATATATTGATGATAGCATGATTAAATCAATCATAACAAATGATTCAATTAATCAAGTGCTGAATTTCAGACAGGAAGACAATACCAATTAACTTTTGTTTTTTTTTTAAACCTACTTTATGGTGGGCCTGATTATATTTATTGGATATATATACATATAAAAAATTTAGAGACATTGTTTCAGATATCGTACGACATTTTGCCTAACATAATTCTAAACCCTCAACCACATTGACTTCATTGAATTGGCGCGCACAAAAAAATGGAAATATTTGCACGTATCAATCTGAAATCCAATAAATCAATAACGGATGAATTTTAGGGTTTTCTTCAAATTTTTAGTCTTCATCTTAAGATTTATTTTGTTTTTGTTATTTCGCGTATTCTTAAAACAACACAACAAAAAAAAATCACGAACAACAAACTACATATATAACATGAAAAACGCCTCCGGAACTAAAATGTTAAAAAAAATCTACATACATGTTCTCGATTTTTGGAATTTTAAGAAAACGAATAAACGATCATTTTTGTACGTATCTCTAAAAATGTTGTTTTTGTTGTTGGAAAGAACAGCAAAAAATATCGATATGTTAAAAAAAAAACCTAAAAAACAATTTTGATCAATTGCAATCTCGCTGGTAAAAAGGAAGTTTTAGAAAGTTTAATAAAAGGCTATGCAACTGCTATTAATTTATTATTTAGTTTTATAAATTTAATTATGGGTTAGATATATCTCAATGACGGTATCCTAACTAGTATTAAAATTTTGAAATAACGGTATTTTCATATAACCCTTACGGAGACTGTTTCATCCCGCCGAACAGATAAATATCACGTGTTGTTGGCTCTTGCCAGAATTTCTGTAGTTTATAATTTGTTAAATTTTTATTAATTTATGTTTAATAATACGTTTAATAGTGCGGCGCTAAAGAGGTTCAAAATTTTTTCTGAAAGCAGACTTCTCAGCTCATCTCCTACAGTTCCTAAAGTGCGGCATTCAAAATGTATTTTTTGGTGATATTAAGATAAAAAGCAAATAGCGGGTAATAATTATCTCTTATGCGATTGCACTACTCTTGGTGTAGCGATTTAAAGAACCTTTATTGGATGCTTGACTTGCTCTATTAGTCACTAGTAGATGTTCAGCTATCGTGGAATGTTGCGAGGCTTAATATTTTATATTTTCGTATGATCGATCGCCTTCTTGAATTGTGTGTCTCCAGAAATAAGTTCACTATTTGATTGCCTTGTTGTAGTAATCATATATAATTGTTGATCTGAAAACTAATTTGTTGAGATATTGATCCTATTTAACAAGCATACGTGTAAACACTGCGCTAAGTTGAGCTTAGGCTGTTTTCCAAACACCGACTTATTTGTGGACATATAGGATGGACCATATTTTCGAAAGTTCCAATATCTAACGGGACACCCCCTAGAAATGTGAGGTTATGCTAAAAACTTAAACAGAAAAAAAAATGGGTTGATCCAAGGTGGTTTAGAGGTTGCGACTTGATCGCGAAGTTCGATAAAAACGGTATTTTTTTAAATTTTTCACTTTCAAACGAACAGAAAAATTATTTAAAAAATTTTCTCAGCCTAAATGAAAATTGTAACGAATAGACGAGATAATTAACTTTCCAAAACATCAAAAATATCGATTAGCAAATCGGTTAACAAATTGCGAAATTATTGCCAAATTTCCATAATACAAAAACAAGACAAATTATTACAATTTTTTTTTATTATTATAAGTGCACAATGGGGTCGATTCCGGGATCTAAAATTTTATGTTATGTTATGTATTTTTGTTTTTTCAATACAAATTCCAATAGAAAGCGGGGAAATAAAATAACATAACATAAAATTTTCGATCCCGGAATCGACCCCAATGTTTCTTCTATACAATGATATTATGAATTAATTTTTATTATGAAAATATTAACGATGTTTTGTTAGATGTTGGAAACTTCTGTGTGTAGTCCTTTACGACTTGTATTAAATATTGCATGTCATCTTCATTTCTTGTTAATTTCTTATTATAATCTTCTATTAACTTAACACCACGTTCTGCGATATCATTTATGACTTTTCACAGCTCCACAAAAAAAAAAACTCCGGCACCCGAGACGAGAATAGGTGTCCTATATGTTTTTGGGGTCGCTGATCACGAATCTGCACTCAGAATTTCTGTATCGCATCAAAATTTTGAATAAATCGCAAAAAATGTATGAAAATCGATAAAAACAGCCGGCCTGCTCGCCAGCCTGCCAGTTCACCTACTCGCATGTCTACCCGCCTGCCTGTCTGTCTGTCCACGATTTTTTACGATTTTTCGCAATTTTTTCGGGACTTTAGTCTTTTTTTTTGGCGATTTCTTTTTTTTTCTTTTTTATATTTCATTTTAGCATAGAAGCAATTTTGAAATTTTTTTTGATGCGATACGGCAATTCTGAGTGCAGATTCGTGATCAGCGACCCCAAAAACATATAGGACACCTATTCTCGTCTCGGGTGCCGGAGTTTTTTTTTCTGGAGCTGTGTCCATTCTTGAAATTATCATCTTGAGGCCACATATCCGGATCTTTGTTTAAGAAATCTGTGGAAAACTTGAACCTTTTAAAAAAGTCGCCAGTGTTTGGTGTAACAAAATCTGCAATTTCGTAATGAATGTTTTCACATCTTCAATTTTCAATTCGACGCGCTTAATTGACTCGGCCTCTGCACCCCTCTTCATATCCAACCAACTGTTGCACCATCCTTCTTTTCTCTGCACTAGTGACTTTTTCGTCGAAAAAAGAGAATGCGATGCTTTCGTCGGATAAATACCACAATTGGCCACATATTTTATTTAGTACAGCGATCGCCAACTTTTCGTCATGTGTTTTGTACAAATAAACATCTCGCTTTTGTGCAATGGAACTAAATTTTCACATAAAATCTTACGACCAAAATGCAGATGTCTCGTAAATTCTTCTGTTCTTGTGCTGTTTTCTTAAATTCTTTACGATAAATAATTTCAATGCATAAGTGGCTTTGGACATCCAGCGAGCATGATGCATAGGCCCTAGCAGGCGGAAACTGATATTTTCGTTTTGTATAATGCCCAAAAAAATTAGAGTGATTTCCAATAATTCTCTGTAATGATCCCGAGCATGTTCCATTGCCTATTCGTTCTTACAAAAACCCGCTAATTCCGTTTTCACATCATTTATTATTCAGTCATTCTTTAATCTCACAAATAATGGAAGATTTACTCCTGATGTATTGCCCATTCTCGATTCAATTGCAGCGCGCAATGTAATTTCACATATGTGATGTCGACAAGGAAGATATAAAAATTTGGTTCCAGTTTCTGCTCTAAAATAGTAGCTGCTCCATTTAATTTTCCAGTTTTTGAATATGTTGTATCAAAGAAAGCCGCCACGTTGTCCACATTGTCAGCTATTCTCCAAACAATTAAGCTTTAGAAAACAGCCTCCGCCGTTTCCAAACCAGTTGCTCTTGATATTTGGGAACAATAATTGTTCTCCATCTATATGGGAAATACTTACCGGTAAACGATCCACGGTGTCCGTTCCAGATAACCCCGGAAGTAATTTTTCATCCCAATGTAGTACGCCTGACATAAACGTGAAAGTCGATTTAACTGATGCTGCTATTTGTACTCCTATTTGTTTCACGAAGACGCCTCAGTGTTGTTCGACTCAAAACGAGTTCATCAATAGAATGACCAAGACTTTCGGCAACGGTACTGATTAAATGCATTGCTGCACGATCTGTAATCTTCCATTTATCCAAAGCTGACTGTTGGATCAATTCAACATAACAAATACTTACCTAAAATCTCACTTTGAAATACATTTAACCTAACAAGCAAACAAATGCAAATACATAAAATAATTAACTTTATAGTTACCCTTTATCATTATATAGATAACCATTTAATCATCCTAAAATATTTCATTAAGAATTAATTTACAATTTGTGTAATTTAATTTTGTACACTTACTTAAATTTACTTGTATAAAATTCAAAATCTCATCCAAGTGTCAATTGGTGGACGAATTCCTGTGCTTTATTTTTAGTTCAGTGCTTGATTGAATACCGAAATTTAAGATCAATGCGACACCTGCGTTTGAACTCTTGACACTCTCTCTTGAATTTTGACACTCTCTCTTATTCAAACTTTCATTCTGCCAACATAAGTTTAAATAAATAGAAAATTATAAAATAAATAAATAATATTTATAATTAAAAAACTTGGGATTTACGCAATTTATAATTGCCTTCGTTTGACCACATAAATATCAACGCAATAGCGAATTGCCTCCATCATATTGAATATTTATATAACTCAATAGTGAATTGCCCCAACACTGACAATATTCTAGGAATAATGAAACATTTGCTTCCTCTAGGGTCTCCTTCTGCGCTTAGCACGGGCAAATAAATATTTTCGAAGCTCATGTCGTTATCAGATACCTTTCGTTGTCACTCTCCGATGACGAAAATAATACTTGTGAGTATTGGAAATGATTTGAATGATCAAGATGTTTTCGTTTACAATTTTTTTCTGTCATCATACGTTCCGATTTCCGTTTTTCTTTTTCAATTTCATATTGTCTGGCTCCAGCCAAATATCCGGGACGCCCTTTCTCACGCTGTGACAAGAGGAACCGCTTGTTGTCTTCACTAGTCATCATGGACAACTAATGCCTTGTCCATGCGTGCAATATTGAAAATATCATCCACTTTACTATTAAAGGCAATTCTGTTTCACGGTAAACTTTTGAAGATTTATTTTGATTCTATATAGAAGATTTTTCCACTCATCATACAATTGTTCCAATTTTTCAATGGAATGTTGTTCTTTTTTCACTGGAATTTGTGCTTTTGACCAAAAAATAGACACTTCCTGGATTGTAATAGGTGCACTTTCACGAATAGTTAATTTTACAGTACGGTGATTGTAAAAAGCACCAATAATTTGACTCATGCCCAAGAAAATAAATTTCTGTACTGAACCGTATATTAGCTGCGATTTTATCAACGGTAGTAGCACTTTCTTAAAAAAAAATAATAAAACTGTTAAACGGAATAGATTTAATTATTTCAAATTTGCTTCCTTTTCTCGAGAGATTTGGATTTAAACTGAAATTAATTAGCATTTATTTTGTTTGTACAGGGTGTCCCCGATTGGGATGCTAATCCGTTAAGGGGTGATTCCTTACTTCATTTCATGAAAAAATCGTATGGTAGGGGAAGGGGAGGGGGCTCAATTTTTGATATCCTTTGGGATACAGGGTGCTTAAAAAATTTGGTTCGGGAAAAAAGTACAAGCGAATATTAAACTGTAACTTGCAAAATATTTATCGGACGGCAGCCAACAAAGCATCATTTGACGGACAATTGAATAGGCTATATTTAAAATTTTATTGGCTATTTTGCATCTATATCCATGTAAGAACTATGACGTTTTAAAGTTAAAAAAAATAAAAAAAATGTTTTTTTTTTATAAAATTGAGTTTTTCTCAAAAAAATTCCCTAATAATTTTTTTTTTTTACCTTATTTTAATCCGCTATGATCTCCTCTACAATACCCTAATCTGTTATTTGTACCCACGTACTACAGTTTTTTACTTATTAGATGAAGAATGAAAACACTACACACAAATTGTAGTTCTTACATCGCTACCAACGCCTTGTCCAACTTTTGGTTCCAAACATGGCCGGCTTGTTTTAATCCATAAGGTGCCTTGTTTAATTTACAAACTTTTCCTGTTCCATCCGCGAATCTTTCTGGTTTCAACATATACACAATTTCCTTCAATTCACCTTGAAGGAACGCAGACACTGCATCCATCTGCTCAACATTCATGTCGTATTGAACAGCTAGTGCCAACAGATAGCGAATTGAGTTGTACTTGACTACTGAGCCGTGCTTTGTATTGAACTGAACCATCTAATTTTAATTTGGTTTTAAACACCCATTTTGACTTGATCGCTTTGCTGTTACTCGGTAGGTTACACAGAGTCCATGTTTCGTTTGCCATAACTGCTTCATATTCATCTACCATAGCTTGCCGCCACAAATTAATATCACTGCAGCTCAATGCTTCTTCAACACTAAGCGGATCATTCGTCGATAACTCAATTGACGAATAAACGAAATTGTTTTTCTGTTTCGGTTCATTTCGGTGTCCTTTTTGAACACCGATTTCCACTATTATTAATTTCTGCAACGTCTAGACAATAATCGCTATCAGAACCAACAATCGTTTCGTCACTGAAACATTCATCTTCATCGCCTGCGGGCTGTCATTATCTCTCACTTCATTTGATAACAGTATAAAAATACGTTCAAAATGAATCTCCGATGGATCAGACGCAACCGGAGTGACATCCCTAACTACTGATTGTTCGTTATTTGATATTTGGAAGAATTGGACATCAACGTCGTCGTTTAAATATTTGATGAACTCATCAAAAATACAATCACGGGTTGAGAATACTTCGTCATTTATTGAATTGTACATACGATGCCCTGTTTGATTTTCACAGTAGCCAACCATTCTGCATTGTTGTGCTGTTGGATCGAGCTATTTTCGATATTGTTTTGGCACATATACCATAGCCTTTGATCCTAAAACCCTCAAGTTCAACAAATCCGGTTATCTTCCAGTCCAAGCCGTCTCTAGTATCCGTCCTGATAACACCTTTGTCGGTGATCGGTTGATTAAATATACAGCCGCATTCACCGCTTCGGCCCAAAAACGTTTCGATAACCCAGAGTCCGCAACACTTTTAGTTTTTCTCCACACTGATTTTTGACAAATGCTTTACATTTTTTGAAAACCGATACTCTTTGGATTTTAAGAAGTAAACGAACGTCTTGTGCGAATAATCGTCAACCAAGAAGAAAAAATAATGTGATCCATTAATCGATTTCTCTTCCATTGGTCCGCACAAATGTGCATGAAGCAATTCTAATTTAATTTACGATTTTTGCAACTATTTCATATATTGGACACTCATATGTCCAAGCCGGCGATGCCACAATTCAAAATTGTCCTTGACAACTGACCCGAATGAACAACATGCACTTTTATCCAAATCGAGTTTGTACATATCGTTTTCTAGAGTTGCTGTTGCGCTTATCTGATTACGCTTGTCAAAAATTCTTCACTCGCGGTCATCGAAAACTATCACTTTACCATTCTTAGCCATCTGACCCATATAAAGTAAGTTCGTTGATAATTCAGGCACATACATTACGTCTGCTGAGACAGTTGTTTTTTTTACTGTCCACGATAATGTCCAGATTACACGTTCCCTGACAGTTAACTGGCACCATTTCGTTGCTAGCCAAACACACAATCGGGAACAATTTTTAATAATTTGCTTATTATTTGTCATATGCGATAATGCGCCGAAATCGATATGCCATTCATCATGAATTTTTGTTTCATTTACCGCAAAAATTGATAGCAAAGCCTGTTTATCCTCCGTCTCCTTTTTTTTGTTTGCATTTGTTTGCGAAATAACCGATCTGATTACAGTTGTAGCATCTTGTTTTAAACCGCTTTCTATTTCCTTTTGAAATAAACGCTGTATTCACCGAACTTAGTTTTGACTTTACATACTCCCCCGTAACCTTCGTTTCAGAGCTTTACATGGCCATAATCATTGGTTGAAATTTTTCTGGCAAACGCTTCATTGACGGACAATTTTCAAGTTTTGTTTTAATCGTTTTTCGCATCAAGGTGATTTTATTCGACAGTCCGGCATGCTGGAATACTTTTCTTAATTTTTCCCACACTTCTTTTGAAGTTTCTAAACTCCGAATATGAACATAAATACTGCAACGCACGCACATTTCATCTGCTGTCTGGTCTTTATTTTCGATACAACACCACAGATCTTCATGCTCAAGATACAATTTCATGGCAAATTCCCATTCATTATAATTTACACGTCCCATTAATTTTTCTACTGAAACACTGTTCGACGCCATGACTTGTTTTATTTTTCCACCATTTTTAGTGACAAGCTTTTTACTTTAATTACTTTATCACTCAATTAACACGGATTTTTTTTTTACTTGATTCCACAATAAAAACTGCCAAAAACCTGTTGGAAACAGATTTTTGGTATATGGAAATAAAAACGCGGCTATTTCTTGTTTCGAGTAAACCGGAAGTGGTGACATATTTTTTATTTATTTTTAATACCCAATTCATTATCATTTCCAGCTAACAAAACATAAATTCACCCTATAAGCCAACACGATACGCTTGAATCCCGTGGATGTCATCTTCTATTGAAATCTACCATGCTACGACCCCAAATAATATTTTCTATAAATCCTGAAATTTTCTCGTCTTATGTTTAACATTTGCTAACCACAAACCACATTCACAATCGCTTAAGGCAATAATGTTTTGCGTAAGACATTCTTGGAAGCATGTGCACAATTATAGATACTTGTTTATTGTTGCAAGTAGTATATCGTCGCTTTGATGTGCATTGAAAAACATGATCTTCACCTAAACAATTGAAACAGAGAAAATCATCCTTTGCCAATTTTCTTCTCTCACCTACAATAATTCCATCGCAAGTCATATACTTTGTGTCGCCATAAACACCGCAGCTCAATCTATTTGAAATAACATGCACTTTAATATTTTGTTTGTTTCTGGGTGAAGGCCGTCTGAAAGTCCCTTCCTAATAAGAAGTCCGTCTTCGTAATAAGAATTGAAACAGTTCAGTTCGATTACTAGGAACTTATTTTCTGCAGTATCTTAAGTCCAAAGCTTCTCACTTTATTCATCTAGCCTTCAGTCCTCGTAATACCTGATCGGATATATCAAGTAATCTTTAATATTACCACTGGAGGCTGTGTGGATCGTTGGCTGCCCCATGAATATTCGTATGAACGATGTGATAGCGTGTCTCTTCCGATCATGGTGCACTACTGCGGTATTTATTGCAATCTCTCAAATGGTGGTATGGTCAGCTTAGGCAAACACACTTCTACTTTTGTGCTGTCGTGTCGTTTTTTGTGCTTAATTTCGCCGTGTTGTTTTCGTTTGGCCCGTATAGGTTATAAACAGAAATAGAGCTACAGCTAGTAATACAGCAACAACAGATATAAATGCAATACACACTTCAATATACATATGTATTATTATTTTGAAATTTTGATGTAGGATACTTGGGAACGAATGCACAATGCCCATTGAAAAAAATTATACTTTGCGTCTTGTCTGCGCTAAAATTAATTTATGCGTACACCCTATATTTTTCAATTTTATAACAAACACTTTGACATCTATCGTCAAACATAAGAAACGTTATAAATTGTGCTAATCTTGATTATGTCTAGTTTCGTTAGATGTCTCTGAACTATCTGTTCGAAATTAAGTTTTCGGAATTCGAAATATTTTTTAGTACTGATTGTCAATCGGGCATTTGTTTTGTGTCATTTCATTCATTACAAATTGATTCAAAACCGAAAAAAGTTAAAAAACAATGTTAATATTTTCATAAAAGTTTAGTATTATTTACAATATAAAGTGTGTTTAGTTTAATTATTATTAAATTAGCTTTTATACACGAAAATATATATTAATTTGTACGGTTAATTGTAAACAAAATAAAAGTGAAGCTTTCATTGTATGGATTGAGAAAACAAAGAACATTTTTGTGTCGCCCGATTTTTTTAGACATAAGGCTAAACCAATAAGGGAAACAATTTTAGATTATCTAAATTATACGATTCAATTTACAGCGGATTCATCGATTTTGTTTATATTAAAATGAGGGTAAAAGATTTATGTAGAGGCATTAAGATTATATTTTGGGTATTGTTATTAGTGGTGTTTGCATTGTTCAGTTTTCTTGCAAGAGTTTTGTATATCTAAAGAAGTAAAAATATTTAAACAAATCGCATTTCATATTTGCATTAATGAATGTATATAACTTATAGACTATTTCGTATGTTTTAAATAATACATAATTTTATTTAGTGCAGTAAAACACGTATAAAATAAAGGACCATTGCTAAACTTTGTATGGGTAAGTTCAAAAATTTTTATTTATAACACAATTTTACAGGTTATATTTGGCGGAGCCCTTCATTAATTTTGTTTGTACAAGACTTCAAATATAAATGAAGTAATTCATCTATTTGTCCAAACATGATTATAATCCATGATATAATGGTTTAATTTTCAACAATTCATATTGAAATTGATAAGCATAAAATTGTGATAACGCGTATTTGACCAGAGTTGTATATGGGACTGTTTACTGTGTGCAATTTTCTAATCAATTCCGATTTTGTGTCAATTTTTGGATTAATCGACAAATTTTCCAGAAGAGCGGTTTTATTTATTCATGAATTGTATTTACTAAGTAGGGACTCATAGCTACTTATCAAGTGAAACTTTTAATAAACGTATTATTGTCTAGGTCGATTACAATGTTTTTGTATGACCCGTGGTTAATAAACTTAATAAGACGAGCAGTGTCACTTAACTTGACGACGATATGCAACTGTAGCTCGGGCAAACATTTCTACGATAAATTTTAACTTTATTTAGAGGTGTGTTAGCTCATTTCTAATAAATATATAATTTCCTCTTGATGGCTTAGTCTAAAACAGTGCAAAAAATATAATTTTGGAAGTGCATGGTAGACACTTTATTTTGGGCACACAGCTTTTAAGTTCTTATGTTTCAATATATTTCATATATTCGTCAGATGTTAATATCGTTTGTAGTCCCATATCATATCAATCGATAGGCCATAGTTTAGTCCGATTCTCAAGATCACCTATGTACGAGACTTGTTTATTGTATTGTCAAATTTTTTGTGTTCACCTACTGCGTATAAGGTACATGTAATATTATATCGAACTGAGTGCGTTTTATAATGACCCAGTTAACTACTAAACTTTATCTACCGCAATTTTGTACAAGAACCCCTTTCGGTTTTTGTCTATTTTGGGGAATGACACTTTCGCTGAACCAGCTCTAGTTTCCGTTTTGTCCCCAAAAAACCCTTGAATCTGACATAATGGCTGCGTCGAGTAAATTACGTTTGAATCAAAACCGAAAATTTGAGTTTTATGAAATTTACTACATACATATTTTGTTTTTAATCCTTTTTCTGAAATTCTCTATTTTTTTTATTTTAACAAAATAATTTTTTGAAAAGCAAGCAAATAATGGGCGAGCAAAAAATGTGTTTGATTCCCTTACTGGTTTAGTTGGTTATAACGTGCGCTTTTGCATAGTCATGATAGTGTAATCGTAAATTATGTAAAAATGAGTGGTGTTAAAAAACCCAACAAAAATAAACAATTTGTCTCTCGAGCAGAAATATGAGTTTATTTTGATGCATGCGAATCAACTCAAATTTATGTGTGTATTGCAGAGCACCACGTGGTAATAGAACGATATTTGGAGGCAATTATTGAAGAAAAACCGTACGACTGACAATACTGAGCTGAATCAGGTAATTTTTGAGTGGTTTTAGATAACCACTAGAGCTAAATTTTTCCCAGTTTTTGGAACAATTCTACAAACGAAAGCTTTAAGAAAGAAATGAATTACGGCAATTTAAGGCGCCGAACGGGCGGCTACGAAGTTTAAAAAAAAAGTTTGCATTCATTCAAATAAGTTTCTGGTGAGGAGAATGATGTGAAGCTAAATATTGTGATGAGCAATTTGCGCTTTATTTTTTCTGACTTTACAAGAATAGATTGTCTGGCGAAAAGCTAAAACCGTTAAAACCACAATGCTTCAATCTGGATGTATTCAAACTTTTTTGGATAATGCATCATCGCACAGAGACGTGAAATTCTCACACATTAAGCTTTTTTTTATTATTTAATCTTTGCAATCTGTTCTGGTGCCGAAGCACTCCCAACTCTTTCGCAGTTCGCTTTTCACGTCCTTACCTCTCGCGGTTGCCTGCTAAATCGAGGACGTACGGTTATAGGTTCGATTTTATCAACATCTGCACATTCTATACTGGCATGGAAGATGGGTCGGCCCATGAGTTTTGCACTCCGACAAGGGGTCATAGTTGTATTTCATTTCATCACAGATCGTAATCAGTTGATGAAAATTCCCTTTTGCATCGGTAACTGATTTGACAAAAAAATACATTTTTTGAGGGATTAATTTCATTAAAATGGCTCGGTACGGGATCTGCAAGGAAACTGTAGCAAAATGTTTCATCAACTGCAGATTCCAAATTCACAATGTTTTAACCCTTTCGTTACGGGTACTCATTTGTACCAGCTCCTTAGCATACGGCTGGTACTAATTTTTACCACTAGATGTTTAAACTGCACGGCTTTTTCTAAATCACTTTATCACTTTATATTATTAATGTACCACTCCGTTCTATACGGAAAACGTAACAGTAATTTACGAGAATTGTCACATATTGATTTCTCTCTACCAATCACGATGGTGACAACAAACATTTTTATAAATTAATGTGTTTTGTGGCTAAAAACATAAAAATACAAGTGAACACGCCAAAAATAGTGTGAAATATTTGAGTGAGTTTTCTATACTTACAGCACTGCTGATCCTATAGGCAGTACCACATAAAAATACGATTGGTTCAAATATGCCATAATACCATACGGTTCCCCCCAAATATGTTTAAATGATTATGTTCAGATAGGTAGTAGATCAACAGTTCAGATAGATAGCAGCAAACAATTGAGATTGAGTGGGTATTACAGATCCGAATCGAAAGGGTCGATATACCCGAAACGAGATCTACAATGGCAGAAATTCAAAATTTAATCACAACTGCTCATTTTCATTAAAAAAAAACGCATCAGGATGGGGACGATCTACAAGAGCAACCGGTTCCTAAAGCAGAGGTGGATTAGGAGTTAATTAAATAAAATAGAAAATTGTGCTCATTTTGATGATTTGGGAATAGCTCAAGAACTCTCGCCCAAAGAAAAATTTCAAATTTCTTTACAAAAACGAATTGATTATGCAATGAACTATTAACGCAATAACTACAAGTTGTTTATGTTTACATAAGATAAAATATTGCTTTTGATGTCTGTACTCCACTCAGTGCTTAAAGAGAAATTCTCTGAAACTGCTTTACAGGAACTTGATGCTAAGATTAAAGATCACTTTCAAGAGTGCTTTTGTCAGTATCTTGTTCTCTACAATTATCAACATCTGCACTAGGCTTAACATAGATCAAACCATCGTAACTTCGATCAAGGTCGTGCTCCCGCCTCGTACTGTCTAGGTCGACCTGGATGGTCTTTCAGTTTCCGTTAAATTTTTTAAAGGTTATTAACCCCCCGGAGTTTTGCTTTGATCTCTTCTTGGGCTCCTGATAATTGGTGAGCTATTTGTTAAACAACACCGATCCGGTTTTGTTACGCAAAGGTATGTTAATTACCTAGTCATCACAGTTTCATGCAGCTACCTGAATGTCCAATCTGACATAATAAAATAGGTTCGGCTTATTATGGAGTTTTACGATGTACCGAGGAAACGTTTCCGCGTTAATTATTCTAATGCCAGTTTATATGTCTAGTAGTTCTCGATTCTTTCTGTTTTTGGGCAGACGATTATTCTATCAGACCGTCGAAAATTAAAAAAATCCCGCCATTTTTTGGCGAAAAGCACTTGTACATTGCTGATTGTATCATTTGGTAGGTCGTGGAATTGGAAACCCCATAAATACTAACTTAATTATTCAAATCACTGGTTTGCTTATGCTTCTGTTGTTGATGGCCTGTGGTGAAATTGAATTTTTCTGTTACACTACTTGATAGCCTACAGGGAATTTCTTGCTCGACTATCAGGGGAGGCTAGGCCTTTAACCCCTATCCTTGTTTTACAAACCAATTCTTGCCCCCGCTGCAATCTTTGACGCTAAGCACGGCATGATATGCTGCTTTTCGACTGAGATGCATTGCATACTTTAACTCATAATTTTGCCTGATTTTGATTTCAGTAATTCTTTCTTTTTCTGTGATTTATCTATCAAGAGACGACCAATTCAGCCTGCATTGCACTCGCACTTTGTACGAGTATTAACATTATTATTTTTACAAATAGTAAAGCTGTTAAGGATTGTAAACACTTTATTAACTATTTTGGTAACTGTAATTGAGTTATGGTCATGTTTGTACCAGGGCATTGGGACATTGAAGGCAATGAGATTACTAACTCCTTATGGCCATATCCGGTTCAGAGATGATGCTGATTGGTCCGGACCAGTGCCTCCTTGATCTTTATAAAGGGTATTGTGGCTGTTTAGATTTTTTTTTATAATCAAGGAAGGCTTATTTGGCTTTCTTACTGAGATTAAACATGTACATCCTGACGTTGAGGAAGGATAAAATAAAAATTGGTGGTTCCACTCACTGGCTAAAATCATCTACATCATATTGGGCTGACACTAAATGCCTTATGCGAAGAATACCTGTTCCGTTTTCAATGATGTAAGGTTGCAATTGTTCAACCCTAGATTTGTAGCGGTAGGTCAGTTGCCGTGTTTGCCTTTGTTCAAACACATACAATTTGCTAAGTCATCATTGTCTTATTATCTAAAGTAACTCTAAGTTGTTCGAGATGTGTGATCTGGTTTGTCCGTAAAGAGAAGGAGCTGCTTTTTGCTCATTTTTTCGTTTCTAACAACTCAGCTAAATCTCTGTAGTTTTAGCAAGACATCTATAGCCAGGAGCAACTGGGAATGTGAGCAGCTCTATTATGGTATGACATCTACAATACGAAACATGATTACATCCACAACACTAAAATTAATTTGACTGGATAATTTGCTGTTAAGCTACCAGTCGTTCGTCATCGGATATTCGAAGCCGCGCACTTTGTCCACAGCCAGATATATAACATCTAGAATTAGATATACCACCTTCAAAAGAAATGGGCACCATTTCAGAAATTTCACAATACACCAAGGACATAAATGAGACTGATTTGCAAACGCCAGAAATTCCTAGAAATGAATGGAGAATTGGAATCTGATGAGTGCTATTCTCTCAGTATGTCAATCATATTTTCAATTACCTTTTAAATAATCTGATGAAATTACTCTTATTAAACAGCTAGATTTGTTGATGGAACCTCCGAAGAAATGTTAAAAAGACGGTGACCCAACTCTTGCATCTAATTTGTATTATCAAGTCGTTGTGATCAAGGATCAACATGACTTACCTGAATGTTGAAACACCGCATAGATCTGCTCGATTCGCAAAAAGACCACCGCCTTATTTGTGGAAATTTTCGCGGCATAGCCCTGTTAAAGTTCCTCTATAAAATTTTGAAAATGTTCTTGTCAGATTTATTCATTTTTTTTACTTCAAACGATCAATCACTGATCAATGTGATATAATGAGACTGTTCGCGATTCAAAACTTTGAAAATTAATATTATCATATTTACTCTAATTGATTTAAATGATTTAATATGATGACTTCCGGACCCCTTTGTGAGATTTTTATTGAAGAAACTGTCTCAAGTGCGTTCGAGATAAAAACTGGCATGCTTTGCCAGTTGCACTCGCGAGATGCACTCGTGGCTGTACTATCAATCTAGGGGTCTATTATGAAACATTATTCGCTTTCGAAAAATTCGATATCTAAAAATTCGATACGCTTCGAATATTGCTATTATGAAACAAAGCGAATCATCCATTTTTGTTCTGGACCTGTCAAATCAATTTTATATATTATTAAAATACATACGTTATTTGTAGTAAATTATTTTACAACTTACATCTTGGTAAACCTATTGATATTTAAAAACAATAATAATAATTGCGTTTTTTAAAAAATATAAAAATACGCGACCGAATTTATTTACACGATAAAAAAAATTGTTATTATTAAACAACACTGACACAATTCGACATCCGCCACCTAAAGACTTCTCGAATTTTGACGTCATTTTTACGTTCAATTCGATTCGTATTTTTTTTTGTTTCATAATCTGGCGAATTTGTCGATTTCGAATTTTTCGATAGAAAAAAAATCGTAATACCAAAATACGCCGCGAATCGAATTTTCCGAAATCGAATAAGTTTCATAAGGCGACAATTTTAATTTGAAATTTACTTTAGTTTGAGTAAAAACCAATATAGATTGAGAGTTCTAACAACTTCAAGACTACATCGGTGGATCAGTCATTTAAAGTAGACTAAGTTGGACATTAACGAAACTCAGTCGCGTGAAATAATGAGGGTTGGTTAAGTACAGGATGTCCCAAAATAGGCAGATCAAACGAAGCAGAGTGATAGGGAAGCTCATTTCCAACAAAAACAGCCAAGTAAAGTTTTTTATAATTGGTGATGGTGCAAAAGTTATTCCACTTTTAGTGTTTTTTAAGGAAAGCGCATGCGTACCCACCAAAAAATTAATTTTAAAGAAACCAACAGTTCTGTTTAACTTTCTTTTTTAATACGATCTAGAAGAGTGTGCCTTTCCAATAAAATCATCTTTCGACAGCTTCTATCAAATAAAAGTCTTAGTTTTGTAAACTTTTTTTGTTTCTCAAAATTGTTTGTTGATGTTTAAGTGACGCCAGCGGGAAAAGAATGTACTACAGAAAGTTGATCCACTATCAGAAAAATATGCAACACTAATGCAGATTTTAAAATGGTATCCCTCACCGGGCTATTCACAATAGAATGTTTTTTATCAACTTTTTTCACAAAGTAAGTGTGTTTATTCAAAAACGCACTTAACAAAAATTCGGGTTCTAGAATAGATGCTTTGTCAGAAATAAAACAAAAGGAATAAAATATATTTTTTTATTAATTTTAAATATTATTATTCGGATTTCCCTCGAATTGTGAAAAATAGTTGATAAAAACATTCTATTGTGAATAGCCCGGTGTGTCATACCATTTTAAAATCTGCATTAGTGTTGCATATTTTTCTGATAGTGGATCAACTTTCTGTAGTACATTCTTTTAACGCTGGCATCACTTAAACATCAACAAAAAATTTTGAGAAACAAAAAAAGTTTACGGAACAAAAGTTTTTATTTGACAGGAGATAATGCAGACTATAAAAATGATTTTATTCGAAAGGCACATTCTTCTAGATCGTATTAAAACAAAACGTTAAACGTTATGTAGGTGCGCATGCGATTTTACTGAAAAATACTAAAAGTGGAATAACTTTTCCACCATCAACAATTGGAAAAAACTTTACTGGCTGTTTTGTTGGAAATGAGCTTACCTGTCATCCTGCTTCGTTTGATCAGCCAATTTCGTTTGATCAGCCAAGCCACAGAGACACCCTGTATAGAGTATGAATGTTTGAATATACATTAGCTTATATGTTAAATATGATAATGGCAGGAAAAGAGCCGACCGAAATGTTTTATTAAGGTTTTTGTAATCGGTTTAGTTTTATTTAATATATGTCTCGATCTGATTCTCGCTCGCCAGTTTTGACATTCTATTATACGTAGAACTTTTTCGAAACCGTGACGCCGGCGTAGTCCCAGCCGTCTAACTCGGTTAGTTTTAGTTAATTTGATGATATCGCCGCCTCCGAGAATTGCTTCATCTAGTACTTTGTACGAAACCGGTCGATTATATGTTGCATCGCGGATGGATGAGAAACTCAACTCCAAATTCTACTCTGTTCTTTTGTCAGCTGTAGTATAGAGTGTAACCATTAATGGTGTCATGGATGCCACTCTCAGGCGATCTATGGAGCTTATAATGCAAGTACGCCTAGAGTGTAAATCTTTGCCTGGTTCGAAAGGTTTTCGAGATCTCCAGGTCTTGAAGACTGAGCACATACCATGAATCCAATATGGATACAAGACCTTTGTATAGCGTTCATGACTTAGATGTTTCTTGTGATAGAATATTGATCAATGACGTTTACGTTGAGTTATTAACTGATATGTATTGAAATTCATTTTAGAGTAGTTCATGTTAATATTATGTTATGATATTTTTTTGTATTACTCATGTCTAAAACATCTAATTTTATCATATTATATTTTTGTTATTTTAAAAACTGAATGGCCTAACACCGCGAAATTTAGTATGACGTATATTATCATTGAATTACATGTTATTGAAATAATAATTCATGATTCATTCATGGAACTCGGCCGACCTATATAATGCATTATCGATTTGAGATAAAATGTTTAATGGTATTAGTTGCAAACTACTCGTATAGAAGTTTGCCTTCAATTAAAAACGCAATCAAACTTTGTAATGGACGAATGAACTTTTTTTTTTATTTCAGAATCACCTGGCAAAATTCAGAAGTTTATAAATAATTTTCAATCCGATCATGGATCGTGATAGATATTTTCAACAGCAGCGGTCACTACCAAACCAACAATATTATGGTGCACGGCAGAGGCCCCAATTTGATTTTGGTAAGTGCTTGATTTGCCTTGGTATGCTATGTATTTGTGTGTCTTAATTTGTTTGCTTATTGTGTTTATAGGACGTTCGCAGCACTCAATAAATTTTATAACCGAAGATTTTTTGGCAGGCTTCCAAGAAGATGGGCGCATGTCGGTTGTCAGAAGATTTTTTTGTTTATTTGTCACGTTTGATGTGATATTTATATCATTGTTGTGGATCATTAGTGTTGTGGTAAGTATTCTCTACAGCTTGCCATTTTCAGATGGTTAGATAACATGAGTTTTTTTTAGATTACCGGGGAGAATATTTATGATGCCCTTAGGAAACAGGTATTGCATTATTCAATTTATACATCCTTATTTGATGTTATCGCAGCAGCGATATGCAGATTTTGTATTTTAATTTTATTCTACGGATTGTGTTATATCAATCATTGGACAATAGTAGCTGTAAGCCGAAACCATATTACATATTTTTTTATTTGGTTTTTCTAATTATCATCGTACTTATTATTTTTCAGTTATGCACTTCTGCTTCGTGTGGATTTCTTGTAGCAAAAGTATTCTATTATGATGTAGGTAAAATGTAATATTTGTTATTGTTATTCCAAAATTTGTACTATTAAATATTTAATTACAGTGGGCGCAAACGCCTCAACCGCTATTTGAAGTGCTTCTAGTCATTATATCGTTTGTGCTATCATGGGGTGAAGCATGGTTTTTAGATTGTCGCGTTATACCACAAGAGAGGCATGCTAGGAATTATTTCATTGCAGCAACATCCCCGATGGCAGAACGTGGACAATATAATGAACGTTCGCCGTTGTTAGTTTCGTTTTTAAATTCAACACAAAATTATAGTACGGCACCGGAAAGTATTGGAAATTTTTATTCCCCAATCGATTCAGGCGGAAACAGTGATGATGAAACGGATATGGTAAGTTCGGTGGTTTAATAATCGAGCGATTTGTGTAATTTGGTATTTTAAAAAATTAATGAGTTGAGCATGGTTTAAATTTTAGCTTATGAGAATGCTGTACTGTTTTGTATTTTAAATGTTTGTTTTTTTTCTTAATTTATAATTATCATTATCTCTAGTAACGAATTTAGATATTTAAATTAAATCCAAGAAGTATTATCGTCTAGATCTAGGACATTACCCTTTTATAAAACATGCTAATAAATTTCATTCAATAAAAATCATCAAATCGATTCATAATTAATGATCTCAAAAAATTTGAAATTCAAAACCACATAGACTTTCGAACTAAGAGATGAGATTATAAGATAATTGTATCAAATAGTCGCGTTTAGTTTCAATCGATCTTGATTAATGTGAAGACGCATCGAAATGATCAGCTAATCAAAAACCATTTCTTTTGCTCATCATGTCATTTCAGACTGAAGATTATAAGAAAATCGGAATCGAGGCAGTGAAACGTGCTTTCGAATTGTTAGAATCAAAAGATTGGAAAATTGAAAAAGTCACCCCAGCAAATGATACAATCCAGAGTATACATCGCGATGGACTGGGGAAGGTTTATCGATTAACCGTAAGTAATTATTTCCATTTTAAAATAGTTTTAGTTAATTTAACTTGTTTAATTCCTAATTCCAAGGCCCGAATTCCGTGTGCGAGTACTATTCTATTAAATAATTTATTCTATCGAATCGAGGATGTACCAAACTGGAATCCAACGTTATTAGAATCTAAGATATTAGAGGTAACTAAATGTTAATATAAGTTGTGCTATGTATATTAAATATATGTATTTTATTTGTATTTAGACGATAGACAGTCACACCGATATAACGTATCAGGCGACAATAGGTGGCGGTGGTGGTATGGTGAAATGTCGTGACTTTGTGAATTTACGATGCTGGCAATTACTTCGCGATGGTAAAGTAATAAAGGATTATGATTTACCCTCGGTAAAACTGAAAGATGACATAGTAGGTAACGTCATGTCGAGGTCATTACCAACTCAGGAATTACAAAAAAAATTAACTGCATTGACGGAATCTGAAACTGAGAGTACCGATAATGTACTTAACAAAAATGAACAAAATATATCGTCTAGTTTAGGTGCATCTATAGTGGGTAGTGATAATAAAGAAGATGGTGAATTAAAGTTTAGCGATAGTAATAGTGACATAGCTACACTTAGTAAAAGCTTAGGGGCTAAGCATTTTAACGACAGTGATCACAATTTAAGTGACGATGAGGTTGGATTTTTGGACGCAAAAGAGGGCGTGTCTCCCGCAGAGAATACCGATTCAAGTCCAGAATCCCCAGGGGGAGATAATGGCTGTGGATCAGAAGTTTATATTAGTGCTGCTGTTAGTGTAACACATAGTGGAGCACCACAAACTCAAAAATATATTCGGTTTGTTACACAATATATATTATTTCATAACTATCGAATCGTAATATGTAATTATTTTTTGTAGTGGTGAAAATTTGGTATCCTGTTGGGCCATGCGACAGATACCGCAACAAACAAATTGGTGTATATTTGAATGGTTACTCTGTTTAGATTTAAAAGGTTACATACCCCGCTACGTTCTAGACACAGCGTATTCATCGTTAATGCAAGATTATATGAAATACTTGCGGCAACACTGTGACACTATTAATTCATTAAGTAAATGTACCAAATGTAATAAAACGGATTACAATAAAAAGTGCCTCTGCTCAAAATCCAGTTAAATTCATACACACCGTTTTGGTTCCACATCCCTAATTAATCTATAAATTATTTTTTTGTGATTTTATTTTAACTTGAATTATGTATGTCATTTTTTTAAATAAATTTAAATCTAAAAATTATTAATTATATTTTAATAAAATAATAATATTTTTGTAATTATAACATTTTTGTTAAAGAATTTTTATTAATAAATAATAAGGATTAAATTATGATAAAAATATATATTTTTATTTAATATTAAATAAACCGTAAACAATGTATATGTTCACATAAACCTTTCAATTTATGAAATAATGTGTTTTCAACTATCAAGGAAAATCGATTTTAAACCGCAGATGGAATAATTGAAATAATCACAAATATGTATTTAAATTTAATCCCACCAAATTTTCTAAGAACACTAGCTCCAAGCAGTCAACTATTTAGCTTAAGCTGTATTGCATTGGTAAAACTGGATTAGGATTTAGTTTTGGATTTATAATTTTCCAATTCAACGGCCATTTTCGTATTTAGTTTTTGGCTTCAAAGTTTATTAGTAAAACTATTTTTTCCTATGTATATTTGCATATTTCGTGATTTTATTAATATTTTAATTTTATTTTATAAACATAATAAAATTTATGTCTATTTTGTAGTTTGAAATATCGCTTTTAACATTTTAGTACAAACCTTTGGTACTAAAAATTGGATTGGATTTAAGTAAATCCAAAATATTTTGGATTTAAATGAATCCATTTGGGTTAATTTTTAATACGATTGTTGTTGTAAATGACCAATGCAATACGCTATTAGTTGTCAAAACAAAAAAGTAACAAACAACGGCAACTTTTCCAAAACAGGTCGAAAGAAACGACCAAAGTGACACCTGTGCCAGAAAATCTAATTACGGAAATGAAATAAGCTAAGAAAAAATAAGAACGCGTATGTCCTATATATTGCCTATGTCACATAATAAACAAAAAAGTTGGTGAAAAATAGTTGATAAATAAACATTTTTAATGTGGAAAATAGTTGCACTTATACGCTTGAATGTCGACCACTGATTAGTTGCAGACACGGCCTGATTTTCCATTTCTCACGTATAAACTAATACTAACATCAAAATAAATATACATATTATATTGTTCAACAAGATATTGGCGTCGATTAAATTTCATCATATTTTTAATTTCTCTCTTTAAAGCAGAGGTTAGTGTTATTCTTTCCATTTTGATACCAAACAACAAGATAAACGATTTTCAGCGTGTTAAAAATGGTTTTCGAGATATTTCGGGTAGACAGTTTCGAATGGATCACGCTGTACGTATAGATCACATAATTGAAACAGTTAAATTTAGTTTTACTTTTTCAACAGCTGTATTGATTTTCGAGTTTTTTTTTAACTTGTACTAAAACTCACTCTTATCTTATAGAAAACAATTTTTGGAATACGATTTTACAAGGCAGTGTCCTATATTGATACTATTTAATATTTGGTATGACGCTCATTTACTCGGCGTCTACACTATGCAAATCCACTGATATTTTCTATCATGATATCAAATTTGTCAGTGTATGTGTGAGTATGTTATACAAATTTTGACACTATCAGCAAATTATTAGGAGGCTATTTCACGATAAATTATTATGAAGTTATTACGAAATGTCAAGTTTTGAGGTAAGGTTTCCTCATTATAAATATTCTTTTTAGAGTAAAGGCGTATTGTCAATACCCATTCATATGAAATTCATTAAAACTGAAAAACCCCGTATATGTAATTTTTGTTTTTTATTTATGTTGTTCTATGTTTATATGTATTATTTAATAAATATGTCGACGAAAAGTACGGTTAAATTAATCGATTTATAAATATGATTTATATATTTAAAAAAATTAGTGCTTGTGGAAAATTTCGTCCAGAAGTTATAGAAGAACTGATTTGAAAAATTCTGCACTTGCAAAAATTTCAGAAGAACTGAACAATGATGTAGAAGAAATTAAAAAGAAAATACGTAATTTGCGAAACACTTACTTACAACAAAAAAAAGATTGTAGGATAAAATAAAATAGGGCAGTGCGTATGATGAAAAGGACCAAAAATGGTTTTTATTTGAAGAACTAAAATTCCTGAACGAAGTGATTGTCTTATGAAAAAAAAAACAATTAGTTTTCAATCTGAGGAGGTAACCGAAACTGATTATAGCGAAGTAAGATGCTTTTATTAAATTAAATTTTAATTCTTGTAACTAATACTATTTTATATTTAGATGGAATTTGATGTTGCTGGAGAAGCTGTTGAAAGTCGTGAAGAATTGCCGCCTTTTTATAGAAATAAAAAAAAAACAAAAAAGACAAGTACGAAGAAGCTAATATCTTCAATTATGGCTGGACCTAATACAAAACCCACGGTTTTTGAAACGTTTCGTTGAACATTGCTGATGTTGCTGAAAGTTGTACTGCCATGCAAGAAATACAAACGTTGGTCAATAACAACATTATCCGACTTGTAAAAAGTAAACCAAACTCTTGCAGTACCTGTTCGCTGCAGAAAGCTACAACCATCAATGGAAACCTACAACACATCGAGATTATTTTAAATAATTTAGAACATTCCACAAATTTTTCTGATGACCTATGTATAATGACACCTATTTCATTCTGTTCACCTACTTTCTTTCAAGTAGTATAATATTTCAGTCGACATAAATATTTGAATGCTTCAGCAACGTTCACAAAAATAAATTTAAATTATAATTTAACAATAATAAAGTAATTGGCTTCAGTGTAAGATATTTTTTTTGTTATATTAGAACAAAAGTTTTAAAATTTTGTACCCGAAAATTAAATTAGGGGTTGAAAATGGGCCGTTCAAAAGAAATAGACGAAAGCATTAAAAAATTAATCATAAAAGCCTTGCTACAAGAAACGTATCGAAATATATCCCTACAATATGGAGTGTCAATCGGTAGCATCAGTTTCATAAAAAAGAAATTTTTTGAAACAGGATCTACCAAAAATAAGTGTCGTTGTGGACGCCCACGACTTTTAACTGTGAAGACTGAGCGGAAAGTTACGCGATTAGCAAAATCGGGGACCCCAAAATCGGCTCCAGTGATTAATTCCGAGTTAAATTTAAATGTTTCTAATCGCACAGTACAAAAAACATTAGTTCGGCAAAATTTGAAAGCAATTATACAAAGGAAAAAACCATAAATTCTAAGGGGTCCATTATGATTTTTTCGATAGTATTTTTTCTTTGATATTATCGAAAATGAGCGATTATGAAATTTTCTGTTAGTGTTTTTTTTTCGAAAATGATCTATTAATGTAATTTCTCGATAGTGTTATTTTTTCGATATTATCGAAAATTAGCGACTATGAAATTTTTCGATATTGTTGTTTCTCGATATTCACGTCGAGTATAGATTTCGCGGGAGCGAATCGAATGCCGATTGAAAATTGCATATAAATATTAGGTGTCCAAGTAGTAACTCTGCTTTTTTTTGGTCAATTTCAACTTAATTGAAAATAATTGTTACAAATTGTTGCATTGACTATCGAAATATTCGCCATTACCATCTAAGGTATTATGCCATTTATCAGGTAGATGGTGAATGCCTCTTTCGCAATAGAAACTTGGGGGGGGGGGGGTGGTTTGAAGCAAAATAGTCGTCGAGCCATTTTGGCGCATCTTCAACTTTCTTCATCTTGTAGATACGATCCTTCAGCCATAAAGCGTAACGTGGTCGCATGTTTTATAATAGGGGGTATAGCATCTATTTTCTTTGCTTGAGGATAGTGAGGTTCAACTTCACTAAGAATATCAATAAACAATTGTTTTGATATTCTAAACAGATTAATGAAACTAAAAAATAATGATTTTGTTAAACAAAAATAAACAACGCTAATCTTTATTATAGGCACATTCGATTGAACTGATTTAACTGAATAATCTGAGTTAACTGAGGTAAACTGATGTGATATATTCAGCTAACTCAGATTATTCAGTTAAATCAGTTCAATCGAATGTGCCTATAAGACACTGGATATGTGCCTATAATTTGACATATAATTTGACATATGTGCCTATAATTTGACATATCCAGCACATTCAAACTATCACGTAGCCGTTTTCTTATAATGTTTTTTTTTTTTTTTAACAGTTTTCTTTATTTATTGAATCTTTCAAACATGAAAATAACAATAAGTTTTCAAATCTTAATAACTAAGGTAATTATGTAAATCTGCGGGAGCAGAATTTACTTCTTATCAATAAGTTTCTTATAGAAGTAACCCCAGTTTACATTATAAGTTTCTTATAATGTAAACTGGGGTTACTTCTTCTTCTGAGTCATCGTCCCTTTTATTTATAAAAACTGCGATGCTTGGTTCCATTGTTATCAATTTCATGTAACAATTTCAATCAGATACATCAAATCATCTTGTCGAAGAATGGTCAAGTAACCAATCTGATAATCAAAAATCTTATTGTATTGCTCCACGTGGAGAAACATCTTTAGTTGTCACATTCTTACGACAGTGGATTACAAATGCAAGATCCGCAGTAAGGTATATAATTCGCAAATATGCGATTTGCTGTCGATACAGCAATAATAACAACCAAAATTTAATGGCTCCACTACCACAAGAACGAGTAACTGCGTCAATTATCTCTATTAAAACTTCAAAAGGTAGATTAATACAAGGATCAATCAATATATAGCCATTTTTGTGTTTTACAACCAAAGTCCACCACATCGAGATAGTTAGTGATCAACAGAAGCATTTATTGCCGCATATATAAGATTTTCTTCACGGAGAGGCGTTTGCACCCATATTCTGATAACGGTATAACTTTTCAATAAACTACCACAAGTCTAACTATAATGGTTGAATCGGTCTCAAGGTTCAACTTGGCATTTTATATTTCCTGGAACATCATATTTTGGTGGTTTATGGGAAACGGAAAGTGAATTCTGCAAAATATCACTTAAAAAGAGTCATGGGCGATACACACAACATTTGAGGAATTAACAACTGTGTAATCATATAAAGACATGCCTGAACTAACGGCCTTTCTCCACAATTCCGAGTGAAAGCATAACATCTTGTGTCAGGACATTTCATAATTGGGAGATCATAGATGGGAATCACTACATCAATTGAAGCACCATTTCTGGAGACAATGGTACATTGACTATTTGAACTCGCTTCAACAGCGATACAAATGGAAACAATTATAACCAAATATTGCCAAGGATCAAATTGTTCTCATAAAGAACAAATATGGGTACCCTACTAGATGGTTAATGGGAAATGTTGTAGAGGTCCATCCAGGGCCATTCGACGAACCAACGATAGCACAAAATGACATTAGAGAGTAACAAGAGCAATCATCGAGTGCGAGCTCCAAGCTACTACTTCACACGCTCGCAATAATCTGCGCAACAGCAAATGGTACTATGCAAGCTATAGGTAAGATTTTTAATTTATATTTCAAACTGCGTGATAATAAATAACCATCTTTTTGATACTGCGCAGAGCCATACATTGAGCCAGAAAACAAATCAAATAGAAAATACATTCCAAAGCAGCTGGAAAGTCAGGACGTCTCCTGAGATAATAAGAGTCATTATTAGAGCTCAACAGATAAACATCATATACTCACAATAACGCAATAACAGTTTCACGACAAAAAGGTATACCAGCATATTACCACCAATAAACCCGCCCAATAGAATTGAAATGAACAGAAACTATGCAGCGTAAGGCAGGAATGAGTCAACGAAAAAAACCGAAAAGTGTATGAGAAAAAGAAAATTAACTCTTATGAAGCAGCATGAAATTCCTAGACAGGAAACTAATGGCAAAGCTCGATTCAGGTAAAGGTCCAAAAAGTAAGAGAAGATATTTGATAATAACCTTTCTTCAGAGAAACAACAAATAAAGGACCCACACCGCAGGTGAGAAAAGAAAATCCGCCACTACCACCTATTTCTATTGACGAAGATCTATCACAGTCAAGCCGCGAATGCGCCACCTTGCCTGTAACACAGAAAGAATTTAAACATAAGTTCTTATTAAAAATAAGGACCAAGGAAGATAAAAGAAACCGCTAATCAAGTATATTCTATCATTGAGGTGCGTAGAAGATATTAATAAAATCTATAAAAAAAAACTAATTTATTAATCCACTAAGACAGTCTAAACTAATTCTGCAATGCAAAATATGCCAAACCCATATGGACATACACGCAGCAAAGAATCAAAAAGTGTTAAGCGTGCGAGATTCCACCTAACTGCAGAATGCATCAACTCAAAAAATGACCACCTGAACCCAAATGAAATATCCCAAATTTGTTGCATGCAATAAACGTTGCACCATCAATACATCAATAGATTTTTGCAACAGTTTCAATTAGGAAATATGTTTACAAAGGGGTTTGTTGCAACAAATTTCAATTGTTAATCTGTTCAACCAATTTCGGAAGATTGACATGTGGGTGTAGGTTTTCTGGAATGATCGTGCTACGTTCTCTTAACAGGACAAACGAATCGAACGATTCCCGGGGTCACCAATATAAATAACGGGTCTTTAACATAAAGGTTGTTGCAACAAATTTCAAAAGATTTCAAAACACCTGTAGCAACATTTGTTTAACAGCATTAGCAAGAAAACTTATCTAAATGCATAATAATGAAAATTTGTTGAGGAGAAGAATCACTTAGTATAACGCCCGATATTTATATCGCCGACCCCATGAATGGTTCGATTCGCTTGTCCCGTTAAGAGAACGTATCACGAGCAGTTCAGAAAACTTACGCACATGTCAATCATACGGATGTGAAGTTTTTAACAATACGGCTAAATTAAGAAAAACAAACAGTCGGTAAAAGCAATGTTAACCATGGAAACCTGACAACAAGCGAATTTCATTTAACTGAAAATTATTGATAGAGCAGAATAAACTTAATTTTTATTAAAATAAAAAAAAACTAAAATTACAATTTAAAAATATTTACATAAGTAAGACAAAACATTTTACGTAAGGAGGTTTTCGAGTACCAGCAAGCGATGGCGATGGATCCTGATTTCGTGAAAAATCGCGCAAGGGGTTTTCTGGTGAGCTCTGGGTTTATTTTTAATTTTTTTTGCTCAACTCAATCGGTTTTAATCTCGACGGATCCTGATTGCGGGAAAAATCGTGCAATGCCTTTTCTTGTGACCCTATTAAAGTTAGCCGACTAAAGCCGAAAAATGTCGATACTGTAGATTCAAACTAATCAAACGAAAATGACAGCCGATTTTGGTCGGTAACATCCCAGCCGAAAAGTGTCGATAATGCAGATACGAATTTTATATGTAATAATTTTTATTAGAAATTTTTATTTTGTTATTGTAAAAACCAACTAAAAAATTTAAAATAAGAAATTATCATTCGAGACAATTACAACTAATATACCAAACCAAATTTCTCAAGTTCCGTATTAGATGTTTGGGGAGGTAAGGCGTGAAATGCATCTATAGTTACATGTTTGGAGAATATTTTAAATGGCACTTCTTCTAATAATTATCATTTAAACATTTCAGGTTAATTTCCATGTGGCGAGTGACACTTTAAACGGTCAATTTTTAGATATTTTCAAATTTTGTGTGTGCGATATATTCAATCAAGTTTTCCCGGACTTTCAACATGGAAGTCGACTTGAATTTTTTTTCAGGTGTGAGCATCATTAAGACCTTTCATTTGAATCTATTGGACCACTTGACACTTTAAACGGTCATGACACTTTAAACGGTCAATTTTGAGAAAACTTCTAATTTTCTGTGTGCGATATATTCAACTGAGTTTCCCCGGACTCTTCACATGGAAATTGAGTTTTAATGCATTTAATAAAAAGTTTAATTTGAGTATATATGAATGAATCGAAATAAACATTTTTGATTTAAAATGAAATTACTGTTTAACACCAAAATTATTTATCAGCTTTATCGAAATTTTTCGACAGAATATGCATGTGAATCTACCTCACCGACGTTGACAAACGGCAAGTTGATTTACATCTGCATTATCGTCATTTTCGGCTGAACCATTTCTGGGGCGCGGTATGTTGTACCATCACTTCGAATCGAAATTCGAAAAAAGTCAAATGGCGGTATGTTGTATTATTTTCGAAAAGCAAAAACGATACAACTTTCACTTTTTCGATTTGACTTTTTTCGAGTTCGATTTTTTTCGATTCGATGGTAGAACATACCACCCCTGTTTTTATAACCGAATCTGCATTGTCGACATTATTTGGCTGGCACATCTTACTCGTTACAGTCGAATCTGTCTTAATTGCTACATCCGAATCTGCATTATCGACGTATTTTCTTGTGAGCCCCTGGGTTCATTTTAGTTTTTTGCTCAACTCAAACGATTTAAATGAATATTTCTGGAAGTAGGTGTTCGAGTACCTGGAATGGATGGCAGCAACCGATGGCGATGGATCCTAATTTCGGGAAAAATCATGTAAGGCGTTTTCTGGTGAGCCCCGGGTTTATTTTTAATTGTTTTGCTCAACTTAAACGATTTTAATGGCGACGGATCCTGATTTCGGAAAAAATTGTGCGGGGGTTTTCTGGTGAGTACCGTGTTTATTTTTAGTTTTTTTGCTCAAATCAAACGATTTTAATGAATATTTCTGGAAGGAACGATATTTCTTTTCGAGTACCAGGAATTGATGGCGATGGACCCTAATTTGAGCCCCGGGTTTATTCTTCATTTTTTGGTCAACTCAAACGATTTTAATGAATATTTCTGGAAGGAGATTTTCGAGTAGGAACCGATGGCAATGGATCCTGATTTCGGGAAAAATCGTGCAAGGGCTTTTCTGGTGAGCCTCGGATTTAATTTTAATTTTTTTGCTCAACTCAAACGATTTTAATGAATATTTCTGGAAGGAGGTTTTCGAGTACATGGAACCGATTTCGGCAAAAATTTTGCAAGGCGTTTTATGGTGAGTACCGGGTTTATTTTTAGTTTTTTGCCCAACTCAAACGTTGTTAATGAATATTTCTGGAAGGAGGTCTCCGAGTGCCAGGAACGAATAGCGATGGATTCTAATTTCGGGAAAAATCATGCAAGGGCTTTTCTGGTGATCTTCTGGTGATTTTAATGAGTATTTCTGGAAGGAGGTTTTCGAGTACCGGATCCTTGTTTCGGGAAAAGTCGTGCAAGTAGTTTTCTGGTGAGCCCCGGGTTTATTTTTAATTATTTTGTTCAATCGTTTGACGATTTTAATGAAAACTTCTGGAAAGAGGTTTTCGAGTACCAGGAACCAATGGCGATGGATCCTGATTTCGGGAAAAATCGTGCAAGGGGTTTTCTCGTGATCCCCGGGTTTATTTTTAGTTTTTTTGCTCAACTCAAATGATATTATGAATATTTCTAGAAGGAGATTTTCGAGTACCAGGAACCGACGGACGCAAGGCGGTTTTCTGGGTATCCCCGTGTTAATTTTTTAGTTTTTTTTTCAACTCAAATGATTTTAATGAATATTTCTGGAAGGAGGTTTTCGAGTACCGGATCCTAGTTTCGGGAAAAGTCGTGCAAGGGGTTTTCTTTTGAGCCCCGGGTTTATTTTTAATTTTTTTGCTCAACTCAAACGATTTCTATGAAAATTTCTGGAAGGAGGTTTTCGAGTACCAGGAACCGATTTCGGCAAAAATTTTGCAAGGCGTTTTCTGGTGAGTACCGGGTTTATTTTTAGTTTTTTGCTGAACTCAAACGTTTTTAATGAATATTTCTGGAAAGAGGTTTTCGACTACTAGGAACCGATTGCGATGGATCCTAATTTCGGGAAAAATCCTGCTAGTCGTTTTCTGGTGAGCCCCGGGTTTATTTTTAGTTTTTTTTGCTCAACTCAAACGATTTTAATGAATATTTCTCGTAAGGAGGTTTTCGAGTACCAGGAACTGATGGCGGCGGATCCTGATTTCGGGAGCACCTCTTATGCCATCATTTGATACTAGTCACTACTCGGTAGTGTCTTTGTGACCTGGCCAATAGTTAATACACTGAAACCCAAAAATCGTCAAAATGTGCTATGCGATTCGATTTTCCAACTCATTAACAAATGGGAACATCTCGCAGTTTTTTTGATGAGACTCGATTTCATTACTGCGGCAATATACATATAACTGAATCTTTAATAGTACATGCTACAATTTATTATCATTATTAAATCACATGAAATGTTTTGTCTTACTTATGTAAATATTTTTAGTTTTTGTTTTTGTTTCAATAAAAATTAAGTTTATTAATTATACTATATCAATAGTTTTCAGTTAAATGAAATTCGTCTGTTGTCAGGTTTCCATTGTTAACATTACCTACTGTTACCGACAAAAACATTGTTAATTTAACAAATTTGTTTTTTGTTAATTTAGTCGTTTTGTTAAAAACTTCACATCCGTTCAATCTTTCGAAATTTGTTGGACAGATTTCTTAATGGAAATTTGTTGCAACAACCGCTATGTTAAAGCCCGGTTATTTAAGTCTCACACCCCAGAAATCGTTCTATTCGTTTATCTCGGTAAGAGACCGTATATGGAGCATTCCAGAAAACCTTCCCACATGTCATTTTTTTGTTATTTGTTGAACAGATTAAAAATTTAAATTTGTTGCAACAACCCCTTTGTAAAAGACCCGTTATTTATATAGCCGACCCAAGGTACCGTTCGATCTGTTTGTCCCAATAAGAGACCATGCCATAAACCTACCAGAAAATCTATCCGAATGTCAATCTTTTGAACTTTGTAGAACACAAAATTCTTTGCAATAAAATTGTCGCAAATGACGCGCTGAAAATCTGTCATTTATTTTTTCAAATCAACCCTTATATTTTTTGAGATTTATGTGCAACATTTGTAAAAATATTGTAATGGAATTAAAGTGTATTTTATATGTAAGTAAATATCACTGTGTTTTAAAAGTAGAAAAGTTTGCAACAATCACAAATCGACTCAATGATTTTGATTACGCAAACAAAATAAGTTAAATTTCAGAATCACAAAAACTCTTTCCAGTTTTCACATTCGCATCACTCATATTGAAAATAACTGAGCATTTCTGTGCACACACACACACTCGTTAAATACCTCGGGAAGATTTACTTTCGATTCTAATAAAATCCATATCGATTAATCGCTGTATGGCTAACGCACATTATCAATTCAATTTTTTGTTTTTTTACTTTGAGATAAGAATAAACAATCAAGATTTACTTATTCAACATTTTAATTTTTTGTTGTTTTTTTTTTATTTTTCTGGTCTCTTGAATATATTTAAATTTTATTTATTTATTATTAAATTATTTAATTTTAAATTTTTATTGGTATAAGAAATTTTAGTGCATTAAACATTACAAATTTGCTTTTTAGTCTTAATTAAATGAATGTATTGAATTATTTTTTCTCTTGTTGGAACCACGTTTGACATGCTTCAACTGCAATTTCGCACATGGCCGACAACGCTTTGGTATTTGAATCGTAATCTGTGTAGAAAAAATTAAAATCACTTTGTAAATACACAATCACTTAGGTTTAATAATATATAAAAATGTATACTAAGAGCGGAAAGCACTTACCATTTCCGGTAAGTCCACGTTTTCCGAAAATGCTACCGTTAAATGGTGGTTTACGGTATCCGTTGACCACATTGGTATTAACCGAAATCAGTAAAATAATGGAGAATAACACAATGAATAATGCACGAGATGAAAACATTTTCACAAAATTATTATTTTTTTTAGTTTGGTTATCCGTATAAATCTTAAGAGATGTTTATCTTAAAACAAACAATCTGCGACTGATGATTTTTCATTGATTTCCACCTGATTTTATATGAAAATATGGTTTAGTGTTTTCTTTTCGTCTTGTAAATGAAACGAAAGTAAAATGGTAAAAATTGTTGTAGTTTTCAAAATTGTATATAGATAAATATGACGCGGTATCTAATCTGATTTGTGGCAATAGAATTAGTTGCGTATCGAGGACAAACCCAATTGTTTATTCCCAAATTAATTAATAAAAGAGATTTATTTAGCAGCCAATCTAAGAAAATAATTGAGTTAATTATAAATATTAAGGACTTATATACTGTAGTGGTAGTTAACTTAGTATGGCAAATACAAACTGTATATTTAAAGATATGTATGAGCCGCGACGACATACGATGGAGTGGTTCAAAGTAGAATCACTCATATACTCGTACTTAGGACTTACTACATGGCTTTTTCTACAAACACTAATATCAGTGGTTTAACTGGTGGTGTGAAAAGAATCATTGATTTATAATGGGGATATATGTTTGCTGGATCATAAATGGGAGATTTGATCAGGTTGATTTAATGTCATTGCACTATAATTAGATTAGATAAAACAGAATAATTTACAACAAAGTTTAGGGGGTTTCATAAATTAAAATTAGTTTTGTGCTTAAATCTCTAAGACACGACTCGTTGATTGAACTGTCTAACGATATTCTAGATCTATGAGGGATTCCTGTTGTATGACATAGGGGTTCGTTAAAGGAGCTAATCTAAGGTAAATTACTCAGTAGAGTTGAAACTATGTCTAGAGAATGAGTGAAGTTATATTTTTTGGCTCTATTTCAGTTACAAGGGTTACTACAACAAATATAATACATTACCGTTTGGAATAACAAACGCTCCAGCTAGATTCCAACAATACATTCATAGAAAAAGACTTAGCTAATAGTTGCTTTCCAATCGACCACCGCAAGTACTTGTAAGTGCAAATAATGTGTATTGGCTAAAGTGTCGATTGGAAAGCTCAAAAAATTATAAAAGCAAGACATAACCTACAAATGTGTAGTTTATTTGTGATAACTTTTTAGTAAAAAAAAATATCTATGCCGGCATCTTATTAGCGCTTCACATACGACATTCAATTATATTTTTGACAGAAAAATACTACACGAAATCACCTAGCGGACAAATTTATCGTAACTGCTTTCAACTACTCATAATAAAATGGTAGATCAGTTGTGAGTAGTTAATTTAGCAAAGAGAAATACCATAAGTGCTTATAAGTACTTGCGGTGGTCGATTGGAAAGCAACTAAATATTAATTCAGTTCCTAATGCTATATATCAGGTGTGTCCATCAATGTTTTTGAGGGATCTACTTTTCCAAACAATATTTTTTCGCGATTTACTTATTTAGCATTTCAAAGTATTATATAAACGTACACTCAAGGATGCTAATCATTTTATTCTCGATTTTGAATGGAAAATCAGTCGAAAAAGGTACTTTCACAGCTAAAAACAGTAGGTTTCCGTGTAAAACGAGAAATATGTAGGTATTTTCTTACAGCATGAAATGGTATAACTAGGCAATTATTTCAACAAACCCAGAATTTTTCCAACAATTTATCCATTGAATGCTATCACTAACGTCAGCCCATCGACAAACATCAAAGAACTACGCTTCATGCGTCTAGTTAATTTCTACGAGCGATTCATTCCAAATAAGAATATGCTGGTGATTTACACTTTTGAAGGATCTGAAGTGGATTTATCAAGTTTTGTTATAAAATGGAAAGGAAGAGTAAGAAGGTGGAAAAAAGTGATCGCCAACGGTAAAGACGTGGACAAAGAACCGAAA
Organism: Nephrotoma flavescens; assembly: GCA_932526605.1. NCBI lineage: Eukaryota > Metazoa > Arthropoda > Insecta > Diptera > Tipulidae > Nephrotoma > Nephrotoma flavescens. The sequence continues at coordinate 174,495,085 of OW052222.1, read as the reverse complement.
AAGATCGCAACATTTTTGTGGTTAATCGGTGCAAGTGCAATGGGTATTTAGAACACGCTAGTCCCGAATGATGGATCGACAAACGGGATTCTTGGAAATCTAACACTCGCAGACGAAAGTACCACAAGTCGAACGTTGCAAGTGGTAATCGAAGCATTCGATGAATATTGCATTCCAAAAAAAAAAATGGAATCATTCAAATTCTATACTATTGTGCAACGGAAAAAACAACCATTTGCTGATTTTGAAACCCAACTACGTAAGCAAATTCAGCTCTGTGAATATAAATGCGCTTGTGGGTTATCATATGAAGAAAGAATGCTTCGTGATCGCATCATTATTGGTGTAGTGGACAAAAAATTACAGATGAAACTTCTGGATGTAAAAGATGAACCAGTGGATAATGTGATTGAAAAATGCAAGGCATTTGAAGCGGTAAACAAAAACAAATTGCTGTTGGATAAGGGTGTCATTCAAACGGTCAACAGAATGGAAAAACAACGGTCAAATGTGGTTGATGCCATTGTACGCAAATGTTACAATGTTCGGGCCAAGTCATCAAAGAGAATGTAGGGCAAAAGAGGTGTCAATATGTGTGAAAAATTGGGTCATTTTGCGCGATTCTTCAAATCTAGTAGAGTTAAATGGAACAACAACAAGCAAGATGGGTTGGAGGAAAACAACAAAAAAGAAGAAGGAAAATAGGATACAAAGTCGCTCCCCTGGGGTGACATAGGTAATAGTGGTGAGGTAGATGATGAGAGTGCTTGCAATATAAGTAAAAATATATTATCCTGTAGAATAAATTCAAATAGCAATAGGTCTAACAAGTGTCGATGGACCAAAACGTATCAAATAGGGAATCAAAAAGTGGATTTTAAGACCGATACTGGCTCGGATGTGAATTGTGTTCCGATCAAAGTCGTTAAAAAACACAAAAACGGAGAATCAAAATACAAAACCTGACGACGAGATTTCTTGTTGTGGAAGGCACTTTTGAACCAATTCTTGGTTTGGATAGCTCAACTAACTTCAATCTTCTTGGGCATTGACTCAATTGCTTGCTTGCCAACAACAAAGGAACATTTTGTGAAGGGGTTTCTCGATATTTTTAATATGGCCTGGGGAGGTTTCGAAAAGACGAATACCGCATAGTTTACTAGAAACTTTGGACAAGGAGTTAAAACGATTGGTAAGGGAGGAAATCATTTCACCTGTGTCATATCCAACAGATTGGGTTAATAACCTTCAGATTGTGGAGAAATCAAATGGTAAATTGAGAATTTGTTTGGATCCTAAGCCTTTAAATAGGGCCATCAAACGTGAACAATTCCTTATTCCCACTATAGATGACGTTACCAGTCATATGACGGATCAGACAGTGTTTACGGTTCTTGACCTGTCAAGTGGATTCTGGCAGATGGAACTGTATCAGGCCAGTTCTGATCTGACTACGTTCATGAGTCTACGTTCATTTCGGACGATTCAAATTTATTCGTGTGCCTTTTGGGCTAAACTATGCACCGGAAATGTTTCAGCGAAGCATGGTCCAGATGTTCGGGGATATACCAGGAGTCGTAGTGTATTTTGATGGCATTGCAATTATGGGTCGGACTGAGCGGGATCACGATCGAGCTTTGCCGTTGATTATAGAGCGTGGCCGAAAAAATGGCGTTAAATTTAATTCAGCAAAAATTCAGTATCGGAAATCACAGGTCGAATTCATCGGTCATGTTTTGTCGTGTGGTTCGGTTAGGGCAAAGAATAAGTGCCGTGAAGCAATTTGTATAGAATGAAAAAGCCAGAAAACAAGCAAGTTGTCATGCGACTCCTGGGACTTTTCAAATATCTTGTAAAATTCATCCCGAATCTGTCAAAAAGATCTGCATCATTGCGTAATCTTACGCAAAATGTGAGACATCGTTTTGAGTGGAATGAAACACATGTACGCGAGTTTCGTGACTTGTTAGAGGTAGTGACAGCTGATCCTGTTTTGGCAATTTATGATAAGAACAAGCCTGTAGTCGTTCAGACGGACGCATCAAAGGATGGATTGGGCTGTGTGCTAACAGCAAGAGTTAGAAGAAATGGGTTCAAATCGAGAAAGAGCTTCTTGCAATAGTATTTGCATGTGAACGGTTTCATTACTTCCTGTATAGTTGTGAATTCATTGTAGAAAGCGACCACAAGCCATTAGAAACATTGGTTAAGCGTGATATGGATGATGTTACTGCGCGATTACAAAGAATGTTTATGTTCCTGCTCAAGTATCGTAAATTAAATGTAACTTATAAATTTGGTAGGGACATGCTTGTAGCTGACTGCTTGTCTTCTCGTGCGCCTTTACCGCATGTGATGGAAATGGAGGAGCTGTCATGCGTTATTGATGTGGTAAGAAAGGCTGCATGCCTGTCGGAGTAAATCTGTAAAACATATTGTACTATAATTGAGCAAGATGAGCAGTATAAACATATTTGTAGATTCATGGATAACGGTTGACTGAATTATCAGAAGCTTGACAACTTTAGTCAAGAGTTCTACAAATTCAAATCAGAACTACATTTTGAAAATGATATGCTTTTTAGCAACCATCGTTTGGTGATACCCACCGGGTTACAAAATAAAATCGCTAAGTGGTTGCATGCGTCATATCTTGGAATCGAAAAAAAACTCTTGCTCGTGCTAGATTGCATTACTGGTGGCCTGGTATGAATAAACAAATCAAAGACATTGTAATGGCATGTAAGACATGCGAAACTTTCAAGAGAAATAATTAAAGGGAGCCATTGGTACAGGAAGAAATACCTGTATACCGTTTTCACATCGCCGCGATGGACATTTTTGAGTACGCTGCAATGTACTTCATATCTATAATTAACGCATACTCTGGTTTCATCATAGTGGAACATATTGAGAACAAATCCGCGAGTCACGTTAATCAACAGCTGCGAAAGCGCTTTAGTATTAGTGGATATCCGACAAAAATAAAGTGTGATAATAACCTCTTTAACTCGGGTGAATTTGACAGGTTCGGGGATGAATGTAACATGCAGAGCAATGGCAACCACAAAGAATATTTTAAAGCCATGTTATGAAATTAGAGAAACGGTTCAGTATCAGTACCGAATTTTAGAATACAATACTACACCTGTGGCAAGTATGCAGCTGGCTCCTTGTCAGCTGTTTGATGGCCGACTTGTGAAGACCAAAGTGCTCGTATCCAAGGTACTACTGTGTCAAAACAATTTGAATGAACGTCAGGTTCAACAAAAAATAAAAGAAAAAAGATTGAAACAAGAATACTATTTTGACCGGAGAGCAAAAGCATTGCCATTGTTAAAAATCGGTGATTATTGAAATATTAAAACAGATATTTAAAAAAAATAGCCATGAATGGAACTACGGATCAACCGTAGGTAATGATAATGATAGATCTTATATAGTTAAGGATAGCTTTGATCACTACCGACGAAATCGACTATTCATAGATAAAACTAAAAATAGTGGATTTAATTCAAGTGGCTTGTTATTTGAGGAGCATATTAAGTGTGAATTGTACAATTATAATAGTAACATGAAAGAAATACAGATCAGACCATTACGAGTTACTGATGACACAGCTTGTGAGGAAGAAGATTCTTCATCACCGGTGGATACTGACACGTGTAAAGTGTCCTCAGATGAGGATAAGTCAGCCAGTGGTGATGAATCTGAAGTTAATGGTCATCACGGAATCATACAACCGGCCCAGAATCCGGCACAAGATAATTACCGTAGGACACGCTCTGGTCGTTTAGTTCGACCACCCGTTCGATATGACTGTTAGGATTAATCTCTGAATTATTAAAAAAAAAGGCATGTAATAGGAACGCATCGTGTGCACGTATTTTGAACGCACCCATCATCTTCTCACTCTACTGCCAGCTAGGGAGGAGGTTGTAAACTATTATATAAGTTGGTCGTATATAATCGTTCTATGTATTCATCAATGACCTCCAGTTCTAGGAGAAAAATATCTCATTCAAGTCCAACAAAGACAAAGAAATTACTCGCATTATTAACGCAGTGAATCAAAGGTGGGCACAATAAATCCACAGTTTCATCCGTATCTACAACGCCGAGACGAACTATCCGAGGAGAGCCACATTAAAATCCACAATTTCGTCCGTATCTACAACGCTACAATTTTTGATATCCTTTGAGATACAGGGCGTTTAAAAAATTTGGTTCGGGAAAAAAGTACAAGCGAATATTAAACTGTAACTTACAAAATATTTATCGGACAATTGAATAGGCTTTATTTAAGGTTTGATTGGTTATCTTGCATCTGTATTCATTTAAGAGCTATGACTTTTAAAAGATGTTTATTGTTGCGACGTTTTATTGATGCGTTACCATCGCAAAATTCAATATAAAAAATGGTTATCCACGTACTCCTCACCCGAGAACTGTGCCATTGTGATATTAGTTTTATTAAATTAATTTTATTTTCTGGTTCAAAGCAACGACACAACACTAGATTGTTTCTCAAAACCAATGAAAATATTTAATTTTTGTTTTTCAACATTTAAACAAATTGCTACACATATACATTTGTTTCATCTTGTGAGACCGTCGATTACTCCACATTAGAAGAAGTAGAATCAGCTATTAATAGATTGAAATATGGGAAGGCAGTGGCGCTCGACGGAGAACTGAAAGGATAGATAACTCCTATTCTATTCTGTCTAAGTACAGTGGAACGTAATGAAATTAACGGTAAGAAATGCTTCACAGCAGCAATATCGGTTTAAAGGTTTTGGCCATGGTAGTTGCTGATAAGTTGTAAATTTACAGCCAGCGCATTTTGGACGACTACCAGTGTGGTTTTTATCCAGGCAGGTCGGTTAACGATCAAGCTTTTTCTCTGAGGATTGTTTTATAAAAGTGCTATGAAAAGGACATCTCTGTACATTTTCTATTCATAAATGTCCAAATGCGTATGATATAGCATCCAAAGAAACACATTATCGATTGTCTTATCACATTTGGGCATTCCTTCAAAATTGAAAGCCAAGCCGAAATTATTAATCTAAAAGCAAGGTGATGGTCGAAGGTAAGCTCTCGGAGTTTTGTGAAATAACATCAAGAATGCAGCAAGGAGGTCCATAGTTATAAATATGCCTTTAGTTAGAATATGCCATCCGCCAGCTCAAACATAGCTCAGCACAGCTGTCTATATTAAGCATTATATTAGCTTCGGCGATATCGTGTCTCACAAAGAAGTTCTGTTCCCGTTGGAGATAACAGCCAACAAATCGGATTCTACATCAACGAAGCAAAAAACTAATATATGGCTATCGCAAAAAGGTAAATAGGAGGAAAACAGACCACGCACAATATGAAAAGGTGAATGAATTTAAATACCTACGAACATTTTTTGTACATTTTAATCGAATTAGAGGAATGTAAATAGGTTCTAAGTGGTCACTTAGAACTTTGTTTTACTGCAGTTGGGAGGATTTTATTCTGATTTTCGAATTGAGGTTGCATGCACTTCATATGTACGAAAATAACCTTACATATAGTAAATTTCATTTTTAGTCTTACTTTCAATTGCTTTGGCTCCACTGGCCAAATACTTTTGGTATTCTTAGTCTTTTGACGTTAATATGATCTTGTATTTTTTAGATATCCTGTTTATTAATAGGTATATGTTTCGAAATGATGGACTAGGTAACGCTTGAATAAGTAAGCTTTGTGATCTAGTACCCTGGTGGTTTTCGATGTTGATCTTATGGATAATTCGTGACAGTTTTCCAGAGAATACGACCAGCTGTACTTAATTTGGAAAATTTTCTGAGTAAATCGCAACATTTTCAAGGAACAGAATGGTACAATGCAAGAATGGCCAGGCAAAGAAAATCGCATTTTATTGAATTATATTTCTGGATGAATAGAAATAAAATGTTGAATGGCAAATGATATGGGCACACAACAGTCACCCCAAGTTACAAGTTTCGTTACATTATTTGCAGCGAACACTCGTTCCAGTACTTGAATAAAGGCCGATGCTATATCATTGCCTGTACATCCCATGATATCTTCATTCCATATAGCGCAATAAACAGCTATCGTGGTGGATAAATGTGTCGTTAGGTTGTAATCGTTTAGTTTGGAGAGGTAAAACAAATCCTCAATGTTGCTTTTCGGACACGTGATGACCTTTTGCATGTCGAAGCAGAGAAAGGGTATCTCACTTTCCTTATCCTTCTCCTTTCACTGCCGTATTGCCACTTTATGGGCAAATTTGGTCAATATATTCTCCTTTAATTTTGGTTTTATCGATTATGCACAATTCGCATAGACCAAATCTGATAAATGGATTTGGGTTTGAAAAGGTCGAAGTTAAATCGTGTATTGTAGATATGTCGATTATAACTACTTTTGACAGTTTTGTTGAAATTAGCATTTAGGTACTTTTCGAGTTGTTTCTTTGCAATAGTGCGATTCTACTCAAGGGAAGTATTGATGTGGCTCAAGACCCAATCTAGCCTTGCTTGTAGTACTGCTTGTGTGTTTAAATAAAACAGTTTGCATACAGATATTCTGTTTCCATGAAAATTAAAAAAATTAAAATAAAATTTTCGGCGAGATTTTATGTCCGATTTCCGTTTTCGGCAAGTATCGATCAGTTCGGTGGTTTTCGATATAAAACTGTATTTCCCGGCTTGCTTGGTCAAATGAATAATAATCATCACAATTATTTTCTGATCAGCTTCACTTATATATTACGAACATTGCAATATGCAAGATGTTAAACAATTCTTTAAATTTTTAATATGTTTTTTATGGTAAGCTTATTCGCGGGAACTTTTTCCTAAACTATCCTAAAAATCGAAATAGGATTATTTAGGAAAAACTTCACCTGTTTGCACAATCGTCGGAAGTTTTTCTTAAATCCTAAAAATATTTGTAAGTATGCGTGAGTATGATATACTTTTTCGGATAAAACAATAAATCCAATAATTTAACCATCTATAGAAAGTTATTATAGCCAAGCTAGTTTTAAAAATTTGAATTCTGGAAAAATTTTGTAAAATCCATCAATAGAAGATATTTTGATGTATAGCTACACGATGCCATTATTCTAACTAGTTTATGTGAGTTTAAAGGTAAACAAACGTCCGACAGCTTAAATAATTCGGAACTGGCAATATAACAATGAAAGGTTCTTTATATTTCTGAAAAAAGAAGACCATTCTAAAATATATCGGATTCAAAAAAATTTAAAACCTAAACTAGTTTTAGATTGATTATCTTAATACTGTCGCAGTGAACTTTGTTGTAATATAATTAATTTGTTTATGGCTTGGATTGATTTATTGAAATATCTAATTACCTATTGTTTAGTGAAAACCAAAACAGTTTGAACTTTTATCTGTTGTTAATTTAAACAATATTCTTTAACAAAAGACACTAAAATATTGAAAATAATTTGAATAAAAAATAAAAAATTTTAAATAAAAATTAAATAATTTTCTCAAATCTGTTTATTTTAAAATCAGAGATTCTTAACTGACAACAAAAAATTTAAAATTACTGCTATAACCATTTTAAACTCGGTATATATTTTTATCCTTTAAAGGCTAAATTATATCCTTAGAGAAACAAAAGCCAATCTTGAACAATATAAAAATATTATTAAATAACATATTTTAAGTAAATAACAAACAGTTGTCAAACCTTTTCCCGTAAGCATTTTTCCTAATCAAAAAACTTACTACCAAATTCTATGCGCACTTTTCCGAGCATTTTTCCTAGTGGTAGAAAAACCGTAGCCAAATACTAAGCGCACTTTTGAGTTGTTCATAATCAAAACTAACAGATAAACACCGTTCATAAGCCTTCGTTTATAAGACTTCTCACCACGGCAAGGTTGCTGTCAAAAGAGAAGGTTCGGAGAAATCTCCTAACATAAAAATTAAATTCAACAACTAAAACTTTAAATTTAATTTTTAACATTTCATGAAATTAATGTGTTTTTTTTTTGATTTTTAAATTTTTTTTTGTTTTTTTTAGATTTTTTTTTTTTTTTTTTTTTGTAGTGAATTATTTGTTTATATAGTTAACCCTTATTAACGCTCATTCAGTTTTGCAAAACAAGCAAATATTGTCAATTACCTCGATATATTGTATGCATTTGTCATGTGTGCTTCTTGAACATGAAAAACATTCAATTGATGGCAACTGGTTTATTAATTCAAAGCAATATAAGCAATGTTCTGCCAAACTCTCCGAAGAATTCACAAATTTATCTTTCAGGTAATTTCTGTATTCATTCAAACTTATTTTATTTTTTAATTCATTTTCTGAATGAATATCTGTAATTGTTTTATTAAAAAATATATACTCAACGGCATATACTATACAAAAACTCCACAATTGAAACCATCCTTTTGCTGAGGCAGAAAACTGCATGAAATTGACCTGAACTTATTGAAAGTGGAGTCAGAATCATATTGCAATACTTCATTGGCAAACGTATTCAATTTGTTTGCGAAACTATGTAGAATTCGATCAGGATTTGAACGATCATGAACAACTAAAAGTGCGCTTAGTATTTGGCTACGGGTTTTCTACCTCTAGGAAAAATGCTCGGTAAAACCATACGATACGCAAATTGACCTCTTTACAAATTTTGTTTACTAAAACACCCGGTGCCCCTAGATTTGTCTATGGAACGGTGTTGTTAGTTTTGATCATGAACAACTCAAAAGTGCGCTTAGTATTTGGCTACGGTTTTTCTACCACTAGGAAAAATGCTCGGAAAAACCATACGATACGCAAATGTACCTCTTCACAAATTTTGTTTACTATTATAGACATTGAAGCTTTATATAACTCAATTACGGAAATATATAAACCAGTACGTTAGTATAGTATTTGCAGAACTTGCATTTATTACGAATATTCGTTATAAGCAGGTTTTACAAATACAGTCAAACAAAATTAACGTTTTTTCTTTATTTAGGAAGGTTTAGGAAATACTTCATCATCATGGTAAACTTAGACTTTGTGGTTTGTGAATTCTAAACCTGATTGGTAATTTCGGCTTCGTACGTTTACTTTTTATTTATCCGGTTTGCGGATCGTTTTCTTGGCTTAAGCTAAATTCAAAATAAAGCTTTTAAATACATATGAATGTTAAAATTATTTAATCATCACTTACCAATTCATTTCCAGTTGAGTTAGAATATTCACTATCCCAAACTGGACTTGGTGTATACTCGCCATTAACACCATTTTCTGTAGCCGTAACAGAATCATCAGTATTTTGTGTCCCCAAAAATTCGCAATCGCTTTTTGAGTTGGGTATGTTAAAACTTTAAAATTTCATCCCTTTCTCCAACCACACTCAAATATTCAACAGCAAATGTTCCAGACATGGCGTTGCTAGATTATAATAACAACAAATTCAATATTCCCTTTAAAGGTAAAAAGAATTTACAATACACAACCATGAATTAAACCAAACTGAAATTTAACGCGAACTTTTGACGTTTCATTGCATTTCTACAGCAGCGCTAAGAATAAAAAAGTTGTAACTACTTAAACAATGTAAAAAAAAATGCATAGCACACTAAATGAAAATAATTTTTCGATAAAAAAAGTTGTAAGTGACAATTTCTAGGTAGATAGAACTATTTTTCATAAATTATTGGAAAATGTCGAAGATGTTATAACGTTTTTACAACTTTATCTTTTAAATGAGCAATATTTTTGTAAATCTGACAACACCAAGCAACATATTAAGTCTATTAACATATATGTCATATTTTTTAAATGTCGATTAGAACTCTTTTATTCTAATGTCGAGCATTGTTGAGACGGCCAAATCCCTTCATGGGATGTAGTGTCAGCGAAGAAGAAAAAAACTATCAGTGTGGTTCACGTCCGAACAAATCAACCACTGATCAGTGCTGCACCATGAAGATGGTTCTAGAAAAATGTTGAGAATTCTTCAAATACCAGAGAAACTCGTTTCTTTGAGTAATTTAACAACGTCTAGGTCAAGGTAGTCGCAGGAACTATATCAGATCCCTTTAAAATAACATCTGGTAGTCAGTCGCGGTAAGGAGTAAGTTGCAGAATTCAAAGTGTAGAGGGGCTAAAGATTTTCAACAAGCTTACTGCAGTGCTCGATTGGAGCTTGGATCCGATATAAAGTTGAACAACCGGAAATGTTTTGGTAAGCTGTGTAAAGAAGGCCGTAGGATCGACCATAAAAAAGGCAATGAAAGAGGTGAAAGGCAGTAATTTGTATGTCCTCCTACTGGTCCACATATGATGATGATCAATATTCAACCGTTACAATCGAACAAGTGGTGAAGGCTATCATCGCATCATCATCAATTCGGTTTCTGTTTAAACAAAGGTGTATTTTCCGAAAAATGGAAGATGCCAAGGTCAGTGCTGTTGCCTAAAGGCAAAAGGCCACTGAAGATCCATCGCCATATTGACCTTTGTATGCTCGTCAGCGTGATGCACTCAAGTCTGTGCTGTTAAGTTTGACACCCGAGTACATAGTAAGAAGTAACACTGAAACTTGACTCAGGTTATTTAATTAGTCAGGCCATGTTCTTGGATATGCAGATGATATCGTACTTCTTGTCAGAAGACCTACGGTTATCTAGGGCAGGTTCATACCGCGTATGTATATACGACTTCAAATACTAACTTTAAACGCGAGAGCTGGACCTTGACCTCTAACGACTGTTGAATATAACTCTAACGACTGTTGAATATCTATTATCAATATACTTTTAAAAGGAAGGTCATTCGTTCCATCTTTGGTCATAAAAATTTTCCGCAACATCCTTGTGTATACGTCGTAAGACCTCGACTACGGTGGCGAGATGACGACGAAATTGGAGGCGCGAGCGATGGATCGTACTGACAATAGTTGATAAAAAAGTGAAACATGATACAGTGAACAACGTGAAAAATGAAATAGTGAACTTGTACAAATAAAGTTTGAAAATTGCGCTGTATTTACAAAACTCATTAAGAAACCTATCGATCTGATAAAACTAAAGTGTAATTTATTCACAATCCAGTGAAATGGAGATTCAAATTATTATTTTTTAGACAAAATGAAGTTAAGTAAAAATTTTACAAACGTGCCAAAATGATTTAAAAATTAAACGTTATATGAAAACAGAAAGCAATTTAAATCATCTATAGAGTAAATTCATTCATAAACTTCAAGTTCACATCGTTGATTTCAAGAAAAATCAATAACGATAAATACGCAAATTTCTCACCTACCGTAATGTGTTCTGATTTCATTATCAAATCGTTCATCTTACATACAAAATTTTTTTTATCTATGTCGCTTATTGGTAAATATGGTTTTCCACCCGCAAAATAATAGGAAAAACTTTTAAAATCTTGAAAACCCCAAATAAAAAAAAAATGTGAAGTGCTTAAAGTAAAATGAATAAAATACCAAATTTGCGTGAATTTATTAAAGAATACGCGAGTATGTTTACCTCTATATAAATAAACTCCCACGTACACGTAACGTAAATTTAATTTGTTTTAAGGGGAAAATATGTTTAAATTGCGTTTGGCGTAATTGAATTATTAATTAAAATTTAAACAGCAACAAATTATGTTAATGGTATTTTGTCATATTACATTAGAGATAAGAAATTTATATTTGTGTTTTTCTCTATGTGGTGGAAATATGCCAAACAATTTAAACGCCCGAGTTCATGCTATACATATATTAAACACCATACATACATTCAGGCGTATAACCTGTGTTAAACGGAATTTAATCGCAAACCGAAATTGATTAATTTGTTTAAATATTTGAACTTTGTTCTGATGTGTGGTAAAGTCATTTCGCATATCTATCGTGATATTGTGTATTGGATATACCTAATATGCCGGTCTTCAACATCTTTGTTAAAATATAAAATATATTCTAGGCTGACATCATCTTACGAAATTCATTTTCAAGGTAATCGCTACTATGCGAAACCGTCTCGCAGAATTTCTTATACATACGAGTGTTTTTTGAGTTTAAGCCAAATTACATAGTGATATACATACACATGCGTGTTCGTGCTTTAGTATAAAATATTTTGAAAGTAAAATGCCTAAGTATGATTTAATAAATCTTTTGTTCGTGTTTTATATATTAAAGTAAATTATAGTTTTAGCAATTGGTTATTTTTGCATAAATTAAGTTTTTGGTCTAAAAGGAAGATGGTTTCTCGTGTATATGTATAACATGTTTAGTGCTCAGACGATCCTTATCTTAATGTATACAATAAATCTGTAAATTTTATTCATCTTAAACTATTTAAGTCTTTGTGTTATAGAATTTTATCGAATCAGAAATAAATTAAATTTATTGCACTGCAAAAATAAAATCAAAACGAAACGTGAGGAATATTTAATGAAGAATTAGCGACTGCGATGGAGTACTAAATAAGTGAATAACGGTAATATAAAATACTGGCTATAAAGCACATTAAAATGATACACAAAAACCAGAGTTAATTTGGTTTTTATACATATTGCTTTTTAAATGACCTAGAGTAACCTGGACAAATAACTTTATCAGGTATGAGGAATCAGAATAAAATAAAGAATAATTTGCCAAAATTTGGAAAGAGTGAATATACGATTTTATGGGAAAACAAGTTTTTAACGTTAAATTTTTGTACCTCATGCGGTATAAAACACAAATTCTCAGATTACCTTATCAGGTAATCAAATATCAAGTTGAAGTTTGGTTTGGTATGATATGCTATTTTTATGGAGTATCAACGCTAATGAACGATGAGATGAGTTAATAAAAACTAAACTTAATTGCCGGGCTGATGACCTTGAGCTTAGGTGCAGGGATCGAAGACACTAGTCTCTAAAATTCGGTCGCCTGAGATCGCGTACATAACCTAAATTAACTGTTGTCAAAAATTTTGAATATCGCATCGTTGCGTTGCCTCAACCGCGATCTGTTAGCATCGGTGTTCTACTAGGACAATGATATCAAAATGTACTATAATTCCTACTTTATATCTAAGTGTTGTTCAAAAATCAAGATGTTCATCAATCATTCATCAAAAACATTTATTTACAGAAGTAGTCCAACATAACACGAAGCTCTTCATTTATATGTTGATAAATACGTTGGCCATGAATTACTACAAGTTCTTTTATTTTTTCTTGAACCGTCTGGATATTTAGGTTCCTATATGAAGGTCATCATTCCTATAATGTACCACGGAGCGTTAACTTTACCACGTAGCACTTTGTTTTGAAAAGTTTGTATCATTTTGGTGTTGGTTTTCTGTGTACAGCCCCAGGTGTTCCGTAAGTTCATACAGGCTTTATCAATTTATTTTCGGTTGACAATTCCGATTTTTTCCCAAGCAGCCAATACATTTTTCGATATATGATATTATTATTATTATTTTTTATTTATTTATATAATTTACCTACAGGGTTACAATCGGTAATTATTACAATTATTAAAAATAAGCGACATAACAAATTGAAAAAGTTATTTAATTTAAGAACGGTTATTATAAAATTTAAATAGTTCGTTCCTCAATGAATTTCTTGACATGTTAAAATCAAACCTATGAAAAACAAGATTAAAAACACGCAATAAATTCAAGACTGGTTCAGATGAACAATAATTTGTGGCCACCGCTCTCGTAAATATGAATTCGTCCCTGCGACGCAAGCACCGTTCTGGAACATAAAAGCCGAAGCTGGTGAATATCTCGGCACAATCTAAACGTGAACATAATACGTCACGGACAAATATTGCGGATGGGATATCACGTCGGTCATCTAACCGTTGTAATCCTAAGAGAGGAAGGCGGAAGTACGTGCTCATGTGCCCGCATTGAAGGTAAACCTTTAAGCACGTAGATAAGAAACTGTTTTTGAACACTCTCAATTCTCTCGGAATGGCATCGGTAAAAAGGTGACCAAATCTGTGAGGCATACTCCAAAATTGATCGAACAAATGAGACAAACAGAGATATCAAAGTTATTGGATCACAGAAATCCTTACAATTCCGTTTAGTAAAACCCAGCATCATATATGCTCGGCTTATTGTCGGATCAATGTGCCTTGTAAATGTGAGATCTCGAGTGAAAATAACACCCAAATCGGAGATGAACTTAACTCTAACGACTTTTTCATTATAAAGCGAATAGTGATGTATAATCGGAAAGCGGGTACGCCAGAAAGACATTGCCTTACATTTACTCACGTTCAGCAACAGTTTGTTTTCAACCGACCAATCACAAAATCTGTTTAAATTCGCTTGGAAATTTATACAGTCGAATACATTTGATATCCGTGCAAATATTTTCATCTCAGCTGCGTAAAGCAGGCAATCTGCCGAGACAAAACAGTTAACCACGTCGTTGACGAATATTGAAAATAGAAGTGGCCCAATGTGGCTACCTTGTGGCACTCCAGAAGTAACCCGAAATAGACGAGAAGATGACTCACCAATTTTAACAAACTGCCACCTATCTGAGAGGTAGGACAGCAACCACTTAGTAGGGATTGCTTGACAATTCAATCGCTGTAGCTTTTTGATTAGAATTAAATGATTAATTTTATCGAACGCTTTAGAAAAGTCGGTATATAAATAACATCCAGTTGCAGTTTCGAATCAATACTGCTGAATAAGTGTCTGCAAAATGTCATCAAATTGGTAACGGTGGATCTCCCGGCGAAAAAACCATGTTGTGAGTGTGAAATAACCGTTTTAACATGGAAAAATAAAAACCTTTGTACCATAAGCTCAAGGAGTTTTGGAATGGCGGAGAGAATAGCTATCCCACGATAATTACAGATCACTTCTTTTACCGCACTTGAAAATTGGATGTATATACGAAATTTTCCAGGGATCTGGAAAAAATTGAGTTCGAATGCTTTTGTTAAAGATAAAGGAGATGGGAGCAGCCAGACTAGCAGCACATTTCTTAATGAGAATCGGCGGAAATCCATCATGCCCAGAACCCTTATTAACATCAATTTGAGACAAGCTGTCATGAACGTCATATTCGGTGAACCGTAATTGGGTAAAATCCCCCCCCCCCCCCCGATTAAAAAAAATTGGCAAATAAATTGCAGATTTCCGAAGAATGACTTGCAGAGGCATCTATGTACGTCATAGGTAAAGGGAACCCAACGGTCTTTCTTTTCATATTGATAAAATTCCAAAACTTTTTTGGAGTAGAAGTTAAATCTTCCTCGATCGACAGAATATAATTATTATACAGGAACCAGTTTAATGTTTTAAACTCCTTCCGTGCGGTTTCGAATTCATGATAATATTTCGAACCGTGTATTGGCTGGTACAGTCTGTAAGGTCCTCGCACGGTGAGACCTCTGAGTACATGTTATCGGTTGAAAAAATTAAATCCAGATATTTACCCTGAGTATTGCTCGTTCGGTTAATTTGGGTTGTTGAGATGCTAGCGAAGTAGTCCACAGTAGTGATCCCTCTAATATCTGTGGAAGATGGTGTGAAAATACCGTTGATATCAGACCAGTTCACCTCAGGCAGATTGAAGTCACTGAAAATCATCAGCTGCTCATCAGGATGAACAAAAGGTATTATAGCAAGGTCGATGAAGTTGATGATCTCGATATAAGTATCCAGGCTTGACCTAGTTTAAACCGTACAGCAATGACATCATGAACTTGATGGGAAGCCACCATCTCATTCGGAATTGAGTTTTTCACGGCGATCAAAACACCTCCACCTTTCATTGTTGTGACATGGTTGTATCGATCTTTTCGGTAGACGATATAATCCAATGGGGAGAATTCTTCGCTATTCATAAAATTAGTAAGCCAAGTCTCACAAATGATTATGACTGCATATAGTTATTGTCTAGGACACCCAACCGAAACTCTTTAGACTTACCTCGAATACTGGAAGCGTTATTGATTGATTGATTGATTGATTCTGAATGCACGACCAAGTTCTTACACAGGAGCTCCCGGGTGACGCCGGGCCCACCGTACACTCTTTTTTACATATAACAAAACCGAAGGATTGGATAGGTTAGTTAAATGGGACAGAATCGGCCCGGTTACAGACACCTAGGTATAGCCGATAGTTAGTAACACAAAGACAGCACAAAACTAATCTACTTGGGGAAGGATAAAGGTTTAATAGGTTAAATGGATAATGATGGTATTGGTCATCAACAATTGCTTCTTTAAATCAGCAACCTAAGAAAAAAGGTTATTATTTCACATGTATCTGGAAATCACCTAGAAATGAATACTATATTAATACTTTTCGACTTCCTAAACAAAACTGATTGTTGAATCGGCCCGATTTCATACACCTAGCTAGAGACTATATAGCTAGTAACACAAAGACAATACAATTCTAAACTACACAATCAGCAATTAATTTTACAAAGAAAAATTATTTCACAAGCAATATGTATAATTCCTGAAAATAATACTAAATTAATATATTGCTGCTTACCTAAATAATATGAACATTTATAATTTAATAAAGACCAAAAAAATATAAAAATAATAATTAAGGGAAACGACGCGTTTATTGCTTTTACGGAAAATTTCGAAAATGCACACTTGATATTGCTCACAAACAAATCATAAGAAAATTCTGAAACTTTCTGAATAATTTCGTAAATGTATTTTCTTTAATATAAAATCAATTTTATGTCCGACAAAGTTTTAGAAAAGATCGTAGCACGAATCGATTTTACTCAACCAAATCCATGTGTCGGTCGGTTTATAAATTTTGAAAAGGTGGAATCCTTAATTAGGATAAATTATTGAAAACAAATGAGATAACCGCAGTGGCCAAAATTCAACTCTGAGAAAAATGGGCGGTTTAAAGAAATTTTAGTGTATTTGTTGGGGACCATGTCAGTTAGAAAAACTAATCAGGGCTTCCCATCGAGGGGTGGCGACAATTTATAGAATTTTGTATTCTGACCATATATATTAATAGAATTCTTCTTGGCCAATTAAGATATCCCCAGAAATCCAAATACAACCTCAGGTATATGGAGTGTTAGTTAGAGACCATGTTATTTTGGCTGATTGATTAATTGATTGGAATGTGCGACCAAACCTAAGTAAGATTCCCGGTTGACACCGGGCCCATCCACACGCTCTTTTATCTATAACAAGATCGTGGGACAGGAAAGGTGAATTAATTATTATGGAAATTGACCCAGTTTCAAACACCTTAGTAGTTCATAGTTAGTAAATTGTTAGTTGAAATGTAATGTAACACGGTTAGTACAAGGCAACATAATTATTTAATATATTATGGTATAATATCTAGCAATCAGAATCCTAAAATTATATTAAATTATCTGCAATATAACTTATAATATTTTCAGTGGTCTTTTTTACTATTAGGAGTACTAATAAAAAATGGTAAATATTGAAGTATTAAATAATAAAATTAAAGCAGTTAAATGTAATGATTAGTATTAATTAATCCAACTCAATTCTCCTGACAAATATTAAATAAAATTAATTGAATTCAAACCACCAAACAATTAGTACAATATAATAGTACTCGTCGCTGCCGTCATCTGAAAATCCAACTCAAATCTAAATATAAAGACTAAATAGAATCAAAATTATAATTTCAGGAACTTCAACTCTTCTAAATACTAAACAAAGTAAAACATTAAAGCATATATTTAGAATTATTAATAAGTAGCAAATAAATTTCCATTTTACCTAATAAAACCTGTTAAAATATAATTCAGTAATAATTAGTACAACTCAAGATCTCGGCATAATTAAGACTTAAACAAGAATTAAGTTCCCCAGCAAAACAAATTTTTGATTCGAACCATAATCAAAACCACTTGCAAAATACTATGAAGGCCTCCACCCAAAATCTTGATTAGTTAAGTTAACCCTTTCGCGGACGCACAATTATTTAAAATGTTTGTTACAGGATACAATGAAAACAGTAACGCTTCCTCTGGGACACGGAAAACCACATTCTGTTATTACTGCCGCGTTTTATTTTGTTTGTATCGGCATATACTGACGTGTCCTATGGTAGGTCAATTGAAACGTAGGTGTTTGCCGACGTGTCGGCGAAAGGGTTAAATAATGTTAAAGTAGACATGATATGAAATTTAACCTGAACCAGAAAATAAATTGGTGAAGTTAAATAATTAAAGTAGAGTTACTAAACAAACTTATAAATACAATACTAAAGTTATGTCTTAGTGTCCTTTCCAAACACCGACCCATCCGCTCACACCGACTTATTCAAATAAGTCTGCTATCGAGGTGGATTATAATATTTATATGACCAAATAAATCTTCCAGGCAGAAAACTTATTTGGTCATCCAAATATTCTAATGAGTTCTGTCGCACTAAAATAATACAGGAACGACCATTTTATTTAAATTTATTTCGCTTTAAAATAAAAAACTTTTAAATTTGTTTCGTTTTGTGGTTGTCAAAATAAGTCGGTGTTTAGAAAACACCCTTAATGCTTAATCAATTACCCAAAGCCGTGACAATTCGCTCTTAAATCTCAAGTTATTTTTTTTTTGAGTAAAACCGCAAAATATTATCAATTATTATTTCGCTGTATTCGTCAAAAAATATAAATATAATATAAAAATAATAATAACAATAATAATCAACAAGAAACAATAAACAGTAGCTGTACTTTGCTGAGAAAGGATCTTTGATCCAGCTGTTTCAGCGCAATTAAGCTTTTTCAACTAATGCAAATCTGCATTATCTTCAGCCAAAGCAAAATTTTAAAATGCTTTAGTATCTGCTTTAGCCATGGTGGTGTAATTTTCTCAACAAAATACAGCTAACATCCCTCCTCCTGCCCGCCATCCCAACTGTGTGGGCCACGAAAAAGAATCATGTCAAAAATCCATCCCTGCACGCACCCCGGACCAACACACACACTCGTGCACTCCACCCAAATCGCCCTCGTCCGAATAACAACAGTACAACTACAACAACAACAGCAAAAACAATCAACATGCTATCAAAAACAAACAACCGACATGCTACACAACCCATATATCATCAAATTACAATGTTTTAAAATAATTAAACAGTTTGTAGACAACAAACATATGATTTCGGTGTTTTTATCGTTTTCTTAAACAAATGGACAATAAACGCACTTCTATTTTAAATAAAAAGTTTATTTGAGATTAATTAGTTGAAGAATTTTTAATTATTTTCTGATTTTCAGTTAAAATCAAACATTTTTTACTTAAATAAATCATTTAACAATCTCGAAATGAACATCAACTTAGAAATTGGGGCCTTCTTCAATTTGTAGCCAAACCCATCAACTACATAAACCTGATAAGAACTGAGATATTGACACATCATTGTTTAACTAGAGGAAATCATAAAATAACATTGAAATCGAGATTTAATTTTAATTTATAATTTAAAGTACATAATCTACTTAAATAAATGAATTCTTAAGACCACGTATATTTTGAAAATTGAAAATCGAGAAACATAGCTATGATATCGTTAACAATAATTTGTGAGCTGAACCTCTTTATATACATACATACATATATACAGATGTTCAGACGTGACAATAATTTCATAATAGTACAGGCAGATACATATGTCATCCCACTTTGGCACACGTTAAATCCAATCTGGAATAGAATTAACTTGTGCTCAAAGTAACAACCAAAGATGTTTTTTAATTTATTTTTATTAGTTGCTAACAATTACATTTTGAATTTGAAAACAACATAAAAATGCAACGAAATACTTATATTCAATTAAATAGTAATGTGCTAGAACATTATTGAATATTATTACAAATCGTAATTAATTTTTAGAAAAATGCGATGTCAAAATAACAAAAATCACTTATATTTTTATTTCCAACATTTAAAAATAAAAGTATTCAATAAAACTACCTTGGTGGTGAAGATTAAAACTATAGGTAGAATAGAATAATTCTATACCAGCAGAAAAGTTGGTTTAAAATTTCAATTTGGACTTACATATATGGGATTGTTGTTGTAAATTGCTTAAAGTAAGACCGCAATAATATTTTGTTAGTAAACATATGTTTTAACAATTTTATAGCTTTATGTTATATACTCATAATTATTCTATCCCTATTTTGTCGTCGGCTTGAAAAATATATCTCGACGGATTATTTTCACAAATATGTCGATCATAAAGGGTAAACCATAAAAAAGTGTTTAGTTAAACTATAACTATTGTAGATCTATTCAACAATCAATCGAAAAATCGACAGATTCAATGTAAATTTCCGTTTTGCTGCTACAGTGACGCAACACGCACAAAAGGACGAAAATGAAACACGGGAATATTTCACCTCTTCATGATTAATTATCGTGAACACATCATATTATATATACATATGCATGCACACGCACAGATCCACACAATCATACATAAATGGCTACAGAACATACAAATATATTACACACAAATTTGATATGAAAAGTAAATAAAAAGTAAATAAAATATAAAAAGGAAACTTCTCTGATAGTATTATGCATCCATATATATACATAGAGAGTGTATCGAAATATTACAACGGCATAGTGTACTACGCATAAAAATATATTTCGTTATAAATATTTCCACTCAGTTTTATGTATATAAACACATTTATTCAACATCACATCACTTTATCACTATTTTATATAATTTAACATCACATTTATTATTATTAATAATTTTATTTATTTAATATTAACACACAAAAAAAATATTTAAATTAAATTGAGGAGCGACAACAAAACACGTCTGCTCCGTTTGAAATCCAAACTCCGACCTCACCTCGAATACTGGAAGCGTTATGGTAGTAAATTGTCGAAGAGGCAGGTTTTCTGTAATTATTGTTGTTATTGTAATTATAATTATTGCTCTTTTCGATGTTAGAAGAGGAGCAGCAGTTATTTAATATTTTAAATGGTAATAATTGTAAGTTTACTGCAGAACTATTGGATATAAGTATTTTGGGTTTTTTGGGCGATCAGTGAATTCCTTCACTGGAACACCCACTGGCCAAATTTCTGGTTGAAGTAGTTTTGGAAATATCTCCAGATTTACCTCGATTTTGAAAGACACGAAATTGAGTTGTGTCACGTCCTGATTGGCGGGAACCAGCAAACGACAATCAACCTCGGTTTCCGCTATGTTTAATTGGCTGCATAAAAAAGATCGTAATGCCTCAACTGATGTCGTGTTGGCAAACTTAGAGGCATAAATATATTTTTTAATAGGAACGATCTTAACTGCGTTTGATACATTATTGCAGGTGCCAACAATAACTTCCGGTACAACGAGATTTGAGTGCTGCATATTAGATTGAAGAGAGCTCGGGGTTGAAGGCGTATCGGTATCCTTTGGCGGCACTTTTTGGACGAGCGAGTTTTCATCTTTTCGGGATTAGCTCTATCAGTGGCAAGAGCTCTAATGTCACTAGATAGGGATAGCATTTGCTTTCTAAATTCATCGATTGTACGCTGCATTTTCCCAAAAGTGTCATCACAGAACCACTTTAGATTATCACTTGCGTTGAACAGAGTCAGCAAAGCGTTACTCATTTTTATACATGCCGCGTGAATGACACGAGTACACATACCACTACAGCTTTTTTTTTTTTTTTTTTTTTTAATTTTTTATCTTTGTATAACAAGAAAGTATTAATTATCCAATGGATTTAATGTCCTTTTAAGGTCAATTAATACCCCCCTTTTCATTCACGCACACACACCCACCCATTCACCTACTCACACAACTACAGTATACCCATTGCAAGCTCCATGTCAACCTGTACATTGACAAGGACGGTGGGTCGGCGCTGAGTTCTGCACTCCAACAGAGGGTCTAAGTTGTGTTTATTAACTTTACCGATCGTAATCGATGAAGAAAATTCGCGTTTGCATCCTGCCTCTGCTGGGGTTCGAACCCAGTACCTCCCGCTCCAAGTGCCGAAGCTTTAACCACTGCACCACTTGTCCGGCTTATAAATTTGTCTAAGCACACAGTTTTACACGATGGAATTGCACAAATATTATTATCTGACATCGTATTTATATATCCGACGAATTAACACGTTAAAAAAAATTAAAAGCGGTTACTGTTTTTTTATGACTTTATGAAAATTAAACTGTAATTGTTTATTTGTGTGGAACAACTAAACACGCAAGGAATGTTTTTATTTATTTTTTTTTTTTGGGAAGTTTATGTTGATTATTAATTATACACGTGTTTTTATTGTAATCATGTGATTATAAAATGTACCGTGATTATTATTTCTATTTATGTTTTATATTTACCCTTGAGATATACTCGACGTGACGGCGACGATTCTAAATGTCAAAAACGTTATTCTCCATAGCCTAAAGAAGACTCGTTAATCTCAAGGGTTATGTTTTATTAAGTCCATCTTTTTTCTTTTTAACGTGCTCTTTCCATCTGAGTCTGGTATCTAAGGTCATCCTTAGATATTTAGCCTTATTTGCCCGATACGCCACATTTTTGTTCATTTTATGATTTTGTCACATGCTTCTTAAAGTTTCGTTGTCGATTCCTCGATAGTGTCTCCTACTGAGAGAACTGCAGTGTCATCAGCTAATGTTAGAACGGTAACATCATTTAATTTAGGTAAATCTCTGGTGTAGAACAGGTAAAGAATAGGTCACAAAACACTACCCTGCAAGAATCCTGGCGAAATCTTTTTTAGCTAGGAATATTCTTCTTCATATTCCACCCGAATGTATACTGTTAAAGTTAGCCGAAAGTTTCCAGCCGAATGATAATGCAGATAGTGTCTTGAATACAGCAAAAATCAGTCATGAACTTGAATTTAGGAGAATTTAGGATCGGGTTACATCATTCGGGTGAAGGAGAAATTATTTCAGTTTATAGGAATTTAAAAATCGATAGGAGCGAGAGTATAAAGAGAGTTTAAAAATAGTCAAGACACTATCTGCATTATCTTTCGGCTGACAACTTTCGGCTAACTTTAACAAGGTCCCGAATGTGGCGATTCTCTATGTATGATTTAAAAATCATATAATATTGTATTGGTAAATCTCTATGAAGTTTGAAGAGTAAGCCTCTGTGTCACACATAGAGCAAACCTTTTTCCTCTCTAATGTATTCTCAATAACATCTGTAAGCCTATGCACCTGCTCAATAGTTGAGTGTTTCTCTCTGAAGCCAAACTAATATTCTGGGTTCAGGTTTCTTCATTCTATTGTTTTTCATCAATCTTTTGAGCAATAGCCTCTCAAACAATTTCGCTAGTGTTGGTAGAAGTGAAATTGGCCGGTAAGATTTTCTATCATTCGGTGGCTTGCCCGGTTTCGGAATCATTATTACTTCTGCTACTTTCCACTGCATTGGCACTCGTTTTTTCCTGAGGATCGCATTGATTATGTGCAGTAACTTACGATTGCTTTTTTCAGGCAGCTCTTTTATTATTTACCATGTTATGCGTTCTTTGCTTTTATGATCTTAATTTCAGCTTTTAGTTCTTTCAATGTTACAGGCCTGATATCTTCGAAGTCAGATATTCTGGGCGTATCAGCAGTATTTTCGTAACTACTCTGCAGACCTAGAGGTTGAAATGTTTGTTCAAGATGTTCAGCAAATAAGTCAGTTTTATTTTTCGCACTTTTACCCCATTTCCCATCGTTTGTTTTGATTGGGTATCTGCGGTTTTGGGCGTTTTAACCCTTTTGTTTCTTTTCAGAGGGAATAGTCGGTATCTTTAGCTAGAACTAGAGAACAAAATTATTTTCTAATTGTTTCATTTTTCGCTGGTTTTATGAGTGCCTTAAGTTTGATGCACAAGTTGTTTTCATCCTGCGGCGCATGCGTAGTCTAGCATTGTTTTCGGGCTTTTCGTTTTTCCTGCACTAGTTCTCTTATTTCTGTTGGCTAAATAACGGGGTTTTCTTTCCTGAATGATAATTTGGGGATGCATTCCCAAGCCGACCATTGTATTACATCAAGGTGTCTGTCTAGTTCCTCTTCTATTCCATTTTCACTTTTGATTGGCACTTGAAGTTCTATTTTTTCTTCTACTAACTGCGTAAAAAAATCCCAATTTGTTTTGTTGTTTGTGAGCTGTGGAGAAATTGTATTTTCTATTACATTTTCACTAGCCGTCATAATAACAGGAAAATGATCAGATATTAGACTTAATCATTTTCTAAGATGATGTAGCATTCCGATATGCTTTATTGCTGTAGAAATGTATAAGGTCTGGGATTATATTAGGATCAGATCATGAGTAAGGAAGGAGTTAATCTTGAACTCCAGAAGGTATTTTGTTAGTCACCTCCGTTGATGAAGTTACTTCCTAATATCTGGAACAAGTTAATGTAGTCTTCTTTCTTTAGGTATTTTTTTTTTCGCCCGGTTTCAACATCTACAATTTCTATAATTTTGATTCAATCATTTTCAAATTTTACATTTTAATTTTTATTTGATCTTTTATTCATCTTTCACCCATCGGACCCCTTTCATACTTTTATCTGATTCATTCTTATAAAATCATACACATTCTTATATACGTGCATCGTCATTCGCAATAATTCAGTCAGGTTCCTTGCGCTCAAGAAGCCATCGAGCATTTGTATGTTCTGATTGAATAAAGAAGATTTATTTCTTTAGGTTATACCGTGGGGGATAATATATATTACAGATATATTACAGGTGTTTTGATGACCGAATTTAACCGTCTTGGATTTGAATTCTTCATGATGATCAATATTATCCATAATAAATATAGCTGACCCTCCTCTTGCCCGTTCTGGTGGATGTGTGGTGTGCTGGTAAAATGTGTTTCTGATATTAAGCATATATCAGTTTTACCAGTATTTAAAAATATTTCTAATTCTGCTAGGTGTTGTGTTAATTCGTTTGCATTCCATATGGCTATTCCTAATGAGCAGTTTTGATGTATAATTTCTGCTCCGGAATTATGAACTCAGTAACGAAAATGATCATACACACTGATTTTTGAGGATAATTTACAAAATATAAGGATTATAGAACTTATTTTGAAGTTTTATGTTTGGTAAAACATTAAGGGGACTACTTAGTTTTGGGTTTATGTTACGTGACTTTTTAACGTAAAATGTTATACAGAAAAACCTCGATTTAACGGACTAATTTGGGAGTCCGTAAAATTCGATTGTCCGTTAAATCCGAATGTTTTTAAATTTAATCGATTCGATCGAATTTAATCTGGGACGGAACTCAGGCATTTCTTAGCCGATTATGTTGGGATTGAGTATGTTGAATGGAAATGGGATTCCTAAATGATTTTGGGAGCAATATCTGGAATATGGAAAACTTGGACGGAATTCGAGCAATTATTATTAACCGATGATGGGGGATTGGGATTGGGTATGTTGGATGGAAATGGGATTCTTATATGATTTTTGGAAGAATTTCTGGAATATGGCCACCTGGGACGAAACTCCATCAATTGTTAACCGATTATTTTGGGATTGAATATTTTGGATGGAAATGGGATTATTAAATGATTTTTGGGAGAATTTCTGAAATATTTCCAACGAAACTCGACCAATTCGTAACCGATTATTTTTGGATTGGATATGCTGAACTAGACGGAACTAGATCAAATCTTAATCGATTTTGATGGGATTGGGTATGCCGAATTCAAATGGGGTTCTTAATTGGTTTTAGGAAGGAATTCTAGAATAAGGCCACCTGGGACGGAACTTGATTAATTTTAAACCGATTATGTTGGATGGAAATGGGATTCTTAAATGATTTTTGTAAAAATTTGTGGAATATTACCACCTGGGACGGAATTCAATTAATTCTTACCCGATAATCCCATCATAATCGGTTAAAAATTAGTCGAGTTCGGTCCCAAGTGTCCATATTTCAGAATTTCTTCCAAAAACCATTTAAGAATCCACGAATTCATCCATCATAGTTGGTAACCGAAAAATGGAAAATAAAGAATTGTCCGTTAAATCGAGCGTCTGTTAAATCGGGGTCCGTTAAGTCAAGGGTTTACTGTATATAGCTAAAAACAATTTCAAATTTTTCCATCGCCTCCAAAATCACATTCCCAAAATGCACGAACTTCGCAAGGAACTGCCGTGTTTGGATAACCAGCGACTTCTTGTAATTAGCGATAACATACGTGATTTTTAATTTTTGACCTTATGTTTTACCAAACATTTGCGGTTCAGATACCGTTAATAATAAAAAAAGAAAAAATTCAAGAATTTTTTGCAATGAAAATGATCATACACTTATAGTATGATCCTTGATTTTGTTTAAATCATTTACATAAATTATGTTTCATAATTATTTTAATATTGAGTTGGTCCTTTTTTATTTTTTATAACCTCTTTCAGTTTTCAAGACATTGATTCTACTACTGCTTCTTGTGAAATTTTATCCCATTCTTTTATTATTGTTTCTTGCAACCTTTTTTTGATGATAATCCTGTATTTTATAATTTGGTGTTACAGGTGACCCCTTAAAAGTTTATTGGGGTTCAGGGCAGGCGATTTGGGTTTGCGAATATAGCTGATTTGGGACGTTATTCAGTATTCACAATGTGGACCGTATCCTTAGAATCGTTGTCTTGCTGGTAGATCCATGATGACACGGGCTCCACTCGCCGACATTGAACCCCATAGCATAACCGAACCACCATCATGTTTAATAGTTGGGATGATGTGTTTTGATATCCATGTTTCCACAAAACCCTCCTAATATTTTGAGGGTGGATAGCTCTATTAAGTACAGAGCTTCTCCACTTCTGAAGCTAGATTTGGAGCGCTTATTTTTGGATTTTTTCTCACCAAAAATCAAGATCTTCATCAATCATTCATCTAAAATACTCATTTACTGAATTATAGTCTTTCCACTAGTGTCCTTAATGCATTAAATCAATTGCTTTCGTTCTCTGCAATCGTCTTACTGCACATGAAGTGTCCAACATACCACGAAGCTCTTCGCATGTTGATAAATACCGTCGGGATATTTAGGACCCTATGAAAGTTTTCACATATCAAATCCAAAATCTTTCGCTCGTCCCGATTGGAAAATGTTGCTTTTCGCCTTGTTCGCTGCTAATTTTCAACCGATTATTTGACGTTGAATCTGGATATTATTTGAACCACTGTAAAATGATTTCGGCCAACTAATTTTTTCAATTTCGCGCACAGATTTTCCAGTACGTCACGTTTCATATTAATTATTATTTGGCGTTCCTTGTTGGTAGGCTCCTTTCTAGCACCGGCCGAACGCCTTGCAATCGTTACATTTCAGTTTGTATACGCCTGTATTCAATATGAAAGACTTTTTTTTTTTTTTTTTTTTTTTACGCTATTTGCCGTAGGCACTTGGCGAAACACACTTATACTTAATAAACACATTTTTATTAATCACTTGTTTTTGTTTCGCAGAATATTTTTCAAAAAGTTTAAAAAATCACTCGATCGATTTCGACTTGTTAGGTCATCATCAGGAGTATCTACTGAATTGTATTAGTAAAAATTTTTTGTTATATAGTAGAAAAAAGCAAAATATAAATAAAAATAAAAGGAGGGGAAAAAAAATAAGCAATAAAAATTAATCTACGGATCGCGCAGGTAGGCGATGAGTCATAGGTTGAGTAACAAAATTCAAGGTATATTATTGCGTACGTGAGAATAGAAAAGGGCGGGGTCTGTAATTGGTGAGAACCGGATTTCTCTCTGTTCGTTAAGGATATTTTGGTTAAGAAATATTGATTTTCGAATTTCGTAAGATTCTAAGGTATCTAAACGTCTGCCTTTGGGTTGTATATGTAATATGTCTAAATTATTCAAGCTAGCTGTATGATTTTCTGAAGTTAAATGGTTATGGAAAGTTGATTGATTGCAACCAGATAAATGTTCTTTAGCTCTAACTCCAAAATTGCGCCCAGTCTGACCAATATTGGAGAAACTACAATCATTGCAATTAATCCTATAAACGCCAGATTTGGAAAGGCGATCAACTCTAGGTTTATTGTTAAAAATCATTTTCTTTATTGTGTTATTATTATAAAAAGCAAAACTAATATTGGTATAATTGGACACGATGTTGCTAATCCGTTGGCTCGTTTTTCCTATATACTCTAAGCGACGCCAATTTTCCCGCGTTGGACTGTCCGGTGGATAAATACCCGTTAGAGTATCTTATACATTATATACTATATACATTAACCATAGTGCCGGCTTTGATTCGATACCGGGTTTATTTTTAAAATTGACCGGTAACGCAATTGCCGCCCCGGTGTGCTTTCTATTCAATAGAAGTCTAAGAGATGGATATTTCCCTACTCTTTGGAAGAGATCGCTTATTAAACCTATTTTCAAATCCGGGATTTGTGGTAATATTGAGAACTATAGGGGTATTTGTATAATTTCAGTCTTACCTAAGTTGTTTGAGAAACTTGTTAAAGATCAATTATTCTTTCACCTGAAAACTTTTATCACTCCAAAACAGCATGGTTTCTTTCCAGGCAGATCAACTGTTACTAACTTACTCTTGCTTACAAATGGTGTCTCTAATGCCTTACATAGGGGTAAAATTGTGCAGGTTGTGTACACTGATTTCTGTAAGGCCTTTGATAAGATTGATCATGACTTGCTGTTGAAGAAACTTGATTCCTTGCATTGTAGTTTTCTCCCACTGGACTGGATCAGATCTTATCTTGAACCTATCTTATCCAGAACTCAAAAAGTAAAGATTGGTGGTTTCACGTCCAGAATTATTGATGTCACTTCGGGTGTGCCTCAAGGTAGTCATTTGGATCCTATGCTTTTCATATTATTCACCAATGACGTAGTGGATTGTTTGAGTTATTCCGACATCCTCATCTATGCGGACGACATTAAAATTTTTAAAACCATTTCATGCACCAATGACGCAAGAGACTTCCAGTCTGACTTAAATAATTTCAGTATGTGGTGCACAGCTCAGAATTTGACCCTAAACATTTCCAAATGTAAAACAATCCGTTTTGCCCGTACAATCACGCCCGCTAGCTTTGATTTTTTCCTAGATGGCCATATTATTTATAATGTTGATACGTTTATGGATCTAGGTATAACATTTACGTCGAACTTATCGTTCAATAAGCACATAGATATTTGCATTTCTAAAGCGAATTCCATGCTTGGGTTTATTAAAAGGTTTTCGAGGGATTTTCAAGATCCTTATTCTATTAAAATATTATATATCTCGTTTGTGCGTTCGTTGTTGGAATATGGTGCAGCAATTTGGAATCCGTTTTATGGTAACTGTTCAGACCGAATTGTTTCAGAAGCGCCTTTTAAGATTTTCTCTGCGAATGTTGCCCAGAGATCGGAATCTACCCGCTTTTATACTCCCACCGTATCGAGGCAGATGTAAATTAATAAATATTGTGCCGCTCTTTATCCGCAGAATCGAAATTGGCGCGTTATTGGTTAGAGACTTGTTGGTGTCTAAAATTGACTGTCTTGAGATTTTGGTGTTGTACGATATATATACTCCGTTACAGACCCTTCGCGTTAGTGATTTCCAAATTAAGCTGCCTTATATTAGGTATAACTACGGTAAATATGAACCTGATTATCAATCTAGTGTTTCTTTTAATAAAGTTCGATCGGCTTTCGACATTAATCTATCCAGGGATGCATTTAAGAATTTAATGTCTATTGTTCTTTTAAAGTATTGGTAATTTTTCATGTTTGTTTAATTTTACTTTGTTTTATTTTGTTTAATTCAATTTTTAGTAGAGTGATGTCATTGGGGCACGTATTAAAAACAAGGACAGTAGATGTGGACAATCAATTCGGCCCCTTAAAATGTCGCGCACACACATTGCGCAAGAGATTTGTCTTCGGACGAACAATGGTTTAATATTCAGTAACAAACAACGGCCTATAGATACGACGGAAGCACATACTTAGGGGCGTTTACCCTTTCAGGAAGTCGCCTTAAAGCAAACAACATAAATCGCTTCTGGATTGATTCTATACGGTTAGAGGGACTGTTATTGTACGGATTCCAGACAATTGACGCATACTCCAAGTGCAATCGAACAAATGAAGCAAAGAAGACTTTTAGAGTATATGGATCATGAAAATCTATGGAGAAACGGATTAAAAATCTTAACATTGAATTAGCCTTATTAATACATCTGTCAATATGGTCCTTAAACGATAAATCTCGTGAAAACAAAACCCGTAAATCTAGAAAAGAATGAACTCGCTCTATCATAACGCCATTTAAGAATAAACTATTATCAGGTTTATAACGTCCATAACGTCTTCGGGAAAAGTTCATAACTTTACATTTAGAAACGTTCAGGCAAAGCTTACTCAAGCTACACCAGTCGCAGAAAACGTTTAATTCCTATTGTAGATTTAGCAGATCGCGATCATTTCTAGTCAGAATCTTACAATGTTTGAAGTACCGCTTCACATCATCTATGAATGCAATAAATAATAGATGTCGAATGTGATATGACTATGATTCTGTTCGTCAAATATGAAAAGATCCGTTTTATAGGAAGGGCA
This sequence comes from Nephrotoma flavescens, assembly GCA_932526605.1. Taxonomy (NCBI): domain Eukaryota; kingdom Metazoa; phylum Arthropoda; class Insecta; order Diptera; family Tipulidae; genus Nephrotoma; species Nephrotoma flavescens. Next base: position 174,464,445 of record OW052222.1, on the reverse strand, counting down.
TCACACTTGTTGAGCTGTCCCAGTTTCTTTACCAATAAAACATGATCAATTTTATCGAAAGCTTTGCTTTAATCAGTAAACACTACCTCAACACCATCAACGCCTTCTAATGCTAACGTCAAAAAATTTGTGAACAAAGCAAGATTTGTCACAGTTGACCGTCCGGGGTAAAACCCATGCTGGTTTACTGAGATGGAATTTTTAGTTAAGAAAAAGATGCGGTCCTTGACTATCGATTCAAATAATTTAGGGATAGCCGATAAGAGAGAAATACCGCGGTAATTTTCGATATCCGTTCTCCGTCCACTCTTGAAAATTGGTTTAATGAAACTGGATTTCCAAATTGAAGGAAAAACTCCACTCTTCAAACTCAAATTGAAGATATGTCCGTCAGCGGCTGAGCCAAGACCGAAGCACACTTTTTCAACACAAGCGGGTGAATTTTGTCCGGGCTAAAACTCATATTTACATTTACATTCAGCAGGGCGTGCAGAACGTCATCGGTAGTAAACTGAAATAGAATGTTTGGATTATTACTAAAAACAAGTTCGTCATTCCCTCTCGAAGACGGGACATACACATTTTCAAAAAATGCTGCAAACATGTCAGTGATACTTCGTGGATCACTAGCAGTCAGAGAATTGAAAGACATTTACGAGGGTATACCTCTACAGTTCCGTTTCGAATCAACATAACTCCAGAAACATTTAGGGTTGTTTCTAATATTTGATTCGATCTCGACAATATATAAATTATACAAGAAGCAATTTAAAATTTTAAATTGAGATCTGAGAGCGCTAAATATTTAATAATTTACGGCGGATTGGTTTAATTTATATTTTTTATTAGCTTTAGATTTCCGATTTTTAAGGCGTTATGAGGCGATTGAAGGGCATTCCAGAATATCTCTTTCAATGTCTTTCTCAATTTACCAAGGAAAGTGGCTCCTTGCAGTGCTCATCGCAAGGGTGAAGTTTTTAATACATATTATTGTTAATTTAGAATGTACACAAGTGTGCAATCGTTTTCTAACAATGTAATGAAACAAAGAATGGGATTGCTCACAATTCACATTCACAGTCTAAGCAAACCATATACTGAAATATCTAGACCAAAAACACCCTAACCTGTCTAATTTGATATATATATATATATATATATATATATATATATATATATATATATATATATATATATATATATATATATATATATATATATATAGAATATGTATATTATTATTGGTTGCGTTCGTCTGATAAAGTTTATATATTACATTATTCACATTCTAGCCCAATCTTGTCTATTGCAGTAACTCGTACTGGTTTAGGTCTGAGTGTCTCCTAACCAATCAAACTAGAGCTTAGTTATCTCTGAAAGTTTCACATTAGAGTTAACCTCTTTAATGTTAACACGCATTTTCATTGGAAAAGACATGCTTGTTTTTGGATAGATGTATGTATAGATGGCATACTTAGAAAGAACAATCCAATGCATATACATACTTACTATACTTTTAATTACTGACGGTAGTGGAGACATTTATCAAAACAATAATATTTAATCAATTTATTAAAAATAATAAAAATTTATTGATGGCCACCGAATTATCAACGATATTTAATCACAATAGTTGCCATTATTATAACACGATAACGAACTTCTCTCGCTCAAGGAAACTTCTATTGGCGTAACTTCTTTTTGTTGGCCATTTTCATCAACACAATAACAGACACCGCGACGACATGCCAACTAAAATTAAAAAGTAACGTGATTTTAATAACAAGTTCATATAGATTCCATACCGCTTAATATACCAACCTTTTCATAATTTCCATTCGGGCAACATTTAGGCAACTCTATTGTAATATCGTTCCGTTCCATTAACTCAACAGCGCGTGCACAGTTACAATTCATTGTTGATGCTACGGTATCACCTCGCTCTAAAATGTATGGTTCAATTGGTGCGCCAAAACGATCCGAGCAAAAAACATGTGTATGATTCGTTTGAATACGTGCATAATGGCCATCGGGTTGGCAATAATCAAAATCTGCTGACATGACTCGAATGCCTTCTTTGGTATATTCTTTTATTTCGGATATTCGTTTCACTTTATCGACTTCACAATCACGGAGATACGTCAAATTTTGATGTTGTTTCCTGTCAACTGGAATATTTATTATGCATTTAAAGTTTGTTTTACCTTGCCTTAACTTCAACAAACAATTCTTCCTGTTTATAACTAAATTTAACAGTGTATTTTGTATACCTTTGTACTAAGGTTTATCTAAGAAGTTAATACCGCTGGAATTGGTGTTTAGACTTTGTGCTATACCCAATCTCACCTTTTCACTTGTACTAAACCCAACCCATTTAAAAAAAAGATAATTTTCCAGAAAACCTAAAATTACGCCTGTAACAAAATAAACTTTGGTTTGGTGTATTTTGAATACGGTACTTCGGGGTGTTGTAACCACAAGGCGGTAGTATTTTTCTGTGTTACAAAAATCTGTAAAAAACTATATCAAGTAATCAGATACAGCTGAGCAGACCAGGACGTGATCGGGAGCCGCCCACTGGAAACGTTGCCTAGATGAAAGGAAAATACCGGGCATTCTACATCAGGAAGGTTGGTACGAGACTCCCTACCAATCAACAGGTACGTGTCAGACACTTGAATTGTTTTTTCTGTCCCTGAGGAAATTAGAAAATAGTAACTACCAACAATTTTTTCTTTGTTTGCCCTTCGTTGATTCGCGAGGTTTGAACGATCCGCGACTAGACCGGATAAAGCAGCCGTTACATATGTATGGTGATTGTCGGTTCAACTCGCCAGTTAATGTCACCGTGGAGGGACGAGGTCATCCAAGATGCCGCTATAACGAGAGATGCCTACATCACGCTAGAGTAAATTAAGGTCGATTTTGTTTTTTATCCTTAATCGGTATCATATTATAGTATTTTTCCTAAATTTTTTGGGTTGTTTTTTCCCAAGTGGTCTTTAGTTTCATTAATGTTCTAAAAACAAAACAACAGACCAGCTTTTCTAATTTTTTTTGTTAGTGTAAATTGCTTATGTAACGATATTGTTTCATGGGTTTATTTTTATTAATTGGGCTATCGCGACGGTTAGTTCAATTTTCAAATAAGTTAAACATTTTGATGTCAACTTTTCTTTATTATTTTTCCCCTCAAGTTTTTTTTGGTTGTTATTAGCCTCTACCGAGGGTTCGATTTTGGTATCTGTGTTTTTTATCGAATTTTTTTAAACTTTGGTTTACTTTTAATATGAGCGATTAAAATAATTTTTGGTATGCGTGGATGGTGACATTGGAGTAGCGTTAAGATAAATGATTCATTGCATATTATAATTTTTTTTATTTAATTTTTGCGGTGTATGTAAACAGTATGCAAGCCTCGACAAGCCCCACGCCCATCCCTGAGCCTAGCCAGCTACCAATCACCGCGTCGAGACCTCTGCGTACTCATTCTGATAGCGGCATTTGAAAACTAATTTCAAATTTCGCTACACCATAAACAACTTGTAGGTATGTATCGGTATGTTTGTAGAGGAACGGTTCGGTATTTCAACACTGTTACCCCTCTGTTCTTTTAAAATGTAATCACCGCGCAATAGATCGAATGGTTCATCTATGAAAACAAATCTGAGCAACCAATTAAAGTTATGGAAAGAAGGCTTCATCAAACATGTCAAAATAAAAAAATAATTGAGGAACTTTGCCAGAAACGATTCATAATCTTTAATGCAGCGAATATTCTAAAGAAATACACTCTTTACACTGAGGTAACCAACACCCATTTAATTACAGAGGCTGCGATGTAGCATAAAAGCTGCAAAGAATGAGAGACAACAAGGGAAATCAAACAAGTAACAGTTTCTCAACCTATGGATGCAATCCTACACAAAACAAATCCCTCTAAATAGCCCCAAAGTAAGAAAAGGCACCGCAACATATCAAGACAGCACCGAGTCAGGAAAACTATGTCCAGCCAGAAATACTTCAGAAGCTAAACGCTATCAATTTCTATCTGGCTGCACAATACCAAATACTAGAGTCTATGGGAGAGCTACGGAAACAACAATAACAGAGACATGGAACACTGGAAAATTAGTTAATGAGAAAAGACTGGAATGCAAATGGCCTTGCCCAACGCATTTCAGAATTAGAAGTATGTACTATTAAACTCAAAAAATTGATATTTGCATGTGCACGATATTCTCATGTTCCAGAACCTCGTACGCCAAAATACGCGGAAACCAGTGCTATCAAGCTGCATCCAGCAGAAAGAGCTAAATGCGGGACAGCAATCTCTATTAAGGAAAATATTAAGCTACTGTCCCAAATGAAGCCAAGACAAAAAGGCTAATATATTAGCGTGTGTTTTACTCCAGTAGAAAGCCAACCTACTGGCCTACGGACCCAAATAAAATTCCTGACCTTTTGGGTTTTTATAAATAAATCAAGAGGTATCTCGGGAAATTACTTAGCAGTCGAAAATGATGAACGGCTATCATCAGAACATTCTCCAGTTTTCATGATAATAAGTGCCATGGTAATAAGGAAAGCAAGCCCACCAAGATTAACAAATAGGAACACAAACTGGGAATAGTTTCGGCATCTAGTCGAAAAAAGCGTCAATCTACAGGTGCAGATTTCGAACGCTTGAAAGAAGAATAACTGGGAAGCCTCATTGAAAGTGTATATACATATAAAGCGGCCTGGCACTCCTGATTAGCAAGAATATTTCAAACTGGAAAGTAGTCGATATGAGAGAGTTTGTCCTTTCGAGAGCCACCAAAGTTTAGAAAGGCCTAAAATGCAACTCATAAAAATGGTTGATGGAAGCTGAGGTCGCAGCGATAAACTTAAAATACCACCTTCAAACTACCAACTGAACAAGCGGATAATGAATATTTAATACCTATAAGCAAAATAGACGAGGTACGAGTTACTGTAAAAGAGATCAAACAACAAGTAAAAGCCCTTGGATACGGCTTGATAATACCAGAAAAAGCAGCACATGACAACAAGGTACTAGGTAATCACTGAGGTTAGTTGTTTGTGTATTAATTAGAACAAATTAAATCCAAATAAAAAATTTTTGTGAAATTTCTTCTTCCAAAATTTCATTCAAAATTCAATTTAAAATCCCAATCCAGTTCTTTCTATACATACCAAATATAACAATTATTGGTTGAGGAATGTCCAGATTCCGTTGAGCATGGCAAAATTTCAAAAATTCTTGTGACATTTTTGTTAAAATGTAAATCATGCAAAAATGTAGATAAAATACGATTTTGATATGCTTAAAAAAATCTAACACTATTGAAAAAAACGGGATTTTTTAAAAAACCGGCATTTTGATAATTCGAAATTTTAAAATTCGAGGCTTCGTAGCGGTCCCATTTGTACTTTTCACTGTTCAGGATCAATGGTGATTTTAAAATTAGTGCATTGCTAAAGCTAATCCGTCAAATTCCCGGAATTTAATAATCCTATGCAGTAATATATATGTAAGCTAAAACATTTCTCAAGTATAGTCTTCCGGCGAATTCACGAACCGATTTTTGGACAACCATAATTGATTGTGAAATACATATCAAAAATGTACACTGTTAAATTTAAAAATATTCGAATTGGATTTGTTTTGTAGTGAAATTCAAAGTTTTTAGATAAAACATTTATATTAGAGAAGTCCCTAATAGTGGCGCTGAAAAGTTCAAATAATTTTCCAACGGGCGTGTAACGAAATCACGGGTTTCAAAATATGTACTGGTTTTCAAAATCCAAGTCTTTAAAATCCTGGTTTTCAAAATCCCGGTTTGCAAAATCCTGGTTTTGTATAAAAAAAAATCCCCATTGTTAGGAAAAATGGGACTCCTAAATAATTTTTTGACAAAATTCAAAAATGAGTTTGCGATAAAGTTCTAGAAAATGGCTAATACGTATGGAGTTTGGCAATTTCTTCACAGATTTTGTTAAAATTGGATACGTGTGATGGAAATGGATTTCTAAAATGAATTTTTGATAAAGTTCTGAAATAAGACGGATAGAGATGATATCTTAACCTATTATATCGAAAATCGACATGTGGGATCTAAATGGGATTTTAAAATGATGTTTGATAAAGTTCTGGAACATTGTCATTAGGGACGTAACTAGGCCATTTCTTAATCGATTATGTTGAAATTCGTCAATTGTTCGAAATTATTTGATAACCACAGCTTTATGGTCAATAGAGATGGAGTTTGGCCATTTGTTAACCGATTATGTTTAAATTTCCCACGGTCTAAATGGGATCATTAAAAGATTTTTTGATAAAGCTTTGAGTATCAGGACAAAAAGGACGATATATTTCAGAAATTAGCCAAAAAATCATTTCGAATTTTATCATAATCTACCAAGAAGTAGCGAAGTTCTGTCGCTAATGGCCATATTCTAGAGCTTTAGCAAAACATCATTTTAGAATCCCATTTAGACCTTATTTATAGAGTTTTAGCATAATCAGTAAATAAATTGTCAAGTTCCATCCATATCGACCGTATGCTAGAACTGAATCAAAAAATAAGTTTTGAATTCGTATCATTCAGTTATAAAACTAGTATAACTGCTCCTTTATTCCCGACATGTTATTGAACCCCGCTCTCCTGGAATTTTTTTCTAAATGCTCTTGGATGGCAAAACGGAGTGTGAAGAGCGATGCGACTTCCCGCGTACCCGCGAGAGCTATTGACGCCTCTACAATTCCGTATGATATCAAAGGGCTGAATGTCGAAGGGCAAAATTACGAAAGGTAAAATTACGAAGGGCCGAATGTCTCAAAGGACCGCAACTTTTTTTTTATCAAATATGAATTTGCTTGATAAAATTTCCTTCACCAAAATGTATCACTGACTGGATACGTTTTAGTTTTGACATTCCGCTTCCGACGATTACGGAAAGAATCCATGGAAGCGCAGCGATCCGACTAAACTGATTTTTTTTAACTAAGAAGCGAAGTGACGTTAGCGCCGAGACCCGACTTACATAATCCGATCCTGCACTCCCGCTCCTATCGGTTTTTAAATTCCTATAAACTAAAGTTTCTTTGCTTTTTTACTGTGTACGTGTTTTACTGTTTTTGTTAAAGTCGTTTTTTATGTTTCAAAAAATTGGAAATGCAATTTCAATTTTCGATAACCATCAAAAACTAGGAATTCGACTAATGCTAGAGCGGGTGTCAATATATGGCACTGTTGTTGTAATTTGACAAAAAAAATGGGAATCCAGTTTTTTTCAGTTTTTCAGTTAGTTTAGCCCGAACTAATAAAATATATGTTTTTCAAAATCAAGGCTTTAGAACTAGAAGAAAAAGCAGGATTTTGAAAACCGGGATTTTGAAACCGAGATTTGGAAAACCGGGTTTTTGTAGTACATACACCCTTTTCTAACAATTTGAGATAAACACGCGTTACTAAACTAACTAAACTACTACTAAAGTTTGTTTAATTCTAAAGAAAGCCATTTAAGACAATTTTTCTACTTTTATACCTCCGATCCTAGAGATGTTCACGAGGTCTCACCTATATGACTTTTAATTTGTCCAGCGTATTTTAGAATTGAGGTTTTTCAATTCAATCAATTTTCAATTGTTTCTATTACCACTCCTAGAGATGTTCATAGTTTTTTAAATGTATTTTAGGATAGCGTAGACAAAGCTCTAACATTGAAATGAACATGGTTAATTTATGAAAACATTTACTGTGTCATACAGGCTACTTACGAGTTCCATGATTTTGAATGAATTTTCAAAGTTTATTTCATCGATTCTAGAGATAATCACGAGGTCTCACCTACATGGTCAGATAAATCAGGCAAAACCCTATGAGTGTGATAAACGAGATCTAATTATGATGAACTTGCCCAGCATACTTTATTGCTAAAATTAATACCCCTGCTCCTATTTTTTATTGCAGATTCGGATTCCATGGCTTAATACGTAGGATTTCTTTAAAACATTTTTTCGATTTATGATAGATGGCGCTATAATAACGATATTAATCTTTTCGATTTCTCCCACTGAGAACCTATGCATACGATTCTGCAATAGGTATGTATCAATTAAAATTAACTATTATCGCAACTTAGGAACATGCGATTAAATCTGCTGTCATATAAATGATTTTTTTTTGTATTTTGTTTTAAAAATATCTGAATAACTGGGAAATTGTTACCTGCGTAGAAATGTAATTGGCTGGTGAATAAACTTCTTTCAGCGTAACCCAGGAACAACGACGTGGGCGTAATGTTAGTGTTTGTGGGTAAACTTTGTCTTTGAGATAACCAAACAAAAAGAAATCTGGCGAAGTAAGATCTCGGACCAGCTCTACCAACCCAGCGACCATTGGAAAATTACGATCCAGTACTTCACGTATGCTGCCAACGAATAGTGTACTGGACAACCATCATGTTGAAACCACATGTTCTGTCGCAATTCTAAGCTTAAGTCTTCAAATAATGTTGGCAGTTCATTTTCCAAAATGTCTCGGTACATTTGCCCATTCAAGTTGCCTTCAATAATGTAAGGGCTGATGAGTTTGTTGCCAATTTTTCCACACCACACGTGTTGCGCTGCAAGTGCGATTTTCAACACTCCAGTGGCCCTATTCTGGTTTTTCCTGGGAATATTGAATTGGGAATTATAGTGACGTTTTTCTAGCAGTTGGGAATTTTTTACTCCCCAAAGTGTATTCTGTTGTTTGGAATTTTTTTTTTTTGGGAAAAAATGATTCTATTTTATAGCAGTTTTGACGTTAATTTTTCCCCATTATTTTTTTTTGGAATTGTGATTCGTATAGTTTTGAATTTTTAAACATTATTTAAAAATAAAATAAACTTGGAATAAGGTTGCAATACGTGTTTAGTTTATAAATATCTACATAAAATAATTTTCCCCAAACAATTATTCCAACAAATATATATTTGGGAATTAATGCAATTTGTAATTACAGCAAAATATTTTCCCAGTTCCCAATTCCCCGAGAAAACCAGAATAGGGCCACAGTCATGCATGTTGTGTCGATTAACCGTTCCAAGGTTTGTAAAAGATTACTCGCCAGAAAACAATACGTATAGCGAAAAAAATTGGGATTTCACGTGCCCTGACAAAGAGATCTTGGTGTATAGACACATGATACGGATGATACTTATGTTTTTTAAAATCAAAGAAATCCAACGTTCTTTAAGCCGTAGAAACTGAATTTGCAATGAAAATAGGGGTTTCTATTTTGATTTTAAAATTACTCCCACCCCACCTACAAAATTGGGAAGAGGGGTACACATTTGAATTTAGTGTTAATGTATGTATTAAAAAACTTAAGTAAATTGTATCACAATTTTCTCGTGCTTATCTCAAAGTGTTAGAAAATTATTTGATCTTTACAGATACACTAGTAGGAGCTCAGGAAATTCTCTAATATAAATGTTAAAGATTATCTAAAAATCTTTCAATTTCACTACAAAACAAATCCAATTGGAATATTTTTAAATTTAACAGTGTACATTTTGTAAATATTTTTGGTTTGTATTTCACAACCATCAACCATAAGTGATTGCATTTTACCATTCGCAAAATTAAATTATTTTATTTACAAATCCAAATCATTCAATTACGAATGCGATATCCACAAAACATGGGCGGTATACAGATATAGCGACCACCCTTTGAGGCTATATGTTCACCCAATTTCGTTTTACCTGCTTTAAATCCAGCTTCATGTTTCAACCACAACAATACCTTCACATTTAGACGACAGATTCATTATTTCTATTTTTTTCACTGGAGATATACAGGGTGATACTTTACTAAATACAATAAACTCAACCGGTATTAAAATTAGCCACTTTGAATTTCACTCATAACTTAAAAAATTGATCACAAATTAATTAGTTTACCAAACTCAGGCCAATAATAAGGTAAACTGAAAAATTTCCGAAAAGTCGATGGGAAGCACCCGGTATGAAAGTTGAAAATGCTTTGCCCTAAGATATTTATAAGAGGTTACTACGGCTGCAATGCCTGTTTTCACTTTGTCTTAGACCCAATCCAGTTTACTTCTAAATTTAACCGATAACATATTGTAGAAAAATTAATAATAATTTACACTGTTAAATTACGTTTGTAAAGAAAAATATGTTTTTAAGACAGTTTAGGGCCAAACTTTACTTGATTATATATAGTTTACGACAATTTATCCCAAACTCCCGCAAATAATTTATTTGGTGAGTTTATATGCTGTATAATATAGCGGAAATTTGACAGCTTAAAATAAGAGATTACGCTACTCGCCACAAGTGGCAGCACTATCAATAAAGAGAATTAATTTTGTTATGTGAAATGAATTGTGTCCGTCACGCCAGCCGGAACCATATCAGCCGGAACCAAACAACGATGGAATAAGTAGCACGATGCATTGTGCATCATTGTGCACTAATTGGTTTTTCAGCCGGAACCATATAATTCCAGCCGGAACCTGATAAAGCCATCCAGAACCCTACAACAGTAAAACTAACTATGGTACTGGTAGCACGATGCATTGTGCATCATTGTGCACTATATAATTTTTCAGCCGGAACCTTACAAATCTAGAAATATACGATTTTTCGGAAAAGAACCTTACAAATTCAGCCGGAACCATACCATCTACAGCCAAACTAAGTATGGCAAAAGTAGCACGATGTATTGTGCATCATTGTGCACTATATAATTTTTCAGCCGGAACCTTATAAATCCAGCAATATATGATTTTTCAGTGGAACCTTATAATTTCAGCCGGAAACGATGGTATGGTAATATACAGTCAAATTAACTACATCACTAGTAGCACAATTGATTGTGTATCATTGTGCACTAAATGCCTTTTCAGCCGGAACCTTATAATTCCAGCCGGAACTTGATAAAGCCAGTCAGAACCATTCAACAGCCAAACCAACTATGGCACAAGTAGCACGATATATTGTGCATCATTGTGCACTATATAATTTTTCAGTCGGAACCTTACAAATCCAGAAATATAGGATTTTTGAGGAAAAAACCTTACAATTTCAGCCGGAACCATACCCTCTACAGCCAAACTAACTATAGAACTAGTAGCGCGATGCATTGTGCATCATTGTGCACTAAATGCTTTTTCAGCCGGAACCTTATAATTCCAGCCGGAATCTGATAAAGCCATCCAGAACCCTACAACAGCAAAACTAACTATGGCACTAGTAGCACGATGCATTGTGCATCATTGTGCACTATATAATTTTTCAGCCGGAACCTTACAAATCCAGAAATATACAATTTTTTCGGATTTTTAAGGTTCTTACCTTACAAATTCAGCCGGAACCATACCCTTTTTATTTAATAAACACTTCTAGCGAATCGGGAATTATAATGTATCCAAATAATTCCACTTGAAATTACAAGGTTCCGGCTAGTTCATAATGACCGTCAACCATGCTTACTCTTTATTGCTCCGAATGGTTCACACCGACTTCATACGGTTCCGGCTGGCTTTATTAGATTCCGGATGGATTTCTAAGGTTCCGGCTGAGACAACAACTGGTGATCAATGATGTACAATACATCGTGCTTCTTATGCTATAGTTGGTTTGGCGATAATATTGTTCTGGGTGGCTTTAACAGGTTCTGGGAGGAACTATAAGGTTCCGGCTGAATAATTATATAAAGCACAATGATGCACATACATCGTGCTACTTGTGCCATAGTTAGTTTGGCTGTATAGGGTATGGTTCCGGCTAAATTTGTAAGGTTTTTTCCTCAAAAATCGTATATTTCTGGATTTATGAAGTTCCGGCTGAAAAATAAAATAGTGCACAATGATGCACAATGCATCGTGCTACTTGTGCCATAGTTGGTTTGGCTGTTGTATGGTTCTGGCTGGCTTTATCTGGTTCCGGCTGGAATTATAAGGTTCCGGCTGAAAAGGCATTTAGTGCACAATGATGCACAATGCATCGTGCTACTAGTGCCATAGTTAGTTTGGCTGTAGAGGGTATGGTTCCGGCTGAAATTGTAAGGTTTTTTCCACAAACATCTTATGTTTCTGGATTTGTAAGGTTCCGGCTGAAAAATAAAATAGTGCACAATGATGCACAATGATGCTTGAATACTTGTGACATAGTTGGTTTGGCTGTTGTATGATTCTGGCTGGCTTTATCTGGTTCCGGCTGGAATTATAAGATTCCGGCTGAAAAGGCATTTAGTGCACAATGATGCACAATGCATCGTGCTACTAGTGCCATAGTTAGTTTGGCTGTAGAGGGTATGGTTCCGGCTGAAATTGTAAGGTTTTTTCCCAAAAAATCTTATGTTTCTGGATTTGTAAGGTTCCGGCTGAAAAATTATATAGTGCACAATGATGCTCAATGCAACGTGCTACTAGTGCCATAGTTGGTTTGGCTGTTGTAGGGTTCTGAATGGATTTGTCAGGTTCTAATCGAAATTATACGGTTCCGGCTGAAAAAGCATTTTGTACACAATAATACACAATCTATTGTGCTACTTTAGATGTAGTTAGTTTGACCGTAGGTTTCGTCTGAAATTGTTGTATTTCCACCGAAACAATGTATATTTTTGGATTTGTAAGGTTCCAGCTGAAAAATTATATAATGCACAATGATGCACAATGCATCATTCTACTACTGCCGTAATTAATTTGGCTTTTGTATGGTTCTGGCTGGCTTAATCTGGTTCCGGATGGAATTATAAGGTTTTTTCCCCAAAAATCTTATGTTTCTGGATTTGTAAGGTTCCGGCTGAAAAATTATATAGTGCACAATGATGCACAATGCATCGTGCTACTAGTGCCATAGTTGGTAGGCTGTTGTAGAGTTCTGAATGGCTTTATCAGGTTCTAATCGGAATTATAAGGTTCCGGCTGAAAAAGCATTTAGTGCACAATGATACACAATCCATTGTGCTACTAGTGATGTAGTTAATTTGACTGTATATTACCATACCATCGTTTCCGGCTGGAATTATAAGGTTCCACTGAAAAATCATATATTGCTGGATTTATAAGGTTCCGGCTGAAAAATTATATAGTGCACAATGATGCACAATAGGTCGTGCTACTTTTGCCACACTTAGTTTGGCTGTAGAGGGTATGGTTCCGGCTGAATTTGTAAGGTTCTTTTCCGAAACATCGTATATTTCTGGATTTGTAAGGTTCCGGATGAAAAATTATATAGTGCACAATGATGCACAATGCATCGTGCTACTAGTACCATAGTTAGTTTTGCTGTTGTAGGGTTCTGGATGGCTTTATCAGGTTCCGGCTGGAATTATAAGGTTCCGGATGAAAAACCAATTAGTGCACAATGATGCACAATGCATCGTGCTACTTATTCCATCGTTGTTTGGCTCCGGCTGATATGGTTCCGGCTGGCGTGACGGACACAATGAATTAATTTTATTACCTTCTTTCATAAATAAAACATCTCAGCGGAATTAAATATTAAAAGTGATCCTTAAAATGGCAAATTGTTTGATCTCCGAAGTAAAGGAACTCGGTAAATGAAATCTTAAAATTTAACAATATTCCGTTTTTCCGCCATTTCTTAACGAATTACGATGAAATTTGAATAGTAGAATTGATCAGGGATTTTAAAGTAAGTTGTGTACAAAATTCTAGTTTCTGTTCGTTCTGGACTAAAGTGGTCATTTCATAACCAGTCCTTATGAAAAATGTTATTTGTACATTCTACACGATATAAATAAAATTTAAACTGAAGAGAACTCGGCTATTTCTTAATTAAATTTTGTAAAATTTGCATTGCATGCAGTTGACAATTCGGAAAAAAATTATGGATTAGTATTTTCACTAGAATTTTTCATTCTCTGCGGCCATACGAGTATAAGTTGTTTTCAGTTTTTGACCAATATCTCAAAAACTTCCACTAGTAGCCAATACTTTCGGTTGTTTTTCTAATGCCTTAGATCATACTGAGACTATATGGATAATTTTTCGTTTATTCCCAGTATGAACTAGGCTGTTAGAAAATCAACCGAAAGTATTGGTTACTAGTGGAAGTTTTTTTTTGATAATGGCCAACAACTCAAAACACCTTATGCAGCCGCAGAAAATCAAAAAATTTTAGTGACAATTCTAATCCATAAATTTTATAAAATTTAATTAAGAAATAGCCGAGTTCCGAGTACAGATAACATTTTTCATAAGGACTGGTTATGAAATGGCCAGTATAGTCCAGCACGAACAGATCCTAGAATTTTGTTCAAAACTTACTTTAAAATCCCTGATCAAGAGTACCATCCAAATTTCATCGTAATTCGTTAAGAAATGGCGGAAAAACGGAATATTGTTAAATTTCAAGATTTCATTTACCGAGTTCCTTTACTTTGGAGATCAATCAATTTACCGTTTTAAGGATCACTTTTAATATTTTATTCCACTGAGATGTTTTATTTAGTGAAAGAAGGTAATTACATAACAAAATTAATTCTCTTTATTGATAGTGCTGCCACTTGCGGCTAGTAGCGTAACGAATTATTTTCCGCTGTTAAATTTCCGCTAGCGTATACAGCATTCAGTTTATTTTTACCGTAAATAAAGTACACAAAAATATACTTACAGCATTTCATCGAATGTATTCCTAATGTTAAATTGTATACGTCAGATGTTGGTGATCCATTATTCTCATCGGCACAGATACATTTATCGCCGAAACACTGTATAGGATCAAAAGATCCCGCTTCATCACATCGGGCGGTAAATTTAGGATATTTTGAATCAATAATTTCATCAAATCTTGCAGCTAAACGGGCACACTCTACATAAATTAACAGATACATAAAAAAAATTCGTGTCACAATCAGATTATAAATAGATCGATCATCGATTAAGTTACAAAAAAAAAATGTAAGTGTCTTTCGCTTACCGCATTTCATAACAAAATCAGAATTGGCGTGATGTATTGCCTCGCCAAATATCCGATTACCATTTTTATCCACACAAAAGCAACTGTTAAATAGGGAGGTACAAAATATAGAAAGTTGTAAGAAATGAAACCTGTTGCGTCTTTCACTAGTTCTAAGAACGTCAAAGATATATAATTTGAACTAAAGGCAAGGTAAAATTATTATTTCATGCTTAAATCTGTCTAATTGAATCATTTGAATTTTACAAAGTATATTTCTTCTTCTTAATTCGACAACATCTTGTACGTACAAGTACAAGCACAGTGTTTTTGCTTATGCTTAGAATTTTTTTTACGATAATTTCATTTATACGCGATTAATTGGTTATAATTTTATGTTAAGATGATCGAAGTTGTATAACCCTATCGAGACATGTGTACATGATAAAACACACAATGGAATATTGATTGAGGGTTAAATAATTCGTCTTTTAATAAATACATTTAGTTTGAACTATGCACTGGCGCGGCACATAACTTTGTATGTATCAACATTTGAAGGATTTTTGTTTCTATGTTAATCAGCATGTAATTATTTAATATGCTGTTATTTGTAATTAAGCCGCAACTGTGTATATGAAGATGTAGGATGAATAAGTCAAACGATTCATAAATGACGAATTATAGCTCTATGCCTGAGATGATGAAGTCATATGATTGAGATTGATTTATGTTGTGTTCATCACAATCTATATACAGCTAAATAGAAAATGAGCATTCGATCATCAAATAATTAAATGGTGATCGCATATATGAATGATGTGTGAAGAGGTGAATTTGCATATATAATTAATTTGAAACCCTGAATGGTAACACCTGGAAATTGTTTAGTTATATAAGATTACGACACATAAGGTACATACGTTTGTCCCGGTATACATTTGATTGGATTAAAATTGCCTTCCGAATCGCAACTTGGACTTTGCATTAGTATTCCTAACTGACCTTGGTCTCGTTTGGCTTGATATAGTTTAAGTTCCTCTATACATATTCCCGCGGTCACTAAAATTGATAATGGAATTGAGAAACGCACGGTCATTTATTACATTAAAATTATACAAACTTGTTACGCATTTTGCATGGTCATCTGAGCCGGATAAAGCACATTCTAAGCCCGGGCCACAAATTTGTGTTGGCACTGGTGAACCAATTTGACCGGTCGTACAAAAATCTCCCAATTTTAAATTTTCTAGACATACTTCACAGCAACTGCAAGCGGTGGCTGATGGAAAAATAATCCCATTAAATGTTGTGTTTTGCACTAAACATGCATCGGCCAATGGGTTACATGGATTGTCATCTTTATGTCTCTGAAACGCGCGTTATTATTAAGATTTAAGCGAAAATTAGAAATTTACTATTAAACATTTAATTTGTACATCGAATACTCTGCTTGTCGAAGCAAGTTCAACATGATGATTCTTCGAGGGTTATAGCACATGTTACAGCACATGTTTCCACGTAGGGTTAACATGCAATAGTGTCAAATTTTATACCATATAAGCATTTTCTTTACTGTAAAATTGTATAATTCTAACCTCAGCACTTTGTAATTTGTATATAAACAACAAAAACTAAATAAAGTTTTGTAGTAAAAATTAATACTTTCAAGACGTTAATTATTAATTCGGACCTCACCAGTGGTAATCCAAATAAACAATTACTTCATTAAATCAAAGCAAAGACTTGATTTTACATGGTAATTCGAGCCTCCAGAACAACCGGCGGACAATAAAACTCACTTTGTAAAGAATTTTTACATTGGGATTTCGAGCTACCACAACAACCGGCAGCCAATACGCTCTACAAACATATTGCTATAGGAAAAGATACATCGAAGTTTCGATCTCATCACAACAACAGGTATCGAAATTCAACAGCCAAGCAACAACCGGCAAATAAACCAACGTCTACGCCATACAACAACAGTCTACCACCGCTGTCAATAAAACCATAGACATGGAGCAGTTATTGCAGCAGCAAAATGACAAGGCGGTAGAGATAGAGCACATCATCTCAAACTATAAAAAAGATGGTGCGAGTTGAGTTGAAAATAGCAACTTTCAAAAAGACGTACAACGAGTACGTCGATGTGGACAATAAAATAAGGGAGTTCCAACCTGAAATAGAATCAACACACCAGTACTATAAAGACAGGCAAGTAGTACGCGAAAGATTCACAAAATATGTTGAAGACATGCGTCAACGCCTAAGCTCATCATCCTTGCCATCAACGCCAGCTCCAGACGCATCCTTCAAATTCAACTTTGCCAACGAGGAGTCAAATAACAACGACCGATGAAATGAAAATTCATCAGGCAACAACACTAATCAATCATCTGAATCATCAAGTAAGGACTACCAACAACATTTTGAAAATTCCAGTAAAGGGGTGGCACTCAACAACAAGAAGCTGCGCAAGAAACAAGATGTCCTAATGAGGAGGATGCACAGAAAATTAGAATCGATTGAAGAAGCATTGGACGACAATAATATTCCAATGGAATTCATAAAGCTAAAAATGGCTCAATTATCTCAAGAAATGGGGGCAATTGATGATCTGCACATAAAGCTCTTAGTAGAAATGGAAGAACGAGAGCAAACAGCTCCCTACTTCCAAAATAACTACAACATTGCGATGGCAGCGCAACCTGAAAGAAGAGACTTCGAACCATGCTGGAGAAGCCAGGGTACAAATGCCCAAGATAGAACTACCAACATTTTATGGCGATTATGAGCGTTGGAGCTCCTTCAACGACATTTTCACTGAGCTCATTCACAACAACAATAAGCTGCCTGACACAATCAAAATGACGTACTTGAAGGCAAATCTACAAAAGGGAGCAGCCCAGTTGATCAGTCACCTCTCAACAACTGGTGACAATTACATCAAAACCTGGGAAATACTGCAAGCAAGGTACAATAACCCCAGATTATTAGCAAATAAGTATTTCAACGCATTACTAACTTTGCCAACAATACATGCACCATCAGCGGCAGCAATTCGTAATTTGCACGACACTACAGTTGAAATATTGCACAACATCAACAAGTTAAAATTGCCCTCTCCGTTCGAAGCCCTAGTGATGTTCATTCTAGGCAAAAAGCTAGACCCGGAAACCACTAGACTCTACGAAACGTCGTTAGAGAATCCGAGAGAAACTAAACGAATCAATGAATTCTTCATATTCATAGAAAGAAGATGGCACCACTGAAACTGGTACATGCTACAACTGTAGACAGCCAGTGTGTACTAAAGGGATGCCAAGGAAAGCATCAGCTACAAGACTGCAATGAGTTCAAGCTAATCCCAACGCTAGACAGAAGCGAGTTGGTCAGCGAAACAACTACTTGTGTACGTTGTTTAACGCGACATACAAGGGGTAACTCATGCAGATCTGAAATACGATGCATAGTGTGCCAAGGACATCACCACACTCTTCTGCATAGTAATGGCAAGGTATCGATCAACATGGGGACAACACAAACGCTAATAGTTAAACAACAAGGACCTGTATTACTACCAACAGCAATGGGTCAGAGTAGCAACAGACACTGGATAGGTCACTACTTTAAGGGCCTTGATAGACTCAGGATCCCAAGCCACCTTAATATCATCAAAGGCCGCTCGTCTATTGAATGCAAACAAAAGAAAAATCAACGTGAATATTGCTGGCATAGGTGGGAACAAGGCTGGTATTTGCAGACATTCCATCAACATCAAGCTAAGCCCAAGATCTTCGGGAGAATTTTCTATGATTGTTGACACTTTAGTATTCGACAAGCTCACTCAACAGCTGCCTAAAACCAACCTTGACAAAAGTTAATAATAACCGACAACATCATAAAGGGCAAACATCATGAACGCATGGCTCAAAACACTGAATTTGGATGGGTCATAATTGGCAATCTGGGGAACAATGAGCATATCAAACAACAACTACTATGGTGACAACAAAGGACATTCAAGAACAACTACAATTGTTCAGTGAGAATGAAAATATCCACAAAGAAAGAAATCCCACCGAAGAGGAGATACAAATTGAAGAATTTTTTAAAGAGAACCTTAGGCGAAATTCAGATGGAAGATACACGGTGAGGATTCTTTTCAAATCAAGCCAGCACAACTTAGGCGAGTCCAGAAAAGTGGCCGTAGCCAGATTGCTCCAGCTCGAGAGAAAATTTGCAAAGGATGGTTCATTCAAGCAGATGTACCACGTAATGCACCACAGTTCATACAGGAATACCTGGATCTAAGGCACATGGACTTAATCCGAGGGGAGCCTAGAGAAATCAATGTGAATCAAAATTATTATATCCCACATCACGGTGTTCTCAAGGAGGGCAGCACAACAACCAAACTACGAGTTGCGTTCGATGCTTCAGCGAAGACCACCACGGGAGTGTCATTAAATGACTTAATGATGACCGGCCCAAAATTGCAGCAGGATCTTGCGAACATCTTGCTCCGATGGCGACGGTACAAATTCGTACTGACTGCAGATATCGAGAAAATGTACAGACAGGTATGGATTCATGAGACAGATCGAGATTACCAGAGAATATTATGGAGAGACGACCCCGCTAAGCCTATGGTTACCTACAGATTGAATACGGTGACCTATGGAACTACAGCAGCCAGTTTCCTAGCAGTACGAGCCTTGTTGCAACTGGCACAAGATGGTAACAGCACTTATCCAACATCATCCAAGGTCCTGTCGTCGGATTTTTACGTTGATGACATGCTAACTGGATTTGATACTCTAGAGAAAGCATTTTTAACTATAAAAGAATTAAGGGAACTCACGAAGGAAGGTGGTTTGAACCTAAGAAAATGGACTTCCAATTCCGAGAAAATCTTGGAAGGAAACGTAAATCAAACTATCCGATAGAGTAAAAACCTTAGGGATCGTGTATCATCCCTCCACAGATGCCTTTGGATTCGATGTATCAAGATTGCAACTATCACATGGTCAACCAACCAAGCGATCATTGTTGTCGGATTCATCAAAATTATTCGACCCCATAGGATGGTTGTCACCAATAACCATTACAGCCAAACTAATGATGCAAGAAGCATGGACCATTGGAATAGGATGGGATGATTAGGCTACCAGCGACACTAGACCATAGATGGATGAACTACAAGGAAGAAATGTCCATAATGAAGCAGATAATGATTCCTCGGTGGATTGATACAACAACAGAATCATCAATTGAGCTGCATGGATTTTCTGACGCATCCGAGTCTGCGTATGCTGCAGTGGTATACTGTCGAGCAATTGACAATATGGGCCACATTACAACACACTTACTCACAGCAAAAATACGAGTCGCTCCAATCAAGAACAAATTATCAATCGCAGCTTAACGCAGCCTTGCTACTAGCAAAACTCATAAATCACACTCAACGTGCCCTGAAACTCAATGGCGTTAAGACTTACGCCTGGGCCGACTCAACTATTACATTGTGCTGGATCAGAGGGGAGCCAAACCGATTCAAAACGTTTGTGGCGAATGGGATTTCTGCAATAAGAAGTATGCTGCCAACAACTACATGGCATCATGTAAGGTCAATTGAAAATCCGGCAGACATAGCGTCACGTGGAACAACCCCTTTAGCTCTTGCTAACTGTAACTAACGGTGAAGGGAGAGGCCCGGATTTTCTTCATGAGGAATTACGGTTGGATCTTGATGTTCCCGCACCAAACAACATTCCTATAATGACGTACATCTGAAGGAATTAAAATAAAACTCAATAGTTAATTTGGCTGGTGTAAAAGAAGTCAACCCGTTCTTACAACTATTTGACCGGCATTCAAGCTTCAACAAACTAAAACGCATATCGTCGCGTATTGCAGACGTTTTATCTACCACAAAACGTCCACAGTCAACAAGCCAAGTATGCCATCGAATAAGGAGCTTCAAGATGCAGAAATGACAATTCTTAAAATCATTAGGCAGTTAGAAAAAAGAAATAGGCTCTTATCTTTAAATCCCTTATTAGATAATAATGGAATACTAAGAGTGAATGGTCGGCTACAAAATTCCAACCTTACGCCTGCCAGCCGAAGCCCAATAATATTGGACAAACACAACATATTAACGTTGCGAATAATCGAAGATGCCCACCACAGCACTTTGCACGGTGGCATTCAATTAACCTTGTCACATTTAAGGAACAAATACTGGATTATTGATGGCAAGCGAGCGGTGCGAAGCGTGATTCAAAAACGTCTAAAATGTTTCCGCCACAAGCAACGTATGTCAGAACAACTAATGGGCTTTGCCAGCTGCCAGAGTGCAACCAGGAAGAGCATTTGCCAAAACAGGAATCGATTATCCATCGGTCCCATTCAATTGAGAACAACAAAAGGAAGGGGGCACAAGGGATATATAGCACTTTTCGTATGTATGGTAACTAAGGCGATCCATATTGAAACAGTAAGCAGTCTAACAACGGAATCCTTCATTGCTGCCTACAAGCGTTTCGTTTCCAGAAGAGGCTTGTGTACCGATATTTTTTCCGACAATGGAACTTACTTTGTCGGAGCAAATTTTTTATTAAAAAATAACTATCGCATGGCCATGACAACATTACCGAGCGACATTGCAGCTATGTTAGCCATTGATGGAACCAATTGGCACTTCATTCCGGCTCACACTCCTCATTTTGGAGGTATCTGGGAGGCAGGTATAAAATCAGTAAAATTTCATCTCAAGAGGGTTATTGGTGTTTCTACATTAACATTCGAGGAACTGTGCACGGTAACAACTCAAATTGAAGCGTGTCTTAACTCTCGGCCTTTAACACCACTCACAAATGATGTCTCTGACTTAGCAGTAATAACTCCAGGGCATGTCTTAGTTGGTGATTCATTGAAGGCTCCACCATGTGCAAACATCGAAACTATGAAGTTGAAAACAAGATGGCACCTGACCGAACAATTAATACAACATTTCTGGAAACGATGGTCTTCTGATTATATTCACCAACTTCAGCCGCGAACCAAGTGGACAAAGATCCAGCCTAACTTGTTGGTAAACGACTTAGTATTAATAAATGATGATCAACTACCTGCTACCCAGTGGAAGCTGGGACGGGTTCTTGAAACTTACGCTGGGAAGGATGGCATGGTTCGAGTCGCCGAGTAAAATGTCAGGACGCAACATATAAACGACCAATTACAAAACTATGCAAGCTACCGATCGAAGATGGATTGAAGGAAGCATTGCCACCACTACAATCCAATACTAGCGAAACAAGTTCAATTGATAACAAAAACTCGCCTCCTAGGCAACAACCACATAGACGGACCAAACAATTAGGAAGAACAAATTAAATGGCACTAGCAATATTCTCTATGTGTTGTATTTTTGGACTTGCACAAGCCACCATCCAAATAAGTCCGGTCAACCAGTCTACCGGGATACTCGAAGACCATCGTTTATTTTTTATTCGGTGTCCGCATGGGTGCAACATTGGTATAACAGTTTACACTGTTATACAGACTCCCCCTCTGAACTAAACTCGTCCAGATTTTTGGTTCAGGATAATTCCCCATTCGTGATGTTCGGTTTAGTAGAGGTTGAAGGCTTTCGTCGCCGTTGTATGGTGTTATTTATTGCTGATATATGGTACCGCCCGATAACTGACCGATTATTATCTGCTGTAGAAACGTCATATGATGATGACGAAATAACTTTAGTAATGCGACAGGGTCCATCACGCTTAGGAGCAAGTTTTCGGGTAAAACCTTTTGAGGCATTGCTTTGTTTGTGATTATCCAACAACACGAGGTTCCCCACCTTGAATTTTCTTTAAATTGTCCCTGTGCGATCATAATAGTTTATTTATTATGATATTATTCATATTTATTATGATAAACTATTATGATCGCTATTATTATGCGACTGTATTGTTCTTGTTCATCTCGTTCACGAGCATTATCCATATGCCCTTGAAGATTCCATAAATACGGTGTTATCTCAGGAAGAAAATTTTTTTCCGAAAGAGAACCGCGTCTAAATTGCGTAATTCCCGACCAAATGTTTAGAAAGTGGAGGTTTTTCCAGTCAAATAGTTTTTAGTGGTGTTCATTGCGAATCGAATCGACGGTAATTTATCGTGTCAGTTTTGATGTACATCCTTAACCAAAATAACTAGTTGCGTTTTTAAATCCCTGATTCCCTGATTCGATCTGGATTAGCTTGTGTGATGATATATTTGAGTTAACGACTGTTCGATTTTAAAACAAATGGTGGTCCGTGCTCGGATATTAGTTTGCTTGGTAGACCATATCTCAAAAATATTTCATAAACTAATATTCTAGCATATGCTTCAGATGTTGCTCTTTTAATTGGAAAAATCTCACAACATCTTGATGCTACATCCTCAACTATCAAAATCCATTTGTTGTCTTTTGGACTTTCTGGAAGTGGGCTAAACAAATCCACAGCGATCACTTCAAATCTTTGTTGCATAGTTGGGGTCTTCAGAAGTCCAGTGGTCTTTCTCTCTCTCTCTCTCTCTCTCTCTCTCTCTCTCTCTCTAGTGAGCTATATATTTTCGCATCCCAGGTCAAAAATATTTTGATCTAATTTTTATTATAGTTTTATTGATTCCATAATGGCCTAGCTGTAGGATCAGTGTGATTCCTGGAAACACTACATGTGCTTCTTCAGTATCTTGGTCAGGAACATAGCGATATAGTACTCCTTTTTCCATTAAATAACCACGTCCAATTCAATTTGTGATATCTGGATGATCTCTTTCTTCAAAGCATGCTATTACTTTGTGGCTATATCGGGATCCTCAAGTTGAGCTTTCCTCAAATTCTCAGGACCGCAACTTCGAAAATCAACTTGAAATGAATCAACCTCGTATGATTCCTGATTGCAATCCTCAACATTAATTGGTGGTCGTGAAAGAGTATCTGCACCTAGATTGGATTTACCTGCCGTGTACTCGAATTTTACGTTGAACCCCTGTATTAATAATGCCCACCTTGCCAGACGACCGGTAGGTGATTTTAAAGTCGTACGCCATTTTAATGGTTGGTGATCCATTCCTACCGTTACTTCGCCGCTATCCAGATTGCCCCCAAATTTGCTTAGGGTCCAAACAACTGTTTACGCCTCTCTCTCTACCTGTCTCTCGGTCATTGCTTTTCTTCCTCTGGAGCAAAACAGCTCCGAGTGCGTAAATACTCGCATCCGTACGAAGTATGCAAGGGAACGTTTCTCCAACTTGCGTTAATATTGAAGTATTTACCAAGGCTAGCTCCAATTTCTCAAACGCTAATCTATGCTCTTCATTCACCAAGAATATAAGAAAAATCGGTATACCAAGAACATGTCTGCAACCTTTCTGACACTACACGGCTCTCTTCTCTTAGAAATTGCAACCATCTTTTCCGTATTGGCGTGAATACCATCTTGATCAATGATGCGGACAAAAACCTTAATCTTATCCTTAAAAAACGAAAATTTTTCCCTATTAGCTCTTAAATTCTAAATCTTATGTCTGTCAAAAACTTTCTGTAAGTCCCACATGTGCTTCTCAAATGACTCAAACAATATTATGATACCGTCTAGATAGGCAAACATGCTGACTTCGGGAATAGCCGATTTCAGTCTAGCCTAGTGAAACAAACCTATAGTGAACAAATAAAGGCCGTCTTGTTTTTGTCAATTTCGGAAATAGGAACCTGCCACTACCCGAAGCGGAGGTCGTGGATTTGAACAAAGTTCGCTTTGCATGCCGTATACGACTGCCTAAATTAGGCATCGGCTACTTATCTGCGACGAATACCGCATTCAGACCTCCATAGTCTTCACAGAACCGGTATGAGCAATTCGGTTTTTTTTTACTAAAACCACTGGGAATGCCCAGGGAGACTAACATTCTTGCACAATATCATCGTTAATCATCATCTCTATCTCTTTTTTTAGAGTATTGGGCTTTTCAGATGACAGTTTATACGGTTTACTGAATATAGGTATTACCGGCATCAATAGAATGTTCTGCATATGCTGTAGGAGATCCGCCTAGAGCAAACGTGTGCCCGTTTGTTTTTAGAAAATCAATCGCTTAATGTCTTTCATCTCGTTTTAACAAACAACCTTCCTCAACACGCAAAAAAATTATCGACGGCACGATGGAACATGTTTCTAATCAATTTTCTTCAAATCGGATAGGGCAATCAATTGAATCTGCAACATTCCAGCGGTTTTCATCAAGATTGTTTTGGCTTCAGTTTTGAAATCAATCCCAGGGAAGTGTTTTATGATTTGTTGAGTTGTGTGTAATAAACGGTTTTTATTTTATGTGCTAATGTTATGGACAATTCCTTAGAATGAAAAGGTAAGGCTGTCCTTTATCTTTCCGAATTTTATACAAAGAGGGGGATGCAATGATCTAACTTTTATATTCAAGATAGGCTATGGTTTTGGATAAATATTACCAACTGATTGATTTTCATAAGCATACATTTCTACCTGGATAGAGCTAAATTCCACGTCTAAAGTGCTGTCTAATTCGCATGCATCAACACCTGATTTTTGTATGAGAGGTTTTGAGAATGTCGGTGTACATTAAGGACAATTCGCTTTTATGTATCCCTCAAAATCACAACCATAACATTTCAGAGTGCCGTACCTTTGGGAATCATTCAAAATACCTGCAGCTTCAGGATCTTTTTCATT
This sequence comes from Nephrotoma flavescens, assembly GCA_932526605.1. Classification (NCBI taxonomy): domain Eukaryota; kingdom Metazoa; phylum Arthropoda; class Insecta; order Diptera; family Tipulidae; genus Nephrotoma; species Nephrotoma flavescens. The sequence continues at coordinate 174,438,728 of OW052222.1, read as the reverse complement.
TTTAATATTATCTTTGGCCCTACGTTTAAAACAATCTTTAATTAGATGTCCCTGCTTCTTACAAAAACTACAAAACTTTGAATTAGTTCTAAATTCGGACACTTTTGACACACGTTTCGATAATTTTAATGCCTTGCCAAAAGTATGCACAGTTTTTTTACACCTTGCCACCAAGTAGTAGCATTACCGTCCAGTAACATTGGAATGCCCTTGAGTACATTTTCATCAGAAACTCCCGTTGCATCTTTATAAACATCAAAGGCGTCCACGAACGTTCGCATCTCCTGATCCAATAAAACGACTCTGGAATTTTGCAAAATTTCCATTCAGCTCTTTGTTTGCTTGTTTCTAAGCAGGTCCACCGCTAATTGATGCGATTGTCTTTTCAAATTGCTCCTCTGTCATTACAATATTGGCCATTTTGTTATTGTTATTTAAATAATCCTGACTAAATTTCCTAACAAGAACTTGTTACTTAAAGGACCACAGTATTAATTTTGCATCCAAAATAAAAATCTGTAATGAAACTGTAACAATTGTCAATAGACAACCGGTAGTCCTGTATTTAATACAAAACCTAGAAAACAACCTTAAAATACTAGCAAACGAAAAATGAGCCAAACAAAGTCAGATACATCAAATCGCACCAAACAGTAATGCTTGGATATATGGAATTATGTTCATTGACACTATTTATAATTTACAGTACCAAACAACAAAAAAAAGCTCCGTTACCTTTAAACATGAACATGAGTAGGATAGCCACGTTACAATTATTTAAGACGCCCCAAATCTCCACATAATATGCAAAGATTGATCATCGATGGTAAACTTTCCGCACTAAATGTTTTGTATTCTCAATAAAAATTTTTTTTCTATAATTTTGCTTATTACCAAACGTTCACAAATATGTACTTGTACTAACACTACAAACTTAATTTACAAGTAAACACACGTTGGGCAGCCATTTTGTCACAGATGAGACTTTTTTTAGATTTCGCCCGCTTGCAAACTTGGAAGAAAATAATTATCACATGTAAAGTTTCTGTTCATTTTTTTAAATTCTATTTACATTTTTTCCATTTATTTTTTACATATTTTTAATTGACAACAAAAAAAATCTTTTTAAAAAACAACAAAATTTATTATTTATTATTTCTTTTGAGTCTGCACTTTACCACCTTCTCGTAATGTGTCTCTCTTCGTTTTTCTCTTTTCAAAGACCATCGTTTATTTTTTATTCGGTGTCTACATGGATGTGCAAGATTGGCATAACAGTTTACACTGCAACACTACAAACAAAGTCTTCTTAAACGTTCCTTGATATCGCTAAGTCTTCGACCAAGAAGCTCGATATCATCTGCATACCGATAAATTTGGCCTGATTGATTTACTATATAGCGCGAAATTGCAATATTGCTTTTCTTTGCCGCGTACTCAAGCGCCAAATCGAACAGGGAACAATAGAAATGATCAGCTAAATAAAACGTTCCCAAAAAAACAGTTACCTTTAGTTTAAGAGCCTCCTAATTTTAGGCCTCCAACATTCGATGGTAAGACTCCATTTGAGAACTTTAAACTTGAACTTTAAGCGGCAGTAAGGAGCAGCACGGAAGGCCAAGTGAAACTTCATTTGAAACCCCACTCTATAGGTAAACCAATGAGTGAAGTATTTGCGTTGACTTTTGAACAAGCAGCTAGAGCAAGTTAATTAACTGATTCGGTACAGTAGCGCAAACTTAATTCCGAGGATAATACGAAGGTTAAGGCGATAATAAGAAAATTTCAACAGTTAAGTGCAGAGTAACTTGAGTTCAGGTGCGGAAAATTGGGTCACTACTAGACGAGAATAGACGTTCTATAAAATAGCCTAATTCTTAGTGAGAGATCATGAAAGCTGCTGATAGAAACAGAGAACCGGAATACTGAAATCCACAAATTGTTAAAGAAGCAACCACAGCCAGAGAAAAACAACTCCGAAGTCTACAGGCAGCTATGGAAGCAATATAGTTGTAGCGGATCGACAACGTGTACCATTCGAGATATGACCTATCCGTTTTAGTGGAGAACGAATTACTTTTATATTTTACGTTGTTGTTGTATTGTAATGGTTTTTGTACTGAAATAGACCAATGTACGAAACAATCATAACGACTGTGAAGTTTCCGACAAAATTAAAAAATAACAAAACATGGCGGAACATAAAATTTGTCGATATAACAAAAATGCACATGTATTAGTAAAACAGCTGGCAAAAGCAATGTTAGGCTTATTAAATTTTTTTGTTATCAATAGTTAATAACGCAATTACTAAATTAGCGACTTCGGAAACAAATGACAAATAAAAATAAATAGATTAATACGAAATTCGAAATGTTATACTTACACTTCATTATAAATTGTAAAAATATTTTATTACGAAACCCAAACATGGGGTTTTTAAATCAAAAAATTACTAAAGAGTACACCTAATTTCTTATACCATCGAAATATGTTTGGTAATAGATTTCGAATAAGATAATTATACGTCGTAAAAATCAAAAACAAATCAAAATAAATGTTCAAAGTGCGTTCAATGTCCACATGTTTTAAAAAATTATACGAACGATTAAAAAAATTCAAAATCTAATTAATCTCAGAGATGTCTAAGAGAAACGGTATGTGGGCTAGTTGGCTCAAGATAAGTGCTATCAAACGACACCACTCTTATATCAATACGATGACCAGAACCCATTTGTCGTTGACGTTGAATATCGTAAAAATTGTCCAATTCTCATTGTTTTTTATAAGTACAGTATAAGTGGGTTGTTATTTCAAACATTTAGTTTCGAGTCCCTCCCATCCATCATGATTCTACGGAATTGTTTTCCGGTACTTTAGATCGTTGCATTCCTAATTTTGATTATAATCAGTAGTGATTTGTAAAAATATAAAACAGAACCCTTTTCTCACTCGACGACCTTTTAAAAATTTTACCTGTCATCAGGACTCATCACAATCGATTTTTCCGACACTCGAAAACCTTTACACATTTTCAACAAAACAAACAAACTATCCCATAAAAACCCGCAAAAAATAGAATTCGGAGATCCCTGAAAACGTCCGAGCTACAAATTTTGAATTAAATCATACAAGATTTGAAAAAAATGTAAGATGGAACCCGTGTCCCACCGGTTGACCCTCTACATAAATTTTCCTTGACTGGGTGGTGTCGTCTGACATCTCTTATATTAGGCAATTTTGCCACATATACCGTTTCTCTTAGACATCTATGAGATTTGGACAATTTTTTTTACACTGATCATTCTCTTGGTTATTTAAGCAGTCAAATTCATCATTAAAGACAAATGGGTTCTGGTCATCGTATTGATATAAGGGAGGTGTCGTTTGATAGCTCTTTTCTTAAGCCATCTAGCCACATATACCGTTTCTCTTAGACATCTCTGAGATTTGGACAATTTTTTTTACACTGATCATTCTTTTGGTTATTTAAACAGTCAAATTCATCATTAAAGACAAATGGGTTCTGGTCATCGTATTGATATAAAGGAGGTGTCGTTTGATAGCTCTTTTCTTAAGCCAACTAGACACATATACCGTTTCTCTTAGACATCTCTGAGATTTGGGCAATTTTTTTCACAGTGATCATCCCCTTGGTTATTTATACAGTCATATTCATGTTCAACAACTAATTGGTTCTGGTCATCGTATTGATATAAGGGTGGTGTCGTTTGATAGCTCTTTTCTTAAGCCAACTAGACACATATACCGTTTTTCTTAGACATCTCTGAAATTTGGGCAATTTTTTCCGCAGTGATCATCCCCTCTGTTATTTAGACAGTCATATTCATGTTTAACAACAAATTGGTTCTGGTCATCGTATTGATATAAGGGTGGTTTCGTTTGATAGCACTTATCTTGAGCCAACTAGCCCACATATACCGTTTCTCTTAGACATCTCTGAGATTAATTAGATTTTGAATTTTTTTAATCGCTCGTATAATTTTTTAAAGCATGTGTATATTGAACGCACTTTGAATATTTGTTTTGATTTGTTTTTGATTTTTATGACGTATAATTGATTTTTATGACGTATAATATCTTATTCGAAATCTATTACCAAACATATTTCGATAGTATAAGAAATTAGGTGTACTCTTTAGTAATTTTTTGATTTAAAAACCCCATGTTTGGGTTTCGTAATAAAATATTTTTACAATTTATAATGAAGTGTAAGTATAACATTTCGAATTTCGTATTAATCTATTTATTTTTATTTGTCATTTGTTTCCGAAGTCGCTAATTTAGTAATTGCGTTATTAACTATTGATAACAAAAAAATTTAATAAGCCTAACATTGCTTTTGCCAGCTGTTTTACTAATACATGTGCATTTTTGTTACTTCGACAAATTTTATGTTCCGCCATGTTTTGTTATTTTTTAATTTTGTCGGAAACTTCACAGTCGTCAATCACAACGAAAACCATAATAAAACAACAACAACGTAAAATATAAAAGTAAAGGTTCAATCACAATGAAACCGCACCGCGCCGCACCACACCGTCTCAACGGATTTATTTTTCGATATTAATTTTTTTTAATTTTGTGCCGATAATCTATATTTTCTTTTTACATTCAAGTAATTTTTATGGGCTTTGTTACATAGCTCTGGAAGGCATTTAATTTTTTCAATGATTTCCACAATTAGAAACTCCATTTTTAAAATAATATTATTTTTTGTCACCGGTAATATTGAAAATAAGTTTGTTGTATGCCTGAGAAAAAATTGTTTAGGTTATGTTATCCGAAAATGTAGAAAGTTGTAGAAGAACGACCATTGTGTTTGCATGTCCGTTTTACGATTTAAATCACATGTAATGTGACATTTCCTACTTTGATTGATTAACGAAACGGAGCGGTGCGGTGTCATTGTGATTGAACTTTAATTCGTACACAACGAAAAGTTAATTGGTAAAAATGAAGTATAGATGGAGAATATGAAAGAATCGAATTCCGTAGACTAGGTAGTAATTCGCTAGTGCTACATATACATGGTATTGTTCTATATATAGACAATATTCCTAAGTAAAATATCAACGTCAGTCGCCGCGGCTTGATGAGATGACTGATTTTTTCAAATCAATAATCTCATTAAGTTCGAAACTGATTGTTGCGATTCTTGCAAATCTTCCATCTATAATTCAAATTAAATTCTAATTTATTTTTTATTTGAATATAAAATTGCGATATTTTAATCAGTAGATTTGTATAATGCCACTGAACATTTAATTCGGAATTCAATATGAGTAATACAGGGCCTATTTTTTACACTGTCAAAAAATACTTCGTATTTTTTATTCAATCTGTGTAATTTTACTATGCACACTGCGTTTTTATTTGTGAACTGTGCTTACACAGGTGCATACTCAATTCTTCAAATTTTACTCTGAAATTAATGTCAGTGTATGAAGAGTGTGCACCGGATAATTTTACCCAGTACAACCTTTGCTCGGTGTATACTACCCGGGGTAAGCCTGCTTGCTCGGGTTGAATTAAAAAATTGTCGTGACATAAAATTGCTGTTATGTTATTTTAATTCCCCGCTTCCTATTGACGATTGTAAAAGTTGAAAAACCCAGCTAGCAGAAAAAATAAAAATTAAATTAGCTATCCTTCAATGACATTTCGTAATAACAAAAACCACGCGTATTTTCAAATTGGCATAGCTCGTTGAGTTTTTATTTTCCCCGCTACGTACCACTCGTGATCCTGCAATCAATTGAATTTGTATTGAAAAAACAAAAATAACATAACATAACATACAATTTTAGAACTCGGAATCGACCCCAATATATCCCATGCCACTATATGTTTATATTAAGAATGTCACTATTGACCAGCTTTGTTTACATTTAGCGATAATAATTTGCACAATCGCGCAAATCTTACTGTTTCATTCCGGTATTTGGATCAAGCGAGTCTAGTTCTATTGGTCACAGAGGGAACAGAAGGCGCGTCAAAAGACGCGCGTTAATTTAATGTACAGATTTATGCTTAAATTTGACGAAGCTTATTTTTATTAATAACTTTCACTTTTTGCCGATACAGACATTTTCATTGCTTTAATGCTATTCATCTTAATTTATTTTTTGCGATCTACACACACAAATCAAACTCTAACGGACAGACAATCATAGTCTCAACTTCTCTTCATTATTTCTTCCTGTAATTTTGATTGATTACAGTTTTGTATATATAAAAGCTCAATCACAAATATTTTATGTCACTTATCAACACATATTCATTCACACACAGCTATAAATATGTCCACACATATTTACGAAAGTATACACAATTCACAATATTTGTTTTCTTTGTTTTATTTGATACGTCAAATTTGATTACAAACAATTATGCGCCGCACTACGTACGTGTGTATGTAACACGGTAAAAATGTTTTATGCGAAATTATGAAATTAAATTATACGATGGATATTATAGGCATAACGGTAATAAAATTAAATTGATAATTACATCACAAAACTCATCTGTGCACACATAATTATTCACTACTACTGTATCCAGTTTAACATAATTAATTTTCCATGTGATTAATAATACCAACATTGGTACGAAATAATTAAATTTATTGCTTATTGAAGCCATAATTTAATTTTAATTGTGTATTATGGCAAATTACATACACGATTATATTTTAAATAATTGCGTTTTGTGACATTCACGAAATGTGAAATTCAAAACTAAACTGATAAGCTCGACTATTCGGTATGTGGACAAAAATTGAATTTTACAGGTAAACTGATAACAGAAATATTTTTTCTTGTTTGTAGTAATTAATTGGCGGGCGATAAGATATTATTAATGTGACAATACCGCAGATAAGCGAATTAATCGAATTAATAAAATTTTTATTGTGACTGTTAAATGGGAATACAAGAACGTTGTGACGCAGTGAATGCGTGCTTTCACAACATTGACCTGGTTATTTTGAAACGGTGATTAATTTACGTTTTATACCATGACTAAATAATGTTTGGAATGTTTTTGGTGTTCGTTCCGATTACGACTACTGGTCATCTACAATATCTTGCCCAACTTCATTCCCTTAGACTACGCAGTTACGAGTATGCAGGGTGCTTTTAATGTTCCAGGTCGATGTTTTGTTAATAAATTTTACATGAAATACAATTTTATTGATTGATTATATGGTTTTTAACGTTATATGCATGGAATATAATGTCGGCCCAGTGACCGCCTCTGGTCATGGCGCGACAGCCAGTTCTTTTAAGCACATTTTACATAAACATTTCGCAGATTTCTAATGTTATTTAGTTTCTAATATAGTCCTTAAGCATCGAGATTGTGTTGTATTGTTCTCAACATACTTGCTAACTGTCTAAAATCACAACATTGGTCCTTCGAGCCAAGAACAATTCCTGGCGCAAAATTCAAAAGTGCAGGCAATTCAACAACTCGATACAAAAATAACGAGAACAAATTGTCTACAGCATCGAATAAAAACAGAGCAATGGAAAATCTTCTAGATCAACAACAAGAAATAGCTGAAAAGTTGTTTCAGCTTAACAGCAACTACAAAAAGGATGGAGACAGAAGAAAAACAGTAAAATATCTCAAATCTAAAATAACCGCATTAAAGTCATTGTATGCTGACTACTTAATCAACGACAACAAGATTCGAGCTACTACAGCTAACACACCATTACCACGGTGAAAGAAAGGAAGTGGTTGACATATACACAACTTTCTTGGATGACATGCGTGTTCGCCTCAATACTGGTGCAGAACAAACAACCACTACAACGCACTTTAATGAGGAGCATATGAAATGGATGGGTCTTTTGATGTCTTCGACAACTTAGATCATAACAACAAAACGCTGACAGATCCACATAAAATGAGTTATTTGAAAACATACACTGGTGGCCTGGCAGCCAAATTAACCAACTATCTTCATGCCACTGGCGAGAACTACGAAACTGCATGGACGATCATCAAAGATAGATACGATAATCGGCGTGCAACCGTAAACAGATACATCCATACATTGATGACACAACCCACCATTAATAACGAATCGGGATCAGCCGATCACAAGATGTCATTAGAAAATTCAAGAGACATTCAAAGCTTAGAAAGTTTCATGAACCGTCTTGAAAAACGTTTCACAGCGAGCGTTGGAATCTGTGTTTCGCGAGAAAACCATCAACATTCGTAAACCAACAACATTTACACCGAAATAGAATCCATCAGGAACAACACTGTTGACATCAGATGTGAAACACTCTTGTAATGTATGCAAAAGGGGACACCCCACTCAAGATTGTGGAAAATTTAAAGCGATGAGTATTTATGAGAAAGCCAACTCGTCTCACTGCTAGAGCTCTGCAGGAACTGCCTTAAACGCAGCCACTCGACAATGAATTGCACGCTCAATCAATCATGCAAGCAATGTGGAGGACGACATCATCAATCGCTACACAACAATAAAAATCTTATATATAAGAACAACAAATGAAGCAAGCACATCGCTACATACTGCCGCAGATGAGAAAGTTGATGAAGACTACGTAGTATTACCAACAGCGCTAGTTAAAATTACTACCAATCCCGAAAATTGCAGGCAGCTGACACCTTAAAATTAAAAACATAAGCTAATGTTAAAACGAACAACACCATTATCAATAATGCCACACTTCAATTCGAAATTCGAACTACCCATAAAAGCGTTTATAGTAACAGTAACATCCACAGAAGCCACTAACGGTTCAAAAATGGTGCAATCCAATATTACAACTGGCGGATCCTGGGTATAATATCCAGCACCAATACATTTACTCCTGGGAGCCGATTATTATGCGGACATCAATATATCTGATATATTAATGCAAGGCAATAAACAACCAATTGTCCAGCGCTCCAGGCTAGGTTGGATGATGTTGAGAAAAACAACAGAAAGCTGTGTGTTAAATAAAGCCGCAGCTAAAACAACTGCAATTATACTACTTAGGAAAACTCTCTATAAGAAATCGAGGAAACTCTCAAAAGGTGTTGGTAGATCGAAGATTTACAACCCCACGGAAACAAACTTCCGAAGAAGAGATGTAAGACAGGAGTTCAAAGGCACTTTCAAGTGATTAGCAGGTATATTGTAAAAATACCGATCAACAGTACTACTGTCACATTACGGGATGCGCAAATAATGGCAGTAGCAAGATTTCTGCAACTAGAGAGGCAACTCATTAGAAACAATGAGTTAGCAACCCAATACAAGGAATTTAAGAAAAATTATGAAGAGCTCAGACACATGCAAATGATAAACAGTGTATCGGAACCCAACAACCCGTACCACATCCAGCACTACGACTAAGTTGGGAGTGGTATTTGACACCTCTGCGAAATCAACCAATGGGAAATCATTAAATGACATAATGCCCGTTGGACCGAAATTGCAGAAGGGACATTTGACACATTGTTATGAGATGGCGAAAAGCTAGATACGTCCTTATAGCAGATATAGAAAAAATGTTTCGGCAAATATTGGTTACCGAATAGGACAGAAAGCTCCAACATATATACTGTGGCGTAAATCACTAGCCTAGAAACTGCAGGAATATCAACTATAACCTACGGTACGGAACAGCTGCTGCCACATATTTAGCGGTCAAAACTCTACAGCAATTGGTAGAAGACGAGAAAAGCGAGTTTTCTCTTGCTCACGAAGTAGTAAAAAGCGACTTCTATGTTGACGATCTGATTACGGTGTGCGATACGGTGAATCAAGAAATATATATAAAGAAATTCGAAATTAACTGAAATGCTCTGACGTGGAAGTTTTAATCTAGGGAAGTGGGCAAGCAACAACGAAAAGCCGATGATATGCAGTGTACAGATGCATATACAGTATGTTCAACAAGAGCGTGTACGGCATAACTATACTTAAAACTATAGGAATAAATATGGGCGCACGCTTACATCGGTTTTCTATATTGATGCCTCTGGGGTGCTCTAAAACAAACATTAGTTTAACTGCAACTGTTTAGCGGATAACATACTTGAAAGAAATGAGTGCGATTTACAAAAAACGATTTGACGTGGTGTTTTTAATTGGACATCCGAAAGGACCAAAAATGTTAGAAACAAGTGCAGCCAAATATATAAAAAAGTCGGAAACATTTGTACGGAGGTAGATTACACATTATTCAATGTATCAAAATGTTGACGATTTGCCAGATAGAGGCAAAATCCGAACCGCTACGAAAAAGAAGGATGTCGTTATCATATAGTTATTTGATGAAAATTCTTCGCTTGGCAAATGGCAATCACTCAGCTGTGGCAAAATTGGCTAGAAAAAATATTATTTTACCAAAAACAACCATACGAAAGAACATGACTTCGTATATCGAAATACTTTGGTCAAACCACTGGCAACACAAAAATACATAAAAAAGCAACTATAGTGGGTGAATGAACATAAAAACAAAGATTTTACGAATATTGTGTTTACCGATGAGTCATCCTTTTGGGATTTTAATGTTAAAAGGCGTGTTTGGCGAACTAAAAAAAAGGGTTCTCCGAACTGTGGAGCACCCGCCCTAGCTCCATGAATGGGGATGCTACACCAAGCAAGGTTTTGGTAAATTAACCGTTTCCACACGGAACCTAAACGCACTTTTCATGAATAAAAGGTATTCATGAAGTTTGTTACCATCTATCCTGAAATTGATTGGAGTGGGGAACTCTAATTGGATCTTGCAAGGAACAATGATGCAAAACTCAATAGCATACTCTGTTCGTAATTTAAACTGAAAAAGGGCATCACAACCTTGGATTCGCCGTCTCAGGCACCTAATTCTAATCCGATCAAAATTAATAGGCCATTAGCACTCATGAAGATTAATCTGAGAATGTACCACATAAAAAATTTGAGCGCTCTAGCACGAGTGGTCCGAAAGATATGGAAAAATGTAACACCACTGTATTCAGAAAAATTGGTTGATAGAATGGACAAAAGGAGCCAGGAAATTATTAACAATAATGGTGACTTTACTATGTTTTAGTTGATAACACCCTAGAAAATACAACAAACTTTCATAATAAAAACAAAAAAAATTCATAGTTTTATTTTTACTTAGGTTTTTGCCGTACACGCTCTTGTTGCACATACTGTAAAATCGAAATTGACCAAACAATCAAAGCGTTAGGGCTCTATTGGAAACCCAAACTCGACATCTTCGAGTTTAACATAGAACTCCCGAGACATGTTAGCCCAGTAATAAAGCGGAATGTTCTCCCTGCGACGCCCATGCTATTTGACTCCTTAGGTTGGCTAGCACCAGTAATAATAACGCCAAAAAACATGCTGCAAAAACTCTGGATTCTAGGGCTTGGATGGGACGAACCCATCTCAGAAGAATTAGCGGAGCAATAGGTCAATTACATCATCGAATTAGTCTTACTCAACGATCTTAAAATTACAAGATCGACTGGATGCACAGATGGATTAGTTCTTGAAGTTCACGGGTTTAGTGACGCATCGGAACAAGCATATGCCGCTTGTGTTTATCTAAAAGTAATCACAAGAAAACATGACAACATACGAAGCTGAAAGTGACGTTACCATAACTAGAGATAAATGGATCCCTTCTAGTGGCAAACCTGCTTGAAGAATACTTTTTACATAAACACTTCTTTTTTTTAGATAGGAAAACCGAGCCAACGAATTAGCAACATCGTATCCGATTATACCAATTTTAGTTTTGCTTTTTATAAAAATATTAACACAATAAAGAAAATGATTTTTAACAATAAACCTAGAGTTGATCGCCTTTCGAAGTCTGGTGTTTAGAAGATTAATTGCAATGATTGTAGCTTCTCCTATATTGGCCAGACTGGGCACAATTTTGGAGTTAGAGCTCAAAAACATTTATCTGGTTACAATCAATCAACTTTCCATAACCATTTAAGATTAGAAAATCATACTGCTATCTTGAACAACTTAGACATATTACATATACAATCCAAAAGTAGACGTCTAAGATACCTTAGAGTCTTACGAAATTCGAAAATCCATATTTCTTAACCAAAATATCCTTAACGAAGAGAGAGCAATCCGTTTCACGCCTATTATGGATCCTGCCCTGTTCTATTCTCACGTTCGTAATAATTTGACTACTACGTCGGGTAATTAAATGTACTTCAATATACCTTTAATTTTGCTACTCAACCGATTACTAATCCCTTCCCTGTTATACTCTTTCCACTTTTTTATTATTAATTTTTCCGAGATACAGATAAAACCACAAATACAAATTGAGGGCGTTGTTCTTCTTATAAAAGAAAACCTACCTCCCTCGAAATGGGTGGAGGTAGAATTGTTGAAACTCACCCGGAAACAGACGGGCAGATACGAGTCGTGTCCGTAAAAGCGGCGGGAAATTCTCTCCACAAGCGAATGAAATAAAAGTGCCCTTGGTCCAGAGAATGAGATTTATTTTTCATCATAATATACCAATTCCAACAATGTACCAACTGGAATATGTGAACCAATATAAAATCAACTATATGAACTATTTGATGACCGCCATACAACAAAATCAGTATATGAAGTTGTCCGCTGATGAATTTAACAGTTGTATGTGCCTTGATGCAGAGTACCTTTGCAACATACAACAACCTTTGTATGACTATAACACAAATGAAAGAAACTGCGAAATAGAACTGTTTAAGCAAATTGAGGGGTTGCTAGCCAGCTGTCAAATAAGAAAGACGGACATTATAACAATATGGACTCCATTGCGTAGATATAATGCATGGATTTTCGTGACAAAATCAAGGACCAGCTGCAACCTAATATGCCATGATCGCGAGACTGGAAGGACCGAAAAAGCACCCAAATTCATTAAAGAAGAGTTCTAGAGAATTCAGCTGCACCCTGCGTGAAAATACGTTCACAGTATCAGGTCAAAGATCATCTAGCAGTAAATTAGAGATCTCGTTTCTACCACAATTCAACCTAAGCGTCATGATAAATAATAATCATATAGCGTGGCTGAACCCAATCTCAGAAACAACTTTTTCCGAAATAAAGGCTATTGAGGCGGGAATTCAACAACACAAAGAGCAGCTGGAGCTATCGACAGTTGATGCAACCGTGCACGACTATCAACATTATCTTACAATATACTTGCTATACCCTCAGCAATCCTTGTTTCGGTTACCTGGTATTTGGTGAGAAAAATAAGAAGAAATCATGCGACACGTCAGAACTTACGCTCACTCAACAAAAGCTGAAAATTTTAAGCAGATCTAAGCCGAACTGTCTACTAAATTTTACCGTAAAAAGTGTAAACTAATGTTTTGATTTGATTTACCGGAGGCAGATTAAGCTAGCGGGTTCTGATCTGCTAAAGTATTTCTCTTTATTGCAGGTAGCAGTTGGCAATTTCAAAATAAACTTTATTTTACATCCTTGGTAGGAGAAAAGAGCAGTAATGCATGTAATATGTGGAGCTAAAGTTTGTTAACAGGAATTGGCGCGTTACGTAGATTACGTAACTAATTTTCGCGTTTCTATAGTGTTGCAGGTCAGTGTTGCGCATATCGAAAACTTCAAAGGAAATCATAACTATTAAAAGCTCAGTCTTCTAATTATTTTCTCTGTATTTTATATTAGCCGGTCTGATAAAGTTGCTGTCTAGCTATTACCAGTCCACCATTATTTTACCAGTATTTTTAAAAATTTGAAATAAACTTAAAATCTAATCTAATTAACTAGAGGTATCTTTCTAAAATTATAGAATAGCTATAACTAAAAATAAATATATGATAATAGATTATTTGCTTTCAACGCCATCTCTTATCAAATAGACTTATTTATCATGATGAAATATTTATCTCGGCCATAAATCTCGTGTTAGTGTGATGAAATTTCTATTTTAAAATTTCGTCACGACTTTGAGAACGAATCTATTCGTCCTAAGAACAATTTCCACATAAACATCATACCAACCAATTTGACAGCATTGTCGAATCACTCATCGTTTGATTTACTACTTTCTCAGAATATCACGTTTGTAATGTAACATTTTCATTTCTCAAAAATGAAAGGATTCCACTATAGATGAGAATATGGCATTGCTAAAATTTATTTTCGTAGAATAGAGAAGTTCGAACTCCATTAGATTCCCATTAGCATTAAAGTTGCAACCATTCTCTATGCCAGTTGGTGCAAAAATTTTGAGAGTTTTGATTTATACTTGCCAATTCGATCATTTGAATTGGCAAGTATAAATTATAGCATTTTATCTCTCTGTTTTTACCAAACTTTTCTTATTTTGACTTCCGGAGGTTGACTAAGAAACTCAGATTTTTGTGATCAACTTTGACAGGTTTTACTATATTTTGCAGTAATAATAATTTCCATTCACTATAAAATATCCGAGTGAATAACGTCGATGCGAATACGTAAAAATTAGTAGGCGCCGATCTTCGTTTGTTAGTAAACAAGCATATTGTATTACAAGAATGAGAAAATGAATTACAATGTCTTGAATTATTTTAAACATTTAATTATTTTCGCAATTTCGTAAATTCTAGAAGGTAGGAAGCTGAGAATGATCGAAGCTGTTATAAGGGCGAGAATAAATTTACGGGAAAATAATTTAATTATTCGCGTTCGACACGCGATCGCAATAAAACAAGAAAACAAATGTCTAAAAATACAATAGTTTACTACGTTTACTTGTTTTTATGAAATTTTAATAGAATTTTACTTAAAACCTAAATTTTGTTTATTAAAGTAAAAAATTGGATATTGATATTCCCAATTGATTTTACCAGTTTTCAGTATAAATTTACAGCCATAATATTGCTATAAGTAAATACAGTAAATTTCCGTCAAATTCTATTCCCAGTTAATTCTTTTTTAAAATATGTATGGAATAATAAACGTCGCTATAATGGGGGATAATTTTTTCCCAAAAGCCAGAACACACTTTTGGGCAAAAGGGAATAAAACTGCTACAAAATTTAAAATTTCCATACCCTTGGAATTACCAGAATAGGGCCACTGGCATCAGATGTGCTAAATGCGAGCCTGTTGACCATTTTTCTAAAATCCACTTTTGACAAAACCCACCTTTTCCCTGTTTCCATTATGATAAAATCTATTATTAACAAAATCAATTTATGTTAAAATCCATTTTAGTCAAAAACCATAAAAAATCCAACGAATCCACTTTTGCAAAAGTAATAAAAACGATGTTGGATTTTTTAGTCTGTGTCTGCGTCTGTCCTGTGTGTATCTCTGTATGTGTCTGTGTCTGCGTCTGTGCCTGATGTCTGATGTGTGATGTCTAATTTCTGATGTCTACCATCTTATGTCTGATGTATAACGTCGGATGTCCGATGTCTGATATCTGATGTCTAATGTCTGACGTCTGTGTCTGATGTCTGATGTATGTGTCTGTGCATGCATGTCTCTGTGTTTGTGTCTGTGCCGTGTCTGATGTCTGCATCGTGTCTGATGTCTGATGTCAAATCTCTGATGTCTGGTGTCTGATGTCTGATATATAATGTCTGATGTCTGTGGCTGCGTCTGTTTCTGTGTTTGATGTCTAGGTCTAATGTCTGATGTCTGGCGTCTGATTCTGATGTCTCATGTTTGAAGTCTGAAGTCCGATGTCTGTGCTTGATGTCTGATATACGATGTCTGTGTATGTGCCTCTGTCATTCCTATGTGTGTCTGTGTCTGTGTGTGCTGTCTGTGTCTGTGTTTGATGTCTGATGCCTGATGTCTGATGTCTGGTGTCTGACTTCTGATGTCCGATGTTTGATGTCTGATATCTGATGTCCAATCTCTGTGTGTGTATCTGGTTATGTGTCTGTGCATGATGTCTGATATCTGATGTCTGATATCTGATGTCTGATGTCTGATGTCTGATGTCTGATGTCTGTGTCTGTTTCTGCATCTGTGTCTGTATCTGTGTCCGTGTCCCTGTCTGTGTCCATGTACGTATCGAGGATGGTGGATTTCGTAAATAATTGATTTTGTCAATAGTGGATTTTGACAAAATTTGGTACGAATTTTAGGAAAGATGGGTTTTGACAATGATGGATTTGCTCAAAAATAGTTTTCTTCTAAAAAAATGGATTTTAGCAACAGTGGATTTTGGAATGCAAGATAAAATAGTGCTTCCTTGTAAAAATATTCACACTTTATACCAGGATCACTATAGGCTTAACCTTTCAAACGACATAGCTTTGATTTCCAAGCGGATTGATATAGCGATCGATTTTTTTGAGTAAAACTCATTCATTGGATTTGTTGAGTGACATAATTTAACTGACCAATAACATTACATCGTTGAGTTTAAGAAATACCAACGATGCCATTTGAAAGATTAAGTCCATAGGTGTCATTTGTATGTAATGGAATTTTGATACAAACTGTATACAATGTTGGCGTACGTGTGGATGTTAATGGCCGTTCAAAGGATGCCACTAAACCAATTCAATGAACGAGTTCAACATCAAGCCTATGTCAATTAATAGGTTAAGCCTATATAAATCATCTAATAATAGTGGCTGTTAAGAAAACCACTCAAACACTATGAGCACACTGAATAAGTTCCACTCAAAAATCTTCTGGTTCTAATCCGTTTTGAAATATTAACGATGTCATTTGAAAGGTTAGGTCTATAGGTGTGAACGAGTTTTTTTTAAATATAAATCTGGCGATGGACAATATATTGTATGAATAAAATTATTATATTTACATCTCGATGAAATATTTTTGGAAAAGTTAATTTGAATAATCAAACATCAGAAACTTGTTTTTTAATTTAAATTCTAAAATTGATATTTTATTCACTCGTTTTATGACGCTACTCAACCTATAAAAGGGAATCCAATATGAGTAATATACAACAAAGAGCGAGTGAGCTGAATAATTTTAGAAAGAGACGAAATGAATTTTTGAATTATTTCTTATATGGATTCGTATACGATCTGCTGGATGATTTAACATCAACCTCTTAAGCTGTTCGATGAAATTTTTAATGTCCAGCTACGGCTTGGCTTCGAGTATTAATATTCCAACAAGAATTACATCTTTGTTCTCGACCTGCATTGACTATGCCATGTGTTCTACCGATGTTCAAACATTAATTTTAATTCCTTAGTTGAGAACTACCTACATGTTACTGACCATTGCCCAATATCATCAGAGTTCTGATTTCAAGATAAAATTAAAATTTCGATTAAAAGTAATCCCAAAACCATACATACAATAAATTTTTTTGATAAATTAAACAATTTGTTATTAGCAAATAGTCTTGGAATTCAGTTATATTAACGTCAGATATATTGTTAACATTTGATATGTTTCTGGAAGCTCTCGCAAACTGTATTTTGAAATGTACTCAGGTACTGAGCCACGTAAGATATGTCGCAAGCTTAAGCAAGCTTTACTAAACCCACAGCTGATTACACCGTTGGTTCTGTGTAGTAAATCAAGCTTTTTAAACATAGATAACAATAAATTAGTATAGCTAACCTGTAAGCATCATCTGTGTTTTCTAACTTGACAAACATAAAATTAGAAGTGGGTATAGTTTGTCATTTTCAATAAATCTCTAGTCGGATCAGGTTTAGATTTTTCTATCAATGGCTTCACCGCTTTGGTCAGCTTCTACGTTAAGCCACTCCACTACTACTATTTTGCTACCTTGGCCGATTCTTCTTCGGCTGCATAAATAATTGCTTCATATTTATACACTATATACAATTTACTTACTCCCAAGTTTTCGGTTTCATCTTGTGTCCCTAAATCGAAACAAAAAATTACATTAAAATGTTTTAAAATGAAAAAGATGCAACTTACATCGAATTGAATAATGACGTTTCTCCATTTTTTATGTTGCTTTGCAGTTTTTCTTCTCGCAGTATAATGGAAAGTTTCTGAAAAAAGTAACCTTGTAAATTGACTTTTCAACTACCAACTAGTTGTCATTAGTACAATTTTCATATTTTAGTTTAGTTTAATCTATTTAACCGATTAATAAGATACACATTACACAGCATCAGTGTTCAAAAACCAACCCAACATTGGCGTTGACTTTCAAGTCAAGCAGTCGCAAATTTTTTGCTCCACAATTTTTTTTTTTAGTAATCTTCGCCAAATTTTTAAATTATAATGAATATTGGTTGTTCGTAGGACAAATCGTGACAACTACCAGTGGAGGAAAAGTAAAGTATTTATTGCAGTATTTAAAGCCGTACCATTCCAAATCTTCTCGACATTCTTGGAACTTCTTTTGGACAAAGCTTTTATTGGTAGCGTTTTCATTGGTCACATTGGTTCAGTTCACATTTTGGAAACATATCAATTAATTTTGCATGACCTCACAGAATAGATTTTTTTATAAAATAAATAGGGGTTGCGCTCCTCTAACAAAATTCGAAATATTCACAAAAGTATTACAAGAGAGCCGATCACACTTTCAAATAACAGTCCATTCTAGAGTTTTCACAATATCCCCACTACTTCCTTCGAATAGTAGACACTCGGGTCTAGTCAAATTAGTATATCCTGTGAGAACTCTATAGGGTATATTTTTTTTGGCCTTTAATCTGTTCTGGGGCCTTGGCGCTCCCTACTCTTTCGCGGTTTGCTTTTCCCGTCCGTACTTTTCGCCGTTTTCCAGCCAATTGGAGGACGTATGGCTATATAGGTCCGATTTTCATATAACCATCTGCACATTGGATTGGTTCATTCCAACACTACAGGCTGATGGGTCGGCCCTAGAGCTTTGCATTCCTACAAGCGGTCATAGTCGTGTTCATTTTCATCGCAAATCGTATACTTGTTAAATTTTGTGACTGTCCACGGTAATACGCAGATTCGGCGTCAGTAAAGAAAATGATCATAGACACTGATTTTTGAGAAAAATTTACAAAATATAAGGATTATGAACTTGTTTTGCAGTTTTTTATTAGATTAAATTATTTTACAAATTCAAAATTAAAATTCATTGCAATGAAAATGATCATACACTTCTAGTATGATACTTGATTTTTTTTAAATCATTCAAAAAAAATTATGTTTCATAATTATTTTAATAACCAACTCGATGGTAATCTTTTATTTTTAGTAACATCTTTCAGTGTTCTAGACAATGATTCTACTAACTTCTTGGTAACTTCCAGTAAAATTTTATCTCATTCTTTCATTATTGTTTTTTGCAACGTTTTTTTGCTGGCAATCCTGTATTTTCTAATTTATAGCGTTCCAGGTGATCCAATAAATGTTCATTGAGGTTGAGGTCCTGAGATTAGTTTGGGGGCGAATATAACTGGTTTGGGACGTTATTCAGAATCAATTATTTTTCACGGTGTTCCGTATGATTAGAATCGTTGTCTTGCTGGAATATCCATGATGACACGGGCCTCAATTGTTCCACGGATGGTTTCAAATTGTCCTTTAGAAGTCCTAGGTATTTCTAGCGATCCAAATTTCCATTTATAAAAACAAAGTTATCTACCCCACCCGCCTACATTGAACCCCATAGCATAACCCAACAACCATGATGTTTAATAGTTGGGATGATGTGTTTTGGCTCCAGCGCTGTCGCTGTAGCTCTCCAAATTTTACCTCTCCCATCGGCTCCGAAAATGTTGAATTTACTTTCGTCCGTAAAAACAACCGTCTTTCAGAAGTTGAAGTCTTTTGTTTTTAATATTTCCGCAAATTATATTCTTTTTTTGGAATTAATATCCGAAATTAATGGCTTCTTGTGTGGCACACGGCCATGATATCCATGTTTCCATAAAATTCTTCTAATATTTTGGGGTTTTTCTTTCTCTCTGGCGCTATATCCCATCAAGGGATTTTGGCCGCCTCAAATGAACGTGGAATTTTTTTTCCTTGTCACCACCGGGAATCGAACCCGGGACCTCCTGTCACTGGAGCAAGCATGCTGATCACTTTGCCACCGGGGTGGCAATTTTGGGGTTGGGTAGCTTTATTAAGTATCTTCTCCACTTCTGAAGGTAGGTTTTGAGCGCTTATTTTTGGATTTTCTCTCACCAAATCCAAAATCTTCCGGACGCCTCAATTGGAAAATGTTGCTTTCGCCCTGTGCGCTACCTTTGTGAAGATAGTCCAAATTTCTATCCCCAAAATCGAAAAAGTTACTTATGGCAATACTATACAAGTTTCTGTATACTATTGAGACATTTAATTAATAATTATAGAATTCATTTAAATTCGGGTATAAATATTTCCGAATAACAGCTAAATAATAAATAAAATGGTTAAGAGTTTAATAAAAACAACAAAAAATAAATAATCAAAATACAACTAAATTGTACCATCCAAAAAATATTCTGACAGCGAAAATCAAAAATTACTTTAAATATTCCTCATTCATCAAAATACAATATTTTTAATCTCAGCCCAGAAAAACGTTTGTGTCATGATAGTTTTAGCTGTCATGACAGTAAATATTTTCGGGGCTGTGAGTCAAAAACTCGATATACAAGTACATATACATAATTTATAAATAAAAAAAAATAAAAAAATATTTATAAAATTTTGTTTACGAAACTGTATAAATAAAACTAGACGCATCACTCAAAATATAAACAACATTCTTAGATTCTAAATAAATTACAGTAAACAACAAAATTACTGATAACTATTGTAAGATAGTAAATAACTTTAGTAAATGATATATAAAAGTGTCGGGACTTATTTGATCGCAGTTTCTATGCGTTTTTGAATTCAAAATGAGCTGAGTTATAGTCCATACTCGTAGAAGTCGAGAACTATTCGTTGGCCCAACTAGCGGTGCACATCGTTTGATAGGTGAATGTTTAAGGAGCACGTACAATTTTTCTTAGAATTTTCAAATGTCATGACATTTTTTAACTATCATGATAGCAAATATTTTCGTGGCTGAGAGTAAAAATGTCAAAATTTTTTGAGCTGAGAGTAAAAAATGTCATGATAATAATAATTAGTGTTGCCATCGCATTTTTCGGGGATGGAATTTGGGCTATCTTCACATACATCTGTGCGCTAACCATTTTCAAACGATTGTGCGACGTTGAATCTGGATATTATTTAAGCCACTGTAGAATGACTTCGGCCATCCGATTTTCCAATTTCGCACACAGATTTTCCAGTACGTTTCATATTAATTATTATTTGGCGTTCTTTGTTGGTAGGCTCCTTTCTACGCCTCGCAATCGTCACATTTTAGTTTGTATACGCAGCTGTATTCAATATCAAAGAGGCTATAAATATAAAGGAGGACCAACTCGATATTAAAATATTTATGAACATAATTTATGTAAAGGATTTAAAAAAAATTAAGGATCATACTAATATGAGTTAGTGTATGATCATTTTCGACGCAAAAAATTCTTGATTTTTTTTTTATTATAAACGGCAAATGAATTTTTAATTTGTACTTTTGGATTTATTAATTTGTGAAATAATTTAATCTAATACAAAACTGCAAAATAAGTTCCATAATCCTTATATTTATTTTGTAAATTTTTCTCAAAAATCAGTGTGTATGACCATTTTCGTTTCTGTAATGTATATTTTTTTCAATCAATAGTTGTCTGCTGAAAATATTTTAAAAATTGAAACAAAATTTCAATTTTCTTCTATATCTCACCCGTTTACTTCATCTGGTGAGTCTTATGTAGTTAAACAATTAGTCTTAAAAACCCATAACTTGACGTAATTGATGGATTAAAGCACGCTTAATTAAATAAATATTTGTAATGAAAGAGAAAGTCGTGTGTATCGGGTTTCCCATATTTGAAAGATACTGGTACTTAATTTTACGATACACGACTTTAAAAAGGTTATTGAATTCTAGAATCTAAAATACTCGTAAACTTAAAGAATATAAAAATAAAATCTTAAGATCCTAATACCTACAGTATATGAAATGATATCATATCAATATACTAATAACCATTAAAAGGGTGATATAACTTAATGTCAAACAATGGCACGACACTCTTGCTTATATAATCACTTCTTAATATAAAAACTTATTGTTTACAGCTATTATACCTTTACCATATTATTAAATAACAATTAATAATAAAATACTTATTGTTTTTCAAACCAATTTTATTCCATTTTATTATATTCAAATTTCAGAAAGTGAAAGACTTAAAAATTATAACATAATATATAAGTACACTGCAAAACCCCGCTCCCCACCCCATATATCTTGTGTGTTGTATATATTGGTGTACAAAAAATTTACAAAAAGCGCGAAATTATTTCAATGTCTGGCCACAATAACTCGAAAATGTACAGTAACAACAACAACAATTATTTTTTTAAATCGCTCTCGTCGCGATATTTGCATAAACCCACATATGGCAACTAATCATAATTTGCCAATGACAAATATTCTAGTTAGACAATTTTTATTATTTTTAAATGAATCGCAACAACAAAAACATCCAATTTTAGAATGTGTCACAAATCATGCAAATTTTATTTCGAACAATTAAAATCAAGAATTTTTATAAATTCTTTTTCGGCAATGTCGACCAATTTTGCCTGTTCCAAACAGAAGTTCTGCCGCTTCAAATTATCGATGAGCATCAATTGTTTTTTGTATGTGGTAAGTAAATCTACACGATGCTTTCGCAGTTGTTTGATTTGACGTTCCAGATTTTCCATGTCGTTACGGAAATTTTCCCGATTTTCCTAAAAATGATAAAAGATGTAATATTAGTATCGTGTTAAATACAATGGTATCGTCAATTAACGTCAGATTTGCTTTGCAGATTAGCATTAGCGCCAATTTCGATTATCCAAATTTTTTGACTAAGTTACAGTTGCAGAGCTCAGATTAATTCGCGGAGTGCCAACAAACTTTGACCGTTCCCGATAACTCAAGAATGGCTTGTGCGATTTGCATTTTTTCGCCAATCTTCTTCTACTTTTAATTCGGAAAATTGAAAAACTTTTGAGGCCTTTGAAAAATTTAAAACTTTTGAAATGTTTTAACGCCGTTGTTAAATTTTTCGTTTGTTATATAATATATATGGTTGTTGTACACTGTTGAAAATGTCTTAAAGAATATCACAGAGTTAGCTAAAGCACTTTAGTACTTAAAACTACCGCTATGTGATGTACGCATATGAAATTTTGCTAATTCTGTTACAATCGTGTAATCTTCTTTCAATAAGACAACAAATTTTCTTGCAAATGAGTAAGCGACGGTTCGAATAAATCGGTAATGGGCCCACTAGTAAAAAAATGACTTGGAGTCAAAGGTTGTGGATCATTTGGATCTGATGATAGAGCACATAAAAGCCGAGAGTTTATTATTTCTTCAATTCCAATCAAAAGTGTATTAAATTGAACGAACGTACGTGTATGGGTTTGCGTGACTCTTTTCAAAAATATGTTTTGAAACCTAACGGTAGATTCCGACAAACCTGCAAATTACGTGGATTGTGAACAGAAACCTAAAATGTCTTTTCCTATTTGGGATTGGAATAATTCGGAAAGTTCGTTGAGCTTGTTATGAGCTCCCACGTTTTAAACAGGCAATGAATACATCACTTATAGCACCTTCAAAAATATCAATAAGTACTGGGCATGAAGCAAACGAAAATTCAAATAACGTTTGCAATTTAATTTGGCTCTAATCCAAAGACGAATGAATATTTTTCAAAGCGGTTTGTTTTATTCAAAAGAGTATACAATGCCATTATGGAACACAATTTCATTCAAATGACACCCATGGCTGGGTTTACAGTACCCATTCCCATCAAATTTTTCAGAACATTTTAGATTATAGGGGCTCCTATATCATTAAATTGAGCAATGGCAACTTCGATTTAATCTTTCAAGTCTTGGGTAGTGTCTGGATAGTTAGTGTAACACTTATTCTTAACGGCTCGCCACAAAAAAGTCCAACGGAGTCAAATCGCTGCTGCGTGGTGACCAATTGACATATCCATTACGGCTGATTATTAGAAGACAGTGTGCAAAATACCGATTATTGCGTTTGCTGTTGCGACGCTCTGTGCTGTTGAAACCAAATCTCGTGTATGTCCTACTCTTGAATTCTGGGTAACAAAAACTCGTTTATCGTAGCTCGGTAATGCTCCCCATTGACTGTAACGACGGTTCTTTGCTCATTTAAAAAGAAAAAAAAAAAAAAAATGGATCAATGATGCAACCGGTCCAAAATCTACACGAAACAGTTATTCGTTGTGGATGCATCTGCTTCTCCATGGTTACGTGTAGATTTTCTGAGCCCCAAATGCGACAATTTTGCTTGTTGACCTAGCCTCCAAGGTGAAAATGAGCTCCGTCGGAAAAGATGATTTCTTGGCGAAAATGGTTATTTTGCTTCCGCTCCTGCACTAATTGAACTAGTACATTTTAGTACAAGTTAGCACGAAATTTTACTCAAATTTTAAAGGCAAATAAAAAAAATTAACTGAAATATAAAATAATGTTTGAAATTTATAAAGACTAATGATAATTAAAAAATCAATAAATATTTTCATACTACTCATTATGATAAAAATACAACAATGTAAGATGTGTAATGATTCTCTTATATTCGCGCTTACCAGCAATGAATTAAATTTCACAAAACAATCAAAATTACCAAACAATTCTGTGATTTGAATGGGAGTACTAATGGTTCATGCTGAGCCGCTTCTCAATATTCTCTTCTGTCTTATAAATTCTAACATTTATTTGGATCGAGGGAACCAACGATTTTCAGATAGCTTACCCTTTAATTTGTCAACCCCAGAATTTATTTTAATGTCTAGGTCAGACCACTACGTATCACCACACATATTTTCAGAATTTGTCTATGACGCATTCGCGAGTAAACGTGGTTGCCGCCGCTTGATTACATCGGAAAATCAATAAACTTCTTTTAGTCGCTCAGATGTGTTAATGGATCGTGGGTGGTTGAACCGTTAATTTGTTAACCAAAAAACTTATTTTAATGTCTAGGTCAGACCATTACATATCATCACAAATACTTTCAGAATTTGTCTATGACCTATTCGCAAGTAAACGTGGTAGCCGGGTTGACATATTAAAAATACAATCATTCGAGAACCATTAAATCACCCACCACCCCTCGAATCAAACAAATGTCATGATTTGTAGATATAAAAATGCAGCAATTACGTTTACTCGCGAATGGGTCATAGACAAATCCTGAAAATATGTGTGGTGATACGTAATGGACTGATCTAGACATTAAAATAAATTCTGGGGTTGACAAATCAAAGGGTAAGCTATCTGAAAATCATTGGTTCCCTCGATCCAAATAAATGTTACAATTTATAAGACAGAAGAGAATATTGAGAAGGGGCTCATTATGAACCATTAGTACTCGGTAAGCGTGAATAAGAGAATCATTACATGTCTTACATTGTTGTATTTTTAGCATTCTAAGAGTAGTATGAAAACAATAATTGTTTTTTTAAATTATTTATATTCAAAAATCATTCAAAATCACTCTTTATTAAAATTTTATACTGGTATAATTCTATTTGAATAATAGAAATTACATTTATTTTGTTTTTTCATTTTTATCTCGTTTTATTTTTGTCTGAAATTTTCGTGCTATCTCTAGCTAATACTCAAACCACTTTTATATCTTAGAACATTTCATTATTGCGTTTTCTTATTTATTTATTAATAAAAAAAATTATTTATTGGACTATGGATCAATTAACGAAATTATGATTAAATGAAAACGTTCAGTTTTGATAATAAAATTAAATATGTGAAAGTTTTTATATTATTATAACAATTGTTGCTTCGCACATTTTTTTAGTACTATTCAATGGGGGACAAAATTGGTTTAGATATTTGATAAAAGTATTACCATAGGTACATTTTTCAAAAATACGTGCTAACTTTTCGTTCTAGCTTCACATCGGTTTTAGAGGAGGTATTTGACTTTTACTACATAACATAGTCACAGTTGATGCATCGGCAAAATAATGAATCTCTGAAACACACCATAAGTTTTGCAATTCCTCGTGAAGATAATCAATTGGCGCTCACGATAATCAATCAAGCCAACAGGGTCGAAAAATCTCGTGTTTTCAGATAATATCGCTCTCGTTGGATGAGGATCAAATTTTTTAAACACAAGCAGAAATTGGTATTTATTTATTTATTTATTTCTATAAATAAATCTGTTCATTTTCCACTAATGATCCTACCAAACTGGGATTCGAAGAGGCGAAAAATCGAGACAACTCATTTTCGCAGGCCTCTTTTGAATTAAATGTAAAACCATTAACATTGTTCTGCATGGACCGGAACAAATGCTCAAGGACTTTATGGTGGGTGCATCAGAACTTCCCAGCCAAGCTCTCTCAGTTGCTGCCGGGTCATTAATGATGTATGTGGTCTAGCGTTATCATGATGGAACAGAACACTCTTTTTGCTGATCAATTCTGGATGGTTTAAACTGAATTGCTTGCCTTAAACGCGTCAGTTGCTGACAGAAAAAATTAGAATTAATCGGCAGCACTTCATAATGCACGATTCTTTACCAATCCCACCAAACAAACAGCATTATCTTTTTTGGTGTCAAGCCTGGCTTTGATTCGGTTGGGAAGCTTTGCCTCGTTTTGACTTTTTTAAAGTTAACCGAAAGTTGCCAGCCGAAAGATAATGCAGATTGTGCGTTGACTATTTTAAACTCTCTTTATACTCTCGCTAATATCGATTTTTAAATCCCTATAAACTGAAATAATTTCTCCTTCACCCGAATGATGCAACCCGATCCTAAATTCTCTTATGTAGTTTTCGATTGATCATAATAACTTGCACTGAGTGTAAAAAGGGTACCCTTTTTACCCCGAAAATGTTCGATTGATCAAAACAAATTGCACTGACAACTAAATTTTATTACATCGAGTAATTTTTGCTAAACTGGGTTTTTTGGTATAGTAACCCCTCTTTTCACGCACACCAACAACTGTATTGTCATTATACTGTCATTTTAGATTTGACGATTGTCATTTGTGACAATATCCATATTTGAAATTACGTACGTTATGCTCAACAGCTACTACACACAGACACATAAATGAGGGTAAAAAAGTTTTTCGTTCGATTGACGCAAACAATCAGTGCACTATGTTAATGAGGGGTAAAAAATCAATCGAAAACACCATTAAATTCGAGTTCATGACTGATTTCTGCTGTATTCAAGACACTATCTGCATTATCTTTCGGCTGGAAACTTTCGGCTAACTTTAACAGTATCTCGTTTCGTCCATGATCTTTTTCACACAACGTTGTCGTATCTTATCCACTTTTCATCACCAGTAATCATTCGCTTTAAAAATGGCTCGATTTCGTTCCGTTTCAGCAGCATTTCGCAGATAGAAATCCGGTCCATTAAATTTTTAACTGTTAATTCATGTGGTACCCAAACGTCAAGCTTTTTTTTCAAATGGTGTAAAACTGTTTTGTGATCAATATTTAGTTCTTTACCAATTGCATATACTGTTAAAGTTAGCCGAAAGTTTCCAGTCGAAAGATAATGCAGATAGTGTTTTGAATACAGCAAAAATCAGTCATGAACTCGAATATAGGAGAATTTATGATCGGGTTATATCATTCGGGTGAAGGGGAAATTATTTCAGTTTATCGGAATTTAAAAATCGATAGGAGCGAGAGTATAAAGAGAGTTTAAAATAGTCAACACACAATCTGCATTATCTTTCGGCTGGCAATTTTCGGCTAACTTTAACAAGGTCAATTGCATGGTTGCTGATGTGCCGATCTTCTTCAATGTTCTGCTTGATTTTATCAACTTTCTCAGTAGTTGTCAAAGTGCAAGTTAAAATGTTACATCATTTCATTACCACCATTAGCGACAGAACTTGACTATTTCTTGATAGATTATGATGCAATTCGATATACGTGATGAAAATAAGATTCTAAAACGATTTTTTGACTAAGTTTTGAAATATGTGTATCGCCCTTTTTGTCCAGGTACGCAGAGCAAAATTATCAAAAACCATTTAATAATCCCATTTAGATCGGTCAAATTTAAACATAATCAAATTTAAACATCATATTCCACAGCTTTATTTAAAAATCATTTAAGAACCCCATTTCCCTCACAAGTGATGAATTTCAACATATTCGATTAAGAAATGGCCTAGTTCCATCCCTAATAACAAAATTCCAGAACTTTATCAAACATCATTTTAAAATCCCATTTAGATCCCACATGTTGATTTTCGACATAATCGGTTAAAAAATGGCCAGGTTTGATCCCTATCGCATTTTGTGAATCCCAATTAGAACTCACATGTCGAATTTCAACGGTCATATTTCAGAACATTATAAAAAAATCGTTTTAGAAATCCATTTCCATCACACGTGTAGAATTTCAACAAAATCGGTTTCAAAATGCTCTAGTTCCATCTCTATTGACCGCTTTATCAAAAAATCATTTAAGAATCTCATTTCCATCGCAAGTATCGAACTTCAACAAAATCTGTTAAGAAATGGCCAAAATCCATCACTATTTCTAGAACTTTATTGTAAACTCATTTTTGAATTTTGCCCAAAAATCATTTAAGAGTCCCATTTTTCAACATGTCAAATTTCAAAAATTGAAATCGGTATTTTTGTTTTATACAAAACCGGGATTTTGATAACCGGGATTTTGAAAACTGGGATTTCATTAAACACCCCATTTTTTTATCAAAAATTAGTATTTCAATAAAAAATCAGTCTAAAAATAATTTCCATAAGGATGTAACCAATCTTTGAGATCCTTCAGATACAAAATGAATAAAAAAATTCCGCTGATAATTATATAACAAAAAAAAAACTCTTTTGTAATAGTGCTGCTACTTGCGGCGAGCAGCGTAATCTCTTATTGTCCGCTGTCAAATGTATGCTTTTTTATACATCATGTTAGAACCGCTTAACGTTCACGAGGGTTAACTGTCTGCCATTAACATTGTTCTGCATGGACCGGAACAAATGCTCAAGGACTTTATGGTGGGTGCATCAGAACTAGTCCCAGCCAAGCTCTCTCAGTTGCTGCCGGGTCATTAATGATGTATGTGGTCTAGCGTTATCATGATGGAACAGAACACTCTTTTTGCTGATCAATTCTGGATGGTTTAAACTGAATTGCTTGCCTTAAACGCATCTTAGAAAAATACTAAACTTTTTGAGAGCTTACCACGTGTCATAGCTGTACTAGCCAGGCACACATGTAAATTTAGAAACATTTTACGAAGATATATAGAGAAAATATAAGTTTAAACGAAACGAAAAATTTATATGTTTACTGGAATTCCGATATAGTCAACATAATGCACATACAGGGCAAAAATGAAAGAAACACCTACAACTCGGTAGCACTCCATACATTTTTGGTCATTTTGATGTGAAATGTTTCCAGATTGTTATGAGTAAAAGGGTGCCGGCACCACTACAGTGTCTGTTGTGATAATACAATCATAGAAACCAAATGAGCTGTTGATCCATCCGACGACAACACGCGTGATTTTAATATCCTGGATGGATAAGTGATGACGAAATGGAAGAACTCGTAACTTAAATGTATGAGCTCAGATGAAGGGTGCATATTTGTAGTTACCAATTTTTTTTTTTGAAATTTAAGTGAAATGTGTGGCATATCAAATTTCCGGGGAAACCGTATGAATGCGAGATTTACCATAAATCCGTTGAAATAATTTTGCAACCCGTAAGAGTATGAAAGATAATCTACTGCTCTACACAGGATGTCAAAGAAGCAACTTCTTCTTCGTCTCTTTCCCCGTTTACCTATGAAACCGATATTAATAGCGACTCATTTTTCAACAAAAATTTTTTTTGGTGAAGCAGCTCTAACACAAATAGATGAAAAATGTAGATTTTAGTTTAAGTTTTATTTTCGAGGGGGCAGAATAAAACAACACAAAAATTTTTGTGTTTAAATATAAAATAAGGTTTTAGATACCCTATTAAAGTTAGCCGATAGTTTCCAGCCGAAAGTAAAAAAAATCGATAATGCAGATAGTGTCTTTGCTATTCAAATATTAATATGCTTCAGCCGAAAGTTATCAGCCGACATTTTTCAGCCGACATATATCAGCCGACATATCTCAGCCGAAATTTCTCAGCCGATATTTTTCAGCCGAAAGTACTTTTTTTTACAAAAAATACTTGTTTTCTACAAAATAAAATCAAATGAAATTTAACCAATGAAACACTAAACTATATTTTAAATAGCATTATTAATTGTTTAAAAAAATCATTTTCCAATATGGAAACTTCTATATAAATATACCGCACTCACAAAGTTTGAAAATTTCTAAAAATTGACCGTTTAAAGTGTCATGGTTGAAAATAGATTCAAATGAAAGGTCTTATTGATGTTCACATTTTTAAAAAATTTCAGGTCAATTTTCATGTGGGGAGACCGTTTAAAGTTTACCTTGTTAAAGTTAGCCGATAGTTTCCAGCCGAAAGATAATGCAGATAGTGTCTTCACTATTTTTAAACTCTCTTTATACTCTCGCTCTTATCGATTTTTAAATTCCTATATACTGAAATAATTTCTCCTTCACTCGAATGATGTAACCCGACCCTAAATTCTCCTAAATTCGAGTTCATGACTGATTTTTGTTATATTCAAGACACTATCTGCATTATCTTTCGGCTAACTTTAACAGTACTTAAAGTGTCATGGTTGGAAATAGATTGAAATGAAAGGTCTTACTGATGTTCACACCTGGAAACAATTTCAGGTCAATTTTCATGTAAGATTTTTTCAGTAAGACAGACATCAGTAAGACTTTTCATTTGAATCTATTTCCAATCATGACACTTTAAACGGTCAATTTTTAGAAATTTTCAAACTTTGTGTGTGCGGTATATTTATATACAAGTTTCCGTATTGGAAAATGAATTTTTTAAACAATTAATAATGCTATTAAAAATATAGTTTAATGTTTTGTTTTTATCCATTTCACTTGATTTTTTTTTTGTAGAAAATAAATATTTTTGGTAAAAAAAGTACTTTGGGCTGAGATATATCGGCTGATAACTTTCGGCATATTAATATTTTGACATTTCATATTATATTTTCTGATGAGATAGCAAAGACAGTATCTGCATTATCGATTTTTTTTTACTTTCGGTTGGAAACTATCGGCTAACTTTAATAGTATGTTTTAGATTAGTAATAAAAAATCTATTACGACTTATTTTAAAGTGTGAAGCAGTGCTTCTTTGACCGTGTGGAACGGGTGAATGGATGGTAGTATAATCTTTAGTTCTATTCAGAAGAATGCAAGAACAAGCTTTGAATGAGTATTTCGAAAATTATTTTTAGACTAAATTCTGACTTCCAAACCTTATCAAATATAATTAACGATTTCTTTCAATCACTTTTAGGAAGGCATTCAAAAGTGTGAAAACTTTGACCGTGACGATACCTTAATAAAGTTAGCACACTCCAGCCGAAAAATGTCGATAATGCAGTCTCAAACTAATCAAACGAAAATCACAGCCGATTTTTGACGGCAACATCCCAGCCGAAAAATGTCAATAATGCAGATACGCATTTTATGTTGGAAAGTAATTTTGTATATTAGAAATTTCTATTTTGTTCTTCCTAAAAACCAACTAAAAACTTTAAAATAAGAAATTTTCATTCGAAACAGATAAATATTTAAACAATTAAAACTGAATATTTGAATGAAGTGCCATCTAATAATTATCATTTAAAGGTCAATTTCCATGTGGAGAGTCCGGGAAAACTCGATTGGATATATCGCACACACAAAATTTGAAAATTTCTAAAATTTGACCGTTTAAAGTGTCATGGCTGGAAATAGCTTCAAATGAAAGGTGTAAAAAAAATATTTTTCGACATAAAATGTGTATCTGCATTATCGGCATTTTTCGGCTGGTTATTTTTGTGCATTTTTAACCATTTTATGTTTTATTCAACAGAATTTTTGCGGACTCCCCACAAGAACCTGCAATTTTATTCAGGTGTGAGCATCAGTAAGACTTTTTATTTGAATCTATTTCCAGCAATGACACTTTAAACGATAAATCTTTAGAAATTTTCAAGTTTTGTGTGTGCGATCTACTTATACAAATTTTCGGGCTCTTCACATGGAAATTGAATTGACATTTTTGAAGTTTTGCTTGATATATCCCATTGAGTTTTCTCAGTATTAATTTAGTTTTTTTATTATAGTTTTAATGCATTTAATAAAAATGTTTAATTTTGAATAAATATACGTTGATGAACCGAAATAAACATTTTTGATTTAAATAGAAATTACTGTTAGCACCAAAATTATTTGTCTGCTTTTTCGACATTTTTCGGCTGGCTATTTAGACAAATCTGCCGGACCAACTTTTACAGGCGAATAATATAAGTTGTTTTCGAATCTGCATTACCGACATTTTCCGGCTGATCCTTTTAGTTATTACAACCGAATCTGTATTATCGACAATTTTCGGCTGGAGCGAATCAGCCAACATTAACAGTATCGTGATGACAGCATGATATTCAAAAGCACATACATATATATTGAAACTAAAGATGTAAGTTGTGCTCTAGAAATGTTTGTCGAACTCTTCAATTTCAAAATTGTTTGAATTGATTGAATGCAACAGTTTTACAATATAACACGATCAAACAAATTGAAAAATATAAGCTTTTAGTCCTATCAGCCACATCAAAATTTTAGAGCGGTATTCGAATTTGGCTTCGATAACCAGTTGTAGATTGGTGTAAGTCATATTTAAGTGATGAGAGATCAAAGTCAATACAAACTAATTCGCGAGCTTGACAAGCATGTACACATAGTGGCTCTTGGATTTTTATCATTAGTGAATGGGAGAACCGAACCAAAACAGCTGTCCAAGATCTTGATGTTCGCACATGTTCTTAAAATTTACGGAGAAGTGGAAATATCGACGATAGATAGCTACGTCAAAGCATTGAGCATTGAGAATGCCGTTGAAAGTTGATTAGATTTACGGTGAAGATTTCAGTGGTACATTAATCTGCAGTAGTTGCCACTTTATCTGGCTGGGTGCCAAACAACATGACGACACTCCAAAATAAACCTTCCTCTTTCGACGCCAAAATATTCAACAAAGGAGTGGTCGGTTGAAAAGGTTCAAATTTTCCACCTCTTCAAATTTTTATTTGGTGGCCGGGAATTAATATTTATGTTACTCTCTTATACGACGTTTGAGAAACGAACTCAACGGATAACCATAACACAATTATTATTTACAAAACAATGAGGCTGTAATATTGCCTAAGCTAAAATATTCCATGTCTGAAAGTAATAATGGACGTTGGCTGCAATATCGTTGAACAACCTTAACAGATTTACATATCTAACAATGTGAATAATTAATGAGCATACCTTCTCCAAATCCTGTGACCTCAACAAACTCTTTTTCGTATTCTCCAATTCCTCCTGAACACGTGCCAGCCGCTTTTCCAAATTCGAATTTGATTGTGTCGAATTTTTTGCCTCTTTTTTACAACCTTCCAATTCTCGTTTCAAGCTTAAAATCTCTTTATCACGATCCTTTAGTTTTAATTCGTTCTCTTGTGACCGTTCTTCCAATTTCGTCAGCAGTAACTGCATTGAATTGTTTTTAATGAGTGCTTGATCGCGTTGCAATTCCATCTGTTTTTGAAGTTCGACCGATACTTGCAACTCTTCAACTTTTTTGCTACTATCCTTTTGTACTTTATCGTATTCATCTTGGAGTATTGTGATTTTAGATTTTAAAAATTTGATAAGTCCTTCCGAGCTTATGTTACGTTTTTGTAAATTTTCTGGTACCGAATTCGTCGTATCTTTAGTTACAGCAGGAGTTACAGCACTAGTTTGGGTTCCGTGCGTTCGCTGTTGTTTAATTGGTTTTGTAAACACTTGAGTGATTTTATTATTGGAATTTGCCGTTACCGGAGGTATTTCCGATTCTAATGTTGCATTTATACTAACAGCATTTTCTACAATACACTCGCTTATCGTTTTCGAGTTTGGCGGGAAGATTTCGGTCGTTTGAGTCTTAACCGTATTTTTTAATTTTGGTTTTTCGACCGATTTCACTGGTTTTTTACACTCGACACTTTTATTAAAACTATCAATATTCTCGTTATTTCGTTCATGCTCTGCACGTTTTAATGAACACTCACGTTTTAATTGTTGTTTCGTTGACGATTTCAATTGATTTTCTAGAAATTTATTCCTCGAGTCAAGTTCTTTATTTAATTTAATTAATTCTTGTTCTTTCATTAAATACAAATCTGTCATTTTTATTATAAAATAATTTTTTTTTGTTTTCTTCACAAAACACACTTTATACCACAAAGGTCCCAAACAAAGTATTCCAATCGAAACAATGTTGTACCATAGTAACGCAAGGTTAATATATCGCAATAAGGATATACATACTCATATCGCATGAATATGTAAGAAGCAATGAACAATATTGGAAAAGACAATGAAATTATTTATTGCCATGGCGATGGTGCGGTATGGAAAAATTGTCGATAAATTTGTAAATTGGATAAAACTATAACGGATCGATAAATTTTATTGCAGCCAAAATAATGTGAACGTGGAATTCTAAAAATAATTTTTATTTATGTATTAATGTTTATGGAATTATCTAAATTACGATGAGTGTTGGAATGATTAGTGTAAGACAATTTATACTTTGGCGTGACGTAGATAATTCAATCTTATGATGTAGTTTACTTTCACTTTTAGAGAGCTTAGACCATTTCATATAAATTATCAAATGATACTTCGTAATCTGTAGTTTCGTTATCTATTGTATTAAATTGAAAGGGGATGTACCGGGCTATTAAACATAAATGCTTTTATGATTTAACTAATGGCCCGTCATACGTGTGAGAAAATATTTAGTTTTTGGAAAGTAAATCGACAAATTTTATAGATTGTTGTCTTCTATTGTATCAAGAGAGCGAGATTGTCAGATTTCTTACAATTTCGAAATATTTATTTCATTTCAAATACTAGTAAATATTTAACTATCAAGATATAACTTCTGATTTTTTTTTTAGCTTTGAATGTTTACTCAATATAATTTTATAATGATATTCTTTTTTATTATTATATTTATTTAATTTATTAAGAATCCGTTGAATAATAGGATTTTTCAACAAACTCTAATTTATGTTTATATCTCCTGTAGTGTTGGGTTCGTTAATTAGATTAATTTTGGTTCTTAAGTGTAATCTTGTAGTGCGATATCTTTTTATAACATTTAAGATTAATGTTAAACATTTGTTTTGAACAATTTGAATTTTCTTGTTGTGTATGTATGCGGCGTTCCACCATAAGGGAGAACCATACAAGATTACACTCAGAGAACCATACAAGATTACCGTTCCGTAAACCAGGAGCTTAGTTTCAAAGGAAAGCCCACTCTTTTTATTTAAGATATGAGTGTGTAAAAAAGTTTAGAAACTGATTTTTAAAAGTTCAATTTTGGATCCAGTGGCACTATTCTGGTTTTCCCTGGGAATAGGGAATTGGGAAAAATATTTTCATAGTATTTTTGTCTAAATTGTATTTTTCTGGCCTACTGAGGAAATAAGTTTGGTGTAAATATTTTCGAAACAAAGTTAAATGGGAAAATATTTTTCCCTATAAAAATTTTGTGGAACAAAAGTTTCCCAATACACTTTGTTTTGAAATTTTTTGCACCAAATTTATTTTCTCAGTAGGCCAGAAAAACACAATTTAGACAAAAATACTATGAAAATATTTTTCCCAATTCCCTATTCCCAGGGAAAACCAGAATAGTGCCACAGGAGGATGCTAAGATACCTGAATTGCTTTTTCCAGCTTACACGTCAGTTGTTTATGGTTAAATTAGCTTGAAGTAATTTAGACGGCGTTCTACATCGTGAGAAGTATTTGGCCTGTGTTTTTCCAGCATTTAGTTTCAGCCCCCATGTTTGAAAGTATGAAATTAGTTTATTTCAGAAATTATTTAATTTATAAATTATATCTTGGGAGATTATGTCGGATGTGTAAATTGAAGTATCGTCTGCAAAATGTGTAATCTCGCAATCTTTTGTTTGTGGCATATCGTTCAAAAAGACACAGAATAATGTGGGACTGATTATTGAGTACTGTGAAACACCTGCGCTTGTGTTCATTAATGAATACCTAGAATTTAGGATCTGAACAGAAAACTTGCGGTTTAAGAAATATGATTTATAATTTGGTGATGTACACAGGAAATTTACAGCCCTGCATTTTATGCAGAAGACTATTTATCCAAACCCTATCAAATGCTTTTTCGGTGTCTAGAAGGACGCTCCCTGTATATTTTTGCATATTTAATAATACGATGAACTTGGTTTATAGAGAAATGTTTATGTCGAAATCCGAATTGCGGAGGAATCATAATATTGTTAGTTTCCAGGTGATCATTTATAGTCTGTTTTTAATACGCACTCAAAAACTTTACTTAAAGAGCTAAGCAAACAAATTGGTTGATATATCGAGCTACTACTTTAGAGGTTTCCCATTGAGTAGGAAAATAATTTAGTCTCAGACAGGTATGAAAAAGATTTGAAAGAAATATGAAATCCGACTCAGGTAGATGTTTTAACATTATGTTCAAAATTGAATCTAAACCCGGGGCTTTGAACGGATGACTGCAACGTATGATGTTTCTCACCTCATCTGCGGAAACATCGAATCTCTGAATAATCATCAAGATTTCGAAGACTAAGTTTTATATCGTTAGATTCAATGGCGTTTGAAGATAATTAATAATTACGTTGAAATGACTCAGCAAGGATTTCACATTTTTCAGGTGTGGAAAATATTTTAGTATCATCTATCGGATTGTATAAAAAGGAGATATAGACGATTTTTTAATGAAGCGTATTGTTTGCCAATTGGGTTTCGAGCCTTTAATAAGTTGGTCTTAATATACCATTTAGCATTAGTAATCTCATAGTAACGTATAGCGCTTTCGAATCCATTGTCTTCGCCTATAGTATTACGAAGATTAATCATTAACAATACTTCATCCGAGAGTATTAATTTAT
The DNA here is from genome assembly GCA_932526605.1 of Nephrotoma flavescens. Lineage (NCBI taxonomy): Eukaryota > Metazoa > Arthropoda > Insecta > Diptera > Tipulidae > Nephrotoma > Nephrotoma flavescens. Next base: position 174,401,520 of record OW052222.1, on the reverse strand, counting down.
ACTTGGATGAAGTTGTTTTTGTTGGAACAGTCAGGTGAATAGCATGATCGATAGACGAATTAAAATAATCAATCATCGTCTATTTGTATGGATCTCGTCGTAGTTTCAGGAAAATTATAAGAGCCTTGATTTTGCCGTCCATTATTTTTTGATACATAAACCAGTCTGCATGTATGTATTTATATGACTTGGTAGAAGGGCAGTATGCAAAGTAGACCTGTTGACTAGGCATATAACCGTTAGATGGTCGGAATTTAGTTCATTTTTTGATTAGATTTTACTAATAGAAATTTTACAGTTTGTAATGAAGAAGTCTAATGTACTATGGGATCTGTTATTTTGGAAGTAGGTATAGGGGTATCAGGATAATGTCACACCTTGTTTGAAACACGACCACCTTTATTTGTTCTGGTACAGTTCCAAAGGGAATATCTGCAATTGAAGTCTCCACATGGAACTAGGTTGAGTTAGTGCTCGTGAGCCGGATTAGATCACGGTTAAAATTTTTGTGGCTGGAGTATGGAGTATAAGCGGATGTAACCTATATTCCAGTAGGTAGAAAGAAAAGTATAGAGACAAATTTGCAGTGCTTTGTAACACAAGATTGGAAAGAACTGTGTATTGAAATGAGTTTTTGATAGCTATAGCAACACCTCCACACGCTTGATCAGTACGATTATTCCGATAAATTTGATAATGTGAAACGCGGTGAGCTTTAAGATGAGTTTCTGTCAGTAGAAGTATTTCAATATAACATTTGATAATGAAATAAATTACCTCATGCTTTTTATTATTTACACTACGAGCGTTCCAGGTACGGACTATCAGAATTTTATGTACAGACATATTTGATGACTGTAGCTAAAATAATCTGAACCTGTTCAGCAGCGGTACGACAACTCTTGATTCCATTCATTACCACGAATTAAGAGTAATTTTGTTGAAGAGTATAAATTAGATTTAGTTTGTGAAACCGCTGGACTTATATTGATATATGGCATGTTGGTGTTGAACAAATTAGCAAGGTTTGGCCTAACATTATTTACCTCCGAGGAAGTTGTGTGTAAGTCGTATTGATTGTTATTATCCAAATTAGGGAAGTTGTTTGTTGACCAATTCTACTTTGACGATGATTTTGTGGCATTTTTTTTTTTGTTAATCTCTTCTCGAATATAAAGAAACTGAGAGCGTTTTGGACAAATCACTGAATTTGAGTGATTACCGTTGTAATTTATACATTGATAATGGGTTTCAGCATCCTTGATTGAACATTTTTGTCATCAATATGGGCGATGCTGCAGTATTTACACTTTAGTTGCATCAGGTTTTTCATGGGGTATATCTCAACTGCATGATATATTGGCAATGATGCGATGATTTTTTAACTGTTTAAAAGTAACAGATTTTGGAAACGAAGCAAAAAAGATAGTACTATCACTATAAGATCTATTATTTAATATTTTATTTGGTATCGCACTTTTCTAATTTTTGAGGGTGTGAGTCCGGCTTCTTTAATATAGTTTTCAACATCCTCCATTGGCAAAGATGGCAAGCCGAGGAGAACATCTCTAGAGGTTTTGTTTTCTTCCAGCGTGTACGAAAAAAATTCTGCACTTTTCTTTTTCAATTCATCTGTAAATTTTTGATAGTGTGTAGGATCATAAACGGATATGTTTGATTCCAATTTCGAAAGAATAGGAAGTAAATTAGGTTTTACGGTTTTATTGTGACTGACTATTCAGAGTATAGTATATGTGTGCGATTGTTGAATGAACTAGATATTTTATCTACACTTAATGGTAACGGATCACTAAAAAATGTATCACTACATGTTTGCCTTTTCGTTATAAGTTAGAGTAATCTAACTTAATCACTTAGAGGAAGTATGATGTATGTAACTTTTTATTAACACACGTTTTTTTCAAAAATTATTTTTGTTATGTTATGTACACAATTAGTGTACATAACATAACAAAAATAATTAATCAACGTTATTGTTTTTATTGATTATTATCACTGTTAAACACAATATTGAGTTGATATAACCGTTGAAGTTAGCCCTAAATATGTCAGCCCGAAAAAATTGATGCGTTTCTCGGATAAAGTGAACCTATCCCGACAAAGTATAATTGTAAGTAGAAATTGTTACAAACATTTCCGAATTAAATTACATCAAGAATAATAAGCTAATTTTGGAGTTGAAGAAAATTGAATGATAATTTTTTAAAAAACTTTTTTCTGTTTCTCGCACTTCTGTAGAAAAGCAGCTCTCATTATTAATATAAAAAAATTAAGATTTAATAACTTGTAGATTGACAAGCACGTTAAGTTTATTAATAAAGGATATAAATTCTAGACAATCATAATTCATGATTCTACGTAAACAAATTTTTGGTATACATATAATGATGCATCTAGTCGCAATATAGAAAACAATATATGTTAAACATTTCAGCAAATATGTAAAATAAAATTCAATAATAATGTATATTTCGGAAATTCGAACTAACGTGGAATGTTAAATTCGATTGTGCCTATACTAGAGACAGTCATGTGTAGTGGCATCTACGGTCAGATAGGCTTGGTCACACCAAGATACCATGATAACCACTGTTCCATATCAAGATCATAAAGCATAGGCGAGAGAAAATTATTATTAGTCATTCTGTGAAATTCAAAGTGATAAGACAAATTATAAAGTAAAATCTATAAATAAAAGTAAAATTAAATTGTAAAATTAAAAAAGTTTACTATGGTTTAAATTGAAAAGTACTAGAACAACCCTATTAAAGTTAGCCGACTCCAGCCGAAAAATGTCAATAATGTAGATTCAAACTAATCAAACGAAAATGACAGCCGATTTTTGTCGGTAACATCCCAGCCAAAAAATGTCGATAATGCAGATGAGAATTTAAAGCCGGAATGAATTAATTTATATTACAAATGTTTTATTTTGTTATTCATAAAAACCAACTAAAAAATGTAAAATAAATTTTCATTCGAAAAAATTAAAACTAATATACCAACAAAAAATTTTCTAAGTGCCAAATTAGATGTTTGGGGGAGGTGAGGCGTGAAATATCTCTATAGTTACAAGTTTGGAGAATATTTTAAACGGCACTTTATCTAATAAATATCATTTAAAAACGACAGGTCAATTTTCATGTGGAGAGTTCGGGAAAACTTGATCGAATATATCGCACAAACAAAATTTAAAAATTTCTAAAAATTGACCGTTTAAAGTGTCATGGCTGAAAATAGATTCAAATGAAAGGTCTTATTGATGATCACCTCTGGAAAAAATTTTAGGTCGATTTCTATGTTGAAAGTCCGTGAAAACTCGATTGAATATATCGCACATACAAAACTTGAAAATTTTTAAAAATTGACCGTTTAAAGTGTCATGGCTCGAAATAGATTCAAATGAAAGGTCTTATTGATGATCATACCTGGAAAAAATTTCAGGTCGATTTCTATGTTGGACGTCCGGGAAAACTCGATCGACTATATCGCACATACAAAATTTGAAAATTTCTAAAAATTGACCGTTTAAAAAGTCATGGCTGGAAATAGATTCAAATGAAAGGTCTTATTGATGATCACCTCTGGAAAAAATTTCAGGTCTATTTCCATGTGTATTTCCATGTTTCCAATTCGCTTTAATAAAATATATAAAGTGTTTATAAATCCACAGAAATACCCAGCCGAATAATGCCGATAATGCAGATTAAATATTAAAAAGATTAAATGACAGCCGATTAATATCGTCAATGCAAATACAAATTCGATATATTCGATCGAGTTCCAGCCATTTCCAGCCATGACACTTTAAACAGCCAATTTTTAGAAATTTTCAAATTTTGTGTGTGCGATATATTCAAACAAGTTTTCCCGCACTTCCAACATAGAACTCGACCTGAAATTTTTTCCAGATGTGATCACCAATAAGACCTTTCATTTAAATCTATTTCCAGCCATGACACTGTAAACGGTAATTTTTTATAAATTTTCAAATTTTGTGTGTGCGATATATTCGATCGAGTTTTCCCGGACTTCCAACATAGAAATCGACCTGAAATTTTTTCCAGGTATGATCATCAATAAGACCTTTCATTTGAATCTATTTCCAGCCATGACACTTTAAACGGTCAATTTTTAGAAATTTTCAAATTTTGTGTGTGCGAAATATTCAATCGAGTTTACCCGGACTCTTCACATGGAAATCGACCTGAAATTTTTGAAGGTTTTCCTGATTTGTGTTATCTAGTTGTGCCAGTAATAAAATAGTTTTTTATTGTAGTTTAAAAAAAAAATTAATTTTGAGTAATATACGTTAATGAATCGAAATAAATATTTTTGATTTTAAATGAAATTACTGTTTAACACCCAAATTGTTTATCTGCTTTATCGATATTTTTCGGCTGACTATGTATATGAGTCTGCATTACCGACTTGGACAGACATGTTGATTTGCATCTGCATTATCGACATTTGCGGCTGGTACGATTTTGTTATAATAGCTAAATCTGCATTATCAGCATTTTTCGGCTGGCGCTTTAATCGTCACAGCCAAATCTGCATTATCGACTTTTTCGGCTGATATTTTAAATCGTTACAGCCGAATCTTCATTATCGACATTATTCGGCTGGAGCGAGTCGGCTAACTTTAACAGTATACTAGAACATAAAAGTTTTGTTTTTGTTTTATCTATTCGCAAGCCCATACCACAAGAAAGACACTCTAGGCCACTTGCTCGCTTGTAAATTTATATCTGCAAGTGGATTGTCCCTATATATTTGGTTTGGGAAAAAATATATATTTTGGTTTGACACCGAGTTTGAGGGAATTCGTTTTTCCGTTTTTGCCTTAGAACTTGGACAAAACCCCCACAATTCATTTTCCCAAGAAAGCGGTTTCATAATCATTTTATCCGAGATGCACCAAGCGGACCAATTGCCACGGGAAACAAATATGGTTGGATGACTTTGGGCGTTTTTCTATTCAATTTATGCAGCACTTCATCCATCATATTCGACCATCTCTATCGATCGGTTCTGTGGTTTCTCGATAATCATGAGTTGCATTTATCGGTTAACACCATTACCTTAGCAAAGGAAAACGGAGTATTTATGCTTCCGTTCCCACCTCATTGCTCCCATAAAATGCCTACTCTAGATCGAAGTACATATATGGTCCATTTAAGCTGCATTTGTCAACTGCGAAAGATGAGTGGAGGCGGAGTAATCATTGAAGTGGTATACATTGTGAATCCATCAAATTTATATATCGATTTCAACTCAATAATCATTGAAGTTGATCGAGTATAACTTTTGACGAATTTTCAATGGCGATAGATCAAGATTAGTGTATCCCACCAACGTCGGCAATAGTTACTGCGCCAAAAGAGTTTCAGCAGGAACTAATCCGGCCTTATCCGAAAGCAGGCTCAAGAGCACGATATTAACAGATACACCAGAAAAACTGTTGCAATCGCGAAAATACCACCACCCAAAATGAGATGAATATTTCTGTTTGATCTGTATGGATCCTCACAGCGAGAGCAAACCTGGCGAAGATTGGGTGCAATGTTATAAGTGGAAATATTAACATTTAAAATGTCCTGACAAATGAATGCCATATAAATACCACAAATGCAATGCCAATTAAAACACTCAAATTAGAATATGAAAAATATCAAATACTGTGATTAATGAAAATAATTTAAGGCTGAATTAAGAATTACTTGTACCTCTTTAAGATAAATTTTATGAAATAAAGATGTTCGAGGCTGCAACAACTTACCCCATATTTACATATTATTAATTCTAATCGTTTTTACACCAACGGAGCACAATAATATTGCAACCAATAATACAAAATACCTATTGCAATAATCATATATGAACTCATATAAGAACTACCTTTGGTATACAAATATAAGCAAAAGATGTAACTATATACTTGTCCCGGTCTACCCTACAAGAAAATCAAAAACAAAAAAACACGCGTTGAATAAATTGCTTATGATATATCGGTTCCCACGTCCCTTAAGCTAGCAGAACCCATACAGCAGAATATTACAAGATAGTATGGATAATTATAGGCTAATTATGGGCTAATTAATTGCCGCATTAAAAAATTTTGGCCTCCATCCCTACCAACTAAAGCGCGGATTCTGCTAGCTTTAGAAAAAGTTAGCAGAACCCATATCAAAAAATGATTTAAAAACAATTGGAAAAATAAAGGTTAATTTTAGGCTAATTAAATGCCCTATTTAATTTTTTTTGTTCTACTCCACCTATAGAAAATGCAAAAGGCTTTATCATTTCAAAGCTGCAGTGTTAATTACAATGACGCGAGCCAGAAGATTTAATCTTTCACAACGAAGCCGTAATGCAATTAAACTTCAGTATAATGCGAATCAATCCCCTGCAGATGAACAGGAAATCGCACGAAAAGAGCGCCGCGTTAATATGGCTCGACTTTGTGTTTCACAAGCACAAGAACAAAGAAAGCCAGTGAATCAAACGGCTCAGTTAGCAATGAGCAATCTTCGACGCGAGAAGAAATGTTTCAAGTGTTGATTTGATTCGAGTAGCGTTTCAATACGATTGCACAATTGACTAGAGCTCGCATCGTTTCGTTCGAATTGGCCCAATGGAAGTTATGTGCGACCATTGCGGTTCATTGAAGTTCACTGGAGAAACGCCTGGATTGTGATGTCTCAATGACAAAGTAAAATTGCTAATATTTAGCCTCCACCTCCTCAGTCATTGCATTCATTGCTTCTTGGCGACAAACATTTTCTATCGAACACTCAAAGATACAACGGATGTTTCCTAATGAATCATTTGGAGCAGAAATTATCGAAGAACGCGGATTCAATCCAACATTCAAGTTTGCTCGAAAGAGCAACCGTTCATATTCTTTTGGCGAATATTCTAATTCCTCATTCATAGACGCCATTCCACTGTTGTACATTTGGCGGTGCATCTGGAGAAAGGGCGACGAGTTTATTTCAACGCATCGAATGTTGCTCAACGAGCTGAAATATTTCCAGGGACAACATTGATGAGTTTTTTTCCGATTTGCCAAAGTGATCCGTTTGCACGAACATTGCTCTGCTCTGAGATACCACGTTATACACTTGGAACGCTTCATCGAAGAAATTTCAACATCGGAAGGAAGGCGATGCGGTTCCTGATCATCCGGATATGCTTTCTACTATATGCTCTTGATCGCATTTACACAGTTGCTGGTGAGTTTTCGTGAGCCGTCATCATTTGAATTACTTCGAATTGTCAATGGTCTAGTGCGACAACATTTCGTGTTGCAAGTCAGCAGCCCAATTTGCTTGCAGACGATACAAAGAGTTCCGATCTCATGGTGAATGAGGAGATACATAACTAGGCTTTGCGTTTGATCGAAGACGTGTTTTACCTCTTGTGCGGCAGTTTGTTAGTCAAGTTAGGAATGCCAACGTCATATCGTGGAATGCACGATGCTTACAATCGATAATTGGAACGTGAACGTGAATACGATCGAGATGCATTGAACCAATTAGTTAGATTAGTAAAACTGAGAAGACATTGCTCATGTCATTGATTTTGGCCACTGTTCGTGCTTCTTCTGGGATAGCGGCCACGTTGCTAGAAAAATGCCGAACGGCTCATTCAACGTTGCGATTGCCATTAAACCTTCAAACTATGAAAGTTCTGCGTAATAACTCAAGATATTTTGAAGGCGCAATGATTCTACTGTCTGTGGCGCATAGTGAAGAAACTTCAGCAGACGACAAGCATGCGAGTTGCATTGCTAAACGATGGATTGCTAATGGCCGTGTTTCGCTCGACCTATTGAACGGATTGATTTTATTTCCCCGAATTTTTGCAATTTCATCTCAACGAAGCACGAGCTCATCAACAAAGTGTTCCCGAACATCATTGCTAACCAAAAAATCACAATTGGTTGAGTGAACGAGTAATTCTTGCGGCAAAGAACAAAGAAGTGCTAAATGATCCCTATAGTGTGGTAACTTTGCAATTCAAAATCAAATAGTTCGTACACTGCATTCCTTCCAAATCTATTGACTGTGTAACAAGCGAAGACGAAACAACCAACTATCCAACTGAATTTTTAAACTCATTGAATCTGGCTGGCATGTCACCGCACAATTTACAACTGAAGCTTAAATCGGTAGCCATCATGCTTCAAAAACTGAACTAACCAAAAAAGGGGAATCCTTGAGTATTTGTGGCCTGAATCTAGAAAATGAATGTCTCACTTACGGTCAATTGTACGTAGCATGTTCACGAGTCGGCAAACCATCCTCTTTGTTCGTTCTCGCACCCGAAAACAAGGTACTTCAATAAAGGAAATCGACCCGAGTGCAATCCACCCAGCAAATAGTTTAACAATACTTTCTGTTAGTGCAACAATGCTATACGCGAATCATTTCAATTCACTGTAATAAAGCAAATGCCTTGCTGCCAAGTGAATTACATTCATTTCAATGTCATTAAGATACGTTCCATTTTGATTTTTGTAACATTTATTGAGTTAATTTTGAGTATTCATTTTATCTTAATAAGAACCCGAGATTAATTCAGCTATATAACTAGTTAACACAAAATTTATTGATTCAGAGGCGGTACGAAGTTCGCCGGGTCAGCTAGTATTTCTAATAAAACTTAATTAGACTATGAATTCTCGTTTATAAATTTCAAATAAAAATAACGTTACTCATTTAATTTGATTTTAATCTGATTTATATGAACTAATTGTGTTTTCATGTGGTGTGTAACGATGATCATGGTGATGATAACAAGAACTATTTTCTATATTTTTTTTGTGGTACGACAATTATATGGTGTTTTGCATGCTGAACCGATCAAAAGAACCCCTCCCCCGCTCCGGCGTGCAAACCCGATACAAAGTACCACGTGATCGATAGAACCATAAAATCTCCACAATCTTCATATCACGAATTAATTTCATAATTATAATGAAACCAAAATGTTAGAAATACAATCGTGTTTATCTATACCTCTTTAATTAACGTATAATTAGCATTTCTTAATTATGTACAATGTAAAACTGGTATTCAGCTGTATAAAGAAATTGATACATGTGCAATGAGACGAGGAAGACGTTTATGGATGATGTCACTGGTAAATATATAAAGAAAAAGAAATATTTTCTTATATAATTAGCTGGAGGTACTGCAACACAACAAAGATATCAGATAAAAAAAAATATTTTTTATCATTACCTCGTATATTGAGTGTGTACTTAGTGCATACGAGATACGCGAGTGTCTATATATGTATATATACCTAAGTCAAACATTAATCGAATGAAACATGATCTGATGGAAATTTAATTTTTTTCCGTTTTCTTCTTAAACAACGAACGCGAAAACTGTAAGATTTATTTCAAGTCTTAAACACATTTTTATTTATACCTGTGGTTTTTGCACATTTTCTGAGGCCATATAACGATACAAAAAAAAAAAAAACGTTAACATTTTCGTTCATACACAACGTCATGTTGTTAATATGTGTACTGCGGTAATAAACGATTTTTCATTTTGCAAATCTCTCGCACAGCATTACCGCGATACAAAACTAAATATGGTAGAAAATCTTAAGACTGGTTTGGTTACTTTTATTTTCTTTTCAAAGAGCAAATATTATTTATGTATGTGTAAGAGTTAATAATTGCAATACTCGCATATATATGAGAACAGAGAACAAAATCGATAAATCTATAAAAAATTAGTTTTTATTGTAAAACGTTATCCGATCAATGTTAATCATTTGAAAGTATAAAGTAAAATGAGGTTTGACTATATATAATACCCAAAAACGATTAATAATATTGTTTAACCCTTTAGTGCCCAAAGTAATAATTTGTTAATCATAATTTGTAACGCTAACTGTATATAAAAGGGTTAATAAGTTTTTGTTTCGGTTCATTCTCTCGTATTATTTCCAATTTTTGAAAGATGTGAGATAATAAACGCAAATCGTGTAGGCCAAAGCGGACCTCGCAAATTCAATAATGAAATACAAAGAAAAGCTGAACAATATATATAATATGTAACATGTATGGAGTTTTGTTTAAATTAAAATATGAATATGGACTGTGATTTTATATATTCAAGTCTTTTGTAAACCTTAATTTTGAATCATTTAAGCTTAAGCATAATGTACTCGTTCTACTATAATGGGGATTGGATGAATTCACATTTTTAAAATCATTTTCATTAATCTTATTTTGTCTAAATTGCTTTAATGAACGATAGACAATTTAGAAATATTGTAAGCTGAAGGTCAATCGATTTGCTGTATATTATAAAACTTTCCACCCACAAAAATATTTATTCTTTGCATCCGTCTTTTAATAGATCGGTTTGACGGTAAATTTATGACAATATATAGCTTCTATCTTAAAGTACCATTATATAATTAGGGTATGACTTTTTCGGGTTTTTAACCCAATCAGGTAAAAATTAAAAATTATAATAATAAAAATTATTCAAAATCCTTTTGGATATGTCGTCTCCAATAAAATATACACGACGATAAAACGACTTTTGAATTTTTTTCGATAGCATGTAAACGTTTGGAAATACCTTGGCGCGTCATGTTTAATGCCTCCGAAAGTTAAGTTTGCGTACCATCTTCATCCAATAACGCTTGCATCTTGCTGTCTTCAAATGCTTTTGGTCTTCCACAGCGCTCCTTGTCTTCAATGTCGAAATCGCCACTTTTGAAGCGTTCAAACCAACTTTCACATACACGGGTAATTTTCGATGGTGCATGTTCGCCGTAGACCTCCTCAAGCAAATGACGTGCTTCAGCTGCATTTTTGTTTAGTTGAAGCAGAAAAGCAAAGCTTCCCGCAAATACTGTTTGTTTGGCACAAAACTCGACATTTTCTCGTTTATAGAAAAAATAGTTTTGCGTTGCGATATGTGCTAGTATAACAACTGGTTATCGTTAACAACTGTCCACGCTATAAGCAAAACACAACTTCTGACATAAGTGACAACTAGATGTGTCGCTGGTACCATCCATGTGTGACCCGGAAATTTTGTTGCGCACCTGATCTCAACCCATTCTGTCATAGTATATAATATTTTGAACAGAATTATACTGTTTATAGATGTGATCGCACTCCTGAAACGTGCAATAAGGAATCAGGTGGTATAGATAGTTGTACATTCAAATGTAGAGAGTTCTCCTGTTACATTAGCTCCATCAAGACTTGAGCAGATTTGTGCGAAGATATCACAGGCAAACGATATCTGTTTATATATACAGTGTACATACCGCCTAGGTAAAATTGCGACTGACATTAACTGGAAACATGACATGGAGTTTAACTGCATTCTTCCATGTAATATCAATAGCGATGCAGAGTCCCTATTCGTCGATGCCATGCTTGGTTTTAACCTCAACCAAATTAATATGATTGCTAATAACATCGATATGTTTCTGGATCTGGCCTTCACCACTGAGGAGGCTGCTTTTAACTTAACTGAATCAATGAAGCCATTTGTTGTAAACGATATGAACCACAAATCTTTGGACATTTTATTTGATACAACCTACTGTAACCTGAAGAAATCTGAGCACCTTCCAAGAATGAAATACAACTTCAAGAAGGCAAATTACGCCGGTTTGCAAAATTATTTAGAAGGAGCATTGTGGGATCTAACTTTAAATGTTGACAATGTGAACGAAAATGTTGATAAATTTTATAACATCATTCACCAAGGTTTTGAACTCCATGCGTGCCTTTTTACAATAAAGAACCGAAAGCTCATCCTCCGTGGTCCGATGACCTTCTAACCAATTTAAAAAACCGAAAATGTAAAGTCTCATACTAAAATGATGAAATTTCGATTGGAAAACGCAGTGATGAATTTGACGTCTATTCCAATTTTAAGTACAGGTCTTACCTTGCAAGTACTGAAACAAAAATTAAATTAAATCGTAAAGAATTTTGGAAATACTTTCGATCCAAACGGGAAATTTAGAGATATCCTTCTAATATGACTTATAATAATAGCAGCTCCTCGGACGTAAAAGTGATAGCAGACATGTTTACAGCATTTTTTCAATCAGTCTATAGCCTTTGTGATAATGTGGGATACAATGATCAAATAGGCAACAAAAATACTTCTGCGAGTATTACTCCTCCTGTCATACATGAAGAGAATGGTATATCAGACTTAAGGAAATTTGAGGATGGATGTGGGCCGGATGATATACCCGCCTTTATATTAAAAAGGTTTTCGAGTAGCTTCACAAGTCCACTCTGCAAACTCTTCAACCAATCAATAGCCACAGCTGTGCTTCCTGATAAATGGAAAATTCCAAAAATAACACCTAACTTTAAATCGGGTAAGAGAGAGGATGTCTCCTGTTACAGAGGAATTTCAACATCTTTGTCAATTCCAAAATTAGTTGAGCTTATTGTGTGCAATGCTTTTAAATCTACATTGATACGTCACATCCAACACGGGTTTAATGCCTAGATGATCGGCATCTAGCAATCTGGTCGAATTTACCTATAAAGTGTTAAATCAGATAGAAAGTCATCATCAGATGTAGCGTATACAGATTTTAGCAAGGCATTTTATTCTATATGCCACCTCAAAGCACTCCATAGTCTGCACGCATTCGGTTTTTCAACCGGATTTATTAATTGGTTCAAATCGTATCTGACAAACCGACTGCAATATGCATTAATTGGGAATGAGAAATCCAACGTTATCAAAGTGACCTCTGGTGTCCCTTAAGGATCTCATATTAGACCCTGGATTTTTATTGTGTTCATCGATAGAATGGCCAAGTTAATTAAACACTCAAATGTTTTAATATTTGTCGATGACGTAAACATTTTTCTTACAATTAAACATGAGCATGCTGTTGATAAACTGCAGGATGACCTCAGCAGATTATGCTGCGTTTTGTTTTTAAATCTGGTGTTCGAGACCGCGATAAAATACAGGGAAATACAGGGAAATTTAGAAAAAAAAAATTTAGAACAACAACTTTAACCAACTTCAAGTCAATCATTTTGGCATTTAAAACAAATTACAAAATAAATAATAAATTAGTTAAATTTAACAAAAATATTTTGTTTGAATTGGCACTTGAAGGTCTATTTGCTATTCAATTAGTTCTTGGAATAGGTCCCAGTAAGTTCTATTATTTGTTAGCTTAGGCAAGTTCTCCTTGTTAATTATCATTGTGCTGAGTGTTATGATAACAGGTGAATGGTCAGAATATATCCCCTCGCTATTTTCGAGGCACATGTAGTCCTCGGTAATCCCTTTCGTTACATAGAAATAAATGAGATATGGTATTTTATTTATATCAGCAGGCCAATATAATATCTTGGTTTACCTCCAGAATAGAATTCGCCGTTGTTTACCCGACCTGCTTCAAAAAGCTCCTTTCCTTTACGGGTTGTAAGTCTTGATCCCCAATAGGTGTGTTTTGCATTATAAAGTCACCACCAATAATAAAATTGGATCCTAGTGATCTAACGAGTCTGTTATAATCTTTTTTGTTTAGATTATAACGTGGGGGGCAGTAGATAGAGGAAATACTGTATTCATTATTTTTACTAGTTTTGACTTTAACTGTTTTAACTTGCATACTTTCTTCTTCGATACCAGGTTCTTCATAGTGTTTGATATTCTTTTTCACTATTACTGATGATCCTCCCCTCGCGTTTCCTCCTGGGTGTATAGCATGGTAACATTCATAATCACGTATTTTAATAAATGATGTTTCTGTCAAATGACTTTCCGATGTAAGGCTTTTATCTATTTTCTCTAAATTTAGAAAGATTTCTAGCTCTGGAATATGCTGCGCTAGTCCGTTTGCGTTCCAGGTGACAATTCTTAATGTTCTGCTCATTTTAATACAGGAGGGCTGTTGCCCCGTTAGTGGTTTCTAGTTTTTCTACGCGCTTATATAAAGCTTCTAGACCACGTTCTTGCTTTGATAGCCTAGCATTTATGGCTTCTATGCTTCTGCATATCCTTTCGAGAGGGTCGTCAGTAATAGCATTAGATGATTGTTGTACAATTTGCGAGTAGGTTTTCCGCCCTTCACCTATAACTAGTAGCTTTGGCTCCACTTGGTTTTTGCTTACTTTCTCTCTGGTAACCTTAGAGCTTTGAGGAAACTGGTTCATTTTGTTTCTTAGCCTTTGAAGTTCTTTTTCTACTTCACATCCTCTGTAATTCGCAGGCTGATGCCTTTTACAGTTTATGCATTTTGCAGGGTAGTTTCTACTTTCCTTACACTCTTTCGCGTTGTGTTTTCCAGCACATTTTACGCATCTATATAGGCTCCCGATCCCAATATTTTTGCGTGAGGTTGAAACCTTGGCATTTTTTGCATTGAGGTATTAACCTCGTATTTTTCTTTGGGGGTTCTATTTTAACCCTCATATACTTCATTGTTCTCACCTCTCTCTCGTTTAAGGATATTTACTGCATATTCTATTTTGCAGATCTTTTGCATTTGGGTCCTCCATTATATCTTCCTTCTTACACGTTGGATGAAGGCCTCTGGCCCTAACCTTAATTGCACGGTTGTTTTTATTTTCATATGTGAACCATTCTTTACCTTCCTCGTTGAGCTTTGTGGCTAGAGCTCTATATGTATCGGAATTTTGTGTATTGATTTTCCACACATTATTGGTTCTCCAACTTCAGGTGAGCATTTCGCTCTTCGTTGTTTGGTAGGTCTTTTTTTCCTGTTCCTGTTCAGTACCCAATCTGTTTCTCTCGCAAGTTCCTCCTCATCAGTATGGAACTCGGTGTTATAACTGGTGTATGTACTTGCTTCGTTATAACTGGTTAGAGGGTTATCATAAATCTCCATTTCCATTTCTTTGCACTTTTTTAATTCTTCATTTTCATTTTTGAGTTTGTCAACTTCGCTTCTTAGTTGGATTATAAGTGTTTCTAAGTCACTCAATTTCCGACAGAGTCCAGCATTTTCATTTTTCTGCTGATTTTCTGAGTTAGTTTGTCTAGTTGGTGATCTTGACAACTTTGAACTTCTTATGATTGGCTCACCCCAGAATTCATTGCGCCAGCCTCGTTAGAGGATGAATTAGCCAACTGGGTAGTTGGTGTACCACCTGGGGTATTTTCTCCTATTTCCGTTCTTTCCATTACTTTAAATGATCAGGTTATACCTCCCAACACTAAGCCCCTGGTAGAACTTAGCTACTGCAAGCAGTGCCCATCCCCCGCGACGTGGGCGCACCTACCAGGAGTAGCCGAGGTGCACACAGTTACAGCCGAAGCACCCTGTGTGCCCACATCCAGAGGGACTCTCGTAAATGATATACTTTTTAAAATATTTGCAAGAAACATAAAAGCTACAACTATATGCAGTTTGATCCCGGTCAGTCAGTTCTCTGGGCTGTAGAGAAGCAACAGACATTTAGTATATAAGGCACCAGAAAGGCACTAGGTTTTGTAAATCTGCAAAACATCTCTATAGGTTATATGTTAGGGGTTTTGCACGATTACTATATACTTTATTTTACTATGCGTAAAAGTGAATTTTGTTTTGTGAATTTTGTAAATTAGGACAAGGTTAAGACATATACTTCTCGTTTGGCTAAGTTAATCAGTCAATATTATATACTTCTTTCGGACAAACCAAAACTAAATGATTTACTCTTTATAATGAATTTTGAAAAATATCAACGGAAAATATTTTAAAAGATATATCATAATTTGCAGCTCAGTACGACAATTGTGAAATATATTCTGTAAAATGTATATGGCTTTGCCTTAGTTTATTGAACTGCGCGTCATATATTTTTTTTGCGTATATGTTATTGTTGCCAGAATAATTTTTTAACTTTATAAGCACCGAGTTGAAGCGCCCAAAACCATCATTTAAAATCATTTATAGAAGCACCCAAGCAATAAACTTGAGTTTCCCTTAAAGTCAATTTACAAAAATTTAAGACCAAAAAATTTCATCTGAAAAGGATATGTAACCAGAATGTTGGAAGGTTGCAAAATCAAGAAAGCAAACCCGCAGGATATATTCCTTCCGAATCAATTAAGGCTCCTTAACACCCATTTTAATAGGTTCTGTGAAGCCAATATATTTTAATCGAACCCAATATATTTACTTAATAATTTTAATATACTTTTTAATAAGCGTTACTGTCAACATACCAATATTGAACAGCTTTTAAATTCATTAAACAATAAGCAAACAAAATTTGAAATGTTGAAAACAAAATCTATGCGATATTATGAAATTATGACATCACTTGAAAAAAAAAACGTCATAAAATTCACACAAATCCAGGTTCGTCACCTACACTATTTTTAGCAAGGCTAAGTCTTTCGTTTTGGTTATTTCATTTTCTCGTCACCGCCATTCTTCTGTTTCACTTTAATAAAAAATTCATAAACTCATAATCGCCAAACCACAAAATTGAAGACCCCTCATAATTAAAAAATTTTACAAATAAATTTTCGAACACATTTTAAGTTTTTAACAGTTTTGACCATCATTCTCAAGGTATTCACGTTGTTGTTGTTGTTGTTGTTGTCTATATATTTCTTTTTCACCTTTTCTTTTATACATTTAGATATCTCTTCTGGCTCTGCTATATATATTTCTTACAATATTTTTAGTAATAAATTTTTATATGTATTCATAACAGCAAATTTAAAACCACAACTACATAGCACAGAATTTGTGTAAACTATAAGCGCTATACATAAAACTATAATCGCCGTCACAAGAAAAGAGTTATTTTTCTCCGATAGCTATATACATTTTATATTTTACCAACCATTTTTTTTTGTTGGATTCGAGTTAATTGCAATCGAGAAATAACAAAACTAAAAAAAACAAACGAAAAACAGTTGTTCGGAGTCTGTTGCGCACAAACGACTTAAGAAAATTATATATTGACTTAACGATTTTTTATAAATTTAGTTTTTTTAATAAAATTTTTGTTTCTTATATTCTCACGCGAGAGAATATTATAAGATTGTCATGTTGTTTTGTTAAAAAATTTCGTTTGTTTTCTTATTTATTTATTTTTTGTTAACATTTTGTGACTTGGTGAAGTGGAATGAGATTTCAAAATAAATGCTGTTTTCTTAAATAATTTTAGTTTTTTTTTTTTTTTTAAGAAAAAAAATTAAGTTTGCAGATTTGAATTAATTTAGTTTAATGGAAAAAAATTTAAATATAAAATTAAATTATAAAATTTAACATGATTTGTTTGGGAATTGTTAAATAATTTTTATTTACACATTTTCAAATTTTTCGTTTTTTTTTCTGTATTTGTGATAAGAAAATTTAATAAAGTTAAGATTTGGTGTGATTTTAAGTTCGCAAAATCTAAAAATTAAGTGAAGTTTTACAGTGTGAAAAAATTAAATAAAAAAAAAAATCAAATCTGTGATATTTTATTCCATACATAGTCTACATTTTCAAGGATAGCAGTCTTTTTGTTGTTGCGGAACATCGAAACATATGTAAGTATATAACAATTTATATGTGTGATGGGAAATGACGTAAGTTTCCTGGTGACTGAATTAAAATCTTATAAAAATTAATTAAATATATTTAAAAATATTCCGTATAATATCGCGCGCGCTACGATGATGTAATGCGTAATGATTTTATAATTAGTAAAGCGTATGCACATAGGTGGATCGATTTATATATTAGGATTATCGCGTAGGTGGATTAAGATAATTTTGAAATATTACAACAATACTCGATTTGAATATTTTATTCAAAAATAATGTTACAATACTTAAGCCAATAATAAGTATTTATTTTTATATATGCAAACTACTTGCGAGATAAGTCACATATGTGTATTATTCGCAATATCTAAATTTGTATAAAAACAACGTATATAAACGGATTAGTCAGCTGAATTAATTTTTATAGTAGGTACGTAACGTGTTTTATTGAATATCTAAGTGAAAATATACAGTTAGGAGATCGCAAATTTCGATCGATACGTTTTAAGCGGAATATTGAAGGTCGTTATATTCTCTAAATTCTCACTTAATGTTTTTGAATGTTAAAAAAAAACTATACATAACTGGTTTTGTTTTGGGAACGGATGCATCAGCGTATGGTTTTTGCATAAATTAGCTGTCCGACTTCTTAGAAACATTTTATCTAAAAAAAAAAAAACTAATGCCCAACGAAATATTTTCAACACTACAATGTTTCTAGTGCACCTTTACTTTATAATTAAATTCTAGTTTGGTGTCGGCGCCGCGCCTTGCTTATATACACAATAGATGCAATATTCCGCATAGTCACTCTCCCTTTAACTAAATTTTAAAATATCGTTAGGAAAAACAATGCAGAAGACTTTTTTATTTTACAGAATTATGATTTTCTTATACTCTGTGTTGGTTTTGCTACTTTTAGCCTATATCATAAACTATACATACATACTTATAAGTCAAACCACCTCCTAACTTGCATTTTGAAAGGCGGCCTTTTATTAAATATGAATATTTGTATCTATATATCTTTAGTTGATATCGAAATACATTAAGATTAGATTAATGTTGTTAATTGTGAAATTCTTACAGAGGCTGTTAAACAATGACACGAATGACATTTTGACTGACCTACCATAGGTGTACCTCCTTTAATCAAAATTTTAAAAGAGAAGTCCTCCAGTGTTACTCCAGTTTGCATTCCTTGCAGATCGGCATTATTACTAATCAAATTACTCCCAGGATAAACAATTTTCGGGCTCTGCATTTAAAGATTAAGGAAAATTGCATGAATATTGAAAACCGTATAGACAGGAAAACGAACTTTCTGTTCGAAGATATTTACTTAAAGTCTCTAAAGGTGGGCAAGCAAGAATAAAAACTACTTACGGATCTTGATGAAATAAATTCTGCTTATTTACAACGACAAATTTACCTCTTCTATAAAGGAAGTCGGTGAACTTCAACCATTCGATCATTTTCATATGATATAATCTTTCAATTTGATAAAATGATATAATCTTTCAATTTTCACACGTCTGCTGAAACTGTTGATTGGAATTTGGCACAAATGCTTCTGTATTGGAGTTTCTTTAGCACATAACAGCAAATGATTCTTGACAAATTTACAAATTTACTATAGGGACTTTTGGAGACGACAAGTTCCGTTATTTAATATGCGAAGCTTTCTTACAGATGTAGACTTAATTAATTTTCCAAAATTATTCTTGATGGTCTATTCATTTAGAGATAAGTATGCGTCTTATAGTATGCGTCTTATAGTTTCAGGTACCACCTATCCAAAACACGAATCTGCTAGTCTAGCTGCTATTGTTTTTTTAAATCTATTATGTCTCTACTGCACAGTATTTTATACTGAGAGCACGGCATTATGCTTTAAGGTTTGTATCTTGGTGTTAATAATGCACTAATTATAAGACTGTAGGGATTTTGTTGATTAACCCGAAACTGGAAAAATCAGCGTTACGGTTAAGGAGATGCCGACTCATGTGAATATGAGTGACCTCTGTTGGAATTCGAACCAGGTACTTTCCAGTTCAAGTACAGAAGCTTTAACCACCGCACCACTGTTAAACTTGTCTGGAATTGTCATGAGGTGAAGAAAGGAATGTGAAATTTTCAATTCTTCGGAAATCAACATCCAGTACCAGTATTTCACTTCAGGAGAAATTGGCCAGTATAAAATTGCTAACACAAATTTATGTGGGAGGATGTAAACTGATGGTATCATCAATCCCGACATTCTTTCACCACGAATGTGTATACTGATTTTGAATACAGCACTCTTAATTTCTAATGTGAAAACCTAAACTTGCCTAACTTCAAAAACGAACCATTGTTAAAAATATAAGCTTTAAATGTATCATATTTAATTATTTATCAGTTTTCTAGATGCTACACGGAGCGAAAAATACAAACCTATTGGACTAATTTTGCGCAATTAAGCTATCATTTTCGGCTTGCTTCTAAATTTGTTTAAATCCAGCATGTAGTACTTAATTGTTTGAAAATAAAATATGACCTTTGAATTCTTAAACTCTTGAGAATAGTAAATAAATCACGTGAATCTAGCTCTCCTGAATGGACTTTAAGAAATGAAAAGCGTAAATTCAAATCTAAGAAATCTTAGTTTAAAAATTGTAAAGTGAGATACGTGTACACATTTTAACATAAACTAAGCACATTGAAACTGATTTAATCTTGATATACTTAATTAAATTGAAAATTTTATTAAACATTGAGTTTTAATTTCCTGCTTTTTTATTAAAATTTGCTTAATTTGCTTTGTTAAAACTAACAGATTCTCCAAAAATATTTGATTCACGTTTATCAATAATAAAAAAATGGGTCTATTGTACTGAAGCTGAGTCTAATTAATTAGCATAATTCAGCAACATCATCTCAGTTTACGCTTACTACGATTAAATTTAATACAATATCATTCTAAAATTAAGAATCAGTAATATCAAGAAAGAAAACTTAATTTTGACGATTTTTTATTAAAATATGCTAAATGTAATTCTAAAACTAGGCTTTACTTTCTTGATTATTCAATACAAGCTTGTGACATGTATACAAATGCTCGCGCAGGTAAATTTGGCTCATATAATCTGGGATTCACCTGTATACCAATGGCCTATGCTACTTATCAAAATAAAATACACAAAGTTTTTCTTTATATTAGTTTTTATTCATACATACTTAATTTTAATACCCTTTTTGCCACTAGTTGTTATCTGAAATTCTTGAAATGGCTTGTAATCAAAAAATGACGGTTTCTCGAAGAAAAAATTATTATAAAGGTTCAGCACTTCAAAACAATTAAAATCTGTATTGTGTGTCACTTTAATTTGGTTCAGAACTAAAAAAATATTGCCACCCAACAAAATTAAATCTTCTATTCTATAAAATGTATTGCTCTTAACTAATATACAATTAACTTTGTACATAACCGAATCCACATTAACTGTGGTACAAAATTTTAATAGATGAAGAACATTTTTGCACTTGTGAAATAAATTTTACTACTAATATTTATAGTACTATTAAACATTTTAAACGGATTAGAATTTTGATGAGTACCTAAATGTTGCATTTGCATTAAATAACTAAAACGCAATATATAAAACGCAATCGAAAATGATAAATTTACTCGACTGCACATACATTAGTGTAATTTTTTATTCTCCGGTTGTTGGACTCAAAACGCATGCGCACCAAAGGTGCTTTATTGGCCCACCATTGGATAGTGGGTAATTATATGGTGCTTAGGCTTTAGCGTTTCATTTGGAAATTTTTTTAAATAACGTTCATGATGTGTCTTTATAATATTGGCCAATTCTATTATATCATTCGGAGAATAAGAAATACGTAACATAAAATCTATTAGTTTTTCCAGATGACATAAATATATCCACACTTTATTATTATTGGGTATGAAATCTCCAACCAATAGCGTAAAAAAATGAAGCAAAGTATACGATTCTCGCGCAGTGAAATGCAATTTCTTATTTTTTAAGTGTTCTTTTTTGATAATTGCACATCTAATTCCACTTTCAATTTAGCCATAGTTGAAATATTTAAGTCTATAGTTAAATGTTACTAAATCAAAAAAATTATTTTCAATAAAATAATTTAAAACGCACACTAGTTCATATTTTATAATTCCTTCAAATGCGTCGTGCATTACGTCAACTGAAAAATTTTGTGTAACGTGAAACGATGGAATTTCATTAAAAATGGAACTCGCTAATATTCCTGTTTCTTTGTAATTATCACATTCGATTTGTTGGTTATATTTGTTTATGTCACGAAGAAGGGCAATGTTTGATGATGTTGAACTTTGGGTTTGTATTTTTGGCATAACACAAAATCGGCAAAAAAAATTGTGGTTGAACGATCTTGAAAACAAAAGCAAATCGTTAATAGCTTTATTGTCTTCTATTACTAGTCCTAAGACAAAATACATCTGAACCACATTATTATTGACGTTAATCTCTAACCCGTTTAGCTCTAATTCTTTTACTTTATTAATAAGGCTTTGTAAACATATGTTAGCTCCGTATTTCTTTAAATCTAATGCCTTGAGAAACATTGCACTGTAGATATTATCCAGTTTTGAAGATTGACTAACAGGCATAACCGGAAAATTATAAAAAAATGCAGAAATCGTCTGAGTACCTGCATGGGACCCAATAGGATCATTGACTTCGACATCATCGTAATATAAAAAGTAAGGAATTACTTTCTTGCCTGGAAACATTTGCTTTCTCGTTTTCCATAAAGCACCTTGTATAAAGTTTGAAATTTTTTCGTCTTGTGAAAATTCCACATCATTTATGTAATTCAAAACGTTATTCAACATTTTGGGAGTCTCAAATATTTTTTTTATTTGAAAGTCGATTGGCATTAGGGTAACCTTTTAAGTTTCAAGTTTTGTAAAGCCTTTCTTTATTACTTCGGCAACGCTTTCATTAATAGTAAATTGGATCGGAGATCTATATAAATTTTGCTCTTGTAAGCATTTAATTATTTTGTAATTGCTGTTGATGTTAATAAATGGCTTGGAACATATATCTAAAATGTTTTTGATTACTGGTACTTTTTCCGTATTAATTTCAGGTAATACAACTTCTTCAACTATGTTAAAAATATTTCGGATATTCTCAGCCAATTCAAATAAAATTTCTGTTATTATGGTGTTAGTTAAATTATTATATCCATGTAATTTAGAAACAAAAGCTAGAGGATTTTCTGAAATTTTCTTCACAACTTCAGAAATATCAATTGGTTTCTTAGTATATTCTATTTGATTTAGAGTATTGCAAAATTGAGGTTGTATCGGTACATTATTCGATGCAATATTCTCCTCATGAAAACATTCTTTATGACACGTATGCAAATGGTTAATATATATTCGTAAATTGGCAAACTCCCGAAAGCAACCAATTTCTCCACATTTGTAATTAAAATTAACTGGGAACATATGTTTATATTTCAGATGTACTTTCAATATATTCGAGGAAATAAATCCTTCTTAACATTCAAAGCAACGCACCATTTCGAAAATTTTTTAATTAGCCAATTGAACAATAAGTCCCGAAACAGCTGTTGGCGTTACTTCCAAATTTATTTCAAAAAAATATTTTTGAATAAATTGCCATACAAGCTTCGATTCTAGCTGATACTGCAATTCAAATACAAAATGTATTTTAAATGCCGTCGATACCGCTGATAATAATGATTCCAATTTATAAATGATCGAGTCGAAAGTACAATAGAACTCGTAATCATTATTTAATTTTAAAATGAAAATACATGGCTGACAGGTCATACCATAACGTAAGTAATGCTCACACCGTTGGTTTCGTTCCGTATTTAGGTCGGTAATGCTGTGCACTAATTTAATAAATGATGTCTGGCTGTCAGCAATACTGAATTTCCATATTTGCTTAAATTTGTCCTTCACAAATCCCAATGGCACTAGCACAGCGTGCAATAGCTTTAAAATTTCGAAGTCTTTCAAATCTGGTGAACAAAAAAAAATATCACAATATTAAATAATTCTTAAATTGTATATACTTAAATCATTTACCTTTATTTGTCTTCGTTTCAATCCTGTCTATTTGATTGGCATTAAGTTTATCTTTCACCGACGAGCGAAAAATTGGGGCGATGTCCACACAAAACTGACTCCACTTTGAATGCAATTCGTTTCCTTTTTTATTGAACAAGTGTTCAAAATCAATATCTATCTGAAAACTTAACCGTAAGTAAAACTCTTTTAAAATTATTTATTTTGTTAATTCATACCAGTTGCGCACCTTGTGCGTGAGTATATTTCGAACAAGCGTCCAAAATTTTAGAGATATGTCGCCCGCCTCTTTTAATTTGAGAAAATCTGGCACTTGCCGTCTGTGTCCACTTAGTCAAGACAGTATCCCAAGGCTCAGAATAAATATTAAGCCAAGTTTGGGTTTCTTCCCGGCTGTCTAATTCAAAAACTTCACCTAAACGTTAAAAATAACAATATATAATTATAATGAAATCTTTTTTAAAAATAGGCACATTTTCAAACCTTCGTCCGACAAATTATATTTCCGTTTTTTCGGGAGTTTTTCTATAGGAAATAATCCTTGCTTTCGAAGATTCGCCACACAGTTTTTGTACTTCGTGTAAAGACGGAGGGTTCTGTTGCTTCCTTTATTTGAAAAATAATAGTCCGAATCTTCCTTGGGGAATTTTCTCAAAATTTGGTTTGTCACGTTGATATATTCGTTGTCGTGCATAAATATTTTACTAGTAATAAAATGCTGAACTATATTCGCCGCCAATTTTTCTCGGAACAATACTGGAATTTTGCCTAAATTATGATTAGCTGTCTCCGCTATTTCTTTACCGGTTGTCAACAAATATGAGTCAATGTTCTAAAATTAATATAAATAATATAGGAAATTCGAAACAGTTGATTTGAAATTTTCCTACAAATAAATTACTCCATTGTGAAATTATGGTAGTCGAATTTGTTGGTGATGGCAAAGGTGAAGTTATTGTATAATTAGAGTTTATTGAAGATATGCCGGTAGTATCACTCATTGACAAATGGGCCTCTCCGAATTTTGTCACCCAATTTGAAATAATTTTTAGATAATCAGCCTCATCGACCAGTAAATGGATTCCCTAAAGTATGAAAAATAAGATTTGAAGGAAATTCTATTCTTTCCAATATATATATATATATATAAAAAAAGGAAAGCTGATTTTCGTCCACATGGAATACTTTCAAATTTCTTTCTGCTAAAATCGCCAAGAGAATTCGAAATATAGTTCGTTTGACGACTGGTCCAAATACTTGATCATGATCAGTTCTGTATACCTGACTAAAACTCTGAGCAACCAGTCATCTGTTTCTTTATCTTATAGACTCGCATTTGTATTCAATTGGTTTTATATCACCTAGGACAGCCTTTACTCCTTCTTTGGAATTATTTCTCAAACGATTTTTTATATATGTCGATGTCATTATGGCTTAATCGTAAAATCTAATATCCAGATTTGCTCCCACCAATATACCGCGATGCCATTCTGCTGTGGACTGTACGAAAGTCCTTTTATACCGCATATTTGATATTCGAGGTTTTCGAGAATGTTTTGCCGGCCATCTTTCCTTTCACACAGATTTCGCAGCACTTGCGCTACTCTATCCTTTCCACCTATTTCCGGAACATATAGAACATTCTCCATTTTTACTTTAGTACACCATTCGCCATTGAACGATAATTAACCTTTTGTTTGTATCGTTTAGTCCTCATGTACTCGGTGAATTTACTGTAATCTCGTTTGAAATGTCCATCTTTTATGCAAAAGTATAACACCTCCATTTTCTAATTGAACTTTCAAATTTTCAATGCTACTTTATCTTCACTAATCGAATCATGATCCTTTTGCATTTTGTATTCTGCAATTATTTTTGATCGTTTGAGGTGAATACGTTCTCACTTCTTCCTTCAAGCTTCGTCACCCAGCGCGTCGTACGAAATTGAGAGGTGTTGTCATTAATATTGCACATATAAAGAATTGTGGTTTGAATTCCATTTCAAACGCAGAAAACTTCTAAAACAATTCATTTATTTTATTCACGTGTGTTTCTGCATCACCAACTTTTTCCAGCTTTAAATATTGTTTTTAGAATTTGCACACGATTACTAGAAGAATCACGCTTATTTATTTATTTATTTAATTAATAAAATTTAGCTATAAATTACACATATTTTGAGCTTCAAAGCTCATTTGTAATGCTACGTGCAATCTATAATCCAATAATTTTATGTTTTTCTCTCGTGGTCGTGACGTGATAACTATCGAGCATCTTCTTCTGTTAGAATATGTTTTGTGTTGTGTTAGGTTTAGCTTTTATTTTATTTCTTGGCTTGGTAGTCCCACTTTAATTTATTCACCCATCCAAGCTTTACCAATATTTTGGTTTAGACGCCAAAGAGCCGGGATGTAAAACTTCCAACATAAATGGGTAGTATAATATCCATAGTAAAATATAAAATATAAACATTTTTACATTACATATTTCAAAAAATACAAAAAAATACAAACAACACCGTTCGATACGAAAGTCAAAGTCCAGAATACCAAAGCCTATGAATTTGATTTAGAGCAATCCTCGCTTCCTGTGCTAATTTACGTTCGCGAACATATTATACTTGACGACCCTAAAGCTAACAGAACCCGTCCAGCAGAACATTACAAAATATTATGGATAATTATAGGCTAATTAAACGTTTTATTTAAGTTACAATTTTGGTTTCCATCGAGAACGACCGGTTCTGCTAGCTTTTGTAATAGTTAGTAGAACCCATGTCAAAATATAATTTGGAACCAATTGCAAAATTTTAAGCTAATTAAATGCTAAATTATTTTTTGATCGCAGTTCGTTTTAGACAATAGCTTTAGGTTTATCAATTTGCAAGCTATAGCCGGACGAGTGGAGCCCGAAATATTTTAATGGGCCTTTTATTTGGCTATAAAGGGCCAAAAATCAAGTGCATGTAAATATATTTTGTTTTTCGTTGGAGTAATTTTTTCATTTAAGTTCTGCTAGCTGCTTTAAATAAAATAACCTAAAGCGTGATCAAGAACGGGCGGAGCCTAAAGTTTCCTTTGTGGGTCCACTATATAGTACGAAAATGGATCTTATTGTGCGTTCTAATTTCGTCTATGGCCTGACTTTCAATTCTGGTTTTGCTAGCTTTGAAATGGAAATACATTCAAAATGAGCCAAGATAATTTTGATGGAGCTTTTAATTTTCCAATCGCTTTTAAATCATTTTTTGAATATAGATTATGCTAACTTTTTCTAAAGCTAGAAGAATCCATCATTTTAGTTGGAAGGAATGGAGCCCAACATTTTATATAGAGCATTAATTAGCCTATTATTGGCCTATAATTATCAATATTATATTGTATTGTTCTGTTGGATGGGTTCTGCGAGCTTAAGAGAAGTTGTCTTTATGTTCTCTCTCATTAAAGCTATTGTAGAGTGTGCCTTTTCGTCTGATTTTCAGATTTTGTCTTATTTACCACGTCCCATACGTTTTTTTCTTTTAGAAACACATCGACTTTAAACCTTTCCGATAGCTGGGGCCATAACCTGTTGAACCGAGCATTAAGAATTATTTTGGTTCGTCTGCGTAAAATTCAAAAGTTATCATTTTAAACAATAAAATTCCAATATTGTGAAACGACTTAGCAATTTGCTCCTGCGCACAATGTTTGCGACTATTTAAGTCAGCGAAAAATAAGGAGGGCAACTACTCATAATATATCTACCACCAAAAGTAGAAAATTAACTTCCTCCTTCCCATTTTCAATGCAACACTTACAAAAACCACTTAATGGGAACACTAAAGAATAAAAAAACAGACTTGAGTTGAGAATTATCCAGAAGTTTTGATTTAGTGATATAATTCGCCAAATCGATATGTTCTTGTGTTATACTATAGGCATAAAGCAAGCTTTGAATTTTTCCAGTTTGGTCATTGCAATGCAACCTGATGAGTATAGACCAACTATTTATCAGTACGAAACCCAACTGACAACCACACTTGAGGAGGTTCTCATTTTTTGTAAGAGTTGTGTCTTGTGGTGTGTATTTTTACACAATGACCCCGAGGGTTAAAAATGGGAGGGAGTTAATTTTCTACTTTTTTTGGTAGATGTATTATGAGTAGATGACTGATCTTTTTGTTTTTTGCTGACTTGAATAGTCGTAAACGTGAATGTCCTTATAAATTATATTTTGTCTAAAAAGCCAAAAAAAAAATATTAAATAAAAATTCTACATTGCATAATTTCAAACGTCTTAAACTAATAGATAATGACATTCCGTAATTGGATGCACGAGAAATCGAATGTGATTGCTAAATAAAATTTTGAAATATTATGGACTGGTGATTTATCGGCAGTGTTGGGCCGAATTATCTACACTACGTGGATAATTAATACAGTGGTCACAACCAACAACTGCTTAAGTTGGTTTTCCAAAGCATATTTGCCAATAAGCAGATTTCAAATAATAAATTAATGTTCAGGAATTTTTTGAAGCACAAATACAGTCGCGTTTTAGGACAATATAAAAATAGCCAAATACAGAATTCAAGAAAATATCTAAAATCTGAAAAATTTCATATCAAAACAAATAAATTGACTAAAGCCGATTTTAGCAGTTATTGGTTGTGACCACAAGTCTATATGTGTAGACAAGTATGTAGACAATTAAAAAATGACGTCGACAATGTTGAAAATTAGAGTCTCTATTAGCAATCAGCGAAATACTAATATTCCTTTGCTGAGGGAACCATTCTAAGATGGAGAGCTTTATTCTTAATCCACTTTTTAAAAAAAATTCGCTGTTTTAGGTATATGTGAAGATAGTCCAAACTGCATCCCCGAAAAATGCGATGGTAACACTAATTATTGCTATCATGACATTTTTTTTACTCAGCCCAAAAAATTCACGACATTTTTTCTCTCAGCCCCGAAAATTTACTGTCATGACAGCTAAAACTATCATGACACAAACATTTTTCTGGGAAATATTGCATTTTGGTGAAGGAGGAATATTCAAAGTAATTTTTGATTTTCCTGTTAGAATATTTTTTGGATAGTAGAATTTAATTGTTTTTTATTTATTTACGCGTTTTATAACTTTTTATTGTTTTTATTAAACTCTTAACATTGCTATAATTATTAATTAAATGTCGCAATAGTATACATAAACTTGTATAGTATTGCCATAAGCAACTATTTAGATTTTCGGGGATATAAATTTGGTCTATCTTCCCAAAGGTCTGTTTTAGGCCAATTTCTCAAAAATCGTAAACCGATAGACGTGTCTGATACAAAAAGAATTTTATACGCGGTTATGTTTTTAAACCAATCGCAGATTTGCCAAACTGTTAGAAGTATTGTATTACAACCCGAGCGACATGTTTATCACCCGGGAGTTATAGCAAGTGGAGGCTATAATAGTAGTTCTCAAGCGTATAGTGTACTCGTACACATACGAATTTTCCGCTACTAGAAGTACCAGCTTAAGGAATTTTTGATGATAAGAAAGTTAATTTTATAAGCCAAATACTTACTTAGATCGAATGTTAACAAAATCAAAGTAGCTCAAATTTCAATTAGCTCAATTTCAAAAACAAGTATTGGATATTATTTTGGTGACGTATTTTAACGAAAAATTTCGGCATAGCTTAGTGTAGCTAATTTTCGTGAAAATTGCTGAACTATGTTCCATAGCTTAGTTTGGCAGAAATGTGCAACTGGCCTCAATGACTAAGTGAACCAAGCAAAAAATTAAAAAAATGTTTTGTTGAAAGTTACTTTTTTGAGTTTGAGCTCTCATCAATAGAAAAATACTTTTATTTTGGTGTTTCGTGCGTGTTATCTGATCGAAGCCATGGAGAATTGGCAAGCTCTTATTTATGTCCGTCTTCACTTTTTCGAAACGTGCGTTTAGTATTTAGTAGCGGGTTTCCTGGACTTACTAAAAATGCTTGAAGATATTATACGGCATGAAAATGAACTTTTTTACCAATTCCATGTACTAAAACACACGGGATCCCATAAATTGTAAAATAGTGTGGTGCTTATCAGTTAGTTTTAATCCAGACGAAGTTGGGAAAAATGCAAACAAAATAGTTTTCCGAACGGAATACGATCATTTATGTTTGGCCAATAATCGGTTACCCAACTGGCTCGGTGTTCTAGTTAGTAAATGTTGTGGAACGGATGAGCACAATGCACTCATTTTAACCTCATCATTGCTCCTGAAAAGTGAAAATATAAATGTTCTGATGAAACCGGTGGCGCTATGGTAGTTTTTTATCTGCCGGGTTTTTTTTGGGTGAAAGGTAATATTTTGACAATTCGAAAATTAACCTTTTTAACAATTTAGTTTAGTCTGAATAGCTATTTCTTTCGAAATTATTATATTTTTGATGTGTAAACATCTTTACGCGCGCCTACCAAATTTTTTTGTATTAGAGTAAACTTGTAAATGAAACGAACGGAAATGACGTATACCTACTTCGTTTGAAAAAAAAGCAAGAAACTCAACAAAAACATTACTATACATGGCATGCTTTTATGTATATGTATAATAGTAGGGAAAATGAAAAAATTAATTTAATGAATGAAATAGAAACCATCGACATTTCCATCGATCAGAAAAATCAAAAAAAAAATTACGATACGAAATACGGATTACGATTACGAAATTGCATACTCATACGATTAAAAACACAGTCAACAACTGCTGTATATTGCTTTATCACGAGTGACGAGTCTCTAGGCGCTGTTCATCACGTCGGCTATCAATGATCATGTATTCTACTGAATGGGGTTATAATGACATCTCGTTTTTAACATTGAACTGCCAGAGTCTCAGGTCACAGTCACGCAGGTATGCTCAATTCATTTGGTTTTCGAGACCTGGCTGCGCAATGAAGAACTTGTTAATATTCCTACGTTTGAATGCTGTTTTCAGTTCAATAGAGATGGTCAGTGGGCTGCCGGAGTAGCAATTCCGTCAAAAGATCCATAAAATGAGCATAGTGGACACAAATAATTTGCCGTACTTTTTCAAAACCAATATTGACGTAACAAATGGACTGGCGAATGGAACTATAGGCTGTCTAAAGTATATCGAATGCATAGGCATCCTAACCAGGACAACGAGAACGATGAAAACGTCGACAGTAAAAAATGTCAAACGACTCTGGATGGATTTCGGTTCAAATTCACAAGTTGGCAAGAAGGTCAGGTGGCTTGAAGCTGGATGGGCGCAGAAAACGAATATCGACCGATGTTTGGTGCCCATTTCTAGAAAAAGCTCAACTATTAATCGAAACAACAATTAATGTTAAGCATAAACAACAATTAATGTAAAGCGTCGTACCTTCATGTGCCACCACAATTCATGCATCACACGGTGGTACCTACAACGAGATAGTCAGTATATACTCTTACGATAAAAGACACAGTTAACAAATAGTGTATAATGCTTTAGCACGAGTAACGAGTCTCGAAGGACTGTTCATCACGTCGGCTATCGATGATCATGTCGTCTACCATGGACGTAAAAATGGGACCTCAATGGGTCTTCTTCAAAATTAGCTATCGCGCCTCACCACAAATCCGCTTTATCTGTTGTAATGGCGAATTTTGTACGAGATAATAATGACGTCTGGTTTTTAACATTGAACTGTCAGAGTCTTAGGTCATACACATCACCTCGACCTAACTGACACAGTCACGCAAGGATGCTCAATTTTCTTGCTTTTCCAGATCTGCGTTCAGTTCAAGAGGGACGGTGAGTGAGCTGCCGGAGCAACAATATATAAAAATTCAAATAGAATACTCATACCATACAGTCACCTCGCATAAAGAAATCATCGTTGGACAAACAATTGGTATGAGCGTAACAACACAACTCATTGATGATATATATACGGCTGAACTTCAGCTTCTCAATGGGAATAAGATGCTTTGTTTCTGTAGTTGTATTAACCTCGCCGAATAAATCTTTCGAAGACATAATGAAGTTCATACATTTCGTCCTTGCCCCATATCCTAAAGAATTTGAAAAATTCTCCAAGGAGACTATCATCTTTTGCCGGTGATTATGGGCGGGGATTTCAATGTTAATGTTGCTGTTCCTCAAGCTGAACCACTTATAAACTTCCTGCGAGACGAATTCGATTTGCACATGAACTCAGATCGAAATATATTTACTACTAGATATGGGACGACCATATTGTGCAGTTTTTCAATGAAAATTTTTAAAGTTAGAGTCGACAGTATATAATATATCTTATTTTAGCTACCAAAATCCAATTGCGTCGATTATACCGAAAGAGTAATAGACCAATTTAACGATAATAAACAAATGAAAAACTCTGGTTAGTAAAAATGCATTCCTTCTTCCTTCAAAGTAAACTGTACCCACGTACTATACACACGCCATGTTTACACATCTCCTTGAGAGTACTAATGGACTCACTCATTTTTTGAATAGAAACGATTAATTGCCCTGAGTGGCCCTATTCTGTCTTTTCCTGGGAATAGGGATTGGGAAAAATATTTTCATAGCATTTTTGTCAAAATTAAATTTTTCTGGTCTACTGAAGGTTACGTTTTGTGCAAAAATTTTCAAAACAAAGTTATTGGGAAACTTTTGTTCCACAAAATTTTTATTTGGAAAAAAATTTTTCCCATTCAACTTTATTTCGAAAATATTAACACCAAAGTTGTTCCCTAAGTAGGCCAAAAAAATATAATTTTGACAAAAATGCTAAGAAAATATTTTTCCCAATTCCCTATTCCCAAGGAAAGCCAAAATAGTGCCACCTGATAAGAAAGAACAGTTATTCAATTGTCCTTTACTTGTTTAAAGGAAATTGTCCCTATGTTATATCGAGTTTAGTAATGACTAAAGTAGGTGGCATTGCCAAATTTTTAGAATGAATGTGTAATATTTTGTATAATTTTAAGCGTACTAATCTCAATGCTGTAAAAGAGGCCACAAGTGGCAGCACTTCCACAAAAGAGAATTTCTGTTGTTATTTTATTACCTGCAAAATTTTTTTTATTTGCCATAAGTTGTATCGGTTAGGGATTCCGAAGTGGGTTTTGGCCAGAATTGTAGAATCTGTTCATTTCACAACCAATCCTTATGAAATTGGTTTCTAGATTGATTTTGGATTGAAACATACATTTTACATGAAAATTAGGTATCTGTAACACATGGGCTGAAAAGTCCCTGGCCTAACAAAGAAAACACGTTTTTTTATTTGTTCAAAATTGGCTTTATTCATCAACGTAATCTCCATCAAGAGAAACACAATCATTCCAGCGCCGCTCTAACATTTCAATTCCACTTTTGTAGAACGATTTATCTTTTGCCTCAAAATAGGCCTCAGTTTGAGCGATAACTTCTTCATTCGATCAAAATTTCTTACCGTAGAGCATTTTTTGAGGTCTGCAAACAGCCAATAGTCGCTGGGAGCCAAATCTGGCAAAAACGGTGGAGGTAGGAGCAATTTGAAGTTCAATTCATGTAGTTTTGCTATTGTTTTGATTGACTTGCGACTCGGTGCGTTGTCTTGATGAAACAAAATTTTTACAAAAGTAGCGTCACTCTTAGTACAATAACTCACAAACTAATGAATAGAATATAATGAAATTTTGACAGCTGTCTTTTGAAGGTTATTACCAACTGAACAAAAACAAATTGAACAAAAAAAACGTGTTTTCTTTGGTGGGCCCTGGACTTTTCAGCCCATGTGTTACATCTACACGAATAAAATGGATTTTGAGTTGGAGAGAACTCGTCTAATTCTAAATTAATAATTGTAAAATTTGCATCACAGGTCTTAATTGTAATTCTAATACCCCGTTGACAGGTGAGCAACATTTTTCTTCTTCTTCTTCTTGCAGAATTAAAGAGATATAACATTGACTTTTTGCACATAGACAAGAAAATAAATATATCCCAACAAAATTTTGCGGAAGATATTTAAGCCACTACACCGCCTAAACCACTATAAAATGTTGCCATAAAATATACCCGACCCGAGTATTTTTATAGCAACAATTTTTAAATTAACAACAAAAAAATTGTTTCGTATTTATAAATGTTGAGGGTTCATAATAAAATCAGACGCCATCAGAAGAAAACAATTTTCAACATGTAGGCGCTTTCTCGTGCATTTCTTTACAAGTAAATATAAAACTAGTTGTGCAGGGTTTAATTTGAATTTTATACATTGGAAACTTGCGATTTGTATAAGAAAATTATAGGAGATTATCTCTAAACATACTCTACGTAATATTTTTTGATTTTCT
Organism: Nephrotoma flavescens; assembly: GCA_932526605.1. Lineage (NCBI taxonomy): Eukaryota > Metazoa > Arthropoda > Insecta > Diptera > Tipulidae > Nephrotoma > Nephrotoma flavescens. The sequence continues at coordinate 174,367,522 of OW052222.1, read as the reverse complement.
GTGGCCAAAGAATTAACTCTTAGATTATCACTTACCAATATCTCAAAAACTCTTTGTTGTTTCTCTGATATAGTTTAGGTCTTGCTGAGAATTTGAGAATTAATAAGAGGAGAATTTATTGATTAGAGTTTTTACTATAATTTTTTAATTTTCTGCGACCATATAAGTTATTTTCAGTTTTGGCCAATATCTCAAATACTGTCGTTTGCTTTTTTAATAGCTAAGGTCATACTTAATGGGAATCTTTTTGGTTAGAATTAGATTTTGATTTTCTGCTGTAATGTAAGTTCTTTCTAGACTCTGGACAACATTTGAAAAACTTCCACTAGTAACCAATACTTTTGGTAGTTTTTCTAATAGCTAAGGCCATACTGAAACAACACGGAAAATTTGAGAATTATGGAATTTTTTGGTTATTGCCCAGAAACTGAAACGAACTTATATAGCCGCGGCAAATTAAAAAGTTATATAGTAAAAATTCTAATTGATAAATTTTCTTCAAATTCTCAGTAGGTATGACGTAAGCTATCAGAAAAACAAATCGTGCATATTGGTTACCTGTGGACGAGAAAGCGCCTATCATTTATCTTGTTGACATGGTGCGGAGTGGAGTGGACTGGGTTTGTAAATACGGTCATAGTATGAGTGCCCACCTGGGTGTGGATCGTAGTAAATCTACCATAACGCCTCTAGTGAAGACATGTTGAACTATTTCTTTGACATATCATTTTTTTCCTGAAATTATTTTGTTGTGACTAACGCGTTTAATGAAAATTATTTTTTTTTAAATTGTACGATTTAAATCTTATTTAAAAATAGCGCAAGTTCGCAATTAAAAAAAGGAAGAACAAATATAAAATAGCTAATGAACAATTAATTTTACAATATCAAATGCAGTTGTACACATGTTCATCACATTGGTGCCAAAAATTTTTATTAACAATAAAAGTTGATTTTGGAAAAGTTTATATGAAACCCAAAGTCACAAAAGTGCATGGGAAAACATGTTAAATTTTAAGTAGAACCAGTGGATTGAAAATTTTAGAATTACGAAAGAAACATTTGACTTTATATGTGCTCTTGTGAATGAAGATCTTACACCTATAACTAATGCCGCTGCTGCAAATAACCAACAAAGTTTACCGACAGAAAAAGAAGTAGTAATAGCATTGTTCAAACTTGCTAGTTTTTGCGAGTTTAGAGTGGTTGCAATAATTGTTGGCGTTGTAAAATCAACAGTGCATAAATGCTTGCATAGATTTTGCCACAGTTTGAATAAATATGTACAAAAATTTATGTATATTCCGCATGAAGATGATGATATGCAGTTTACCTCCGATTTTGAAGAAATCTGCAATATCCCACAGGTTATAGGATGTATTGATGGTACCCACATTCCTATACCCATGCCTTTGTTAATTCTGGCCATTACAAGAATATCTCTAATATTCTACCAAGCGTACGATTGTCTTATTTAATACTCTAATTTTAAACTTATATTTTTAAAATAAAAAAATTTTAGCACAAAAACAAAATTGAAGGGAAAGCTATACCATATTTTTTTCTTGGCGATTCTGCATATCCATTGCTGCCATGTCATAAAAAATTATCCAACCACAATAGATAAAAAAGAAATTTCTTTTAATGCATATATGAATACTGGTCGAGTTAAAGTTGAAAATGCATTTGTGTGGTTAAAAGCTAGATGTCATATATTTGCTAAAATATGCGATTTGTACTACAAAAGTGCTTCTAAAATCATATTGACTTGCTGTATATTACACAATATATAATAAAAACTTAATAAAATACCAAATCATGTTTAAATATGTTTTTTAAATTTTATTTATGCATATTCAGAAATATATTGAACATCTTCATACATCGTTTCAATGGCCTCGCTTAAGATCTATATATTTGAGGTTAAAAAATATCTGCTAATGATTCCATATATGTGTATATCCTATCCTGAATTTCTAATTTCAAAGCCTTCTGTTTTTCAAATAACTCTTCGTGTTTCTTAAAAAAAATTCTTGTAGCGCGTTTTGTGGCTTCTCCATTCTTTCTGCGAAGCTTGTTATAACTTTATACTTTGATCTTCCACTAGTACTGTTTTTCGCTAAAGCTAACAAAAAAATTTTTAAAAATGTATATATTTCAAAACTGCATTGTTCTGGAGTTTATTTAGTGTTTTTTTTCTAAATAATATTTAGATTTTAACTTTTATATTTAATTTGTGCTTGCTTAGCAGTTTTATTATATCCGTGTTCTTTTAATTTTATCACAATATTTTTGAAAATTTCGCCATGTCGTAATGACTTTTTGTCCATTTGTTTCATAATATCTACATTTACACATATTTTTAAAAATAATTTGGTCATCATTTTCCTACAAACACTTTAAATTATCTCTATGTTCATTTTCCATTTCAAAATTATGTTTAAATTAATAAAAACTATTTTTTTATCACAACTTCACCTCAAAATTTGAAATTGTTTGATTGAAACAATATCAAATGTCAATTTATCCAGTCTACTCCAGGATTTGCAAATTCACTACAATTCAATCCTCACATTTTGAGCTGAGTTGATAATCCACTCCGCACTACCTTTTTCGAAGTTCACGTGGTGGATTTCCAAATCCAGTAAAATTTATGTTTCAATCCAAAATCAATCTAGAAACTAAATTTCATACGGATTGGTTATGAAATGGTCAAGTTTAGTCTAGCATGAACAAATCCTAAAATCTTGATCAAAATTCAATTTTGAATCTCTAACCAATAATATTTACGAAATTTCATCATAATTCATGGATATGGTTAAATATCAAAATTTCATATACCGAATTTCTTTACTTACTGGTTATAAAATAATAACAAAAATTCTTTTATTGGATACTGCTGCCACTTGGGGCGAGTAGCGTAATCTCTTATTTTCTGCTGTCGTTTGCAACATTTAATCTCACCCATTTGTTGTGTAAATATTTAAAATTAATTTCCAAGTTCTAATTGGTGGTTTCCCAAACACCAATTTCAACTGGAAAACTCCAAGATGGCAACCTTGTACTGAAAAAGCCAATTATCTGCATTATATACGCGTTGACGCACAACACTGTGTACCGGTAATTTCAACAAAATTCTGTACGAACATGATATATGATGTAAAATCATTGTGATTATAAATAGATTCAACTTCCTTGGCTCAAATTACTCTTTAATTATCTGCGTGCACGAAAATTATTTTCATCACTATCGCCATCTATAAGTGTTAACGATCACTTCTTTTTATACGCAACCTATATGAACCACCATGTTATTTTAAATGGCAAATTTAATTATTCAATATACCAAAAAAGATGTACAAAAAATCATTTTGTGACGTATAAATTAATCTTAGTTCTTTTTTTTTTAGTGAAAGTAAAAGTAGTTTTTGGTCCAAATCAAATCAACAACAACAACAAAATATAAATAAAAATTTGTTGTATTATATTACAAAATTATAGTTTAATGTACATCTGATACATCCATCTCTATTCTTTTCTAGTGTAATTGTATATATGGAAGGGAAGGCGCATATTACGAGCAAAGTATTCTAAAATTTGACGGGTCATTTCGAATTTGTAAATGAACATAATTACAGTTGAGTCGCACATAATCTAACTAAAATAATTTAAATCTCTATAAAACACAAAAAAATTAGTTATGTACTTTACACAATTTTGAAAGCGACGTTTAAATTTTTCACAGATGGCGAGGGGTAGGCGGTATATTTAAATATATATTGTTACAAAATTTAAAAAATTGTCTGGCACATTATATATAGGTGGCAATATCAAGATGTATATATTGTAAATTTCTCGGATTACCCAATATACTCGTATACGAAGTTATATATTTGACATTAAAAAGTGATTTTGATTTGATCCTTCAAACTTTATAAAAAATATTATATAAAACATGTTTTCTGCAATGTTATATATTATAAAATAAAAAAAATATTTAACCCTCGATTAACATACTAAATTTTTTTGTGCATAAATAGTTTATTCACTCAAATGACTTGGCGGTATATAAATCATATCCGATATGTCATTTTTAAATTCATTCAAACCATAAATTTACTCTTGCATGATATTATTAATTATTCATTACATGGATGAATAACAACAACATTATATGATTGGTCCTTCAAAAATTGTTTTCAATCAATCGAGTAAACTAGTTGGTCGCGTAGAGCAATGAAATACTTTACGCTTAATCAATATTATTTATTATAAAACCTGTTGCACGATATTTCGATACTACTATTAAATGTAGAGTGCCATAACACTGTAAGGGTTAGAGATACATTCTATAAGTAAAAGTGTATATATCGCAACCACAAAGCTAAAATGTATATGTATACGAGTGAATTATTAATCATATTAATCCATCAAAATCGGTATTCTGTATTATATGTATAACATTGAAAACCAATTCCATTTTATATTTTGTATTTTGCATCTTTCAGTGTCTTAAATAAAATAAAAAATTTTTACTTAACCAGATATTTTATTTTTATAGACATCTTATAACATTTATAACTCTAATAGTAACGACAAGGTCAGCTGCTTAAATTATGTTATGTACATTATGTATACAGCAACCAACATTGTAAATAAAAAATTTTGTAACGAAAAGTTTCATTTCATTATCAGTATAAATTTCAGTACAGGTTGTGTACATACTCGTATAATTACAATATTATGAGGAAAAAATGAATTATCTATGTATGATCTCATAATTTATGTAAGTCGATTATCTAGTTCAGGTACTATTAGTTTTAAGCTTTAGTTTAACGCATTTGAGCTGTACATGTCACGTAAAGTAGTGTGGCCTCTAAACTATGCACTATGCGAGAATACCATACTTGGTATATTTCTTAGCTTTATTTTTACATGAATAATTTTAAGTAGCAGCAGCGTTTGAATTAGTTAAACAAATTACACAGAGAACTGGATTAATTATGCAATTGAGCTGTGACTGAGCAATTGTGACTTTGAGCTTAAATTATATTTAAGTTTGAAGGTAGCTCCTAACTTTCAAGCAAGTCTAATGTTTCGTTTGGACAAGAGGCATCGAATTACCTGTACGTGCACGTCTACACTCAAACTCATATGACTATGTACCGGTTAGAATATTGCAACCAAATTTTCTAATAGTACATATCGAATATATAACATCTCGCTATCTCAAATCAACTCGGCACAACTCTAAATCATCACTCGGTTGTTTTACCACGTGTAACAGGGACACAATTTTCTAGCCTACTTTGATTTATAGTAATTATTTTTCATTTTTTTATATGCATTTTCCAATCCTCATTCGATTCGCTCCCGCGGATTTTATAATCGACGTGAACATGTTTACAAAAATAAACAAACAAAAAGTCAACCGGAACGGTTAAGAGTGACACGACGTACGCAAGCAAACCATAATAAACAAATTTATTTCAAAAAAATAAATTTTGCATTCAGGCAGTTCGTCTAGCAGCGCAAATAAGTTGCACCAAATCGCGCGGTCGCTACTGTAGAATGCGAAAACATATGAATAAAAATTAACACTCCTATTCCTGTAGTCGTGTCACTTCATGCGGCGTGACTATTGATCTTCTTGGTTTCTAAATTATAAAATCAAAATTTACTAAATAATTTTTTACAAAACACGCAGTAAACATTTTTTAAAACTTAGTTGTCAGCCCTTGAATTATTTTTAAAGCAGCATACTAAGGTTTAAAAAGCAGCCGCAACGAGTTTTGTAAGCAATTATTTTGTTTCGATTTAATAATCTAGCAACCAAGAAGATTCATAGTCATTTCGCATGAAGTGATACGACTATACGGGAATAAAGGTGTAAAATATTAGTCAGTTCATACCAGTCGTTCAATTTCGAACAAATGTGGCCATTTATTTTTAAAAAAATTTGGCAATTATTAAAATTGGGAAATATTATTTCTATTCGGAAGGAATGAAATTTGTGCCCAAAGTAATAGCCAAGCGATCTTTTTATACTATTATCGGTTGATGGGAAAATTTAATAAAATCAAACGAAGAATTTTTATGAAAATATAAAATTCGTTTTCGACGCAAATATGGCTTATTTTTCAGATTAATTTAGCATCGGAGTTTTTGTATCGTTGATTTATGGCATTTGGTTCTTTATGTGATAAAAATAAAAAATATAATTTATTTTATTATTGAAAAATTTAAAATTGACTGTCCTTTTCAAGACGCCAACCCATAAAATTATAATTTTCGAAAATGTTGCTATAGTGGTCAATAGGACCATTTTGCGTATAATAATTTTATTCCTATTTCCAAAACAAAAACTTGGACTAAAACTATTCTGGTTGGAATGAAAGGTATGGCATTGTTGTTGTAAAATTCCCAAAGTAATCATGTGTCCTTCAGGTCGATTTTTTCGGCTAAATTATGTATGAACTAAACTTTTTCAGGTGACCTTACGCTATTCGCCGCCAGGTTACAAACAGAACGAATTTAATGCAAATGTGTTATTGTGTACAAATTTGTACAAATTTTTACATGACACTTTTTTTTTATTTTTAAACATTTCGTAGTTTATAATAACATTTGTAAATAAAGCATGTTTCATATTATTTATGAATGTTTATTGCGAATTACTGAGCAATTTAGATTAGTTCATAATTTAGTCGAAAAAATCAACTTGAGGCACATATCATAGGACGCTAAATTAATTTATTTATTTACAAATATAATTTAATTTGTACAAAAGCACGGACAATTTGGTTAATTGCTTACCACTTATTGAACATGAAAGCTCATTTGTAATGAGGTGTGGAACTCAATTAATTCACTAAATATTTCTAAGGCGGTGTGCCAAACTTAAAGTAAAAGGCAATTTTATAGGTAAATTTTTCGGTAAATTCAATTATTTTTCAAAAACTCTACGGCAAGGCAACCTGATTGAAAAATCTGTACTAAATCCGGTTTTTATCGTAGTAAACGATTTATCTCAAGTTTGGCACACAGGCGAAACAAAAAAATTCACGGTTTTCTACGTGTTTTATTTCAAAAATCTGTTAATCATTGAATTATAATGGCTGTGTGCCAAACTTAAGGTAAAAGTCAATTTTAATTAAATTTTTCGGTAAATTCAATTATTTTGCAAAAACTCTATGGCAAACTGATCGAAAAATCTGTCCTAAAACTGATTTTTACCATAGTAAATGAGTTACCTTAAGTTTGGCACACAGCCAATGTAGGCGACACTGACGTCTCTCAACACTATTTTACACCATAGTGCATTTTTCAAATCAAGTCCAGTGCTAGTGTTCCATTTTAACGAAACAAACAATACATCTGCATTTAGAGGCGGGGATTGAAACATCTCACCTGCAGTGATGAGGGCTAACATTTCCCAAGTGACACTGGAGGCCATCTGATATATCACTTGAAAGGTATTTCAATTTTGCGACAGCAGTAAAATGATGAGATGTCTCCTTACGAAGAAAAACATAACCTTGTTCAAGAATGCACAAACTACCTTTTAAAATCGATCTTATTTTCATCACCCTCCACTATATCTGTTATTGGAAATCTGTTTATCCGGAATAAAACACGTGCCTAAAATACAATCTCCGAGAACACTTGCCCAAACATTTAACTTTTATGAATTTTGAATGTGATATTCTCTCATATATCGTGAATTTTGATAATCCCAATATTCCAATTAAAATCTATTAAAAAAGGTATGCTCTTATCAGAATTTGATATCTCACAAAAATTCACCCGACCCGATAATTCACATCGTTCGCATATTTTTAGGCATACAAGGCATGTGTCCTCTTCATTGCTCGCAACTTCGATAGTAATCCTGTGAGGCGACTCTCGTACTGCTCAGTGGACAAATAAAGAAAGCCTCGCTCTTCTGTTGTGCATACCATTTTTCAAATTTTCTCGTTTCAATTGTTTTACAAAACAAATAATTTAATTGACTACTATGTCTTATAAATAATAACCAGATAATTAAAATTAGAGTACGTATTCCGTACTACCTTTCAAATTATATATTGCGCGGACACATTTGAAATTAACAAATATATATTGAATTCTTAGCAATTTACTACGAGTTAGTTATTATCAATGCCGATGTTGCCAGACTTAAATGTTTTAAGATTTTATATAGAACAATAGTCGGATCAGAAATTTTAGAATAGATCGCGCACCACGATATAAATATGCCATATGTATTCAAAAACGACATGAGTTCACTGGCTAAATAATAGCACGATGGATGTAGTGAGAACAGCTACAGGTGATTTTGAGAGCCCTAAAACAGCAAATAGTATCTATGCATAATTGGAAGGGTCTTATGCTATAGACCATGGTTTCGTTGTAATGTGTCACCTCTAACCATGGTTAGCAATTCGGCTTATACATAGTTTCGGAATAAGATGTTTTTCTCATTACTCGGTATTTTTGTGCTCCCAACGTCGAATACATCAAAAATCAAAATTCCGAACGCTAATAGTTCACCAAGTAAATCTAGTTTTCTTTGAGTTTTCTATTTGTCATTGAAATATTTGGTTGGCGAGAAATTTTTTTTTTCCGTGCCCAATATAAAATTTATTTCAGACAATTTAAAGGTCAAGGTGACATTTTTGTCATCTCCTACTCTATTAAATTTAAAACCAAATGAGAAGACAATGGAAATTGTAGTGTGTTTTGTGTTCTCATTCAGACAAAAGGTAGTAAAATAAAATATGAAAAAGTTAGTGAGTAAAAAAGAAAAATGGTAGACTTCGTTCCTAGGAATGATCTTTCATAATGATCAATGGAAGCCTAAAACTCGATAGATGGGTAGTGTGTGAAGGAAAGTGGGATATACTGTGACCACATGGTCTCCGGTCTTCCATATGCACACATTCAGAAAGTCATATCAGACGGAAAGAAACTAAGGGGCAAAAGAGTTAAAATTCTCAGTCTTCAGAGAGCGGTAAAAAACAAATACATTCATGAAGTGTTTAAAGTATTTTTAGGCAGTGAGCAGTTTTCTCTTTCATCTATTGCTATATATGGTATCGTAAAATACAAAATTTCAATGGCCTTACAAGAACTCTCTACGAAAAAGTTCCAAGAAAAATAGCAATGAGACTGAAAAATTAAGCTTAAAAAACTAATTTACAGGTTGATTGGGATAGCTTCCTAGTCGCTGAAAATATTAATAATGAAAAATTTAACTTCCGCTCACAGAAGTCCGTGAATTACTTTCTGTGAGCAAATCGAGAGTCTATGAGAAGTTCAACAAACTTAACAAAACGTTGGCTAAAAATGTTCCCTGTAGGGTTGATTCGGTTCGACTATACCGTTGGACTTCTACTTTTGAAAAACATAAAGTTGGAAAGCCAGGTTTCTATTAATTTTTCTGGGTGAAAAATTACCAATCTTGATAATACTGATCCCATTTCACTATTCCAGTCTTGTTCCACTTGCAAGGGTATAAGGTAGCTTCTATTACTAAAACTGGGAAGAGAGATCATACTGACCCCAAAGATAAGCATACTTACTTAATGACCTGTTTTCTCAGTAACTTACTATGTTACTTGCTACGGATGTGGCAAACAGTGTGAAAATGCTCTACAAGAACCAGTTACTCATATTGAGTGAATTCTCAATATAAAGAGTTTTTTGTGTGAAATCTTTCTTGATGTTGTGTCGACCACATTCTAGTCAAATGGGAAAATTATAGGCTCACTTTTAAACTGTTCAGATAGATGTCTCTCCCATTTTTGCCAAGATTGCCAAAGGACGTTTGCAGGGTGATTTATCTCCGCTGCTATGCCTCTTTGTAATTGACAAACTTTTTAGCATACCACAGGCATATGTTTTACAGCTCAGAGTAACGATAACGATTTTGTTTTAACAGTTTCAGATAAACATTTGAATATATTTTATCTGATCTAATGCAGAGCGCTCTTTGCATTGTAGAGTCGAGTCGTTTAAAAAAGGGGTGAATACATCAATAACTCTAAGGCACACTTAGTTGTCTTTACAAAGCGCAGGAATATTAAAGTACTGTTACAAATTTGCACCCTCAAACCAGGTTCGTATGACTGGATTATGAATACAGTCATAAATTTGGCGGTCTACAACAACAATTCACGTAAATTACACCGCGTCTGGAATAACCCATGGAAATATTAACACGAAAAAGAAAAATACAAGTATAATAATTTTTACTATTATTTATTATGTACTCACTTTCCACAATTTACAATAAATCATACAATTTATTTCACTTTAACACCAATTATAATTTTCCCGCTACTAATTTTCACTTTGAAACTGAAAGACACCCTCATAACTCACTCAAAATTGATTCTCTAATTTCATCATAACAGCACTTATATACCGTGCCGAATATTCCAGATTTTACACTACTATTCGGTTCTGTTTCAGATCAAACTGCTACAATCCGCTATATAGCTATAAAGTACTATAAAACTGTTTCTAATGGCATTATGACACTGGCTAATTTTCGGCGTCTGAAAAATATAAATGAAGTGAGAAAAATAAAATGTATACAAAATATTAATAAGCGTGGGTGCAAAATCGAGTACAAAAGCGGCCCAACGAGCAATTCTAGCAGTTTAGAATTATATTGTAATTTTTTTTTTTGACCTTTCCGACTTTTTTTATGAAACACGGTCAAAACGAATAATTTTATATGAATTCAATAAAAATATTTTATTGGTACACATAATGTTTGTTTACCAACAAAATGTTCGTAACATTTGAAAAATTGTATTGTCTTTTTCATATGTTATTTCTGTCCTAGTCACCGTTTACTTTTTTATTGCACTTTTTTCAAGCCAGTGTCATAATACCATCATGTTTAAATCTAGCCGTCACTACATTCCTAACCCTTGATTGACCAATCTTCTCTGAACCAATGTTCCGCACAAGCGGCTAATCTTCTTCGAAATGATGCACATCAAACCAATAGGGGAGATAGTAACAGTATTTTGTGTTCCTTCGCTATTTGGAAGATTTACTGTCAGATTAAACTGTGCCAGGATAGCTTGCAGTGTGATATAATACACAAGCGCTAAGAGTGTTATTTTGGAGAGCAAGCGTCAGAAATGCTTTGCCAAACACTGGTTCTTCCCATGCTCTCGTAAATGATATAAAATGGTGGCAGAGGTTCAATTAACTGTTTTGGTAATATAGTCAATTCTTGTTCGTTGCAGTCCTTTATTCTAAGCAAAAATGCTTCCCCCGCTTATCGACTATCGTTTGAATTATACTGGGATATGAGATTCTTTCACACCAGAAATTGACATAGCCGATGACAAGCAGTGGACTAAATTCACATTGAATTATTTTTTCCTGAGATGAGTCAAGATGTTTATGGTCGTCTAAATTTCCAAGGACTGTCCCAAGGAGGACTCTCGCAAGGAGAACGTTGCATACGAAATTTAACAAGTATTAGACGTTCTAATTTTAACAAAGTGGCTTATTTTTAATTCGACTGCTATTCAATTCCTATCGTAAAGTGAAATTTTTAGGAACATTTTTCCACATTCGAAAATTTTAAAAATCTGAATCGAATTTCGAATTAATCTTAGAAACTTCAAACTTAGTTTAAAATACAATCTCAGAGCCGCGAAACGAAATAGATGCCTCCATTAATCTGAACTCAAATAATTGTTGAGGAAGGGTTTCAGACGTTTGAATTCAAAAACCTTGTCTAATTTCGTTGTCATTCGTTTTACAAAAAATAAGGTAACTTTAAATTTTATTTTGATCCTTATTTTTATTTTACTTAAAGAAAGTTAACAGGCATAGAATGTAGAATAAAAATTAGTTCAAAAATGGTGGAATGGAAATAAAGGCAGACATAAACACCAAAACCCGTCTGTATTACGTACTAATTTGTGTGAGTGCAAAAAAAACACATATTTTCATTGCTAGTTATTTAGAGCAAATTTAACTAAGGGACAGCAGGGAAAACAAAAGTATACTCGTAAAATTTAGATAGATTAATATTCAAACTTAAGGCTGCTGCATGACTGTGAGAATTTATCCGCACTCACAATGTCCCGGTTCATACAGTACAGCAATACTCGCTGTACTTACTAACACAAACGAAATAACAAAAAAAAATTTAGCGTCAGAATTTTTTTTTTTGTTTTTTCGTAATTGAAAAATGAAATGAAATTGATTTTTGGCTAAAATAAACACCTTAGCAAATTTGGTGAATTTTATATATTATACTTTTATACTTATAAAAGTACTTTTATATATTTATCATATACTTTTATATATTATATTTTATATATTAATAGTATAGTATATATATTTTATATACTATACTATTTTATATATTATGTTAATAAACACAACTAAGACCCTCTGTTGGAGTACAGAATTCAGCGCCGACCCACCGTCCATGTCAGTGTACAGGTTGACATGGAGCTTGCAATGTGCAGGTGTTATACTGTAAAGATGTGCATGGGTGGAGTGTGCGTGATTGTGAAGGGGGTATTAATTGACCTTCAAGGGACATTAAATCCACTGGTCAATTAATGCTTCCCTTTAAAAAAATAAAAAAAAATAAAGGTTTTACAAGTTGTATTACTGATTCGCTGGTTCAGCCTAATGTCGAAGCATATAGTATTTTCATGTGCGAATTTCGTGCAATACATTATAAATAATTATTTTTTATCAACATATAATCAAGAGTTAATTCTATTTAAAACAACGTATAATTTTACAATAAATATTATTATTGAAATAAAATTGTACTATATTTAAATTTCACAATCAAGTATAACAATTATTTATTTATTTGCTTATACAATTTTGGAGAAGCTACACGTCCTATTTTGATTAAGCTCATTTACAACAGAATGATGACTAAAGTTACAAATGTAAGATGTATTAGCTACTCTAATTTGTTTACAAATCGCAATTTCAAATTATGCTATTGCATGTTATGCATCATGGTAACACTGCAGGTATCGAAGCTTCACAAAAATTGTCCATCGAATAAAAGAGTAATAAAACTGCTCGTAACAAAATTGAACCTCCTCTTCGTGTTATAATTAACATCTTCGGAATTCATATTATTCTTAGACCGACTAGGTCGCATGATTGGCAATATTTAATCACTTATTCTTATCATTGAATCATACATAATTGCAAATGAAAAACTTTAAAATTTAAATCTTACAATATAAAATGTGGCAGGTCGACGCGAAAGTCAAAGCCAACATTAATCTCATTTTCCATCAAACTATATTTCCTTTGTAATAAAATTCCAAATTTAAGGTCCAAATCGACAGACGTAACTGCAACTTTAGTCACGCTTTTTTGATATTTTTAAACAACAATAAAAGTGACGTTTAATTCGATTCTGCTGATGCTCCTCCTGGCGATTTTATAGGAATGTGACATGGCATCCATCTATAGACTCTATGTACCTTGGAATTTTGTTTTTATAAAATACTTGATGGGACTTCTGAAGTTCCTGGCATTTTTATAAACTGCCTTGACAATCTCGCGAGATACAAGCGGTAGACTGCGTACCACCCATCAAATCTCCCGACACTGTTTGATAACAAGCTGTAGCATAATACCGCAAAGCAAACATAATTTTCTGTTTTATGGTTAACGAAAATCCTCTGTTAACAACGTTAGTCAACTGCTTTGCTACCAATTTTGCCAAGTAACCCAAATTGTTTTTGAAAAACGAAACCGCCTTTTGAACTCTACAGCCATGTAGTAGTTATCGTCAGTTCTTTCCTGGAAACTGCGTTCTGCATTATTTTTACCGATTTCCAAAGAATAATCGGAATTGTTAGACGACGAGGATGAAGAAATTAATACAGGTAACCCTCCAAGAACACGGCATTCGAAGAACACTTCGAATGTTGTTGTTTTAATACATTTTATGTAATACCATGGTATTTTACCCGAACTAACTCGCGATGTCATGTACGCAGTCTTAAAACCCCAGTTCGAAATTACTATTTTATTATTTTAATGTTTAACGTTTCCTTTGAAGTTGCAGGTACCGTGTTGACCGATGCTCTAAAAAGCATTTTATGCAAAAACTATATAATAGAATTTAAACCAAATGTTAATGTGGCCTCAAAAAATTTAGATTCAATTAAAAATAAATTTTCAAAAATTTGGAGCGAATATGCTCGCGTGATCACTTGAGAGAAAAGTCAAAGACAACCATGATTATTAAATATTAACATATTTGTAGTTGTTTATTTAAAGTATGAATATCTATATGCACTTGTAAAAAAAAATTACCCATTTTTTATTTTTAAGCTAAATTTTTATGTCAATAAGTTGTGGCATATTCTTGTTTTCTCTGGGAATAGAGAATTAGGCAAAATATTTTCATACCATTTTTTTGTCTAAATTATATTTTTCTGGCCGGAATTAAAAGTCTGTTGAAATTAGTTCTGTGTAAATGTTTTCAAAATAAGGTTGATCGGGAAACTTTTGTTCCCCAAAATTTTTAGAGGGAAAAATAAATCCCAATATATCTTTAGCTGCCTTGCTTTCATAAGACCCGCTTAGTGTAACTTTGGAATCTGAAAGCCACAAATTTTGACTTTAATTTTTTTAATGTATTTTAATTTTTCATTTTACTAATATTTATTTTATTTTTTTTTATTTTATGAAATAGAACATATTAAATTTGGTATTTAGCTGTGAAAGAACAAATGCCAAATTTCTTGTTTTACAACACGATGACGACCCCTCCAAAACAAAAAAAAAAATAACCGCCTTGCGGTAAACACCTTTATTTCCCCCAAACCTAAAAATTGTTGGCTTACATTAAAGCCAATTTAGCTTTATACAATACAATTGTTGTTGTAACCATTTCGGCACCTTTTGTTTCAAAACTATTTACTCCAAAGTAATTCCAACAGTAGGCCAGAAAAATATAATTTAGAAAAAAATGCTATGAATTTTTCCCCCAATTCCCTATTTCCAGGGAAAGCCAGAATAGTGCCCCTGGGGACCAATAAATATTTTTACTTGCAGGAGAATTTTCCATGAATTTTTAAGGAGACATATTTAAAGTGTTTTGATTGGTTTAGTGTGCGGATCAAAATTTATAAATTTCGTGCAGTCGTCTTTATTTGATTGCATTACGACATTTATACGGTTGAATCCGTTTGATATTGACGAATTTAAAAACCAAGTGACTGCAATGTAGCACTATAACTTTTAATATTTATGTAGAACTAAGCTTAGCCTTATTCATGAAAGTTACATTATCTCACAGATTTAAAAAAATAGTTTCCTAAAGCTGAGTGGTTTATTTTACTATATCAGTTAAGTTTTATATTACAACTTTTCCGCGTTTTAAACCATTTTCACATACTTTAATTAGAAACAACTAATTTCAGTTTTAAAACAGCACAACGGTCTCAATCCACTAACAGCTAACCTAATTCTGAGAAATAACATTTCAAGCTTGCCATATTTAGATAGTATAGCATTACATATCTATCGTCAATTAATATTAAGAACAATGTTGTCTCTAATTGAATTACAAATTATTATTTTTAAAATAAGTACCGCATGTGAAAAATTTGTACTATAAAATTATTTCTTTGTAATTTTCATCATCATAATCATCATATCGTGTTGGCGGCGCTGTGTAGCGGTACGAATTCAAAATGGGTCGTTCAAATAATATACGCATATGTTTAATATTATTTTACCTTGAACATATCCAAATAAGATTTTATTCATTGTTTTAAAGAAATTTGCGTATGATATATGTTATGAGTATATACAAGTACGTCTACTTATTACCTATTTTGTTATATAAACGAAACGTACGAAGAATTTACAGTGTTTTCATTTTAATAAAATAATGAGCACGGTGGTAATCATTTCATGCGAATGGTACAAAATTCTAGTTTGCATAGAAATTTTTTAAGTCTTATTGTCTAAAGCTACTTATATGTTATATTCTATCGAGAACATGACTTAATTGAAAAGAAAAGCAGTTAAGTATGTATATATTTCTTCAAAATGGAATGCGAACCGTTTTCCTAGCGACGCATAACATATACCATTTCACACAAATCTTAATGTTTTTATGTACAATTCAACCTTAGTTAGAATTAAATTTATTATTAATAAACTTTATATTTAATTAACCTTGCCTCGTCATTAATTTGTGTTCTTCTGTATTTAGATATTTTGTTTTTCTAATAATATTATACACAGTTATAATTATGCACGCTATATAAATTTAATCTTGTTGGAAATCTTAATTTTTTTTCTTCTCTTAATTATTTGTTAGTTTTTCCACCCAAGGTCGTTAATATTCATTCAGTAAAGTCTTTTTTTTCTTAATTGATTGTAATGCATCTTCCAAGTTGTGTAATTTTTATGTGCTGTTAGATATGTGTTTAAGGTTTGATGGGGTTTAATTATAGGTTGTATTTGGGGGCCGCAAGGTTAAATGATGTAAATACGGTCGATCCTATAGACTAAGACGTCTACAAATCAATTATCTACTTGGATATTAATTTAATGCTTTAAAGCGTATTAAATAAATTAATGTTTAAATGTTTTTCAAGGTTAAAAATAAAAAAAACATCCGTTTTAGTACGATATAATTCACACGGTTTTGTTTACTCGTATTGTCGATTGGCTGCAAAAGAAGAGATACATTTTTGATGATTCTTATATATATTTAATTTATAAAAGCTTTGTTTAATTTATTAATGTTATTAGGAGATATGTATCGCACTAATCTAGAAATCCTTGAAAGATTTATTATAGTTGCTAATTGGAAAACTACTTTGTATAAGTTTAATTAGATAAGGTTTGGGGCAAATTAATTTGAATGCTTCGTGAACCCATATTCTTTATTTAATTAGTTTTAAATAAGCTTTCAGCAAAATTCACACATTTATTTACCTATACATCTCAAGTCTAGTATTATATTTCACATAATTTGTTAAAAGTTCTCCGTGTAACTGTTTGTCTGAAATGTCGTTATAATTTATTGCAGGTTACGTATTTTTGGCATTTTGCGATTGTGAGTGTTATTTTTTAAAATCAATTTAAATTTAAACTTTCGAAATATTCGTACAAATTTGTATAAGTCAATGTCGTTTAGCATTAATTTATAAAAAATATATTGCATTCTATCAACTTTCAAAACTTAAGCTCAGTTTTATGAATCAGAATGTAACGTTGATATCACAAAATTGTGTTTTGTTAATTTTTGATTTTGTTGTGAAGCACAGTATCGTAAAAACTGAAAGTACTAACAATATGTTTATATACCATTGGCTTCTGGTAATTCCCTGGGAATAGGGAACTGAGAAAATATTTTACATATAAATTTTATTTAACCTTCGTCCGGCGGCATACTTTTACAAAGGTAAAAGTGTTTTACAACGCTAAAATTTACTCGATCAACTATATCTGAAAAGGCTGGGGATATTTTTCTAAACTAAGGTCTGAATGGTCCAGCCAAAAAATTTTGAGACTCACAAAACTTTACTCCTCTCCAGCTTCTACAAGAAGATTTATTAGTATTTAAAACGGAAAAGGTACAATTGTACCTATTACGCCTGATGAGGGTGAAATAATTTTTTTCTGGAATACTAAGGTAAAAGTTAGTGGTCATTTTTTTGAAAACAAAATAAAATTGGAAATAACTTTCCCTCATAATTTTGATATGGAAAAATTATTCCCAATTTACAAATATATACAATAAGCTTTTTTTCTGAGTTCTGTCCTACTCTATTCTACTCCTACCTAAAAAACTGATTTATATTTCCCTATTCGAATAACAAAAATCTCAGAGATTTTCGAGCATGTGGACAAATAAGATTGGTTTCTTACATCAATTACTAGTTCAGAACAACTTCGATCGTATCTTTGCAATCCGTAGGGGCCGAGATAAATAATTTCAAATGTTTAAGAATTTTCGTATTTCACTCAATGGCGTTCTGTCTCGAATAACAAAAATCTCAGAAATTTTCGAGCATGTGGATAAATAAGATTGGTTTCTTACATCAATTGCTAGTTCAGAACAACTTCGATCGTATCTGTGCAATCCGTAGGAGCCGAGATAAATTATTTCAAATGTTTAATAATTTTCGGATTTTACTCAATGACGTTCTGTCGCGAATAACAAAAATCTCAGAGATTTTCGAGCATGTGGACAGATAAGATTGGTTTCTTACATCAATTACTAGTTGAGAACAACTTTGATCGTATCTGGGCAATCCGTAGGGGCCGAGATAAATTATTTCAAATTTTTAAGAATTTTCATATTTCACTCAATGTCGTTCTGTCTCGAATAATAAAAATCTCAGAGATTTCCGAGCATGTGGACAAATAAGATTGGTTTTTTACATCAATTACTAGTTCAGAACTACTTCGATCATCTCTGGGCAATCCGTAGGGGCCGAGATAAATTATTTCAAATGTTTAATAATTTTCGGATTTTACTCAATGACGTTCTGTCGCGAATAACAAAAATCTCAGAGATTTTCGAGCATGTGGACAGATAAGATTGGTTTCTTACATCAATTACTAGTTCAGAACAACATTGATCGTGTCTGGGCAATCCGTAGGGGCCGAGATAAATTATTTCAAATGTTTAAGAATTTTCATATTTCACTCAATGGCATTCTGTCTCGAATAATAAAATCTCAGAGATTTCCGAGCATGTGGACAAATAAGATTGGTTTCTTACATCAATTACTAGTTGAGAACAACTTCGATCGTATCTGTGCAATCCGTAGGGACTGAGATAAATAATTTCAAATGTTTAAGAATTTTCGTATTTCACTCAATGGCGTTCGGTCTCGAAAAACAAAAATCTCAGAGATTTCCGAGCATGTGGACAAATAAGATTGGTTTCTTTCATCAATTACTAGTTCAGAACTACTTCGATCATCTCTGTGCAATCCGTAGGGGCCGAGATAAATTATTTCAAATGTTTAATAATTTTCGGATTTTACTCAATGACGTTCTGTCGCGAATAACAAAAATCTCAGAGATTTTCGAGCATCTGGACAAATAAGATTGGTTTCTTACATCAATTACTAGTTCAGAACCACTTCGATCATCTCTGTGCAATCCGTAGGGGCCGAGGTAAATAATTTCAAATGTTTAAGAATTTTCATATTTCACGCAATGACGTTCTGTCTCGAATAACAAAAATCTCAGAGATTTTCAAGCATGGGGATACACTAGATTGGTTTCTTACATCAATTACTAGTTCAGAACCACTTCGATCATCTCTGTGCAATCCGTAGGGCCGAGATAAATTATTTCAAATGTTTAAGAATTTTCGTATTTCACTCAATGACGTTCTGTCTCGAATAACAAAAATCTCAGAGATTTCCGAGCATGTGGACAAATAAGATTGGTTTTTTCCATCAATTACTAGTTCAAAACCACTTCGATCATCTCTGTGCAATCCGTAGGGGCCGAGATAAATTATTTCAAATGTTTAAGAATTTTCATATTTCACTCCATGGCGTTCTGTCTCAAATAAAAAAAATCTCAGAGATTTTTAAGCATGTGGATACACTAGATTGGTTTCTTACATCAATTACTAGTTCAGAACCACTTCGAACATCTCTGTGCAACCCGTAGGGGCCGAGATAAATTATTTCAAATGTTTAAGAATTTTCGTATTTCTCTCAATGACGTTCTGTCTCGAATAACAAAAATCTCAGAGATTTCCGAGCATGTGGACAGATAAGATTGGTTTCTTACATCAATTACTAGTTCAGAACAACTTCGATCGTATCTGTGCAATCCGTAGGGGCCGAGATAAATAATTTCAAATGTTTAAGATTTATCGTATTTCACTCAATGACGTTCTGTCTCGAATAACAAAAATCTCAGATATTTCCGAGCATGTGGACAAATAAGATTGGTTTCGTACATCAATTACTAGTTGAGAACAACTTCGATCGTATCTGTGCAATCCGTAGGGACCGAGATAAATAATTTCAAATGTTCAAGAATTTTCGTATATCACTCAATGGCGTTCTGTCTCGAATAACAAAAATCTCAGAGATTTTCGAGCATGTTGACAAATAAGATTGGTTTTTTACATCAATTACTAGTTCAGAACCACTTCGATCTTTTCTGGGCAATCCGAAGGGGCAGTTCAGAATAATTTCGATCATCTCTGTGCAAACACACTATGTTGTAAAAATATTCATTTTTTAAAATACACTCAAAACTTTCCACGTATAGTGTTTGCTACGTATATTGTACAAATATTTATGTTTATTAAAAAATTCCAGATATTATTATGATAGTTCAATATTTGAGTGTTTTTTCAATTCTAAGTACTTATAGGCACAGTGTATATTTTGTTTTTTTGGCATAAACTTCACTCCGATCGGTACATGCCAAGTACTCGAGAATCGCCTACGAGTCGAGATTTAAACGACTATATCCAGATAATTCCAGATAGAATTTTTCTGAAATTCTGTCTGTTTCTAGTCAAAACTTTAGCTATTCCGGTGATACTTGTGAACGTTTATGAGGCGTGATTTAATAGAATATAAACCAATTAATATTCGATAAAGTTTTTCTCAAGCTGTTCCCATAATTCCTGGACCTAATAATTTTTTTTAGTTTGATGTTTCAGCAGTAATAAATTTGTTTATCAAAATTTAGGAGCCACGATTTGTTTGATATTTATTTAATAGACAAATTTGCGTTATAGTTATAATTTGCTTATATTTTGTATCATGACAGAAGTTATATTGCCATAACAAGTAAAAAATTAAAATTTCGTGATGAAAATTCCGTCTAGCTTCAGGTTTAAAGATATAATTTTTTTTCGGATAGAATTTAAATGATTAATTTCTTTAGAGCAGCCATGAATGAAAAGGGTTACATAAGCTGCCGGCGTACGCTTATTTAACGAGTCATGGCCCCACTATGTGGTTAACCGAATAATAACCTGTATAGACAGGACAAATATTTTAGGTTGTTGTATTTGCTTATAAACATAAATTGGGGGACAATACAACTCACTTTAAAATAATTAAATATTGATTCGCGATAGCCGCGATGCTTTCAGAAACCGGATATCGCGATTCTTTCAGAAACTATTATGGATTGCATTTTTTTTGCACTCGGTATAGTAGGCTTAATTCATCCGTTTTATATGCATCTGTTGCTATAGTTGGTCACATCTCATGGATTTGAGAGTGTCAACTCGCATGTGAAGAATTTTGACTAGGGTCTGTAAAATTGGGTATTCCTCCTCGCCCATTGACTTATTCGTATCAACAAATACATCAACCATGGTCATAGATCTCGGTTGTGATTGTGTTTCTGGTTGTGATGAAGAACAACAAAAAGGCAATTTTCATATTATATTCAACATTTTTCTAAAAAGATTAAATAGTTATTTTGATAATTTCGAAGCTGTTTTGCTACTGTGTCTAGCTAAAGTCACATCGTCGTATATTGTAAACGGATTACACGATAAACAAATTCCATATAACCGAATTAATACGCTAATCACTTAGTCCACTAATAAAATCATTTATACAAAATTATTGACTCTAATTGATTTACTTAGATTTAGATTACGACATTTTAATTGAGTCATTCTGATAATTTGTACAGCCCATAAAACAATATACACATTTTGGTAAGAAGTATTTTATAGACTCGTATATTTGTGTAACATACATGTCTATAAACTACTGTACCGAAATAAAATAAAAATCTGAAATACCGAAATCTCAAAAATTTAGAATTAACGTCACCTCTTAAGAACTCATCAATCATTTCTATATTTTCGGGTTATGTAAGGTATGTTTTTATTTAATACCTTTTAACAACGTATATTGTGTATAGTGATATGGGAATCTATAATCAAAAGATTTTTACGATATAAAAGAAGAAAAATATTTCGTAATCGAATTTTAATTTTTTACCGGTCTGATTCGGAATGTAATGAAGTGCCATGCATTTATACGCGAAAGTGAAAATTATCGAACACGAATTAATATTATGTACCGTTTCTTGCGGGGTTTCTGTCTTATTCATTTTGTATGTAAATGAAATCTTTTGTATACTAAATTTTGGTTTGTTGTTGAATGGAGTAGAATATATGATTTGACGTGACGATGTGACATGGGTTATCTTTATATATTTATTATAAATTTTGGTTGTGTATGTCTAACAAATTTTTTTGAAATTTTATAAACGGAAATTAAATACTTTTGAACGTGAGGTGAATTAAAAAATATACTTAGATAATAGAAATTATCGATGAGATTCTCGAATGTGGAGGTTTTACGTCGCCGCCTCGAATATGTTATTGTATTATATAAAAACCAGATTTTTGTCATTTTTTTTTTAGAAATACTATGTAGATTGAGTTATTACACAATATAATTTGAATACATTTAAAGAGCGACACAGCTTCAATTCTAGATAAAAATATGTATTCAATGTCGAAACTTGATATTTAAGTTTACTTTAATAAAATGAATGCGAAAAAAATTTCATGGTCGTGAATAAATTATAACTTTGTATGTAATAAAAAATCCACGATGAAATTTTCCCAGTGAAAAGTCTATACTAACATGCATAGGTCATATCAATTTTTCAGTTATAAATAGGTATCATATACATGATTCATGAATCATTATGAAAACTTTAATGCAACTCGATCTGACCTTAACCAATTGTAGCTTAGAAATGCGTATATATAAACATTAAATTAACTTACAACGAAATATATTATACAGTGGCGGGCAAGATGAAATAATTGAATGCGATAGAAAGGTTTGATCGGGTATATACATTTTGTACGGCAGTGTATTACGCTAGACATACGGATTACATATTGCAAAATATTAATTTCTTAATTTAACCATAATTAGTTTAATTGCAGGCTTCCCATTTTAGAATAATTTTGTATGACATAAACAATTAATATTTCATAATCTCGCATATGACTTTGCAGAGAAATCATTTTGAAGACCATAAATAAAATTCACTAAGTGTTTTGCCAAAAAAAGATTTAAATAATTTTAACGTTTCGGTCGGATTGAAAAACTTTCATGCGCGAGAAAGTGATAAATTAGATGAATTTGAAAAGACAAAACGTAAATAAATTTGTTAATCGCGATCAATAGCGCCGAGAGAAATTTCATTTCATTTCAAACGTGCAAGGTGAATAACGTAATTTATGGGTGCTAATAAAAAAAAAAAAACAAATAATTTAATCGTTTTTTGATTGAGATTATAGAAAATACACACAATTAATTCATCAAAATTTAACAACAGCCATGATTATTACTTGTTGTTGTTGTCTGGTAAAACTAAAAACTATTTATATATACCATCCGTATAGCCGTAGTAAATTTTCAGGTATTTTAATTTTGATTTATTGCTATCGGGTTTCGGTGTGCACAGAGCTCAGCATACAATGCACATGCAACAATTATAATTTATGAGTTAAAAATTAAACTTAATTATTTTAAGTGTGTTGTAAATTAAGTTCATATATATATAAGAGCATATAACGTTAGGCTACGTAATAGATGGGCATAGATAAATATATTAAACCGCGATATTGGAAAAAGTTCATTGAAGTATAAACGATTTTGAAACTTTTTGATTTTTGCCTCCCATGGGAAAAATTAAGTTACACATTGTATGTGGAATTGTTCATGGATATGATGATACTTTTATGCATCTTGCTGCTATATGCTGCGGAGAATTTCACGAACTAACCAAATCTCACAAAAAACTTGCTGATCGGTCCATCACTGATTTAGAGTTTAGTCAATTGGAAATAAAAATTTCATCGTAATTCATATAAAGGTCTTTAAAAGTAATTCATATAAAGGTTTTAAAATATTGATACGCCCCAAGAATAATAATATTCTGTTCGCTTCAATTTAATGAATTAAATTGTACAATTACTAAATAACCCGAACTGTGGAAATGTTGCAATTGAATTTTAAATTAATTTTCTGGCGATTTATCGACAAAGATGAAAATGGATATAGTTTTATGTTAATTATTGGATCTTCATTTTCTGTTTTCTAGATTTATAAATAAATAACTATTACTGAAGGTGTGTGAGAGCACACCTCTTGCGAAAAACATTAAAGCAAATGTTTCCTATTGTAATTTGAGAAATTGTAATTTTAACCATTATCGATCAGGAATTTAACCGCGGTTTAATTTTTATGCATAACAAGTAGTTTATTTTTCCTACCGTGACAAGTACCTGAAACTGACGGGAAATGATAATTTATTCATTCATTTTATCAGCATTATAAGCAAATGGTCATCGATTTTTCCCTTAGATAATTTTTTGTGATATTATTCTAGTAATTTAAAAAGTAATAGTTTCAAAAATGGTGACGACAAACACCGAAGAACTGTTTAATTCGCAAACATCAATAGTTACGTTAGCCCACGCACTACTTGAAGACAATATTAAAGTTAGCCGAAAGTTTCCAGCCGAAAGATGGTAATACAGATAGTGTCTTAAAAATAAAATTTTCTGTAACTTTTGCGTAACCCACTTTCCCATCAATCCTACTATGTTTATTTGATTGGTCATAATCCTAGATAACGTGGAATTTGGGGCAAGTCTGAAGAGGATAGGGGGTTTAATTTGGTATAGGGTTGGTTTCTTACATCAACTACTAGTTCAGAACCACTTTGATCATCTCTGTGCAATTCATTGTGTGTTTGTTGTAAAAAATCCATTTTTTAAAATTCACTCAAAACTTTCCACAAAAATTAAATGTTTGCTACGTATAGTGTAAAAATATTTATGTTTATTAAAAAATTTCAGATATTATTATGAAAGTTCAATATTTGAGTGTTTTTTCAATTCCAAGTACTTACAGAACACAGTGTATATTTGATATTTTGGCATAAAGTTCACGCCGATCATATACCGCCGGATTCGTTGAAGTCTTGATTACAAACTAGGGATTGCAATCAGGGGTACTCGAATGTCAGGATCACGACAAATTTTATGATCCCGTAATTCTGGGATTTTTTTTAATCGATCCCTGGATTACGGGATCCTAAATTTAGCTGGTATAATCTATGAAAACATTGAATTTTGCTTAAAATCACTTAATATACGCCATAATAACGCCAATCTAATCACATGCGATGCCGGTCTTCAGTTTGTGCTTAGTAAATTACGAAATAAAAGCAACCCAATTGCTCGCAAGTTGACAAATTATTAAAGAATTTGTAGAAGAAGAGATGTGTAGAAAAATTTTATCTGGAGTTATCTAGATATAGCCGTTTGAATCTTATCTCACTTTGCGTATACCGTCGGATTCGTTAAAGTTTTCCGTACAAACCAAGAGATTTGCAGCAAAATTCTATCTGTATTTATCTGAATACGGTCGTTTGAATCTTGTTTTACAGGCGAATTTATCTGCAAATCTCTCAGTTTTTAGTCAAAACTTCAAATGACTATATCCATAAACAACAAAATAAAATTTCGGCCGAAAAATTTTCCTAGATTTATTAAAACATCACGTTATGCTAATTAAGTTTCCGCATTGTCGTCTTCAGGTTAGGTTTGACCTGTCTAGGTTTCCCAACAATTGAAGGGATGATTTAAAAATGCGTAAAAGTTATATTTATTATTTCGTGCTGAATGCTCTAAATGTCATAACAAATTACAATGACACATTTTACTGTCGCGACAGTGATATTTATTCGGGCTGGGATATACAACTTTCTAACGGATTTTTTGAACTGAATATAGGGTTAGCTACATAAAAATAATTTTAAAATTTCGGGCAGAATGTTATAAATGTCATGACATTGTATCATGATACTGTTTACTGTCGCGATAGTGTCATTTTTTTCGCGATAGTAAACTCTCACGATAGTGCTAGTTTAGTATTGCCTTCGCGTTTTTTTCGAGCTGAGTATCGAGCTAGCTTTATATATGTAGATTATCTTTAAGCAAATAGAATGTCGGTATGTAAAGTTCCTTCATACGGGCTTTATCAAAAATCTTAACACTATACGCTCCAGATACAAAAGAAATTCCTCATGCAATGTGCCACCTGTCACGCACATCTTCGAAACGAATTGTGAATATGTATGCATGCAGTTTAACGTCGGTTTTTTGTACAACACGCGCTTGACATACAGACATAGCGGTCTCATGACCTTCTATTAGGCAAGAGTTCGTACCTTCTCTTAGACAAGAGTTCTGCACCTCCAAAAACTCTTGGACTATCTCTTGTATGGTGATATTAGGTAGTCCGGTCCTGAAACTTGATAATTAGGAATTTACCTTAAAACGAATATTATTGTTAATCAATTCATCGTAGAAGGTGGTTCCGTTTCATCGATCAACGAGGCAACAAGGGAGGAACTGCATTTTCAATCAGGATAAGTCATGTGGGTGCGACACCTATACGGCCTACTCCAAGGATCGTTTTCGACCTAATCAAATAGGAACTGCGAACATCATCGGTTGTTTTGTCTAATAGCCATTTTCAATGCACCACGTGCCTTAGTGTTAGCGGTGCCCATCAGGTTAGTCTTTTGATGATTACTTCTAAGGCATGATTGACGAAGTTCACACAGAATCAACAGGTAGTCGATTGTTCAAAACAATACCCAGAACTAGTAAGGCCTCAAGTAGAGATTGACGACAATTTCTGTGGGGCTATGATCTCTCGCCAAACCATTGAAAACTTAATAACCCTTGAGATGGGTGAATTGCGCAATCCAGTTCAGTCGCATTCAGTGTTTTTACTTTCTTTCAGAGTTACAATTCGACATTTCGCCCGAAGTAAAAAATTAGTTTTAAAAAAATGTGTTTATGTATGTGTGTTTGATGCCCAGACGGATTGACTGATCTGGGTGAAACTAATACTTTAGCTTTTCCATAAATTGGAAGATCCCAGTAATTTTTGCTTTTTCGGTTTGTGCAAATATTTTGAAAAGCAAATTTCAAACAAAATCTTCTCAGATCATTTTTTTTTAATTTTGCCAGAAATGACGAGTTTTGAAAAAAAAACTTTATTTCACCAAAATGCAGGCGGATTCGCAAAAAAACTTCGTACGAAATCCTTCCATTAATTAAGAGATCCAGAATTTAAAGATTAAATTTTTAACAAAGGGTTGACTGTTGGTTTTCCGGAGTTTAAGCAGGGATAGTGTTTCTGATTGTACAACATAGTGTTACCAAAGGTCCGACAAGATTATTTTTGTACTCTAGAATTCAAGTGCCTTTAAAAGAGTAAATTAAAATATCGTTACGAGGCCAAATTCTAGACTATATGTAGGAAGTTCTCTGGGGAGTGCCGTCTTTATTATACATCTTCGAAACGAATACTGAACCCATCTTCATTACTCTGTGGCATACAGATACGACGCCACACAAATGGGTTGCGTGTCCAATCGAATTGTTTGCTTGTTGTTCTATGAAACGGTTAACACAAATGTAAATCCCAAGTTGAGGTCGGCTTCGTACTTCAATAAATCGAAAAGGAATCGTCGTACTGAAATTTCGGTATCATTTTCAAGGTTTCTAAATTCTCTATAAAATGGCTAATTTGGATTTGGGAATGAAATATCGAGCAATTTCGCTTACAGTTTCAAACAGCAACATATTGTTTTTCTGTTAGATAATTTTTATTTAACTCAAAAAAGTCATAAAAAGCAAAATAAAATAAAACCGATTCCAGTATCGAAAATAACACAAAATGTCCTTCAATTAGAAGCAAAATTGATTTTTGAAAGATGTTGTTTCACCGTGATACAAGCGATCACATCTGGGTATTTTTTAGAAAAAAGTTCTGTTCCGATTTTTTGGCGCATTGCATGTTACTAGTGCATTATTCCGTATACCACGAATAATAAGTAATAATTCGAGCGACTCTGTCGTCATTAGATGTCCAACTTTCTGTCGTGTCAATTTCAAAGTTAGCTGAGTTTCGCCATGGTAAAACTGCTATTGTGAATACTACTTGCTGTTTTGGGATTATCAGAGCAGTTGTGCTTTGGTTGTAGATCAGATATAATATTGATTTATGCAGGCGTCTACTGTGGAATCACCAGAATTCTTTAATAAAAATAATTTGAATCAATGAATACATATACTGGGCATGAGTTCCGGTTCAATGACTAATGACTTGGTATTTTTGTCATTCATTTAGTTTTTATTTTTTAAATATATATATTTCCGGTCCTTATTAAGGTAGCTTCAATAGTCTGGTTAAAGAAGCAACACCGATAGAAACTAAGGAAGACATTACCTATAAATAATGTAATTATTACTCATTGTCATTTATCATTAAACCGGAATTCATGCCCTGGTGACGTATTAAACTATATTCGAGCACATGCTGAGAAAAAAGAAGTTAAGTAACGCCATAGACAGACTACTGGTTTCAAAACTATGATTTTGAGGTCATGATTTCCTAAATGAGAACTCAAAACACATTACCATTTCTATTTTCTTCTCGTCTGGTTTTAAATAGTAATGCGGAGTAGGCATTGACAAATATGTCAAGCTTGACATTTAATTGACTTTTAAATTGTCAGAAATGACTTTTATATTGGCAGAGCAGAAAAACATTTGTTCCTACCAACAGAATATCGCATTGACAAATATAAAACTCAAAAAAACTATTAGTGTCTGGAATTTTTGATGGATTCGGCGTTAGAAGCACAAAAATGCATCGGGATGAGAAAAAATATCTCATTCCGAAACAATGTATAAATTTTTCGTTTTTGCAAATATTTTGTAAAATATCTATAGCAGTTCGAAAACCGTAAAGTCAATTTTTTAAAAAAATCAACCAAAATTTGACATTTGTTGACTATTCGGAATGAAACTTCATTCCTAAACATTTTGTATTAATTGGAAGATCCTTGTTAAATATGGTGAAAATCTGTGCAGCTTCCAAAGAAGCCTTTTCAATATTTGCAGTGAAGTTGAAAAGTACAGCATTTACAAAAAACGAAAAAAGAAATAAAAATGAAAATAAATTTAAAGACTAAATTTTCAACAAGGGTTGAATAGTTAATTTTCTGAAAATTAAACGGGAATATCGGTTTTGACTATATAAAACAATTTTTAAGTTCCATAAATTCCTGTAAGTATAATTTTTCGTTTTATAAATTACGGGTGGTGTATTCCAATCTATGTTTATTCGTAATAAAATAAGCTCGAGTGTTGCTCTCAATATATTCAGATTCATTTCAGAAATGTTTGTCCTCTCTCAAATATGTAACTTGAAAGTGTCATTTACGAGAAAATTAGCAACAATATCCATTCCGATCAATTTTTCAAAATTTAAGTGGAAATGACGATTTTTGACAATAAAAGCGGTTTTTGAACCAAAATTCGGCCCCTGTACAGCTCAGATGGATTGACTTTGATTGGGATGAAACTTTATATTTAAGCTTTTTGCATAAATTGGAAGACCCCAGTGATTCTTAGCCGACATGGGTCTACCATAAATGGGGGGTCCCAGAGGATTACATAGGAGTTCTTTCGTTTTTAGCACATATTTTGAAAAGTTTATAGCAATTACGAAAAAAACGATTAAAACCGAAAAAATTGTAAATTTAATTTCAAGCAAAATTAGTTTAGATCATTTTTAAATTTTACCGGCAATACGAGTTTTGATAAAAAAAAAATTCCACAAAAATTTGGCATCTTTTACAGTCCAGCGGATTGACTATTTGGAATGAAACTTAATACTTAAACTTTTTCCATTGATCCTTGAGAAATTTGGTGAAGCTCTGTGTACCGAAAATAGCAACTTCCAAAGAACCGTTTTTTGCAATTTTGTTGAAAAGCACAATATTTACAAAAAACGACAAAGAATATAAAGATTCAAATAAATTTAATTTTTATCTAAAAATCATAAATTCCTGTTTAGAAACATCTAGTCTTAATTAGAACCGTCGTCCAAAATTACATATAGGATATTATTTAAACACTGCGTGCATTTTTATGCCAGCTTGACTCTTCAAGTGACGTTAAAATTTTACTATTCCTATTGAAAAATTTGCAACTATGCCAACACGTCACTTCAAATGAGAAAAACAAAAAATATTATGAATTTGTGTCACTTGAAATTTCTTCAGGTGACAAGAAACTTCATAGAATTTGAACTACACCTCAACTCCACCCTCTCTCTTTGAAATTACTTTAAATCTTCCTCCATCACCAGTGGACGCAAACCCGATTGTTCGACCATAAAATATATCACGTAAAATTTAAAACAAAACAATCAGTGTTGGGCAAATAATTAATATCGCTTATTTCATTTTATCATGAAAATGCAATATTTTGACTCTCAGCCCCGAAAAATGTTTGTGCGTCATGATAGTTTTAGCAGTCATGACAGTAAATATTTTCGGGCTGAGAGTATAAATGTGACATTTTTTTCGGGGCTGATAGTCAAAACTGTCATGATATTATCAATTAGTGTTGCCACCTCATTTTTCTTCACATACATAATATTTGGCTTACTTACACAAATATGTTATTATATCTATTATTACTCTCAGCCCCGAAAATTTCAACTATATCATGACACTTTTTAATTATCGTGATAGTAAGAATCTTCGGACCTGAGAGTAAAAAGTGTGATAATAGCAATAATTTGTGTTGCCATCGCAATTTTTGGGGATGGAATTTGTGCATCAGATACATGTTCGGTGGTCGTAAACTTTAGAGTATATCGAAGACACCGCAATCTTCTGTTATCGGTTCGTTAGTTTTCCAACAATGTTGAAAAATTTTAATATTCCGATTTACATTTTATTGTGAGTTTAATCTGGATATAGTTATAGAGGTGCGCATTGTAGGATGCATCCAGAAACAAGTGGGTGACACAGTTCTAACTATGGTGCCATTTGTCCGGTAAAGCAAAAATATTTAAATTCTTGATTCTGTTTAAAGAATGAATTTAAATGTAAATATTTTCATATGTGTAAAACGAACGAGGTGAGTTCTGTGTAAAATATACAATATCTGATCCAATTTAATTCAAAAGTATTTTTTATTTATAAGAATGATTATAAACAAGAGAAAGACACCGTTACATAATCAAAGAACAACAAACTTCAAAACCAAAAAACAGAAAGACAAAATATCTTTTATAATAATAATAGATTTTGATTACACAATAGAAAAGTAACGTCTGTCTAATTTCTGCTCCCGCAAACTAACTCCCACCCATAAAAAATAAAAATCTCTTGTCTATAACTACATAATTATACAAATTTAGAAAAATAAAATATTAAATTAAAATGTAACAACATTAAACCAGTAAATCAATTGTTGTGTATGATGTTAACGGAATCTACTTACGAATAACGTATATAAGATTTAGAAAAGAACTAAAATGTAAACTGTAATTTATCTTTCATATGTGATAATTAGATTTTTTTTTTTTCATTTATTTATATAAAATATAATTGATGTACCTAAGTAAAACCTATAATTATATACTTGTTGAATTGTATATGCCTATTAAGGAGAATATGTCGCTCGTTTGTTACACATATTAACGATAATGTTGTATAGACGAATTGATTTAAAAACAATTAGATGTAAAATGTAAAATAAATAAATTGAACTGTTGAGAAAGGATCCCTATAATTAATGCTGTTTACGCTTCAAATTTAATTAGATGTTAATTGATTTGGATGACTTGTTGGTCAATAGTCTCAAAAAATCGTGAAAATCAAATAAATTAAAAAATTTTAACTTTTAATTACGTTTACGTTCTGTCGGATTGTAAAGAAGCTGAATGTATAAGAAAGAAATAGTAACTTTTTAAATTTGTGTGACGCAGTTATTTATTAATGGTTTATGCAAATAAGAATATGTGTGTAGAAATTTCCAAGGCAACTCATCACAATGAAGTTTTTTTGTTTTGTCACATATATGAAAATAGAAATGTATAAAGAAAGCTAAGTGCACGATGCATACGTTTTTAAAAAGGCGTGTGTACAATGTTATTCAAAATAGAGCTTTATCGCAATAAAAGAAAAGACCTTGACACGAATGACACGAGTTGTTCCCGATTTGGCTTTTCGACTTTGAGTGCAATGTAGGGATAACTAGAATAAATGTAATATAAGTGTCAGTGAATGCAATGTTTTAAGCCAAGGTGGTTTTATATGTTTTAATTCTATCTCCATATGCACACATATGAAAACAATGGGATAGATGCTCGATCGGCTAGCAAGCAAGCAATTTGCTAGCCAAAATCTTAGCTACTCAATCAATTTTACCAAGGAAATTTAAATTATGTTTTCCAAAAAAATTTGTTTTTTTTTTTGCGATTGCACAGTAAAATTTGCGGTTTCTTAAAATGAACAGCAAATGTTTGTGTTGTTTTACTGTGCATTTGCAAAACAAAACAAAAATTTTATAAAAAATATAGCTAATTTGAAATTCAAATTTTCTTGGTAAAATTGATTGAGTAGCCAGGATTTCGGCTAGCCCCATTACTATTTAAAAACAAATGATAGGACAAAGGAAATTGTGTGTGTCTTGTGTTCTCATTTAGGAAATCATAATCCCGAAAGTATGGGTACGAAACTAGTAATATGTCTGTAGAATAACAAAAACATTTATTTTACGATTGTCGGCTTTTTAGGATTTTACACGTTGAAATTTTTTTAATGGTTGTTTTTTTATGGAAAAATAAAAAAATTTTTAATTAGAGTTTATAAATATTGTAAATTGTTTAAGAAAATTGTTGAAATAGAAACATTTCAAATTTTAGTAAAGACTGACACATTGATTCCTCTATGTGACTTGAGGAAAATATTAGTAACAGTAGCTGGCAAAACGATTTAATTTTTAATCGAACCTTTGGGTTAAATTCGAATAATGATGGGTAAATATAAAACAAAAATGGACGACATAAAAATACTTTTATATTGCTTTCTGTGTTTTGTTAAGAAGTCGTCGTTGCTTCTATTAGTGTTTTTATATTAAAAAAAATCACATAACGTATGTTGGAAATTCAAATTTTTTTTTATTGAAAATGAAAGTTGGTTCTAATTCAATTGATGTTTAGAATACAACATCGTTTATGTGACCACCACGGCTCCTGTTACAGGCCTGTATCCGAACATCAAAATTGTTGGTGACTTGTTGTTTCAGGGAACCCCAAACAAAATAACCTAACAGTGTCAAACGGCATGATCTTGGTTGTCAATTAACATCAGAACTTTTCGAAAATATGCGATCTTTGAACTTGATTCCCAATAAGTTATCTATTTCACGATTTGTGTGCATGTGGCACCGTGTTGTTGAAACCAAAGATCATCTAAATCAATTTCATCCAATTTCAGCCACAAAAATTAAGTTAAACTGTTGTTAACGACGCCTCAAAGAGATGCTTCACTCTTCACGAACATTTTCACATACAGCTGGTATACTGTTTCACGAATACGAACTGGACGATGGTGTTCATATGCTCGACGACCTACAACTGATCCAGTTTTTGTTAAAACGTTCATTAATTTTGCGAATTCCAGGTTCTGTAGGACGTCCATTTTGACCAAAAATCGGATTTACGAAATGTTTTTTTACAAGTTTTTCATAAAATAAATTACTTATACCTAAAGAAAACTTTTAAATTGACGTTCCTTCTAGTGCCCACTAATTTTTGAATGAGATCTGTTTTTAGAAATCAAACTGACCAGTGATCTACCCTATTCAAAACGATATTTATTTTTTTTTATTTTTTTTCGGTCTGCTTAAAGCAAGTATAGATTTGATACCAGTGATGAAATAAAGCAATTAAATTAAATGAAAGGCAAAGAAGGGGCAAAAAAAGTTTAGAATTATAAATACTCGATAGAAATCTAAAAATAAAAAAAAATAATAATTTTATTGGTCGGTTGGTAGAAATTAATAATTTCTTAATAGCGATTTTGAGAATGAGGTAGTGAAAAAATTAGAAATATGTATTAGTCTCGCGCAGCATTCTAGTAATAAGCTCGTTCTGGCCATAGGCCGTTCTGAGAGGGGCAATTCTATAAGCAGGTACCGTTCTCATGGTACGGACACCAAACCTGATTAGCATACTTGAGCAGCGCTTGACAAATCCAAGCAATGAGTTTGCTCTGTTGACAATAAAATCGATATGATCGCTAAAGTTAAGCTCGCGGTCACAAATTACGCCCAAGTTCCGTATAAGATCATCTGAGACCTACGTTCCCTCAGATAAGAGTCCACCCAAAGTAAGAGTCGAGGTATGAAAGGCCCTGAGTTTAAACAAAATTATATTATGGGAAACCTTGTCACATGCCTTGCTGAAATCCGTGGTAATAACATCACTTTCTGTACATTTTCTTGTGTCGGACCTTTGGTTTCTTTTGACGATTACTTTTAAAAATGTTCAACAGAAGTTATCATTTTAAGTATTAAGTCGTTTTAAATTTTAATTATCTTTGTTTCTAGATACAATGTGATGGCAGATGAATAGTTAATAGTTACAACAATCCCTTCAAATTTTTGAAATTACGAGCAACATATCCACCAGTGTAAACAGAAACAACAGCTACCAGAGACTTCCCCACTTTTCACATGTTGTCTTAATTTGCTTAATTTGTCAGGTGGTTTCAAATCTCTGCGATGCAGAAGCTTCTCGAACATGTACTTGAACATAAGCCAATTCTCTGGCCGTCCATCAAAAAAAGGAATAAACACCGGATCCCATCGCATGTCCTCGGCTCGAACATGATTGCTCGTGTAATCCCGCTGGAATTTGCCGACCGAAAGCAACCGACGCAATTTGATAAAGACTTGGTCATATATGCCGCTTCAGTTTCGGCAAATAGTTGGTCGTGGGGAACGATCATATCTGACTCAGCTTCACCAACTAAAATCATATGATTTGTCACGAATCGGGTGAAATGCGTCTCAATATTCCGTAATAGCTGATCGATTTCTACCTTACCGGGAGCATAATTATCCGCGTTCACCGCAAGCAGCTTTCGTGAAATCGATATGCGGGCGGATGTACGTAAATTAAACGCGGCCATTCCTATATTAAACTTCTCCAAAATTTCACAAACACTCGATTGGCACACGTGTATAATTATAAGGGATACCGTTGCTCGTTTTGATACTAGTAGATTGAGTTACTATTCAAAGGAGTTCATTTAGCGAATCAGTCTAACTTCACCTTGTAATTTCTAATTCAGTTCTAAGTTTGGAAGTGGTCTGTTTAAAAAGCTAAATCCATCAGTCAATCCTCTGAAGAAATTTTGCCTCTCTCTTTAATTATTCGTTATTTCCAATGTAAATATCAGATTCCATAACTTGACAGAGTCACCTCTATAATCTTATTTCTTCGGGTTGTGCCTATGAAATCATATTTAAAAATTTTCCACAGAATACCTGTTCGTGTATGATGAGATGACATTAGAACTTTTAGGTTCATCAACTGTTTGCATCATGATTAGTGAAATCGTTACCAATTTGATTTAACATTTTATAAAGTTCAAAATATTCATAAAGTTGGCCGTGATTTTTCTTGAACATGTTGCCAAAGGTTGGGGAGCATCCTCGATAATTTATAACAACACTGCGTGGATTCCACAATGTAACAATTTGGTTCAGTAAAAAATGCTGGGGAACCGAAAAGAGAAGAGTATCTTTAAATTACGTTACAGCGACAAAGGGAGCAAATTTTGTATGTGTTTTATTATAGCAAAATTTGTAGGCAAAATAGTGACAGATTAGAGGCAACATAACCTAAAAAATTTGAAAATAAACGATTTTAACGAAACAAAAAATTTTCAAAAGTTTATTTTATCCTACAATGAACGTGTTGAACGAAGCTGCACGTAAAAATTATCCCGCGTTTCATTTTGACATTTGACTATAATATTTTTTCGACCATAAAATTGTCGTAGTGTGCGAAAAAATCAGCGCATACTATTTTTTGTAGGTGTATTAAAATTGTTGCCATAAAAAGTATTGAGCTTTATACTTTTTATGGCCACAATTTCCCCACTTACTCTATTGTATTGCCAGTAAATTTTACTGAATTTTTTTTTGTTTCTCTCTAACAAGTAAAGGATTTATATTTCTATCCCGTGTAAATTTTACTGCAAAAATGTTTCATTGCGGAATTCACGCATACAGCTTCGAATCATTGACTTTTTATTGAAAGACATAACACACGATTAATTCATACCGCGTTATATGGAAACAATCCTATAAGAAACTGGGTTTGTCGCAATTTTGACCTCGTGTTATTTGGAATCCGCGTTATAAGAATACCGCGTTATAGGAGGGTGTGCTGTATTTAGTTATCACAAAATAAATAATTTAGTGAGATCGACCTAAAATCGGTATGCGATCGATTCGATCGGTTGATTACGATCAATCTTGTTGCCCGCTGATTTTGAAATTTCAGCAAATATTTATTGATAGGCTCTGAGGGCAATTATGGAAAATTTTCAAAACCAAATATTTGAAACTTGAAATTGCCAGTAGATTCCTTACATTTAAATTTTAACAAAAGTGATGATTGAATTTGTTTGGTCAGGATTGGTCACTAGTTTTTATCGTTTGATGACTTACGTTTAAACAGTAAATAAATAATGAAAAAATCCAAAAAAAAAGTCCGCGGTACCACCTCATTGGAAGAAAATCATACCGTTTTTATCAGATTTCGTTAGGTAATCGTTAGGTCAGGATTGGACACCACATCTTGGCGTTTGAAGACCAATTTGTCTGTTTTTATTATAAAACAAAATCAAAATTGTAGTAATTCAATAAAAACAGGTTCGTCGCTTATTATGGAATTTCATTTCACAAAATTAATAAAAAATATTTTCTTAGAATTGTATCTAAAGTAAAAGACCTAAGATAAAATATAATCAATTCAATTTTTTTGGTCCACCATAACTCGTTGAGGATTGGTCACTAGTTGAATTCGTTTGGTCTTGCCTCCTTAATGAAGTATTGCAAAAATTCTTTAAAGACTCATAATTTTCACACGAATCGGGGCTGGAAACTTACCAATACTATTTTTTTATAAATACAACAATCGGGATCTATTGCTCAATTGTCACTGAGGATTGGCCACTAGTTATTTTCATTTGGTCATCCCTACTTAGTGATTTATTGCGAACATTATTTAATAACTCATCATTTCCACATTCGAATTGAAGTGTCCCGGGCTGGAAATTTGACCAATACTAATAATGTTATAAATTCAATAATCAAAATCGTTTGGTTAACTGTCAGTGAGGATTGGTCACTAGTTGATTTCGTTTCGTCATCCCAACATTTAGATTTTAATAACTCATCATTTCCACTTAGTTTTTAACGAATTTTCGCAATAAATCATTAAGTAGGGATGACCAAATGAAAATAACTAAAGACCAATCCTCAGTGGTAATTGACCAAACGATTCCGATCGTTGGATTTAAAAAATTATGAAAATTGATCAAGTTTCCAGCATCGAACGCTTCGAATCGTGTGGAAATTATTTACAGAATTTTCGCAATAAATCATTATGTCATCCAAACGAAATCAACTAGTGACCAATCATTGAATTGATTATATCTAATGTCTTCCGCTTTAGATACAATTCTTTAAAAATAGAAATATTTTTGTCTAAATGATATATTCCAATTGGATTTTTTTTATTAATTTCGTAAAATGAAATTCCCAAATAAGCGACGAACCTGATTTTACTGAATTTCGACAAAATGTGATGACCAATCCTGACCTAACGATTACCTAACGAATTCAATCATCACTTTTGTTAAAATGTAAAACCTTTAGATGGGGTGCTAAAAAGGCGGAGCCCTTTAAATTAATAAATACTTGCATCGAAAATAATAACGTAATTTTTTAGGTATTATTATTCTATTGTCATCATTTAGCTATACCTTACCCTTTAATAAAACGCAGTTTTTATATTCATGAGCGCTTTTTTGTCTGCCAGCTGTTGGCATCATGAATATTGAAATCATCGTCAATTTGATTACAAATTTTATAAATTTTAGAATTTTCATAACGCTGATTTGAAAGCACCCAATGCACGATAGAATTGAAATTTATTTATATTGGTTACCATTGACAGTGTGCGTAAAAATGTTTTATGTAAAGCAAATGTCATTCTTTCTTTCATGTAAGTAGCAGATTTTTTTTTTGCGATTCGTGCATGTATGTACTATAGACAGATTGAACTATGCTCGTGTCGCTTTTTAAGCAAACTTTGATTCTCGGGTAGAATCGAACATTTTAAGCCCTATATACAAAAAAAAACGTTTTGAAATGTGAATTGCCACTATTTTAAAGTCAATTTTGCAACCATTGAAAATAATAGATGGCAACACTGACGATAGGCAGCAGCAACTCGTATTTCGTCTTCTGTATTAAACATTAAATGTTTATTTTAAAGTATCGTTGAAGTTAATTTTGTCAACCAAAACGATCTTCGTACTTTATACCACATATTCACAATAATTCATTATTTTTGTAATTCAAATTTTGTACCCGGATACAAAATATGTAATAATAAGTTCACAAACTGGAATAACGTATAATTCACCGTCATTAAACTGGTATACTTTATAAATCTGAAGGCCGTAGTATTGTATGAATGTGATCGAATATTATACATTGTATATACTTAAAGTTCGCTACTTCTGACCATAAAATAGTTATGGACTCACCATCTGCCTTGGGTTAATTAATTAATTTACACTTATTAAATTTAATTCAATTTACCTATATACAAAACCAGAAGCTCCTCAAATTCAAATGTTGCGGTCTATCATAGAAAATGATTTACCTTTTTCTACAGTTATCAAAATTCTACGATTACACGTTAAAATTATTGTAAATTAAATTAATTTAATAGAAATTTTAAAATTCTTAGATTGTAATCATTATAATATATGATTGCATGCCGTAACCGAGTACTTTAATGTTGTAATATTGTTGTAGGAATATTTTTGGGAAAAACCGCACAATGATTAACCTGGAGGCTTTTAGTTGAAGTACATATTTTAAATTTCAATATATGTATATATATTAAGTCAACAAAAAATTTTGGCATAAAAATTAGAATGTATAGCGCGCGCGGTTTTGCGTCGTTGAGACAAACAGATAAATATATAAACTCGTACATAGCGAGTTCGACTTTCACTTTCTAACCGAACATTAATAAAAATAATATTAAATTTGTATCTTAAAATAGAGACTTAAGTAATATTTTATTTAAACATATGTGTGTGTATGCGTGTGTGCGAGGTGATTAATTTACAAAATTTCGCATGATCTTTTTACAATTTACTATTTGGCTACGAACGTCTTATACCTACCTTAATCAATTTTATATTTAACATTAATCATACCTTGAATTAATTTATATAACCAAGTTACGTTTTAACATTCCAATATAAATATTTACCTTGAGGTTTACAGTTCTTAGTTCATTCCAATTGTTTAATGATTGTTTGATGTATAAAACCGCGATTTATTTTCGCTAATATTCATTATTTTTTTTTTCTATATATAGATTATTCTTGATATAGGTGGAGAAATATAAAGCTACTTGGGTAGAATACTTAAGTTGATTTCATAAATCAAGTGTCAAACTATTTTAACGGTAAACTTGTGCAATAAATTAATTTGTTGTGGTTAAACTGTATATATTGTAGTTTGAAAGATTTATGAGTGATGTGAGGGCGATGCGATGGTGTGACTCGACTGTCGGTTTAGGAATGCGGATGCCAAAACAATACAAAATAATTAACCACTTTTTTTCTTTTTTTCCAGAACTATTTAACTATGGCGAAAACAGGAATTTATAATCTTATTCATATACTTGTAAGTAAATATTTATCATCTAAATAGTTTTATTGTTTGAACAGTTTATTTACACAATTCTCACATAAAATTTATTCCAAAAAAAAACCGTAAACAAAATATTTTTGGTTAAGATAATATAAATATGTCAACATAAGGTCATTGTTTGTAGAATTTTTATTTTTGCGATGGTCTCGATAAATTTGCAACACAAATACATGTTTAGTGTCTCTGTAGAACATCTGCACGTAGAGATTGAGGGCAACAGTTCAATTTGCGAAATATGAATCATTACGTATAATGGTAATTTGCTATGAATTTCAATTTCATGGCATAGCGTTCATTTGAAACCATCCCACCTCTTTTTTTATAATAAAAACTAATAATTGCGAAAGTATCGCTTAACAGATTTGAACAAGTTGAGAACGTTTTCGTAAATTATTTAGCAGGGAGAAGTTTTTTAAGACATTTATGGGTCAATTTATTTGCAAGATGTACTTTTAATTACATGTCATAATGAGTTATGTAAAAAACAAATTGGTTAGACGTGTAGCTCAGTTTCAAGTTTGCTGCTAATCGGGAATATATTACAGTGTGATCTGGTTCTGCTACATAATTTATTAATTCGTAAACTTTCCGTAGCTACTTCTGGGGCGGTATGTTGTGATAAAAATGATACAACTTTCACTTTTTCGATTCGACTTTTTTCGAATTCGACTTTTTTCGATTCGAAGTGATGGTACAACATACCGCCCCTGATATATTATTCGCAAAACTATTTCTTTTCTAAACTGGTCATTTAGTTTTAGTAATTATTACTTTCAATAAGGTTTTAAATATTTCTTTTTAATTTTTATAAATATAAACACTATAGGGCTTCGCTCGTCACCCAATATCGGTAGCTGCTGCGCGGTTAAACTGCGTATTACTATAATTTTTCATAAAAATAGTACAATATTATTTGAACCCCTTCTACCACCAGTGTTGTTCGTCTACGCGTATTTTGGAATTATCACATGTTGGCGTAGACAAAGTCGATAATCCGTAAAGTAGAATATTGTTTTTTGTAACTGTTCTCAATGTGTTTTAAGTACTAGGTTGCTTTCTTATAGTTTTCTAGTTCAAATTGGCGTTGTCAAAAATTTTGAATGTGAACATTAAATTGAAAATTCTTCAGAAATTCAAATTTTTACCTCATAAATCACTATTTATCTATTTTTTTTCGAAATCATAATATTTAAAAAAAAAACTTCGAATTAAAGTAAATCAAATATCACCTGTCGATGAATAAAAATACAGGCAGATAAAAAACCACTAGCTCCATAAATTTAAATTAAAAGTATCGTAAACGGGTTATTGTCGTTTGCCCTGGGTTGGGTACGATTTGCCAAATTAAAAATTCTAAAATGAAATTCTAAAATCAAAATTCCAAAAAACAAAATTTCAATAAAAAAATTTCTAAATGTCAATTTTCAAAATTTCAATATACAAAATTCCAAAAAAATCCATTTTAGGTCATGAAAATATGAAAGGTGCGCGCCTATCATATTCCCATGGCACAAAATGGAATATTTTGAAATTTTCTATATAAGAATTTTGAAAATTGGGATTTTGTATAGGAATTTGGTTTTTTGGAATTTTATTTTTAGGATTTGTTTTTATTAGAATTTTGGTTTCTGGAATATTGTGTTTTGGAGTTTTGATTTTGGAATTTCATTTTTGGAATTTTGGATTTGGCAAATCGTACCCAACCCATAGATAATAGTTTTTTCAGAAAAATTTAATTAAATTTAATTAATTGAAATAATTAAATAATAATAATTAAATTAATTGAAATAAACCAATTACAATTTTTTGCGAAATGCTGCAAATATTATTAAACGAATGAAAAAATGGAATTTTGTATATGGAATTATTTTTCTAAAATAAACAAATTTTGAAATTTTCTCAATAAGAATTTTCAATTTTGATTTTTATGTTAAGGTATTTTGTAAAATGGAATTTTATATTTTTGTTTATTGGGATTTTAGAAATTTAGGCCAGTTGGAATTTTATTTTTTGGAGGTTGGGCGCGATTCGCCAAATCCAAAATTCCAAAATTGAAATTCAAAGATCAAAATTCCAAAATACGAGTACAAAAACCAAAAACTAAAATTCCGGTTGGTCGGTTATCAAAAAAAAAATCCAACTGGGTTAAATTTCCAAAATCCCAATTTTTCCATTTAACAAAATGCCATACATAAAAATCAAAATTCAAAATTCCATTTGTGAAAATTCCAAAATTTATTTATATTATAAAAAAATTCCATATACAAAATTCCATTATTTAATTATAAAATTGGGTGCAAAAAAATCGCATATTGCTCTATTTTCCACAAAAGTTCAAAAATATTAAAAAAAAAATCCAATTTTGGTTTAATTTTTTTAATGCAGATTCAAAGTCTATTTCAATACCTATCCAGTGGTACCTTTTCCGTACTTGACCATGCCAACAAAGCGATTTTTTGTCAAATGCATATAGCTGGCTTTCGAATTAAATTCTAAAAATAATTCAACAAGATCAATACAATAGCATGCCATGAAATATCTCACTCGGAATTGTGATCATTCGCATATCGACGCTTAGCCTGAACGATCCTCTATTGATTACGTGTTCAACCGGAGCAAAGAAATGGATACCACACCAGAGGTAGCCGCACAAGTGGTTGCACTAATTTATGCGGGGCAGCACAAAAGTAAAGTGGCTCTACAACTAAATTTGAGCCGATTCCCCATTTGTCAAGTGTAGCAGAGATATCAGGAAACTGGTGGTTTCAGACGGCGACAAGGATCTGGCCGACCTCGTGTTACAGCACAGCGTGATGACCGCTATATTGTAACAACTTCGTTGCGAAATCGCCTTATGAATGCGGTTCAACTGGGACGGCGGCT
Organism: Nephrotoma flavescens; assembly: GCA_932526605.1. NCBI lineage: Eukaryota > Metazoa > Arthropoda > Insecta > Diptera > Tipulidae > Nephrotoma > Nephrotoma flavescens. The sequence continues at coordinate 174,324,678 of OW052222.1, read as the reverse complement.
CCTTGAAGTTCGTGAAGTCGAAGTCAGTCGGTGGCCAGTTAGAAGACGAATTCGAGAAGTTTATCTGGCTGCACACAGACCAGCAAATGGGCCGAAATTGGCCGCAGCCCGCCGACGAGGCCTTCGTGAGTTCGCTCGAGAGCATTGAATTGGACAGAAGAAGAATGGAGAACTCAGTCCTGTTCTCTGACGAGTGCAGGATGTGTTTATATGGCACCGATGGGCGCAGAAGAGTATACAGAAAACAAGTAGAGCGATATACACAATGTTGCATTGCAGAACGTGTCTCGTATGGCGGTGGATCATGCATGTTCTGGGGAGGCATATCATTAGAGGCAAAGACAAATCACACGAGCCAATACTGGCTGTCGATTAAGACAAATGAATTCTCAAAGGTAGATTGAGGAAGTACTCGCGGAGTACGAAGAAACTTTTGCCGGGTTTATTGCGATTTAGACCGCGTACGGCTCGTGTAGTATACTAGTAACTTCAAGAGGTGGATGTGCCTGTTATGGAGTAGCCAGCTCGAAGCCCGAACCTCAATCCCATTGAACATTTATGGGATGAGTTGAAAAGGGGGTTTCGAGCCAGAGATGCTGCTCCAACGAGTCTCCAGGAGCGGCAACAGGCGATCGTAGAGGAATGGGAGGCGATACCTCAAGATTTTGTGAAAACTTTGGTGAAACCAATGCAGTATCGAATGGAAGCTGTCATTCGGGTCAGGGGAGGGAATACTTCTTAATAATAAAACTTTTTTTTTGTTTATTTTATTATGTTTAAATTGAATTTTTACCCCTAAATTTCATGCTGACAAATTCATAAAAACGTGTACCTCAGATCTGTACCCCCAAAAATCAGTTTGATGGCACGTATAAATACAAAAAGATACCACTGGATAGGTATTGAAATAAGCTTTGAATCTGCTTTAAAAAGAACTACCTAAACAAATATTGGATTTTTTTGATATTTTTAACTTTCAATAAACTCGCTCTGGCTGTTTTTCAAATCTTAGTATGCTGCTTTATACATATTTCCTTGCTACTGCTATCACTTCAAACGACAATTTCTATCATTTCAAATTTTGACTTGACAAATAAATAAAAAAAATCAAACTAATGCAGCCAACTATAAGATTTAAAAAATGTTGATTGAGTTTTTTGCACAAAACTATTTAGTAAATTTTGATTTTAAAATCTAGTAACCAGGAAGATCCATAATCACGTCGCATATGTCTAAGAAAATTGAGCTCGGTCTTCAATCTCAAAATTGTGTCATGACGATAGTTTTTTTTTTTTTAATTTAATAAATTTCTTTATTTATACGATATTACAACTGACTCACAGATCATCTAGTATTTTATCTTTCTTAAATTAATTCTCGGATTAAGATGAGTAACCACCTATTGGTTACTCATTTTATAATATTTTCTTATTCTAAAACAAACTGGTCAGCTCCAGCGATTTCTGCCTATTAAGTCTCCTCACTCCGCTAGTGGTGTCCAACATACGACGGACATCTGCATTTTCGTGTAGAGATAAGCGATGTACGTTCCTTGCTTGGTTCTTTATTTCATCGGTGACGTATTCCATCTTCAAGTCTCTATGGAGGTTGTCATTCCTAATATACCATGGGGCATTCACAAACCCTCGTAGCACTTTATTTTGGAAGCATTGTATCATTTGTAAATTGGTCTTCTTGGCACAACCCCAAACTCGGATACCATAGGTCGCATACTGGTTTTAACATTTTCGTGTAGAGAAGCAATTTGTTGTGTATTGAGAGCTCAGAATTTCTACCCATGAGCCAGTACATTTTTCTATATTTGATGTTTAACTGGGTATTTAGCTGTATTTGAAAATGGAATTTGGTTTGAGTTGGGAACCACGAGACTACAGTTTACATTTTGATTTGTAAAGTTGACGAGTACTGATTTGGCTTCATTTAATGAGATGCGCCATTTTTTAGTCCAGTTGCTCATCGTGTTAACTGCACTTTGAAGTTTGCTTGTTGCTTCCGAAATATCTTTTCCAACTGCTAGAATTTTGCTGTATCGTCTGCAAATGTTGCTACTGTGGTACCTTCAATATTCGGTAAGTCTCTCGTATAAAGAATAAACAGAATAGGTCCAAGTACGCTACCTTGTGGTATACCTGCTGATATTCTTTTTATTTCAGAGTACTCATTTTCAAATTTGACTCTAAAGTGTCGATCAGCTATGCACGATTTAAGAATTTGAAAAAATTGCTTAGGCAAATCTCGATGCAGTTTAAATTCAAGCCCTTGGTGCCAAACTTTGTCGAAAGCTTGAGCTACATCTAAGAAAATACTGGAGCATATTTTCTTATTCTCGAGTGCATCCTCAATGACATCCGTTATTCTGTGAACTTGTTCAACTGTAGAGTGATTTTCTCTAAACCCAAATTGGTGTGGTGGAATTAGGCATCTCTCTTCTATTATAGGTTTGAGTCTTTTCAGCAACAGTTTTTCAAATATTTTTGATATGATTGAAAGTAGTGATATCGGCCTATATGATTTTTTATCGTTTCCTGGTTTACCTGGTTTAGGAATCATTATTACTTCGGCCACCTTCCATTGTCGTGGAACATATTTCAGTCTGAAAGCTGCATTAATAATTTTATTTACTTTACGCAAACCTTTCTCGGGAATGGCTTTCACATTTTGCCCAGTTATTAAATCATAACCTGGAGCTTTTCTGATACTTAAGTTACTATTGATTTCAGTTTTAAGCTCCAATAAAGTCACATGCCTTATGTCAAGATCATCTGCGTTGTTTACGACTGTTGTATTTTCATTTGCTGTTTGCCTCAGCAACGGTTGAAAAGTCTCTTCTAAATAAGCAGCAAATAGAGAAACTTTCTGTTTGTCACTTTTAGCTCACGATCCGTCATCGCATTTGATAGGCGGCACATGTATTTTGGATCTTTTTAGTCCCTTCGTTGCTTTCCAAAGCGAATAATCGTCATCCTTTAGTTCAGAAAGACCTCGTAGTCGCTTAGTTATGCTTTCGTTCTTTATTTCCTTTATTAGTTGTTTTAATTTGTTGCACAGAAAATTTAGAATAGTTTTGTGTTGCAGTGCACGAGAGTGCTGCCAGATTTTGCGAGCTTTCCGTTTCTCTTTGAGTACCTCTCTGACTTCAAGAGGATAGTTATGTTTCATTGTAGCGTTGGTATGAGAAATCGGTGAACTTTCCCATGCCGCTTGTTGGATATTTTTATTAAATATTTCTAGTTCATCTTCCAGAAGCACCTTCGTTCTAATTGATTCGCCGAGATTTGCTCGATCATCTACTAATTTTTTGAATTGATCCCGATTGGTGTTATTGTTTGTTAACTTAGGTGAATTTTTTTTTTTATTATCATTGTACTTAGCGTCATGATCACAGGTCCTTCACTATTTTCAATGCATGTGTAGTCCTCTAAAACTCCTTTTGTTACAAAGAAGTCAAGAAGATCTGGAATTTTATGTATGTCAGCAGGCCAATATGTTGGTTTATCGCCAGAGAGGAATTCACAGTTGTTCTCGCGAGCTGCATTAAATAACTCTTTCCCTTTGGAGGATGTAAGTCTAGATCCACAATATGTATTCTATTAATGATTTAAAAAGTCGACTGTAGTCTTCTTTTTTTAATTGATGGCGTGGGGGACAGTAAATAGAGGAGATACTGAGTTCCCTATTATTGATTGATTCAACTTTTAGGTTTTAACTTGCATAATTTCTCCCTCAATGCCGGGCACTTGGTAATGTTTAATATTATTTTTAACAATTACGGTAGACCCGCCTTTAGCGTTTCCTCCTGGATGAATAGCATGGTAGCATATATAGTCACGTATTTTACTAAATGAAGTTTCTGTTAAATGAGTTTCCGAGACAAGACATATATCTATTTTTTCTAAGTTTAGAAAAATTTCTAGCTCTGGAACATGCTGTGGTAATCTATTCGCGTTCCAAATAACAATTCTAAGTGATCTATTCATTTGATTAGTAAAGCATTGATGTAAGCTCATTCGTAGTTTCTTGTCTATCCAACTGCTTATATAAAGCTTCCAGACCACGTTCTTGTTTTGCTAGGCGTGCATTTATCGTTTTTATATACTTCGAAATATATTTTCTAATGGATTTTCTTTAATAGTATTCTGCTGCGTTATCTGAGAGTAGGATCTCCTCTCTGGCCCTATGGGCTCTGGTTGTGTCGGCGCTCTAGTTGTAGTTGGAATCCTTTCTCTTCTAACATTACTAACCTTTGCAGTTGTACCGCTACTTCGCATCCTCTATAGTTGGGTGGGTGTTGTCCTTTACAGTTTATATATCTTGCAGGTTCGGTTCGACTAAGGGAACAGTCTTTCGCGATGTGTTTGCCTGTGGTGGTTCTATTTTAACCCTCATATTAAGTATTGCTTTGATATTAAATATATTTTCAATTTTTTCGCTTTTGTTGAATGTGAGCATGAATAGCGGGAACCCTCTTTTAACGATCTTGGTTCCTTGACTATTTTCAACTTTGTCTCGTTCAAGGATATTTACTGCGTCTTCAATTTGCAGTTCTTTCATTTTGAGATCTTCTATTATATCCTCCTTCTTGCAGGTTTGATATAGACCTCTGGCCATAACATTGATTTACCGGCTATTTTTGTATTCGTATGTATACCTCTCTTTACCTTCTTCAGTGAGCTTTGTGGCTAAAGCTCTGTATGCATCGGGATTTCTTGTATTTATCTTCCAAACATTATTGTTTAGTGCAACTACTCTATAGTCGTTTATGGATACTGATTTCATTAGAGCTTGGATATTCGCAAACTCAGTAATGCCTATCACATTAATTGGCGGTGGTGCTTTGGTCTTCATTGCAACCTTGCGTTGTTCTTGTCGCTGATGATGTTGGAGTACAGGCACTTGTTTGACTGTTTCATTAACTTTTGCTTGCGAGAGCTTCTCAACTTCTGGCGAGACTTCTGCTCGTTTTTTAATTGGTCTTTTCTTCTGTTTGTGTATCCAATCAGTTTCTCTTGCAAGTTCCTCCTCATCTGTGTGAAACTCAGCGTCAGTACGGGCAGTTGTACGGTCAAATAGAGTTGCGAACTCTATTTGTCTAGGTGGTGACCTAGCTAATTTTGAACTTCGATCGAATGGGTATAGCAATGGTTGGCTCATTAACATGACGATAGAGTGTCATGACAAAATTTGTTCTCTGTTTTTTTTTTAATTGAGAGTCAAATACAAATCATGTACTCATTTTGTCAAAGTGTCATGACAAAAACAGCAGCAATTTTAATAAATTTTCTCATTTTCACGGTGTAATGCGCAGATTCGATACAAATATATTTTGTCATGGCATTCCAGACTGCCTTGTTCCAGACAAAAAGTGATTGAAATGGGAGGATGGTATACATCTATGGCACAGAGAGCTAGATTGGTTTCTGATGCGATGCTATTGTTGATAACAGAGGAAAACACCAAATCGAGCTGCCTGTTCAGACTTTTCTTAACGTTGCTGATCTGAATTAGTCCGGAGTTCAACATATTATCAGTGAATAAAGTTTCTTTCGCAGTTTTAGTGCATCCGAAACAACATAATGAATGTTATCATCTGAATAATCCTATTTCAGACCGGACAGATTGAAATCACCCACAACAAAGAAGTCATCTTGAGTATACATCAGGTCACAAACGAAATCAACAGCGTTAGTAAGAAGCTGTTAGCTTACTATCTGACTTAGAGGGCGAATATAGCGACATAAAATAAAAACATTATTTTTCTATTTTTAATTTTGACGCTCGATATTATCAGTGTTGGGAATGGTAAAAATTTAACTATCAAAATTGATTTGTACTGCAATAAGATTCCCTCTAAAAAACTCGATACTATTGAAATCACTATTCAAATTAGTCCCAGTGAATGCAAAAATATCAAATGAAAGTCTTAACAAGTGTTTAATGTTTTTGGTACTGCCATGTTATTGCTATTATTGCGGAAATCGACAAATTCTTTAAGATAAGTTGTTTCAGGCCATGGTTCTGTAATACGGGAAAGTAATAGGTCAAATATAGCTTCAGGAAACGATAATATAATGACGAAACTGGTCCATTGAAGCGGGATATATTTTTACATTTGACGTTTTATTTATGGATGATGTGCCGATTTAGTACAAAATTGCCGTGTGATACAAATATAATTTCTGGTTTAGGGACTGCCCTAATACCCTTAACAGACTAGGGATTAGCTAAACCATCATTTTTAATCATTTTTTCGAGTTTATCTCTTAATGTGTCAACTTCGAGATTAACTAAACGAATTTTGTTTCAGGTTCAGTAACTAAACCGGTTTAGTGCACAAATCTCTCAATATTTTGAAGTTTATCGCATAAAAATGGGTTTAGCGAGAGCGCCATCTAACAATGAATGTTAAAATTTATAAATAGGACAATGCCATTTAGTACTGTGATACAATGATAGATGCCGCTTACTTTTTGAGTTATCTCTTTCGAGTTCAAAAAAATTTTTTTTGCTCATATTTAAGTTCAACATACACAAATGTGTATGTAAATAATGACAGGTTGTAATGTCTCTCGTATTTTAACGGATCATAGTTAAATGGAAATTCTTGAAAAAAAACATAATAATTTGATAACACATAAATTAAATAACATATTAACTATTTCTTTTTGATAACATCAATTATTTTATTATTATTATAGTTATTATAGTGTTGTTTTTCTGACTAAAACAAAATTAAGTGATATGTACAAATGTGTATTGTGGTCTTCAACTTATGTTGAATTTGTATTAAAATGTAGGAATTTTGGGATACAATTAAAACACAAAGTTTAGGCTTTATAAATTAAATTGCATTTAATTAAAATATTTTTTTATTTGTACCACAATAACATTTGTTTTGTGTATTTTATTATTGAAACAGGGTTTGCTAAACTTCATAGTGTGTCAACCTAATTGGATTTGTAGTAGATTAACTAAATTAGTTTAACTAAACGCGTTTAGCTAAACCCTAGCCTGTCAAGGGTATAAGAAGACATGGAAAATGAAATAAGAGAGAATCCGTTAGATCATGGTGATGCTTGCCATCAGTAGTTCTCAATTCCTTTTCAAGTCGCACGATTAGCGATTCGTCAATTGTTTTGCTCGAGCTGGCGTCTACTGAAGTACATAGCCTCCTAACTATATTACTAATATTACTATTAAAAGTAAATGAAAGGCTAAGAAGATAAATTTGATGTTCAATTATGTTCGAATATAAAAATAAACGTAATTCTACTCAATTTTAACACCTTTACACCACTTGATCAATTTACAGCGGGCTTCGTAGAGAATATTAAAATAGAAAAGGAAACATGCAAAAAGTGTAAAAGTAACGAAAGTAAAAGTGTAAAGTAGTATTATGTAAATATTGCCACAGACACAAATTGTATACAGTATTAATGTATAAAGAGACGTTTGAGGAATACACCAAGCAATTAATTGCAAATTCACTACACCAACCCCGATTAAATCGTCGAAATTCGGCATACTATTACACAAACATTACACCATAGGTAAATGAAATATGTGCATCTTACTCCTTTCTAATGAAGTTACTATATATTGTATTGAAATTTGGCAGATACATTTAGAAAAATAAAATAAAATGTTAAACTTGGTACGTTATATACTGGATGAATGAACACTTGAATGAATGTTGCTGTAAAGTAACGAGAATACATAATGAAATATAGTTAACTGTTTCATTTTAAATATACGTTTTGTCTATTATATAACAAATTATACCTCTATATAAAGTCTTACCTCAAAGAAATGGTAAATGGTAAACTAATAATTAAAACAATATAAAGATAAATACGTTTGTATATTATAATAATTTAAACGTATTAATTATATTATTTTATGATTTTATAATTATTATGTTAATGGCATGAGCATGATGAATTGTGTTGTTCGGACTATTAGCGGTTTAACGCGTGAATTATGTACGTTAAAGAACCGCACCCATTAAAGCGTAAGTATCCAAAAATATAATACATTGACATGATGTGACGTACGGTAATAAATGTTTCTTTATTAATCGCATGTGACATATGCGAGAACACGAAGAAATCTATGTTCAAAAATATGTCTGTACACAAAAACACAGAAAAAAAAGTGTAAGTTTCACTTTTTAATAATTTTTTATTATGTCTATGTGTTTTACTTTCATCTTACAAACACTATATAAATATTCTATTTAAAAATAGTGATGAAATAGTGTACTCGTCTCATGGTGGTATTAGATAGTGCTAGAGATATATACAAGAATATAACAAATTTGATAAAATTGGTTTATTAAAGGTAACTCTACACGGTACACAGTTAATATGATATATAGAATTGATTGATTGGAAGTGTTGTTAAAAGATGTGCGGTGTTTACTAATTACAAAATATTTCGCAGATTAATGAATCGAAGATGAAATTTTAAATTTGTTAATTGGTTCTTTTTACAATATTATGTTAGACATGAAAATGAGTGATTGGCATCAATATGCCAAATTATGAAATATACATGTATCGAAAATATCTTACTAGTAAATTTAAATGTCAGTACATATTTATAATAGGATTTTAATTATTTGAATATTTTTAAAAACATATTTCGTATAATGTTAAGCAATGCGTTGAACAAGTTAAAGGTCAACCTCAAATACTAATTTTATTTTCGCTTCTTCAAATCCAATTATCTCAACGGTACTTCATAAATTTTAAGTTTGGTAATCGGGTCATTCAAATGTAGAAAATTTACAAGATTATTAATCTCTGGATGTTTATTTTAAGCAGCGGTATTATTTATACTGGATAGGCAAATATCTGGTCACTTAAAATATATTTCGATTTGAGGTAATTTATTTTGATACTTACAAATATTTACGTCCAAGCACAACCATTTACTAAACAAGTATTGAGTATTTGGCTACAAACATGTCTAGAAAAAGATAGCAGTAAATTTCCAATATAAAAAAATGTGTTTTGCTATTCACAATCGCATTTAAAGTTTTTATGAAAATGTATTACCGAAGCGAATTGCATTCATCCGATGACCTCAGCGGCGCTGGTATAGCTTGTTAGTTAGTCTACAGCACCACATAAATCCTTAGTGTTGTTACGGATGGCTAAGCAGCCAACCCGCAGATTTCATCTGATACCCCGCAGAGGTCTCACACGGTGATTTTGCCGGTAGAGGCTTGCAGATATCCTGGCCTACACCGTGATTACAGAAACTTGAACAAAAATAAAACGCAAATAATAAATAATATTAAACCAGATGTTCCGCAGAAATTCGTTGGCCAGAACTTGAGGAACGAACAACATAATTATAACCAAGTGAGGTGCCTTGGTGCGTGCATCCGTTCGAATTAAAACAGTGCAAAGCTCTGGTTTCGAAATCGGATGCGGGCACCATGGGACCGCGAAGACTATACCGACACAGAATGGGAGTTTCCCCTCCCACCATACCCAACCCGAAAAAATTAGCAATTTATTTTATATTTTTTTATTCACCGCAGAATAAAATGTTTTGGGGTGAGACAAATGTGTGCACCGAGCGCGGGACATGCAACCGTTATTCGGCGCTCGATTACAATATTTTCTACGTATGTCAAAAAAATAAGTTTTAAAAATAAAAAAATTTAAAATAAAAATGAAATTGGAAAAAAAATCCAAAATTTTGTTGCGACCTTGGACGGTCGTCATTCCACAGGGTCACCGTCCCGGATCGTTGTGGTGTCTTTCACCGATACCACAAAGAAAAACGGATAGCCGGTTGGCTTCCGTTAGTTGCGGGGCCTCTCCCCGATACCAAATAAAACTATCACGCCTGGCCTCAACTGCCAGTGCGGCACGCACTTGCCGATAAAAAAAATTAACGGACCTCGAATATCGATGATGATTTTTTTTCTTCCAGTGGTAAACTTAACTCGTTGGATACGGGACTTTTGATATCCTTAAAACTATCAACCTTTTAACGATGATTTAGGTCTTTATTTTTTTATTGGCACAACCGATTGAAGGCAGCACTGTATTTTTATTCCACTTATTATAATATATATGTTTTCACTCTGGGGGGTTGTTATCAGCCGCAGGCACAAGCAAGGCGTTTTATATTTTTTTTCACTCAAATCAAAAACTTATTTATTTTTATATCCCCAGTGGCAAAACAAACTTTATTTTTGGAAATATTATGTTTTACACTTAAGTCAAAATTTATATTGATTGATGAAAACAAAATGAATTTTTTTTCCTCACTCTTACTTTATTCACAAATTATAAATCAACTTTGTATTTTTTACTTTAAAGGCAGCATTCGCCTTATCAAAATTCAAAACTAGACTTTTTGTTTAAAACAAATAAAAAAAACCTCGACTTCTCTGTTTGACCAACCAAAACGAGCCTAAAAAACTCTACTTTTTAATTTCTCGCACCACACAACGCCAAAACGTTCTAGAAGAATCTTTTTCCTTCTCTGTTTTTCTTTTGTATCAATTTACATTGATACAAACGAGAAACATATAACAAAAAAAAATCCTCCAGAGCGCATTGCTTCGCACACACAGGTAACACGTTGGTCTCGCTCTCATTTACTCGACGATCGCGCGGCCTTATTGTATTGGGAAAGACCCTTCCACACGGTGTAAAGAATTTAAAAAAAAGACCCTTCCACACGGTGTAAAATATATTAGTACAACAAATGACTCGTGTTTGTACACAGGTGGCATTGCTACCAGGCGAAATACTACATTAACATGGAATAAAACCCTAAAAGAACACGCATAGGGAAGAGAAATGGATGTTAGGACCATGGAGTCGTGACAGTGTATCTAAAATTGAAAGTTGATAAACTATAAAAGTTCAGAATTTAATTTGAATTATAGATGGAAGATTTGCAAGAATCGCAACAATCAGTTTCGAACTTAATGAGATTATTGATAACAAAACCATTACAATAAAACATCAACAACGTAAAAATATAAAATTTTGAAAATATACTATGAAAACAACCTTAAAATTCTAATATGATTCCATACTATTTTCTGCCCTGAATCAATTTTTCTTGGCTTTTCATATTTTGTGTTCATTAGTTGCGCAGTCATAGAAATCATGATTTTTCATTTTTATCACTTTAAACTTTTTGTTCTTTCCACTCATTCTTATCAATTGAGCCCAATCGTGGAGATGGAATATTGCCATATTTGATCTCTTTTTTTTTGTCCTCAATAGTTTTGTGATCAGAGTCACATTCTAAATGCATATGACCTGGGGCGGTATGTTGTACCATCACTTCGAAAAAAGTCGAATGGCAGTATGTTGTACCATTTTCGAAAAGCAAAAATGATACAACTTTCACTTTTTCGATTCGACTTTTTTCGAATTCGACTTTTTTCGATTCGAAGTGATGGTACAACATACCACCCCTGGCTCAAGAAATTTATGTTCAATGGTATGAAATGCATGATTTGTTTGTTCTAATAAATACTGGAACATACTGGGTTCAATGTTATTTCTATTTCGTCCACCACACGTATGACTATAAATAACGACATGCTGCTTTAAATTATTTGCCGACATTAAATGTTTATACAAGCAAGAATTGATTTCATTAGCACCTCGACCACTCATAGTTTCATGCCAAACAAAGCAATTCGTTGAGTTGTCGTCGTAATTCCTTATGGTAAAATTAAAGGTGAACAGGCTTCGTATGTAAAATGCAATATTGCTTTTTAAATAAGGTGTGGGAAAGCACTGTTGAAGGTCAAGAGCAAGTATAGATTTATATTGATCACATTTATCAATCCGTTTATTTGCATAAGTAAGTTCGGCCATCTCTTCATGATTGTTTCTTTTTCTCTAGATAACAGTTTTATTTACATCGTCAGTTTTATCTGCGCAGTGCGAATTTGTCACATTTTAGGCATTTGTCTAACTGTGCGTGTTTATTCATTAAAACATTGCAATCGCAATTCATCTGATACTCCCGCAGCATATTTTGATTTACAAATTTTGAGCTTTTTGGATTCTCTCTACTTCACTACGTATCGTTATACGTTAACCTATCACTCGTACAGTTAAATATGTCAGCTGTTGATGCAACAAAGTTGGTCTCGATGTACTTGTTCCTATTGTTTTCGGAATCATCGGTATCATAATTCTGGTCCCCAAAGTACTCCGAATTATTGGTACCATTTCTGTTTAAAGTCGTATTCATACGACGGATGAAAATCCTGGATTTTCTATCCCATCGTTTTAACCAATTATATTACGTAAATTATACAATAGACACGCCTCTTTTCATACAAAATAGTTTAAAAAAATTGAAAAAAAGTCTGTGATGTAAAAATCCGAGATTTTCATCCGTCGTATGAATACGACTTAAATGATGTACCGCGCGCTTTTTTGTTTTTGGCAACAACGTTGGGCTCGAATCATTTGTAAGATAATTTCTGTCCGTAAGGTATTTCGGATCTTCCTCATCGTCAACAACGTTGGTCCTAAGGTGCGTCTCACTATCATCTGATTCGTCGTTTGTAGAATTCCCTTCAGGCAAATACTCCATGTCGCTAAATAAGTTAGGTGACAGTGGATTATTTGTTTTAGTAAATTCATACACTATTTTGTTACTAGCATAATTATTTTGTAACGGATCTGTTTCTTCATCAGTGAGTAGAATTTGTTTTATCTCACAATCATCAGCTGGTTAAATTCAAAAATTAATAATAAGTTAACTTTAAGTACTAAATTATCAACAATCTTAATTAAAATTCGATTCTTACTTTGAGTACATCTCAGCTTCCAGTTTCACTTTTAATATCTGGTCCGGCTAAATCGATTTAAAACTGTTCTCAGTATTACCGAGATTTATCATTTCTATTGTTGATTCCAATAAAACACAATCACTTTCATTCGAAGATAAAAATAATTGCTCAATTAAATCCATTTCATTTGAATCCATGTTTATAAATGCCAATTTAAATTAATTTACTTATTGAAATAGTTTCGAACAACCTCTCATCACAAAATATCACTAACCAATGAAATAAGGAATAAGAAAAGAACCAAAAAAATAAAATAAATGAAAAAATGGGGTTCCCCTAACTCGTTATCGTATTAATACAACTCTGATTTACCATAGAACTACTTTTTTTTTTTTCATTTTTTTTTTCAAACAAATTCGAAATCGTTTTTATTATAAAGGCAAGACCCTCAAAAATATGGTTATAAAGCAGCTCATAAAGCTGTAATAAACTAGAACAAATACTTAAGACTTGTCACGCAACAACCGAAATAGACTCAGGGAAAAAATATCTTTATTATTAATAATCTTGTAATAATTATTAATAATGTTTATAAAACAAAAAAAAATACTTTTATAATATTACAACTTTAAAATCAAACGTCTGATTTAAAAATTAAATGTATTTTTTAAAAAGGATTTATCTGCTGATATTTGTTGAAAGAACAAATTATCTGCTCTAGAAGGGTCATAATGTTTAAGTAAAACTACCTATCTGCAGATGACACATTTTGTAATATTTTATTTTCAATTTTTTTGATTGTGTAAAATTAAATATTAAAATAATTTCTTCCCAAATTTTTATTGTGCTCATTTAAAAACAATACCAGAATATCTGAAGATAAAGTGTTATTCGTAATTAGTGTTTTTCTTACAGTTAGGATAACTAGTTTGCATTAATTGCAATAAAAAGTAAAAAACTGGATTTTTGGAGATATCCAGTTTTTTTTAATTCCACAGATTGTACGTTTTGAAACTTCTCTTTAAAAAATGATTTGCGTATAAGGACTCTCAAAACTAAACTACTAAAATTACCATAAAATCATAATGCAAATACAGGGCAAAACAAAAAAAAATCACCAAATCACCCACGTTGGTAGCATTCCATAATATGGCTACTCCACCTGAGACCTGACATTTTATACCATACATTAGATTTTGACATTTCAAAATCATTTGTAATTTGGAATTTTATGTGTTTGAAAAAAAATAAAAATTACCTTCGGATTAAAAGTTCTACTTGAATTGAAATTACTGCATGATCGTGAAATAAAAGAAATTGAGGAAAAGCGAAAAGCACCGGTATTTTTGGTTAATCCATTTTTCGACGTGGCCACCATGATGTGGAAATGCTTTTGTTAAAAGATTTGTACTGGAGTACTGGAACCAATTTTCAAAATTTTACAAGGATACATATAAAGCAATTCGAAACAATTAGGAATTTTGTAGTTACAATCATTAGATATTCTCGATATACTCACCATATACAAGAAAAGTCCTTTTTACGAAGCCTTAATCAATGGCCATTTGTATATTCCATCGACGTCCAAGTTACCAGGGCAGGATATTGAAACGCCATTTTTTTATCGGAGATGATGCGTTTCCATTATCATGACATATGTTGAAGCCGTTCAACCGTAATATTGCTTAACCGTATCTCAAAAACTATGTCGAGTCAGAATGATTATTGAGTGCGCTTTCGGCAGATTAGTAGCGGAGTTTCGACCAATTGAAACATCAATAGACACTATCGTTTAATTGTGAAGGCTTCGTGTGCACTTCATAATTTGTTAGTTAAAGAAAATCAGCCCAATACGACCAGAAAAAATATTGTAAAATATGTGGTCGGTGATGGTGCGATCGACAGTCAATGGAAAAAAATTATGTGAAATTATGTACACGTTTTAAGTTTACAATAAAAATTCAAAAAATAATTCAATTTCAACGATAATTCACTCAACTTATAGCAAAAAAAAAAAAAAATCAAATATTGATTGCTAACAGGTTTCATATTCGAGGTCTGCTTCTTCCATTGCGATATTATTTTGTTAAATTAGAATTGCTTTTCGGTTCGGTGGTCATATTTAATTTTGGGCTACTACATGGTGTGGAGGCTGAATAAATTTGACCGTTTTAGTTCTTGGAACTTTTGGTATGTTTATATTACAGATAATGATGATGATATGGGCGAAATTGAAAAAGATTGATGGTGATTTGATGCTCTTGCAGTAGTTCCCTGTTGTGAATTTAAAACTTGCGCTCTTATTTCGATCATCCGTTGCTGGAACGATGCCATAAGTGGTAATGCGTGGCCTAAAGGTAGCTTTCGCAGATTTGAGGCCATTTGAATCCAAAAGAAATGGAATTCATTTTAAGTATCAGAATTCACAGCCGATATAAATTTTGTTAGTGCATTATCGAAGTTCGAAATTTGTTCGTTTTCTCAGAAAACTGTTCATTTTCTTTTTAACGATTTCCTCGTCTATCCCCATCTCAGTGGCGATTTTACGGCACGCATTATTTTTTATATCGGTTTGGAGCTTATGTTCCACGGCAATTAATTTCAAAATTTCTTTATGGTCTTTAAAATTAAATTCAATTTTTTTTAAATTGTTTTAAAAACGCAAATTTTTTACGATATAATAGAAACATACACAATTTTAATAATTGTATAATTACAACAAATACAAATTTTATATAAGAATCGAATTAATTTTTTACCACACATAGAAAAAGAGTGTCACAGCAGATAAATCACACAAAATAAATGATTCCGCCATTTTGAAATTTAAAATTTGACATAAATTGGTATAGGTTGAAGTCGTGCAAAGACGGCAAAAAATATTTTATCAAATCTGACAAGACATTAATATTTTGCATCTCCACATACAACTGGCAGGATTTTAATGGGATAACTGGCTGTTGATGGCAGGTGGAGAGCGTGTGTATTTAAATGTTAAAGTCATTTTAATGCGAAATGTTTTGAGTTTTTTTAATAAAAGTGTTAAAAAATCCACTTATTACTACTCTGGGTGTATGTTTTTATGCTAGCTGAGATCATAATCTATATACATGAGCAACATAAGAATCATAACTGGTGTCAGTAGCATTCCATAAATTTTTGAAATCATGCATAAATAAATAAAAATAAATTTACTGAAAACATTTCACATTAAAAAAATTTATGGAATGCTACGGACGCCAGTTATGATGTTTATGTTGCTCATGTATATAGATTATGATCTCAGCTACCATAAAAAAATAAACCCAGGATAGTTACAGAGTAATTTTTCTTACAATTTTGTTAAAAAACTGAAAACATTTCACATTGAAATTACTTCAAAATATATGGAATGCTACCACCGTACGCAATTTTTTTGTTGTTTTGCCCTGTATTTGCATTATGAATTTTCGTACATTTTGACAGTCCTTATATGCAAATCGTTTTTTTAAGAAACGTTGAAATTTCAAAAAGTTTAAACATATATTTTCACTTCTGTTTCATAATTTTTTTTGATTTTTCATAAAACTTTCTGCTGAGAATTATTAATTTGCTTAAATATTTCAAAATTTTCTGCTGGTTTCAAAAATACCAGCAGAACACGTTCCTTTTAGCGATAGTGATGCCCCTAGCGATGGATGAGAAAAACACATTTTTTCTGCTGGAATTTTTCTGCTATCTTATACAGAATTAAATTTTGTAAGCCTTATAGTAACTTTCGAGCCTGGAGCGTATGAGTTCCGCACAATTGAATGTCTGTTTGATTGGACTGTAGGTTCAAGTACTGTTTACACATAACAAGGGAGAAAATGTGTTTTTTAGGATAGAACGACTGGGTTGGAGACACCTAGCGATCAATTAATAGGTTTAACGGTTAACAACGGTATTGGTCTTCAACAAGTGCTTCTTCAAATCAGCAGCTAAGAAAAAGCTATTATTATTTCACATGCATGTGGAGAATTCCTAAAACTGAATTGTAAAACATAAAACATTATAATTTAAGTTTTCCTGAGCTACTGAAATTAAAACAATTTAAAAAAATACTTGTGATACTGAAAGTTCGAAAAATACTTACTTATTTTAAAATACATTTTTCATAAAATTTTTGTTTATTTTTGCGATATTGCAGTAAAATTTACGTCTTCAAAAATTAAACACTAAATTTTTGTGTTGTTCTACTGTACAATCGCAAAAAAAAACGAAAAGCTTATAGAAAATACTATTTGAAATTTAATTTTCCTTGGTCAAATTGATTGGGTAGTCAGAATTTTTGCTAGCAAATTGAATTACAAAGCAAATTGAATTGCGTTGACGAATACGACGTTCGGGAGCGTACAGATTTAACCGTTGTAGGAATTTCGTGGAATCGGTACGAGAGTGAAAAATATCTCTAACTAAGACACCTGTTGCAACTGCAACATCCCATCGATTGTGTAGTCGTTGTATTTTTAATAAATTACAGCGATACGACGAAAGCATAATATCGGCTGTCCGACAATATGGTGGAAATCGAGATGTGTTTAAAATAAACTGTTTTTAGACCCTCTCAATTATTTCGAAAGACACTGGTTTGAAACTTGTGGTCCTGAAACTTACACGCAAGTGACGGCGATGGGCTTTTCTAAACATAAAAGTGGGACCCACGTAAGTTAATATACGATGATTTGATTTAAAAATCTAAGTGAAATACAAAATAAATTTCTGCTATAACACTTTTAAAATATAAATATTATTTATTTAAGAATTTATATTAATATTTTTTGTAATCAGTTAAACAAGTGGACAAATATGTATCCATAAAATATTTCATTACCTCTAATTCATTTTATATCCTTAAGCAACCAAACTTTTAGAGGAAAGTATGTTTCACTTTCAATTGTATTTCACGTAAACAGAAATAAAACGTTGTTGTTGTTTTATTGTAATGGTTTTGTTGTGATTTTTTATTCCTATGTAAAAATATCAACGTCAGTCGCCGCGGCCTGATGAGATGATTGATTTTTTCAAATCAATAATCTCATTAAGTTCGAAACTGATTGTTGCGATTCTTGGAGATCTTCCATCTATAATTCAAATTAAATTCTAAGAAATAAAACTCCACCGATTTCTTGTTTCGATATAATATCATAATGAATGTTAAAGTGATGGTAGAAGTCCGAGTGCAAACAACTGTTGCAGACGAAAAGATATCAAACTAGTTTCGGATAAAATGTCTGTAGCAGCCCACCATACCCAAAAACGTCTTTTGATTGCGACCAATTTTCAGCACTGGATATCTCCAATCTCTGCCACTTTACTTATAGATCCGGCGTAAGAATACCATTACCCACAATGTATCCCAAATACCTCATCTCGCATTGGAGAATAGATCAGCATCTTTCCTCAAAAGCTCCAGCTCATATGGTGTGGGAAGCTTTAGACTTTTCCATTCGCTCTCCTCGCCAACGTGAGAGGCGAGCTCCATGGACTACAGCTCTCTTTAATTACAATTAGAACGGGCAAACGATCTAATCAGTTATACAGATATTTTCGCATCATAGGAGATATTGGGTAATGGCGTTGCATATTCGGAGTTGCGTCACCTACATCGCTAGAATGGGGACGAATATTGGGTTTACCTAAACCATCAATATCAGAAGACGGACATTTTTGAGGAAGGATTTATTGGCGGTTCAGCTGCGGAACTACATTTAATGTAATATTTTAGTGTAAAATGAGGTGCCCATATTAGAAGTCTGTTTCTGTGAACTCGTCGTTTGATTATTGTACTTTGGCTGTAGACGTTTTTGGAGGTCAGGTACAGCCAGTCGATAGTTTCTTGAAAGGTTCTTTGGGATAAAATGTTTAAACAAATTAATATTTACTGGTCAAAAAAATAATAAAACGTTTTTTTTTGAAGTCACATTAAAAAAAATGATTTTTCGTTTCGCTTAGTTTCGAAAAAGATTACGTACCAATAGATTTTCGGCAGCTATTCTTTTCCCGTAGCAGACAAAAGAAGAGACTAGAAAGACACATTTGGAGTTATTACTATTGTGTAATTGTTTGTTACTGTTGTTATTACTGTCAAAAATTTGACTTTTTGTAAAAAATAGGAACCAAAAGTAAGCAAAAATTTCCGGCAAAAATACATAAGAACATTAGTTCATGAGTTGGGTACATCTGCGTTAAGATTTGATGCGAAGGAGAAGATTTGTTATAAAATATAGTGTTTTTGTTATAGGTAGGCTTAGTAGAAACTGTATCGCGATTCAATGAAATTTAGCATTTTAGACTATTAAACTAAACTAAATTTTTGTATATTGTTTCATCCCTTTTTGCTGACCAATTTAAAATATTAATCCACGAGCCATTGTTCAAAAGTCGTTACATCTATAAAAAGTTACCATTTGGTGTGATTTATAGGCCGAAAGAATCATCGGACTACATGTGTTCAAAAATGATACTGGTCACAGTCATTGGAGACCGGTGCAGAGACATGATTACCTGAGACATGCGGTTCCACAAAGACGAGGCCGCACACGCCATACAGCACGCGATTCAATTAATTTATTGAAAGAAACATTTAATGAACGATTAATATCGAGAAATGAAGACTGGCCACCGAGTTCGTATGATTTAACACCGGTGGACTATTTCCTTTAAGGGTATGTGAAGTCACTTATCTATACGCTGATAAGCTAGAGAGCTGAAATACAACCAGATTGAAACATAATATGGCATAAATTTATCTCTCAAATAAAGTTACATTCGTCGTCATTAAAATTATTTTTCTGTGTTTTATTTAAATTCAAAATTCTGTACCTCGAAATAAAGCACCAAATATCTATGCTAGTAAATCATATTGGGCAACATAAAAAATTTAATGAGTTTACTTTTAAATAATTTAATGCGATTTTCAATCAATTCTGTTCAATTTTTATTGAATTACACTGTTAAAATATTAATGCACACTCGAGTTGATTTCATCCAATTTTTTGTTGCATTATGGGTAACCAAAATTGACATCCTGTTCACTTTCTTCCAATATTTCCAAAATGTTCGTTTTGCAACATCATATATACGAGCAATATGATATTTTAAATTTTGGATGAAACCTCCACACAGATGTAGGTTTAACTGAAATCGAAATGCACTTTCAATAAATTATCTTTGTTAATTTGGTTTTTATTTTGTATAAAATGACAATTTTGAAAATTTACGTAACATTTTTTTATTTATACGTTCTTATCACTCCAAATTTAGCGCCCGCTTTTAATTAACGAGTCCATAAAAAATCATACATCACATACATACCTGCATATCTTTAAGTATATAACAAAACTTTATAGTTGTGTGAAATTGCCAAGCAAAATATAAAAAAATTACAATACAGAAAAAGAAACTTTCACATTTAATCTCAAGGTCTTCTATCCGCAGCAAGATATTATATTATTAATTTGCATTCTTCATTAATTTTACTTTTCTTAACATCATGCGCACAGTACATTTTTTATCGATTTCTTAAACTTGAGTGAAGATTACTTCTTTTCTTATTATATGTCTTACATCTCATATTCTTGGATGCTTCTAGATACCTAACGAACAACAAGAGGATGTAAGTCTAGCCTCGTGACGTGATTATATGCAAGAAAACCAACACATGGATTCACGTTTACACATATACACACTCAAATTACACGAATACTTGTTGGTACAATTGCAGTAGTTCATTAGACTTGAAAATTTGCGGATAGAAGGAAAATTATATTAAGATGTGTAGCCGGTTTTTCTAACTCTGATACCAAAGCAATTTACTTTTATAACATTTTTAAGATGTAATTAATGCAGCATATAACAATTTTTCAACTCCTATTGAATAAGAACTTTAGTTGAAAATAAAGACTGGCATAATTAAAATCGCTAAAGTATTTTGCAGAAGTTTATACGAAACCTTAGAACGCCTTCGAAATCAATCGATGTTAGATAACTAAAAACCATAAATTTTGAGCAATTGCAGTTATTTGAGGCCAACATCGTTACTTAATATCATAAAAATTAGAAAAAAAGACGGGAAAGGTTCGGAGCCGAACTCTAGAAGCATTTTAGTTACCTATAAAAATCAGAGTAAAAAGTCATGTGAGAGAGGGGGAAAACCAATCGCAACATAATAGGACTTGTTAGAGTATTTGACAGCTTACCGTTATAACTAGTTATATTTTAGATTTTTTAGATATAGGAAAAACTGTTTTACATCTCGTTAATATGTACATCTTACCAAAAATGTTCTTTTATTCCTTTTTATTATCACATCAGAAAATCAGGGATGCTTACAACAATAACATAAATATTTGCTATTTTGCAACAAAATATAGCTGTACAAGTATACAGGGGCACGAATGTTTCTACAAACCAAATGTGATTATTTCTGTTATTTTTTATCGCTTTAATTTTAAATCTAGAATTTTATTAAATTTTTGACATAACAACTAGTTTTTAAAAACAATTTGTTTATTGATGATGCCCGAGATGTTGCTTCAATAACGGCTCTTATGGATTCTTTCAGACTGAATTAGTGAGACTAATGTAATTAAAATTGGCATCGTTTTCTTCAAAGTAGTAATAGCAGACACTACAGTTGGCAGATTCAGCACACCACGCTGTTACACGTTCTGTATGCAACTTTACTGGGTGGATGTTATGTCGATTTTCATTGGCCATATACGACTGTTTTGCGAATGAAAGCAAATTCTAGGATTATTACCAATAGCCGCGGGTACTGCGGCGACGATGTTTGACGTTCGGACTGTTGTATTTCGATGGAAGGGTGTATTCAGGACAGTTCTATGTGTATTAAACCATTAACATTTCACATATATGGTCCACCGAATGGGCGTATCCCAAGTTGGTTCATTCCTAAATGCACCACTGAATACGAGTGGTATTCATTTTAGAAAATTTATATACCGAATAGAATCCGACCAGACATATTCATTTCCAATATATCCAACTTGGGTAAAATCCATTAAAAATAAATGTTAACCAAACCAACCGTGTTCGGTTTGATTTAAAAACGACCACATAATTTGTTATAAAATGTTATAAAATGTCTCCCAAAGATCTAGCATCCTTAATTAATGAATCAATGAGAGTAACCGGTACTGCTTTCAACTGTATTGATCATTCGATTAGGTTCGTGTTAACGTGAAATTTAGTATCAAATTACGTGGTGCTTCTATTCAATCCGCTATCTGTTGTTCGTGTCTTGCAAACGTGATCAGTACCGCATTATCTGTGTACCCGCACGAATTGCGCCATTAGGTAAGGGAATTTGAAGTCACCGTAATAATGATGTATTCCACATATCCAGGGTGGTGCCAAGATGCACCACGTATGTTGAGACGACTTTCTCGAATATTATTTTAAATATTTGTGTTGATTTTTGGCCGCCATATAATAAAAACAGTCACTCGTTTCAACACTCCGGAACATATATCCGAGTATATGAATTACATCGTTATATTTTTCTAATTTGGATATTCTTGAAATTTCACGTATCCAGTCAGCGATAAATTTTGGTGAAGGAAAATTTTGTTATGCGACACCTGAGACATTCGGCCCTATGTCAGTTTTCTGATAATAGGTATATGTACAAAAAATAAAAAAAATAATCAAATTAAATAAAAAAATAAAAAAAATATATTTCGGCCCTTCGACACATTCGGCCCTTCGACATTCGGCCCTTCGACATTCGACCATTCGATACATTCGGCCCTTCGACATTCGGCCCTTCGACACATTCGGCCCTTCGACACATTCGGCCCTTTGAAATTCGGCCTTTCGACATTCGGCCCTTTAACATACGGCCCTTTGATATCATACCTAATTAACACATACATAGGTGGTACCAATAGTTTTACAATTACTATTCTACGTTAATAATCCCGGAGCCTTATGCCTTGATAATATAGCCACAAGAATCCGACATTCATTTAAATAATGAATCTATGATCAAGAGACGAGTGTCGAATGTAGCCGAATATTCGTGTTTTGTAATTAATACATCCAAGAATTCTGCCGATCGAATTTTTACTATAGCTTTTAATTTTCCGGGTAATTTAATCGATCACATGGGTAGTTTTATATAAAAAAACAAAAGAATAATCATTTATGTATAAAAAATAATTTGGCTTGCTTGTAGCAAAATTTTTTTTTCTGGCATACTATGGTAAACAGTTGGAGTAAATTCTGTCAAAAACAAAATTAAATCGAGAATATTTTTCCTACCCAATTTCGTTACGGAAAAAATATTTCCTAAATTATAAAAATGTAGATCAAACATGATTTCTCAGTAGGCCAGAAAATCATATTTTTGACAATAACGCTATATGTAAATATTTTTCCTACTTCGTTTTTCCTATATAGGAAAGCAAGAATCGACCAGCTCAGTATACCTTTTTCAAATAAGCAATATGTAGTACATTAGGCCCCCCATATAAAACTACACTGTTCCTAATGCTATCTGTATTTGCTGGAATAATTCACAGTATCACACCGCCTTTATCTTTCTCACAATACAGGAGGAGAGAGAAGAAGAGGCAACGGAAAAATACTATTTTGCTATGTTCACAGCCACAGGCTCAGATTCCTACATTTGTGGCGATGCGAAGTGTCTTTTTAAAATCGCCAATGCATTATAATCATTAACGCACTAAATAAAAATAACCTAGTTCGCGGTTCAAACGGTTGAGCGCTGAATTCCATATAACTATTATAAATTTTTAATATTTGTGCGCATGCAAAGTTTAATTTAAAATATAAATATTCATGAATATTCGTCTCCTCAACCCCGTCCAGATAGCACTAGGCGTCTTTCTCTGCAAAATAGTTGTTTACGAAGGTGGTGACCTCTACAATCGACTAAAATCTCTGTCCTCCCTCCGAGCGCAACTTTTAGCTTAGCGAACAAAAAATGTCGCTTGAGGCTAGATCTGGTAAGTCATGCGAGGGTGGTGAAGCAGTTCAAATCGTAATTCGTGGATTTTCGCCATGGCCACCGCTTAGGTATGATACGGCGCTAGAGCATTCAGTTATTTGACATTTTGAGTTATTCGAATATCAAATAACTATTTCCTTAAATATCCGAATATACGGTTAATATTCGAAAAGTAAAAGTATTAAGAACCATGAATTATCGATAATAAAACAAAATACATACAGGTTTCGTCTAACGATTTAAAAATTTAAAAAGGCATTTAAGAAATAGAAGTACATTGAGATGTTATAAATTTAGGCTACTTGACATTTTAAATTTGATGTCTTAGAGAAACCCCTTTCAGTTTCTGTTGGATTGGGGAGTGGGGCTAATCGTCAATAGAGCATTATACAAATTGTCTAATTTATCTGTTCTTTTTTTGAACGAATCTAAATATCAAAAATCTTTTTCTAAACTACTTCCTGCGATTTGCATGTTGTTGCAAAATATTTGCACATTGATTGTTGACTGCAAGTGACTCATTTAAATCACACGAAAACCAGCAGATTACGAGTTAATCACTATTTCCATTCCTCGAATCTACTACATCTTTGTCCGGTTAAGGAGATGAAGAGTTTTTAGCGAGATATTCTGCGAAAGTTTTGGCGGCAGTTTTCACAAGTTGCGTATTCAAAATTCTCGCTCGATCGTGGTATAGCTCTAGTTTCAAGATTTACAATTAAGCTGGTTGAGGTTTTGTCTTTTCTCAGATTCATTATCTTCTTAATTTTGTTGAGTACAGTTTTACTTAAATCAATGTTGATTTCCGTTAGAGAGTTAAATATGTATATAAACGTCCACGGCTGTCACTAGTGTTGAATTTTCTTTGCTAAGCTTCCTTGATTTAAATTCAAAAGCGGAGTCAATACGTCAAGCAATTTTTGTAAATCGTGGTTTCATAATCTAGATCAATTAGTGATGATTAATGCAATCGTTAAGGGCCGTCGTAGTCATCGAATTCCATCTTATTCTTAGGTCGATAAAAAGGCCAAGTTTTTTATTTTTCTGTTCGATCACATATTTTTGAAGTTTAATATTTTTGGCCGTACAATCTTTATAATAATTATCATAATTATCATTATCACAGTCAAATGGAAAGTTTGTATCAAGATAAATTGACTCAGTGTCAATGGTGTTATCATCGCGGTTTCCACCATTCGCAATTTGTTTTACAAGTTATTTTGGGAGATAAAAAAATATTCGCATATTCTCGCGTATAAATATTCGAATAACGAATACTTAAATTTACCCCAAATCAATCGGATATTCGAATACTTGGTTATTCGGATTTGAATGCTATAGACGGTTCATTGTTTTGGAGTTTTTTTCTGTAAATGTGGCCGTTTTTTCTATAATTTCTGCCTTCAGCTGGTTAAGTATTGATGTGTAATATGCTCCTGAAATGGTTTTTCCGAAGAAAATCGACTGTATTTTTGATTCTGGAGTGTATATTAGTGTATGCAAGATTCATCAACAGTAATAAGCTGGTGCCAAAACTCACAAATGTTCATTCGAATACGTTTCTGATCCAAAATGAGCAGATACGGCACCCAACGCGCGTACTGCTTTCTCACGCCTAAATCTTGATTCAATATGCAACAAACATGTTCTTTCGACATATTCCTAACCTCTCTTACGTGTTTTAGTTGCAGTTGTTGGACGTCCCGAACGTTCATTGTTACCCAAGCTGGTACGGCCACGTTTAAATTCAGCACTAAATGATTGTGCAGAGTCCCCGTACACAGCATCCAACTCTTCCAAAGTTAATTTAATTAAAAATTTATATTTTCATTGTTTTATTTGTTATTAATTGAACAAATAATGTTTTATACACAGAGTATTTGTTGTTCGTAATTTCGCAGATATCAAAAATACCACATTTACGACCAACCATTATTTTACCATTTAACAAATTAAAACATTTTTATTTGCCAACAATAATTAGATATATTGTAATTGAGCTGTGGCTCATAAATGAGCCACACATATGTACAATCCCAAACTATCTACCAGCTACCTTATACTTACAACGCAGAACTTTTCGATCATTTTTACAAAAAGAATTCAACGCTAAACTATGTGATTACAACGTAATTCAAAATGTAATATAAGCATGTTTAACTTTAAGGTCTGCTTAAACCCACATATCCTGACATAAATTGGCATACATAAAACATTTCCGTTCCCTGCATTCATTCGCAATTCATAGAACAAGACCACTGGACACAACAGAGCTATAAAAAATTTATAAGCATAAGATAATTGCATTAAACAAACAGATTTACAATAAAAAAAAACTTGGCATCTTAATAAAACCATCAAGCAAACAGAAATAAAAACATATCTTAATGTACCGTTACAAAAGTTGATAGTCTCCTTGGTATTATAAAGTGATGTCAATCATCTTCATATATGTAAGTACACACATAAGCATAAGGTTTTTTTTGTATACCTCTGAGTAATTTACCGCAGTTGATTCAAAAAAATTTCTTGGACGTTAAATCGCGAGATGATAATTGTTTTGTACGCAGCCATATAAACTGTACGTACATACAAATTTTTTAACCTCATCAAATTAATTATATTCGTAAAGCACGTATACGGTATGTTAAAAGGTTATTTTAGCATTTGATCGCGTTCGTACACTTTAAAGTTTTTTTTGAACCCGCGCCAAACAAAAAGAAACAAAATTGATTTAACATTTGTTACAGATCATTGTGTACAAATCAAATTGATATTGTTTTGTTTTATTATTATTTGTATATAAGTATCTACCTTTCATTATTTTCTTAGAAATCCAATTTCTTAAACGATAAAAAGATAAAAATATATAAGAAGAGATCATTTTGCAATTCTTATTTATATATAACTCAAGTTACCTACATCTTCATACTTGATAATAATGTACTTAGCTTTTATTTATATAATTAATCAACTAAGCGCGGCTTAAGTGCTCCCCTGCAATGTATATACGTACATATATGGGTCGGTCTTTACCTTTAGGTAACTTGCCCGTGTAAAAATAACGAAATCAAAACATCAATTATATTTTACTTGTTTATGGTATGTACGTACAAAATGTACATACATAGTTTATCTTTTCGTAAATTAACCGTTATTTTTAGCAAGAATCTGTAGTACTTGTATTTAAGATTTATTACCTCATCTTGTAATCTATTTCTAACAGTATTATTGTTGATTATTACGATTAATGGCTACAAAATATTACAAAAATAAAACGAGATTTTTTAGTGTTTAAAAAATGTTGCACGTTATATATAAATAATTAGTTTTAGTTTATATAAATTATTATTTTAATTTGTAATTTAATGTCTATTTTGTTCCGTTTAATTTCAGATTATAGCATCAGTCACACAATGCGCTCAAATTCCTCCCACATTACGTAAGTATTGATTGAGTAATTAAAATATTATTAAATAATAATTTTTTGTGCTAATTTCTGGATATTAAAAATTAATAAATTCATGTTTAAATGAATTTTGCGACGCGGTTAGATAATTTAGATTTGACATACTACATAAATAATGTTAATTCTATTCGACAACCCTGCGCAGTCATTTGTCGTGGATGCAACCCCACAAAGCTCTCGTATATCATACATAGTCAAGGTATATTCTGTTTCAAACCCCACCTTTCGTTCGCTAATCTTTTCAACATAAATACATTTTTATTACCATGTGCAACTCTTGTGACGTGCGAGGTTACACCAAGCCTTTCATCACAATTAACTCCTAACCATAGTTTGGTGAAATGTAAAATGAACATGTGAAAATTTTTTATGTGTAAACATCTTTACTCGCGCCTACCAAAAATTTTTGTATTGGAGTAAACTTGTAAATGAAACGAACGGAAATGACGTACCTACTTCGTTTGAAAAAAAGCAACAAACTTAATAAAAACAATTTTGTACTATACATGGCATGCTTGTATAATAGTAGGGAAAACAAAAAAACTAATTTAAAAAATGAAATAGAAACAACGACATTTCCAACGATAAGAAAAATCAAAAAAAATTACTATATGAAGTACGAACTACGATTACGAAATTACATACTCTTACGATTAAAAACACAGTAAAGAACTTGTGTATGTTTCTTTATCACGAGCAACGAGTCTCAAGGAGCTATTTATCACGTCGGCTATCAATGATCATGTCTTCTACTAAATGGGGTTATAATGACGCCTCGTCTTTAACATTGAACTGCCAGAGTCTCATGTCACAGTCACGCAGGTATGCTCAAGCCATTTGCTTTCCGAGACCTGGCTGCGCAATGTTGAGCATGTTAGTATTCCTACTTTTAAATGCTGCGTTCAGTTCAAGAGAGATGGTCAGTGGTCTGCCGGAGTAACAATTCCGTCAAAAGATTCATAAAATGAGCATAGTGGACTCAAATAATTTGCCGTATGAACTTCCACTTATCATAGGTAGGCTTTATTTTCTAAAAACCAATATTGACGTAACAGATGGACTGGCGAACGGAACTATCGGCTGCCTGAGGAATAGCGAATACAGCCATCCTGACCGGGACAACGAGAACAATGAAAACATCAACAGCAATGTAAATTTCAAACGACTCTGGATGGATTTTGGTACAGATTCACAAGTTGGCAAGAAGGTCAGGCGGCTTAAAGCTAGATGGGCGAAGAAAACGAATATCGACCGATGTTTAGTGCCCATTTCTAGAAAAAGCTCAACTGTGAATCGAAACAACAATCGAAAAATTAATGTTAAGCGTAATCATTTTCCAGCCGTACCTGCATATGCCACCACAATTCATGCATCATAAGCTGCGTTTTTTTGAAAATGCTGCACTAAACCGCGATAAATTATATTTTGATTTTTTAAACAATTTCTATAATTTTAAAATATTTGTTCGTCATATTCACTGTATCGAATCCTAAAGAACTTATATTAAGTCCATATCATGTATTATATTGTTGAATAAAGTTTATATTTGCTTGTACTCAACAACTCTGATCTACACTTGATATTATGTAGAGTACAACCGAGTTCATCACAAAATTTAATAATTCCTGAACTGACGAAACTAGGGAAATTTTTTAGTACACAATTTTTTGATTGTTTCTTACTTCATTTTAGAGACAGAACTGTCATTTTATTTTCAAATTTTCTGTTGTTTTTGGGGATATACCGAGTCGGATGAAATATAAATAAGAAATTGACAAATTTAATGGACAATATATTTCGTGATTTCATTCCTGAATTGTTTGGCGTTTCTCATGGGGCACTTCAATTTATAACTTACGAAGAAATGAAAAGCCCAATATACTGCACATCGAGTAAAATTGGCGGAAATATCATCAATTATTGTGTTCAAAACAACACATGTAGTTTATTTGAAAATTTAAAAAATAAAACACTACTGTTGATTAATGGAAATTTCCGGCTTTTTATTAAAATTTATTTTTCATAAATTCCACTTTTCTTGATTCTCAACTTTATGGGGTGACTATAAAAAGAAAAATGTATATGCGTTCCACAGATTGTTTAGTAGTACTTCCAATTTTCACCATTTATGCTTTAACTTTATGTTCTTTCTACAGTACCAGTTGGAGCATCCGAACGAACCGAGAAGGAATCGATATTTCAACTAGCTGTTGATACGATGACAAAGGTCGCGTTCCCATTACAACTGGTCCCAATTTCGAGATAATTTTAGCATCGAGTCGAACATTACGAATTAAATTCACAATCCAGCAATCTACTTTCTTTGATTTTATGTTTATTTTATCAACCAACATACTTAAGGTAATGCATTGATGGATTCACGGTTTCCAAAATTTTTCCGTATAATTCTTTTTTGTCATAATATCGAAAAAAAATATTTCAATGCATAATTTGTAGGTTATGTTGTCATCATACATACTTTCTTGTCGCACAAAAATTCCAACAACGGAAAAGTTAAATTTCGATCCAGATATTGGCAGGTTTTTGCCGTTAAGTCAGATTTTTCCATCATACGAATTACTGATTTGCCACATACTTCCGTTCAAACGGGATATAACTAGAAATAAAAAAATATTAGAGTATTTAATTCTTATGTAATTAATTATTAAGTCACTTTTGTGCTGGAACATCAGCATTTGTCACTTCCCTTTATAATATGCATATAAAATGAAGCATACAAGTTGATTCGAACTGATTTAGATGTATTACCACTTACTACATATAATCCATTCGACGATATTCTTCAGTATACGCATTGTTTAAATTGAGCGAATTAGTATCCGCACTGAATGCCAATGAATCGGAATCCTGTGTTGTATTATTATTAAATATTGATCGCATATCACGTATATTTTTTTTTGTTTTCGCTTAGCTGCAGCATTCCAATTTGCTTTTATTGCTTCACTGGTTCGCCTCATCTGTTGTCTCTCCGTCTGAACCGTTGCCAATGGTCTAATTTTCAAATAAGATGGTCCAGACGGGGTCGATACGAATATTCCAATTTTCGTCGATGCGTCGAGACAGACGGTTGCAATGAATCAATTACGGTTTGGGAGCGTTTAGCACCCGCCACTTATTCGCAACTCTTGCACTTGTTCAATTTCGGCATTTGCATCGTATGCGAATGTCATATCGGTAGTTGCAACTCTTATGGCTCATCCATTTCAGCTTGGTTATGAAAATCATCACCCATAAATCCATTATCACTATCGCTGTCATCTAAATTTATGTTACTATCACCTACAGTTGATTGCAGCATTCTGAAATTAAAAAGATCGTTAAGAATCGCTCCCTTACTAGATGTTTCCAGCCAAATACGTACTTATTCATGTCGCACGGCGTATCACTAATATTGTATTCCCTAATGGTTATAAGAATTCCGTCCAGCCTTTTGTATATCACATAAAATTACACATTTACAACCGTCCTCATTGAGTATAAATTTATTTTGTGTATTATCCCAGTACGGATTATCGTAATCAAATAAAATTTCCGAGTTATTCGATACCAGCGTATTTAGAAAAGCTCGATTCGAACTATTCATATCGCTTAAATTGGATTTTATATCGGCAAATACGGAATCAAGAAAGGTATTTAGTTTACCATTAATCGTTGCTTTACATTTTCACAACAAAGCACTCAAATTTTAAACTTAAAAACTTATTAATTAGATTTATTATTGAGTACAACTAAAAATTTATAAAATATTTTTGTTAAATTTGTAATCTGTTTAAACGTCAAAATGATTGACTTGAAGTTAGTAAAAGTTGTTGTGCTAAAATGTTCCTTTCAAAATTTCCCTGTATTTTATCGCGGTCTCGAACACCAGATTTCAAAAAAACGCAGCAATAGGGTGGTACCGATAACGAGATAATCAGTATATACTCTTACGATTAAAAACACAGTGAACAACTTGTGTATATTGCTTTATCACGAGTAACGAGTCTCGAATAACTGTTCATCATGTCGGCTATCGACGATCATGTCTTCTACCATGGACGTAAAAAATGGACCTCAATGGGTCTTCTTCAAAATGAGCTATAGCTCAGGTTGTAATGGCGAATTTTGAACGAGATAATAATGACGTCTGGTTTTTAACATTGAACTGCCAGAGTCTCAGATCACATCACCTCGCGCTAACTGATACAGTCACGCAGGGATGTTCAAATTTTTTGCTTTGCGAGATCTGGCTACGCAACGACGAGCATGTTAATATTATTAATTTTGAATGCTGCGTTCAGTTCAAGAGACATGGTCAATGGACTGCCGGAGTGGCAATATATGAAAATACAAGTAGAACTTATACAGTCACCTCGCATAAGGAAATCATCGTTGGACAAACAACTGGTATGAGCGTAACAACATAACCCATTGATGATATATTCATGGCTGAATTTCAGCTTCTCAATGGGAATAAGCTGCTTTCTGTAGTTGTATTCACCACGCCGAAAAAATCTGTCGAAGACATAATAAAGTTCATACATTTCGTCCTTGCTCCATATTCTAAAATAATTTCAAAAATTATCCAAGGAATATCATCTTTTGCTGATGATTATGAGTGGGGATTTCAATATCAATTTTAATATTCCTCAAGCTGGACCAACTTACAAACTTCCTTCGAGACACATTCGATTTGCACATGAACTCAGATCGAAATATATCTACTACGAAATATGGGACGACCATTGTGCAGTTTTTCAATGAAAATTAGAAAAGTCGACGGTATATATATCTTATTTTAGCTACCATAATCCAATTGCATCGATTATACCGAAAGAGTAATAGACCAATTTAACGATAATAAACAAATGAAAAACTCTATTTAATAAAATTGCATTCTTCTTCCTTCATAGTAAACTGTACACACGCACTATACCCGCGCCATGTTTACACATCTCCTTGAGAGTACTTAATGGACTCACTCTTTTTTTTTTATTTTTTCATGTAAAAATGTAAATTACAAAAAAATCGTGTGGTTTACAAAAATAAGTAAAATGTACGTAAAAACGGGAAAACACTCAAAAACAATTAAAAATATTGAGTGTTTATAATTATAATTAACATCATAAATTACAATCAAAAAGATTAATAATCATTATTTTCAACATTTAGTTATCTACATTTAAAAAACAATAATCATCTAACCTTTTACAATGCCATCTGTCTTCGTATTGAACAAGCTAAAAAATATGGTAAAACAAAAGTCTACTGAGATCTAACTACATTTGAAAAGAACCGTCGAGCAATAAATATATAAGAGAAATCAAGTTGTGCAAATTTTATAAGCCAATTTTTCCGAGGTTAATCTTATTTTATAGTTTTAATATATTTATATACACAAATTTAATTTTTTTCTATATTTAATCCATATATACGTATCTTATAAACATATCGGCATAGTTATTTTTTAGTTCATTGTTCTTGATAGGCTTATACAGAGTGCCAAAAGTAAAATAGATTAACCTCGGAATTTCTACATGAGTCCGCTTATGTATATTTTGCTTTATGATAGAACTTATTTGAGGAAAAAATTAAAAGTGTATATTTTTTTCTATATGTGCAGCGGAATTTTTTAAAACTAATTACAATTTGGCGTTGTCCTTATCTCGCGACCTTAGAACAATGGGGTTCTATATGCACCACGATACATTACGAGATGTACAAGTTTTAATAACGTATATTTATATGATGTTATTTGGTTTTACATATAAATGCCTCTATTAACTTTTTAATTTTATTGATTAAGTTTAGTCGTATTCAAAAGATTTTGATACATTTAATATTTTTATATATATGTACATAGATATTTGAATGTGAAAAATAAGATAGAACTTTGATGCTCAACGTTGAGACTGAATACTATAATAACATTTTTTAAATATTCTAATAAAGTTGTAATGTTTAGGGCTCGTTTTTTATTTTAAATAAAATAAAACAATTTATTGACTGAACTTTCGATGCCTCATCGGCATCATTTTCAAAGCTAATAAAAATTGTTATATAAATTTCTCAAAAACAAATATAAAAAGCCTTTACAGTAAATACAGTTTTTCCAAATACAAAATAAATTTTTAAAACAAGTATATAAAATATGAATATGATTTTAAAAATATTAAAAAAATATAAATGATAATTGTATATAAAAATTAAGCAATGAAATAAATTTAGCAATGAAATAAAGTAGAGAAAAAACGAAATGAGACAAAATAATTGTAGAAATTGCCAATGTAATGAATGCAATGAATTAATGCTAGATTTAATATATAGCATCTTTAAAATAGATCTTTTCCTAAAATTTCGTTCTTTTTCTAATATTTTAACATTATTTAGGCTAATTATGTGACCTGAATTCTTTAAATGTGTTGTAAGTGCACTAGTACTTTGTTCCTCATCTTCATTTACACCATTTTTATGTTGAAAAATCATTTTTTCCAAAAATTGTTTCGTTTGACCCGTATAAGCTTAAGTTTGACTGCTTATTGAGTGGTATAGGATGTTTAAGTTTAGAAAAACGCAATCATTTAAACAAATTGTAAAATTTCCGACAATTTTGAAATTTTAATTTTTGAACAAGTGTTTTATTTTTTCATATAAATGTTTGACATAAGGAATTGAAAAATAATTTTTATCATTATTAATGGGCCGAATTTCAGAACTTCTATGATTAGTTAACAATGTTTCTTTTAATATTTTAAAAATTTTATTGCGAAATTCGAGATCTGAAAGTTTTAAAATTTTTTGAACCAAAATGTTTACTGTATTAATTTTATAGGAAGTAGGAAGCCAAGGATGAAAATTTAGATATCTACCAGACCAACTATCTTTGTGATACCAATCAAAAGGGATTTTGCTATCAGGCTCGTGGATCAAAAGTAAATCTAAAAATGGAATTTTGTTGTCAACTTCCTTTTCCAAAGTAAATTTTATTCGATTAAAAATTTTGTTAAAACTGTTCAAAAATATATCAATTTTGTTTTCAGGAATAGCCGTTATGATATCATCAACATATCGATAATAAAATAATAGCTGAAAATCTAAAGAATTTAATGCCAAACATTCCAAATTTTCCATTAATAAATTAGCTAATATAGGGCTTATGGGAGAACCAAAAATTTTTTTTATAATTTTATTGTCAAAAGAAAATTCCGAATTATCTAAAACAATGCTTAAACCTTCAAGAAATTGGACTTTCATCAATTTTGATTTTACGTTCTTTTTAATATTCCTCCAATTTTTTTTGATAGTATCCGAAATAAATAACGAAATCACGTCTAAAGAAATTAACAAAAAAATTTGGGGTATAATGAAATTTTGAATTTTTTGTTTAAAATCTTCGGAATTTAGAACAAAAGAATTAATTTCTCCTACACTAAATTTAAAATTTACCTAAAAATGCTTATAAACTGTATGTGGGACCATCTATTGAGCTCACGATAGGTCTGTAGGGTGTATTTGGTTTATGGATTTTAGGTAAACCATATAATTTAAATCAATAAATAATTTTTAAACATTTTTAAATATTATGGAACTTTGTTACATTTATTATACATAAATTAAAATCCGCATTCAAATTTTTGAATTATGTATCTCGAATTTTATTAAAAAAATATTTTTTTAAAATTATAAATAATAATATATATACATATTTTAATATCAAAAAATAAAACTTCAAAATATAGATTGGGACTAGCGTTCCAATTAAATTTTTTCAACGCCATTTTGCTGTTCATCGATTGCTTACACCTTTCAGATTCTCAATTTCATTATCTGGCGAATATGTATTCAATTTCGTATTCCGCTTGTGTCCGCTGAAGTTTTTAAAATCTGAAGGTTGCATTTGGATTAAAACAAATAGTTTTTTAAAGTTGACATTTTTTAAATGCCGAATTAGCCCCTTTGTCGAAATATACTCATTGCTAGCTATAGATGTTTCTCTATTTGGATATGGGCGTTATCAACCAACTGTAATGCAGAATGACCCGGCAATGAGTACTTCATTAAAAAATTATGCAAGTCAGGATGATTTTTTAAAAAGTGTCGCATAGCTAAGGCCCTTATGAAATTTTTATTTTGTGGTACGCAGGAGTCGTTCCATGTTATAAGCTGAGTAACATCATTATCTTCAAATACCTTTTCCAAAATTTTATATAATGCAGATGCGTTATCGTTACCACGTCTTCCGCCTGTATACTCAATCCATATGGCGCAATACACTTTTTTTGTGGTTGTTAAATATCCCAAGTATTTTTATTTTCAATTTTCTTGGCGATATTCGTACTTAAGTACTAAACTTAGTCTAGTATTTTTCTAAGTTTGAGTTGCAATTTATTAAAATAAAACGTATGAAACGTGTCGCGATTATTCGAAACTGAACGAAACTCAATAAAGGAGAATTGTATACATGTATCAATATGTGTGAACAGAAAAGACAAAAAACAAAATGGCGGGAGCGAGGTTGTGCATGAAAGTAAAATGCTATATTTGAAAATGTTAGAAGAAAAAGATGGCGACATCCAAATGTGAGAGCAAAATAAAAATTTAGGTTTAAAATGAATATTTTTATTTTATTAAATTTGCGGTATAAAAATATACATACATATATACATATTATATACGAATCTAAATTATATTTTAGTTAATTTTTTAATTATTTTTTATTATTACACAATTTGAAATTATTCTTTGATTGTAATATTACAAGTTTAAATAATTTTCCAAATAGGTACTATGATTATTGCACATCAAGTTTATTATTTTCGCATTTGTTTTCTACCTAAAAACTTAAAACTGAACTAGAAATTAATTAATTTATGAAAACAATATTTGAATAGATATAAAATATATTTTGATGTAATTTTATTTAAATTAACGCACATCTTTAAATTTTTTTAACAAAATTTTATAAAATTACCAAACTCATGTCGTGAACATGAAAAATAAAAACAAACCATGTACATTACACGCTATACACATTCCTACGAAAGAAAAATTGCGGTAACACAGTATACAGTAGTAACAACACAGTATACATATACGCTACAAACACTATCATTATAATGTGAAGTTTAACTTTCGTTAATTTTGGATGAAAACGAAGGAAAATACTATGCTCAATTTTTACTTTCGTTTTGTTATACTTGGGATACTCTCATAATTTTTTTTAGTGTATAATGATGTTTATTTTCCTTAGTCATAGATTCTGTTAAGGTTTGTTTCCTCTCTGTAACTAAAAATGCCTCGCGTTTGCCACATCTGTCAGGTTTCGGTTGATGGAAATCCAACTTAAAATTAGTGTTGAATACATGCCTGTAAAAATTCTCCTTGACAGGATTTTCAACCCTAACTTTGTACAGGTCGCATATTTTTCTAATATTAAGGCAATCTAGGTAGTTCTTTGAAGTTTTGGCACGACAATAGTGCGATTCTACTGTCAGAACAAGGGCCATGTGTTCTATGACTTCAATTAGTTTACCTTCTGGAACCCTTTTTGAGGACTTAATCCCTTTTCTTTTCTTTTGGCTACACCAGTCAAAATGTTTTTGTTTTTATGGGGTATACTAGTTTTTGTGAGATGGCATAAGTACCCAGCCAATAACATAAAGGATAAGGCGGAAATAATCTTTTTTAGATTTGAATTCTTTTGCTGCAACGATTATGCCGCGGGAACTGGTGTAGCCCTTCCCACTTTGGTATTATGGTTTCATTGTTTTCGATAATTGCCTTTCCAATTGTTTATACTTACTTTTCTTTTTTGCGTTTTATTGGACTGATTTATAACTTCTTCTAAATATCACTTTCGCAATTAGAACCTACATATATAATATATTCTGCAACGACTTTATTAGAACCACTGTTATCTGATCAGCTTCAGGTGGGATTGTGATATTCACATGCGATTCCATTTTTCTACAAAATATTTATTATTTTAATTATTAAATTAATTATTTCTTAATTAATTATCCATTACTTACACAAAAATGCAACGATGTGTTATAGCACGATATAAAACACGTGTTTGTTACACAAAACAATAAATTAATCTAACACCGCGCTGTCAAAATTGTGATAGATCATCACATGGTATTATTTCAAATGGATGATGCAATAATTATCAGCAACAAAGTTCTATGTGCAGTACGTTTTTCGTTCATGGTTCTATCTACATAATAAAAAACTTTGTTTGGGACGTAAAGTTCTATCTGGCTGTTGGAACCTTCTTACCAAAATGTTAAATGCAAAATGTGTAGAAAATGTGTACATAGAACTTTGTTTTAATGATTATTTCAGAAACCGAAAGAGATAGACTATAATAGATATCGGCAATCGAAAGAGCCGAAGATAGTTGGAAAACAATTGTCAACCGAAGCCAAACAATTATTTAACCAGAATAATAATAATAAATAATATTCACGTCGATTATAGAACTCGTGGGCGCGAATCGATTGCGGATTGAAAACTGCATATAAAAAAATATAAAACAAAATTTTAAATCATAGTGGGGTAGATACTTGATCCGCTAGCAAGCAAGCAATTTGCTAGCCAAAATCCTGACTACTCAATCAATTTTACAAAAGAAATTTAAATTTCAAATTATCTCTTCAATACGCTTTTTGTTTTTTTTTTGTTCGATTGCACAGTAGAACAACACAAAATTTGCTGTTTAATTTTTGATACCGTAAATTTTACTGTAATATCGCAAAAATAAACGAAGATTTTATGAAAAATGTATTTTGAAATTTAAATTTCCTTGCTAAAATTGATTGAGTAGTCAGGATTTTGGCTAGCAAATTGCTTGCTTGCTAGCGGATCGAGTATCTATCCCAGTAACATAAAAATTCCTATGGATTTTCAAACAATTAGTAAAGTAAAATTTGTTATAGATCCGTAATTGTTTTATTGCGTTTGTACGGGAATCATAAAAAAAGATTTGTCTGGTTATCAATACAAATTTACTTGGCTTGGATTGAGAGCAATTGTTTTCCATTTTATTTATATGCATTTTCCAATCTGCTCCCGCGAGTTCTATAATTGACGTGATTATTAAATTTAATTTAACTTAAGTTCTTCTGAAAAATTTCAGAATTAAACCCAATCCTGTTTTTACACGGTAGACACGTTCCAACCGTGTAAAAAAGCTTTGTTTTCAAACCGTGTCTCCTGTCCCCGTCGAAACGTTGTAAAAACAGGATTAGGTGTATAAATTATAAATATGTTCCACACAAATTTGAAGTGAGTCCCTTCTTAACAGTTGCGGCCGATGAACTTGATGTGATGCAGTACAAAATGAAATTTGACACGAGAGTTTGTTTGCTCAAAGGATTGAATGATATACTTAGAAATTAAATTAGTAAGAGCATCCCTAGGTTACTTTCATCTGCTTTGCATTCGATTTACTCGACGCGGAACAGGCGTTTAGCGATGTTTAAAATTTGAAGAAAAAAATTTCGATCGTTCTGGAATTGTGTGAGGTTGAAGTAATATTGTGGATGGTTGGATTAAGCTGTCGCAAATGCAGATCTTATCGGACCATGCTTGATTGAAATATAAGCAATGCTGTTTAGATAGACCTATAACGTTGAACCTAGCAGTAACATTGATTGGACGCAGAAAACTTGTTGGCCGGAAGCGATTCGTCTGTGGCACGTTGGGGTTGTTGGTATACTAGTGATAATTTTAATGCCGTGGTGCGGAATGTTATTGATGACTTCGCATATTGAAAGCAGACTCAGTGTTGCGTTCTTTTCCTAACTTCTGAAATGTTTTCAAAACATTCATTCATTGGTTAAAAATGACGTTTTTTATCTTGTGAATTTTTTCAACAATTCAAGTTGGTTTAAAAAAGATTCAGAAGGAAGGAAGGAATACTGAATCCGCCTTGATAGGGCGGAAGTCGATGATATGTCAATTCACACGTCGATGGATGAGAAAACCAACTCGGAATTCCCCTCGATTCTGATGGTAGCTCTAGTGAAGTGTATAATAGTTGGTGGTGTCATGGATTTCCCTCACAAGTCATCTCAGGTCTTATGGTGTAAGTATGTATAATGTGTAACTATTTGACTGGTTCGTAAGGTTTTGAAGATTTCCAGGTTTTAAGAGGCTAGGCGTCCATTATTCCCATTTCTAAATCATAAATTAGTTGTTTTTATGGGAGAAGGTTGCTAGCCTGCTGCTAATGCACTTGTTACGTGTCATCACGGACCGATGAAAAAACCTAACGCATCCACTCCTACCCCGAATACATTAATATAGCCAACCGCTAGATACAAAACAGAGGCCCGTTTTAACTGCCCCTAACCTGGAGAACAGACGCTGATTTTGTTTTGATTTTATGGTGCCGATGACAATGGGTGACGGTCTCTTTATCGTAAACAATTTATCGTGTTTTAATTTAGCGTGAACTTTTACTCGTAGAACAGTTTATCTTGGACACAATTTACCATGGACACAATTTATCGTGTGGATAATTTATCGTATGCAAGATTATCGTAGCTTGTAGAATTAAACATATAACATAATTAAGATGCTCCTTATAAGGCTACCTGGGATGAAACTCAACCATTTCTTAACCGATGTTGATGAGATTTTGTTGAACTCGGCAATTTCTTAACCGATTGTTATGGGATTACGTATGTTGGATAGCAATCGGAATCTTGAATGATTTATTGAAGAAGTTCCAGAATAAGGCCACCCGGGGGCATTCAGTAATTTATTAACCGATGGATGGGATTGGTAATATTGGTTGGAAATCAGATTCTTAAATGATTTTTGGATTAAGTCCTGGAGTATGGCCACCTATGGCACTATTCTGGTAATTCTCCGGGAATATGGAACTGGGTCAAGAATTTATATGTAAATTCTATTTAAACATTTTTTTTTCTGGCATACTGAGGTAAAAAGTTAGTGTTAATTTTTTTGAAAACAAAATTAAATTGGGAAAATTTTCCCTGCCAATTTAGGTATGGAAAAATTAATCCCAATTTATAAATATTTACATCAAACTTTTCTCCTCAGTAGGCCGGAAAAATATATTTAAATTGAAATTATATATAAATTATTTCCCAGGTTCCCTATTCTCGGGGAGCTACCAGAATAGTGCCACTGGGACGGAAATCGGTAGTTTCTTAATCGATTATGATTGGATTGGGTATATTGGTAGAAAATGGGTTCTTAAATGATTTTTCCAAGGATTTCTGGAATATGGCCACCTCATTCTTAAATAATTTTTGGAAGAATGTCTTGAATATGGCCACCTAAGACGGAATTCGATAATTTCTTAACCGATTATGATAGGATTGAGTATGGTAAATAGAAATGGAATTTTTAAATGATTTTTGGAAGAAGTTTTGGAATATGGCCACCTGGAACGGAACTCAGTAATTTCCTAGCTGATTGTGATGGAATGATGTATGTTGGATGGAAATGTGATTTTAAATTTAGGAAGAAGTTCTGGAATATTGCCACCTGGGACGGAAGTTGATAGTTTCTTAACTGCTGATGATGGGATTAAGCATGGTAGATGGAAATGGGATTCTTAAATGATTTTTGGAAGATGTTTTGGAATATGACCACCTAGGACGGAACTCGGTAATTTCTTAACCGATTATGATGGGATTTTACATGTTGGACGGAAATGGGATTTCTAAATGATTTTTTGAAGAGGTTGTAGAATATGACAACCTGGGACGGAAC
Organism: Nephrotoma flavescens; assembly: GCA_932526605.1. Classification (NCBI taxonomy): domain Eukaryota; kingdom Metazoa; phylum Arthropoda; class Insecta; order Diptera; family Tipulidae; genus Nephrotoma; species Nephrotoma flavescens. The sequence continues at coordinate 174,283,632 of OW052222.1, read as the reverse complement.
TTGGTAATTTCTTAACCGATTATGATGGAATTGGGTATGTTGGATGAAAATGTGATTCTTAAAGGTTTTTTGTAAGAAGTTCTGGAATATGGCCACCTGGGACGGAACTCGGTAACAAGCAGGCGTCTTTCTTGGTGCAAGCGGCTCGTGATGTTAACATCTTTCTGGATGCCTTAACATCTACCATATCATAAGTAGGTACACATACCTCCACATGTAAATAGTGGATTGTGCGGCGGGCCAACTACCTACTCTCACAAAAAACCACGTTATGAAATCTACACTAAATTTATTGTATTCTTATAAACAACGCCCTCGAAAATTGTTCACGGCAACATGGAATATGCTAAGTCTACTTAAACCTCTAGAACCTTTCGAACCAAGCGGGAATTTACGATTTTGAGGTAGTGGCAATACAAGAGCATAAATGGTCTGGGACTTAATAAAATAACATTAACAATAATTATACTCTCCACTACAGAAAAGTGGAAAATTATGATTTGGTTTCTCATCCCATGGCGAGTTAGAGCAGTTATTATTTTATAATGCAATATTTATCCAACATGCCGAATCCCATCATAATCGGTTAAGTAATAAGCCGCATCCCGTTCTAGGTGACCATATTGAACAATTTCTTCTATAGAGATCATTAATAAATCTCATTTGCATTAAACAAATCCAATCCCATCTTAATCGGTTAAAAACTGCCTAAGTTCCGTCCCAAGTTGTCATGTTCCAAAACTTCTTCAATAAATCATTTTAGAATCTCATTTCCATCCAACATACTAAATCCTAATCGATTAAAAAATGGCCAAGTTCCGTCCTAGGTGGCCATATTCTAGAAGTTCTTCCAATATTAATTTAAGAATAACATATTCTTCCAACATACCCAGATCCATCATGATCGATTAAGAAATTACCGAGTTCCTTTCCAGGTGGGCATATTCCAGAACTTCTTCCATTAAGAATCCCATTTCCATCCAAAGTACAAAATCTCATCAACGTTGAGTTCTGTCCCAGGTGGCCATATTGCACAACTTCGTTCAAAAAAATGTTAGAATCCCATTTCCCCTCAAATCTAAGACACTGTTTGTGATATACGATAAACTGTCCACACGATAAATTGTTCCACGATAAACTTTTCTATGATAAATTGTTGTACGGTAAATTTCTCACGATAAATTTCTTTTGCTCGTCTCCGGGGTGTTATGCTTTTTACGCCCTTACTACGAACTCGAGGACGTACGACTAGATAACCGATTTTAAGACCATCTGTACATTGCAAGCTCCATGCCAGTCTATACTGGCATGGAAGATGTGTCGGCCGAGGGGGTTTGCACACCGATAGGGGGTAAGAGATATGTTACATTTCACCACCATTCTTGATGAATGTTCACTTTGCATCCCGCCCCTATCGGGATTCGATCCCGGTACCTCCCGATCCAAATGCGAAAGCTTTCACCACTGTGACATTTGGTCGGTATGTAATAAATTATGACGTTATACAAAAATACATTTTTGATTTAATATCGACGATTGTACAGTTTCCCATGCTGTTGAACAAACAATAATGTATTCAAAATCTGTTATTCTGCGGTAAATTTTATGCCAATCTTAAATCAAAAAAAGATGAATTTGAGTTTTTGCCAATGTCAATTTATGAATTTATTAACATGAACATAAATAATAAAGTAAAAGAACATTAGACTGTCAGAAACATATAACTCCTTAAATGGATGAGGAACATTAATCGACTGACTGCCTATAAATAATAAATTTGAATGATACCAAAATTTAATATTTTTTTTGTGCCTCCAGCTATAATATGAAGTATTACCATAAAAGCAATAAGTACTCGTATAACAATTTTTTTTATAAAAATTCGATCTGCTTGCTGATAATGAAAGCAAATTTATTTCTTATTACAGTCGTACTGTAATCGAATTTTTAATGCAAAATAACTTCGCATGCAATTTAACTCAATAGAATTTTAATACTTTGACTTTCATTCGTATTTATTGTGAATTTTTTATTTGCAGTTTCTCCGCTGCTGCCTATAGGTAGTTCTGTAGAAACTCTAAACGTGTTTGGTTTAAAATGTATTTAAAATATATATTTTAATCTTAATATTCAATCGAATATACGTTGGGTGTCATTTGCAATGCAAATTTAGAGAATAAATTCACCAAAATGGTAATTTATACCCATACCGTTTGTAAGTTCGTACTCGTATACCGTACCGATGCATGAATAATTTTTAAAAATCTATATAAATACACATAATATCTTGAATGATAAATTGAAACTACAGATTAATGTGCCGAACTAAAAACTATTCAATTCAATATAATTATGGTATTACAACAATGTATGTACAATAATAATAAAACTAATAAACGAGTACCAATCAGATCTTAACAATTGAAAACCTTATGTTGGATGGTATTTCTCATCGCTGAATACAAAAAAAAAAAAAAACTTTACATCGTCCGTATAAGATCACAAAAAAGTTCAACGTACCTTCGGATGTATAAAATACTTGGATATGATTTTTTTTTCATATTGTTGGTGTTTTTACTTTTAAAAGAGATTTTTTTTTTGTTATATTTTACTTTGGTCAAAACAGAAAGATGTAAGAAAATCCAAAGAAGGTAAAATACGTACATGAAAGAAGGAATAACAATTTTTTTTTGTAATTTAAATTTATTTTGTATGCAGAAATGAGACATTTTTTAAATATTGACACGTTTCATAACAGTACCGTGTTAATAGTTTTTTTTATTTTGTTTGTCGCCCTCTTTGTAATCAAAAGTGTAATAAATTTATCCAACCATATTAAAATTTTAGTTTGTTGACTTAACAATATAAGTTAATATTGTAGAAAACACAAAGTAATATACAAAATTTGAAATAGTCTATGGTATAGTAAATAATAAGACAAGATGATGTTGATGGGCAACGATGCGAAACACTTTATCATCAGGTGATTTTTGGTTATTATTTAGTTCCAAAGTGTTTGTGTACGACAATTTTTAAAATTATGTTGGTTACAGCAATTATTAAATTTTTTTTTTTTTTTTGGTATGGGTAAGATTAATGGATGGTCGAAAGCTTAACATAAAAGATACAATACATAAATTTAATTAAGATGAAATACTTTTAATTTATTGTTAAAGCAATTATATTGTTAAAGCGTGCAGACAGAACGGATAAGCTTATATGTTTACGACAATACTTTATGTTCTTGGATGCAATGAGCCGTAAAATACTGAGTTCAAGTTGTTAGGTTAATGTATGATGTAAATTGTTTCTGGACCTTTCTTATTTAACAGCTGTAACGGTAAATTGTAATTGGTTATTACAAATATTGGTTTTTCTTTGACCTAAAATTTATTCTTCCCAGAGGTGCTTGAACGTATAAATACCTTACAGTTGTCTTGATAAGATAGAGCCCTCAATCTAACTTGGATTGAGATTCGGCATGGGCCCCGGCAAGTAATCGATATTAAATAAATCTAATTTTAAAAACCCAAGGCAGTGAAATTTATATTTATTTGTATATATCACCGTCAATAACCAAACGAATGACTGGATATTCTATAGGGATAGGTCAAACGCCCGAAATAAGTTAATTCAAAAGCGCCACTTTTATTGGTAAAGGCAATTCGCTAATATAGTGACTTTCAATATGACAAATAATAATAATATTAATTCCCAAAGACAAATTGCCCCATTATGATCGCACGTTGGGTCTGAATATGTTGTGGCCAAAACTCACAATTCTTATCGCTGATTTATGGTGAAACTACCTTGTATAATCAAAAACAATATCGCTGCTTAACCCCCTTGAGTCATGAATGTTAACCAGCTGATGAAAAAAAATAAATTGTGTATTTTTGGGTTCTTTGGGATTGGGACATATATTTGAAATCTACGAGAGGTACAAAATATAGCTGTCGTACTTCACTGCAATTTTTCTTCATTGGCTGAAAATCTCATCGCCTATACACGTCGTACTTGTGGTTTAGTGCACGTTTCAATAAGAGCTCGTGCCAAACATATTCCAAAATTTAGTAAATCTATAGTTTAGTTTGTATTTGCATTATTTAGTTTATATTGGTTTTTATATTCTATCCAACTAGAAACCACGGCCAATTCGATAATAACTCATTAGCTGATATCCACTCCTCCGATGTTTCGTTATAAAGGCTGACTATTTCATGCTGGTCTACTAACATATAGAATTTATTTGATTTATCCCATCTTCGAACCGGTCGTTTTCGTAGTCATCTTCAAGTCATATGGAAGATCATTTCCCACACAACTTTCCTTTAACGTATAGTTTAATAGGTAATCTATGCCTTTAAAAGACACAATTTGTTCGACGATGAACTGAATTTATGATGGCATTTAGTTTGTGAAAATTGTCGACGGATTTGGCTTTGCTGGGATCTATTACATCAACGAAATGTACTATACGTTCCTGAGTCGAGAGAACTGGGCATAACTGAGCCCATTAGAATATGTAACCCGAAAAGTTTTCTTAATTCGTCGGGATTCGTGTGTTTGTACCTGCAAATATACTATTGTTCGGTGTACATTTTTGTATAAACTGCGGCATTTGTGAAGAAATTATTTAGGTAAAATTATATAAAGAACATCAGAAGTGTCTCAAGGTATTCATTAGGATCATCTTCCATTTCCATTTGGTTTTTTCGAATTAAATGTTTCTTGATTGGTCAATTTCTCTTCGCCATTTTATATCGGCTGTTTGATTGAAATTCATGGAAATGAACGATAAATTCAATTTCGATTTCAGCGTTTTCCGATACCGATTGCAAATGTTAACTGCAAACTTCTGCTTGGTTTCCATTAATGATGAATTTTTCATCATCTGATTAATTTTCTAAAATTTATGAACAATTAAAATTTAACACCAATTTTGAAATAATTTTGGCATAAACCTTTACTAGAATGTTCCAAACAAGGACATTGAATATCATCTAAGTTCGTTTGAGTGACCAAATTGAATTCTTGAACTTTTTCATTGGTCGAAAAGTTAAATTCCGAGTCGGCGCCATTCTAAATTTCTGTCAAACTCGTCCGACGTGAATAATTGTTTACGTTTTGTTTCACTCGGATTCATTTTTGAAGTTATCTTTTAATAATATTGGATAAAGCACAAATTATGAACAGCAAACAATGAAAATGAAGAAAATACAATGTTCCAAAATTGAAACATGACTATTGTGAACGTATGTTCCAATTTCGGAACATAAAATATAAAGTTTCAAAATTAGAACATGAGTGTTGTGTACGCTTGTAAAAAATAATTGCCACTACATATTTTAAATGAAACTGATATTGACGTACCACAAATGTTAGCAAATACACTTAAAAAACTGTCAATATTTTGCACCAGGCCCCTAAAATTTTTGGTATTAAAATGCATGCGCAGTAGTATGATGAAATGTAAATGACATAAATAGAAGATAAACAGTGCTAAAACATAAATGGGAAACGAAAAACATTGAATTACATTTAGATACTAGCAGTAAGGCCCGTTGACGTTGTACGATACAACGGGCTCTAGAAATATCCAATATAATCCCATACTATATACATACATATATTTTCTTCATAAAGGATGATGTACCAGTTGATGGTGTATGATACAACGGGCTCTAGAAATGAGGCCCTCCAACGCACCTTCCATCGCAATTCCCCCCCCCAGTGTACCCCTCCCACCCAGAAGCCTCCTCCGTAGCCACCTATTGAAAAATAATAGAAAAAGCTGTTTAAATAAAAAAAATCTCCATAAGCATACATGGAGAATCTTTCTGATCATGTATCTCAGCTCCAAGATAAAATTGGAAGATCAGACAAAGCCTACAACCTTTTCCATGAACCAATCAATACGTACACAAAATTTGGTTAAGAAATGTGGATTTGGATAAGGTTCATACATACATACACTCACACAAATATATTTTTTTCAATTATTATATAGGATCGGAAAATTAGTCAGAAACTTTGTTCCGAAATCGGAACATTATGACCCAAAGTAGTAAATTTCAGAAAAGCGAAACCCTTGTTGGTTGCAAATTTAATCTTTACATATATTTGAATTTTTTAATTCTTTGTCGTTTTTTGTAAGTGCGAAACCGTGCAAAATTTGATAAAGCTCCCACTTCCACTTCCGGCACATATGTTTCTACCAAAATTCGCATGGATATCCCAGTTAATGGGAAAAGGTGAAGTATGAATTTTTATTCCGAATTGCCAATCTGCCTGTACTGTAGCGATGGCGAATTTTGGTCAACTAAAGTATTATTATCAAAACTCGAACTCATTTCCGGTAATATTTAAAAATGATCTGTATTTATGTGAAAGAAAATGAAAATGCTCCTACGCAAGCTACCCCTTTGGATTGATAAAATTGAAGCTATCCAACCAGGAAAGTACCAGCAAAGCAACCCGAAGATTTTGTGATATGGAGAACTTACTTGGAGGCGGACAAAGGTCGTATAGAGCGCTTTAGTAACAGATGAGTCTAGAAATTCTGTAGGTCAACGAAACCAACTGCCTAGTTTGCCGAGTTGATCGTACTTGGCTGAATTGGTAACATGTTTTTGGTGTTAGCCTAAAAATCATGACTTTAAACTTACTCGATGCCGTAGGTCAAATTATCCTGTATTAAAATAATGAAAGCCCATCCAGCAAAAACAATCGTTTTCGTCCATATGACTACCAGGTGATATATTACACGAAGGAGATCAAGAAATCCAGTGTCACGAGGTTTAAAGAGCTATTTGTAATTTTGATTTTTTTTTATGCCATTTTGAAATATGCAGTTTTGAGAAATGTCGTTTTTAAAAATGTCATTTTAAAATATTCAATTTCGACCGGGACCCTTTCAAAAGTACGTAAGCAACAATTTTCGTTCATATTTCATTTTTGCTCATCCGTAAATGTTATATAATTATGCACGTATCCGTTTCTTCCAAAACGTGCGTCACAGTATTTGCCTTTGATTTGCTTAATCTTTCAATTTCGTTCACACAAAAAGATTGTGAGTTACTGGAGGATGTAGTTTATGGAGTGGCCCTTTCAATACCAATTTAGGGTAGCTATACAAATAATTTTCATTGACGAAAAATTCAATTGTTTCGTTTTGCGTTGCATTAATTAGTTTCCACACTCAACGTATGTACATTATGCCACCACTTTCCTTACAATCAGGGGGTAATTTATGTTTCAACAATGCCTCGATAAGCACACTGCACAAATTTTGTTTTGCTTGTGCGCTTAATAACTAAGCTATACATCCTTAGATATCAATAATAAATCAGAAGATTTCTGTCATTCCAAAATTCTCAATTCGAAGAAGTAGTTTTGGTGTGGATACATTTCAGTGAGGCCCAGAAAGGTTTACTTAAATAAGGGTCTTTTTCAATGTCAGCCAGAATATATTGTGGTCTTAATAACTTTTCGGGGTTTTCTAATTGTAGGCCATATCTATATCATACCTCAAAGGTCAAAATTTAAGAAATATTTTTATAGACTTTAAATGTTGGTAGTTGTAAAGGCGAAATGACTAAATGTATTTTAAATGACTAACCCTTTAAAAATGTAAATGTTTTGTTTAGACAATATAGGCCGTGTGCCAAACTTAAGGTAAAAGTCAATTTTTGGTAAATTTTTCGGTAAATTCAATTATTTTTGAAAAACTCTAACTGATCGAATAATCTGTACTAAAATCGACTAATACCTCGGGAATAGGGAATTGGGGAAAGAATTTATATGTTATTTCTATTTAATTTTTTTTCTGGCATACTGAGGTAAAAAACTAGAGTTCATTTTTTGAAAACAAAATTAAATTGGGAATAAATTTCGCTGCCAATTTAGGTATGGAAAAATTATTCGCAAGTTATAAATATTTACATCTGACTTTTCTCCTCAGTAGGCCGGGAAAAAATATTTGAACAGATATTACATATAAATTCTTTCCCCAGTTCCCTATTCCCGGGGAATTACCTGAATAGTACCACAGCAGGTCGATTCTACAAATTTTTTTATCGCAAAAACTTTTATTTGAACTTTAAACTTTTATTTATTTGAATTTTAATCTTTTCTTTTTGGTGTAAATTTTTTCATAAAAAAAATTAAATTGGGAATATTTTTCCTATCCAATTTCGATACGATAAAAAATTCCTAAATTATAAAAACTTAGATCAAACATATGGTTTCTCAGTACGCCAGAAACGATCCTCCGATCGTAGGAAAAAGTATATCTTTCCGTTGTTTTTTCGAAACGAAAAGCTCTTGATTCCAGTATGTTGTATTTGTTGCTAAGCAACAAGTAATAATAGTACGAGAATATTTTTTCTGGCCTAGGCCGGAAATATATTTCATTATACTTTTGAAAAAAAAAAAAACAAAATGTATTTATGTCTTATGATGTCGTGGCTAACTAAGTAATAATTTTATGTTATTTTCGATTTTTTACGTTGTTTTGATTGCTTAATATAATACTAAAAATTATTTTGGGTTTATATTCGTTTTAAAGTCCGATCGGAGAAAAAATAGTATGTACAATTCGGACTTTCGGAGGAAAAGTGCATTCCCGGACTCTCGTGGTTGCCAATTTCCACTATCATCCGGGAATGCAGTACTTTTCCTCCTAATTATACAATATACTATTCCTAATTCCTTTTTCCTATTGAAACTTGTATCCCTGTGATCTGCCGGAAAAATTTGTCACTACGAAAAAGAAATAAATTTGCTAAAAGAAATAAAAAAAAAAGAAAAAGAAATAGAAAATAAGAAAAAGAAATAAATTTATTCAGTGTTTCAGTACCAAAGTTGACTGATATACAGCAAAATTACCAGTTTGTGAGTTTAAAACGTAAATTATTCAAAATTTTAATTAAAAATAATTTAATAAAAAAAGGAAAACTTATTACTCTCAAAAAGTTCCATTCATTAAGAAAATAAGTAAATAAATGAGTTTTTCGTGCTATACTTTGCTTTTGTAGTATCACATTCTAAGGCCGTGTGCCAAAGTTAATGTAAAAGTCAATTTAAGGTAAATTTTTTGGTAAATTCAATTATTTTTCAAAAACTCTATGACAAACTGATCGAAAACCTGTCGTAGAACCGGTTTTTAGCGTAGTAAACGATTTACCTTAAGTTTGGCACACATAAGGCTGTGCTTTTGGAAAACCAAAATGAACTTTGGAAATGAATTATTTAGAATGTACCAAACTTTTCAAAACTGATGAGTTGCTGTGCCCCGTAAGTCGGCTGAATGTAAACTTGAAGAATCGTTTTGTGGCCAAGTAGTTTTTAATTATTATTGCGAAGGAATAAAATGATTTTAACACAACAAAGTTAGTTTAGATTGTAGATTTTAACCCATTGAACAAAACCCAATCATTATCTTCATTTTTTCGGAGGAGTAGACATCGGTTTGCTTCTAAACATAGAGCAAAATATACATAAGAGGATTCATGTAGACATTCCGAGGTTAATCTATTTTTCTTTTGGCAATCTGTATAAGCCTAACAAGGACAATGAACTATAAAATAACTATGCCGATATGTTTATAAGATACGTATGTATGGATTAAATATAGAAAAAAATTAAATTTGTGCATATAAATATATCAAAACTATACAATAAGATTAACCTCGGAAAAATTGGCTTATAAAATTTGCACTACTTGATTTCTCTTGTGTATGTATTTCTCTATGTTGTAAACGACTCGACACGAGCTTTAATATTTTTGCTACTAGTGTGGAGCTTTTTAAACTTTCCCTAGTCTCAATAGGAAAGCCGAGGAATCGACCTGCAAATGAAAAATATGACTGCCAAAGCGAAAAATTTGCATTTGGCTTCATTCAAATTTATCAAAATGGCACTGATTTTTTTGAAATGCGATCAAATTTTTCGATTTTATTTTTTTGGACATTGCCAAAATTTTTAATGCATGGAGTTGTATTATAGGCAATGGTCTCTATACATGTACTATGCGACTTGTCTACAATTGTTTTATGATAAAAATCTTAGCTTACTTGGACGAAAATGCACCCCAAAATATTTTGAATGAAGAGATAAAGTTGAGAATATAATTTTACGATCCTAGTTGGCCAAGTTTTCCAATCTAAACAAAACTGTACAACAAGCATTACGTCATGCCAATTGCATAGAGTAAAGCAACAACAATAACAAAACAGCAAGCGTTGCAGCGATCAAGACTAGAAACCTTAAATTTTTAAATGTTAGTCTGATTTGGAAGTTTATAGTCACAATCATGTTTTTAAAATTAGTTGTTTAGGTTTTCCGTTCATTTACTTTAAGTTTCAAACAAAAATTTAAAAAAAAAACTTTTTCTTATTTACAGGAACGATAAAATTATCAAAAGAACCAACAGTGCGAATACAGTGCATGACCGGCATGATGTTGATCACAATAAAAGATGCACCCATAACACAAGAGGGCACATTTAGTGGTATGATTTATCCAAAAGGATTATCAAAGAACTCAACGTGTCTGTCTGAGTACAGGTAAATAAATGAATTTTTAATTAATAGTTTTTGAATGCACATTACGCCGTTTTTACTTAAACAAAATTATGTATATGAAGAAGAAAAACGCACATTAGCAATAACTTCACGTCTTCACAACTTAGGGACATGACAAACATCCGGGAAATGAAAGCAAATAAAACAAAACAAAACCTCTTTGAACGTGCTAATGTGCTTTCCTTTTACAATTAAAAATAAATAATTTTAAAAAACAATTTCGCTTATACCAACTTATATAATTGTTTGTGTATCTGTATATATAAGTTCTTAAAGTCTTACGTGTCCTATCCGAATTTAAATTTTAATTTAAAGAATATAACAGTTCTTTCTTTTACATTTTTGGTTTCTTATTGTATTCCGTTCGTTATAATCGAAATGAATGAAAGTGAATCAATGAATTTTTAAATTGTTTATTTATTTTATCGTTCGTGCGTATGCGCGCGTATTTGAATTGAATGACTTAACAAAAAAAAATTGTATTCTGTTTCTAATTCAACATGATTTGACTTCTAATTTAAACTTTGGTTATACATATTTGTATGTAGATATACGGTATTTGAAAAATGTGTAAGTTTACCGATTGCATCAAACAGTTTTATTATCAGATTCAATCGGGATCGAGTTTTATTATTGGGTTTAACTGAGGTGATACGATATAGTGTGCAACCTTTTTAAGATAACCTTATTATGGAAATTGGCCGCCATAAATGTATTTGTCTGTACAAATTAGTATTATAACAGAGAACCCGCAACCTGTACTTTAGTTGTTTTCTACTATTAAATGTTTAATTCCATGGTAAGTGACATTGGATGATTCAACAGAAGCCATGGACGTGTAAAAGACGGCGTTTTCGGATAAAACTCTACTTTTGATAGACTCTTCAAACTGTTAGAAACTGGAAATTTTTTTTTGTTAGATTCCTTTTGGTTTTGTAATAAAAAAAATAGTGCGGCGATTTTAATATACTGAAAAACGTCTTTATCCAGCCTGGGAGAGGTTTTTCCTCTAAGACCATATGATGCACCTTCGGTTTCTCCTTGAGGTTACTTAAACATGTAATTCTTTTGAGCACACTCGTTATAGTCAAATATATAGAAGTGATTTTCAGGTGACGTACATTCTATAAGAGAAGTTCATGCCATTTTTACCGAATAAAAATTTGTGAATATAAAATGTTAATGTATATAGCTACTCTCCATAAACTTAGCCATCAAATGTTTTGAAATTATGAGATTTTCTAGAATGCAACACGTAATGAAATGTCGACTTGAAAAAATGTGAATCAACTGAATGGAATGATACCGAAGTTTGTGCTAAAAAAATTATTAAAAAATTACACTGTTAAATTTATTATTTTTCCTATTGGAATTTATTTTCAAAAGAAAATTATAAAACTGGACTAATTCTAAATGGTGTGCCGTCGAATCTAGAAATATCTACAGATTTTAGCTGACATTTTTGAGAAGGTAAAGTATAGACCTATTCTTAGGATTTAAGTAAAGTATATTTTTGAGAATTGTTCTATTAAAAATTCTATTTATTATAAAAATTATTAATAATTTTATTATTAAAATTTTATTATAAAAATTGGTATGTACTTTAACACAAAAATGCCAAATTGTCGGTCTCTGGGTTCGGTCGTATGAATAACAAGCAATAACTGCAACAGTTGTTGTACGAAACTTCAATGAAGAATTTTGTTCTACAGTAGTCAAAAATCTCATACCAAGAGGTAAACCTCAAAATTTCCAAACATTGGATGGATAAATGTTACTAAGTTTATGGAGAGTAGCTATATACTTCAACATTTTATATTTACAAATTTTTATTCGGAAAAAATGGCTTGAACTTCTCTGCCTTCTTAGAATGTACGTTACCTGAAATCCACTTCTACATATTTAACTATATAACGAGTTTGCCCAAAAGAATTACATTTTTAAGTAAACTCAAAGACAAACCGTAGGTGCATCATATGGTCACACAGGTGATACAAATCTTGTACACCAAAAATAATTAGTATTATAATTTTTATTGATTACAGATGATTATTGCTGATTATATTGATTATTTATTTACTTTAATGATTATATTGATCGGGATTTAAAAAAACCTGGGATAAAACTGCTAATTTTTTTTATTAAAATCTGACTAATATGAATTGATTATTTCAAAATTTTTTAAAAGATTATTGGAAATGTTTACAATTTTAAAAGTCAAAGTCTAAAATAAATACAGTTTCTAAAATTTATCGAAATTCTTTTTAAAACACTTCTAGTCTGTACTGCTTAAGTTTAGCGTAAATTTCAGATAAATGATGCTGGGGAATTCTCTGGGCAAATGATTCTGGGCAAAAACAATTAAGTTATAAAAGGTTCTTACCGATTTCATTTAACATATTTTTAAATAATTTACCGTTTTCAATAGAAACCAGAGCCAAAACAGAACCAAAATTTTTGTATAAATTTAATGAGGTATACTTTTATAATTAGGCGAAATTCAATTGCAAAACAATATGACCTTATATTTTCTAGAAAACTTGATGAAGCCATAAATTATTGTCACCCTTTTAGTATTATATGCGGTGGATGTTAGAAAACTATAATCACTTTGGAAAAGTTGTGTTAGAAAACTATAATTAATTGTTGAATCCAACGTGAATGCAGCTTGAGATCCGAAAATCCGTTTATAAAACATAAGACAAAGGTCTGTGAATTATAACAGCATATGATTATAAAATAAAGTTTAATAATAAAACCCAAGATAAACCCATGCATATCGTTTTCTACGATATAAGATTTACAGATCTTCGTTTTCAGTAGGTGAATTTTGGGATTCAAAACTCGACGTTGGTTAGAAATTTGTTCCTGCAGCTCGACCAATAATAAAATAAGTTATTAAGCTTGGTTCTTATCAATGGATAAAAATCCGGGATTTTTATCCCCCAAAAATAGAAAAAGAAAAACAGTAGATTTATACAATTTTTTCAACTCGATCGGATGAATGAGGGCGCCATTTCTATTATTTGTGTCATACGATTGGCTGAACTGTTGGGATCAAAAATCCGAGATTTTCATTCATTCTTCTGAACCAAGCTTCAGGAAAAAATATTGACATAACCAAAAAAACATAGATAAATTACACATTGACTATTGACATTATCATTTGTTCCGTATATGTTTCTCCTTTGGTTCCTTAATTACAGGTTCCGTCTTTTGAACCGCATACGCCTATCCGAACTTATTTTATTTTCTTTATTAGAAAATAACCAACACAATGTCGATTTTTTATTGTTATTGTTTTTTTCTTCCCATTTTCCATCAGTTTTACTCTACGGAACCGCGATGTATTATTCCCTAAGCCACTGTCTAAAGAAGTCAACTCTGAAAATAATAAAATAAATTAGTATACCTTATAAAAATTACCTACTTGATATTGTTTATATATACCTGTGTCTTCATAAGTTTTAATGCTTAGTCCTGGAATACGGGTTAAATCCTCTTGAATTTCCTCTTCTATTTCCTGGGGGTTGAAGTTTGCGCTATCTCCTGGGTCACCATCTTCGTCTGTTCCACTGTCATTATTTGGGCTTTTGATTTTATTTATTATAACCCGATTTAATTGGAAAGGCACCACAAAATCATTTTTATTGTGAATCATTTTGAAGTCTAATATACCAGTGTCAATTGCGTCACTTTTGGCACTTGTAATAGCTTCTGTAATTTCTAAATTCGATGGTAATTCAGTGAGACCGGTGATTACATTTTGAGGTTCTTTTGTGTATCCTTTATGACGTTTCTTAAATGAATATACTTGGTGCGATAATTTAATCTTGATATCGCTTTGAATATCAATTCACTTAATTCGAAATAAAACGTTTGTTAATGAAATGTTTACAATAGTGTTTTGAGTAGTCATTGATCTTAAAGCCCTGAAGAAACTTTCGCACGTTCGCTACTAAATAACCACGGTTTAAAAATTTTGTTTGATCCATTTTGTTTTAAGAGGCACATAAAATTAATAAGGCCGTAACCATTTAATTCTATGCAGCTGTAAACATTTGAAGTTACGAAATTGTCCATGTTATATTTTTTATGTTTTGTTATCCAATCTTTCAACAGTCTCAACACGAATATCACATACCAATGTTCATTTAAAATTTTTTTAAATGAATTGACACTATAATCTACCAATTTGAGAAATTCAATGGTGCCTTCTGATTGTGAGATATTTTTTAACAGTTGCTCGCGAACACAATTTTTAATTAGACATTCAACTGCTTTAAAATTCATTTTATCAGTTCCATTTATATCGGTTAAGTTAAGAAGGTGTTTATCTTTTGGTACCGTGTCAAGTAATTTTTTCAAATGTTTAGGTGAAATTACGTAGTTGCCAATGACAATTTTTTTCTTTTCATTTAATATTCTAGTAGGAAGCTTAGCAAGGCATCCGGAATATATTGCACATTTGTCTCGAAATCACATTTGAATCAATTACTCCATTCTGGAACTTCCGGTTCCAATAGGTTAGAATTGGCAGGAAGTTTTGCATTCAACTTCATAGCACGAAGTAAAAGACTATCACCGTCCGATGAAATGCCTGTAATGAAATTAAACACTTAAATCATGTTTGTACTAAGAAGATAAAAGCTATTCGATAGTGCTATTTAGAAAATTAAATTCAAACAGAAACATCGATATTTTGCTCTTATCCTGCTTAGTTAAAGTAAAAATAAAAGTTAGTAACCCAAAATAAGTTAGTAATAACAAAATAAAATTGCTTCCTAAATTAGATGTGGGCCATACTCTTTTGGTTGAAGTATGTTTTATTAAATAAACTAAATCAAGGACTTCAAATTATATTAAAATATTTTTTTTTAATCAGTATGCATGCAGTCAGTTTCTGTTTCAAAATTGTTTGTACAAAAAGAAAAAATTAAAAATAACATAATGGGGTCGATTCCGGGATCTAAAATTTTATGTTATGTTATGTTATTTTTGTTTTTTCAATACAAATTCCAATAGGAAGCGGGGAAATAAAATAACATAACATAAACTTTTCGATCCCAGAATCGACCACAATAAATCTATAGGATCTATAAGTTTTTTTTTTATAAAGTCTGAAGGGATTTCTTGTCCAATCTCAAATGGAACTTCCTTTTCATACAGTGATAGACATTCGTATAAATGCACTATGTTTTTTAATTATAATTCTTAAACTAGACCTATCTAATTATTTCCAATTAACGTAAATTGTTTATTTCACCTAAGATACATATGTAGTTAAGATAACAATTTAATGGCAATTTAAATATTTGTCTTTAATAACATTAAAAATCCTAAAATTTAGTTAGACATTCATACAAACGCTCTCGAGATAATTAAAACATCAGCAGCTCGATTCTGGTTTTTCTTATAAGAAAAGGAATTAGAAAAAATATTTTCATAGTAATTTTGTCATAAAACTGTTTTTTCTGGCATGCTATGATAAACAGTTAGTGTAAATTTTTTCAAAAGCAAAATTAAATTGGGATTATTTTTTCTATTCAATTGACGATGGGTAACATGACGTCTAGCGGATTCTGCGAAAAGCTTTATTTAGATACAAGTTCATACACAAGCTTTGACAGTCCATATTAAAATTTTAATAAGTATTTTTAAAACAAGTATTTTACATAATATGTTGGATTTATATTACGGGAATTGGTGAAAATATTTTAATATAGAATAAAATGTTAGTTTGCACTTTCATTAGTAATAAATTTGTTTTGATTAGTTTTTATAGTGGGTTGACAACTACTATTCACATTTATAGTATGAGATCTCGGGGCAATATTGCGGTGTTCCACAATGCCATACATACTGAAAACCATCTATTTCGTTGCACAAAATGCCATTAAATGTTCTAAGCAACCGGAAGGAGCAACTGAGGAGCTGAGGATATTCAGTGTAACAACTTACCATTTCAAATTAACACAAACCAAGAATGAAATTCAATGATGGGAATACCAATCATAGAATTATTAAACAGTCGATTGTTGTATACTATTACGGCCTCCTGAAAGTGCTAACATCGGTCTTTCCTTAAGGCACAGAATTGTTCAACAACCTTTAGAACTAAAACCAATTTATCTAACGCGCAATATTCAAGCTGAATCCTAAAACAACTAAAAAATATTTTAATTATTGTGTTCAACTGTTATCGCATGCCCTAGAATGTTGCATTAATTGGCAAAATAAAGAGGAAAATTTAAGAAGTTTTCCAGTTTGCTTTGAAAAATTTCAAAATACAATAACCGTTTTAGATTGTACAGAAATAAAGACCATTCAATTCCTATCTGCCCTACCTGCAGAACCTGCACGTATTCTCACTATAGAAGCACCCATACAATTAAACTATTGATAAGAGTTTCTGCCAGTTCTTAGATAAGGTAACACCTGGAGATGCAGTGATGATAGACAAGGGGTTTATGATCGGTAATGAGGCAGCAGAAGTTTGCATTGAGATAATTCGTCCGCAATTTCTGCATAACGATAGTTCGATAGTTTGAGTAATTTATGATTTTTTTAGTTGAAAGCTCAATTTTGCCAGTCGGACGCATAAAAGTTTTATTAAATTAGCCAATGTGAAATTGTTGGCTCACATAGAACAAAATACTCGTCCTAACCCAAACCTAAGGCGCGTAGACTCGATCAAGTAGTTTGAGTCATTTAATGATTTTTTGAGTTTAAAGTTATGCAATGAGAAGCTATTAGTTAAAAAATACTCGACCTTATCCGAGCCTTTTATAGTAAGAACGGTAGAAGCGATCAATTATCGATAGTTTGAGTAATAATGTTTTTTTGAGGTCAAATCTCAATTTTTTGATTGAAGGTTTTTTAATAAATAAACAATTAAATTAATTTCTGGAATATTTCTATTCTGTATTTACAGCTAACTGTCACTATAGTTTCTCATTCCATGCTATTTTGTATTGTTTCTTACCATTAAAACAGATGGCGGTATTCGGAGAGTGTACCGTCGCTATAAAGACAGCTGAGCTGAAAATATATCCTGCGATGATGGTCTATTCTATATACTTTTTTCAAGGATGGTAAATTCTGGGTTGGGATATATTCTGGGTTGGTAGTGTTTTCCTGGCATGAAAAATGTGTCGTGATATGAGACCAAATTTAATTTCATCTTGTAACTTATAATAAATGTCCATGAAGCTTTGAATCCTCCTAAAGTCCGTGGCAACTATACCATTGTGACTCTACGGACTGACGATCGTTACATTTCTTGAAAAATTTAGAACTCACCTCAAATTTCCTTTTAAAAGTTTAAGAAAATATTTTTATGCGATCTTAATACGAGGTGCTCGTTGGCCGTTAATACGAGGTGCTCGTGGACCTTAAACAGGTATTTCAAAATTTTATAATTTAAATAATTTTATCAGTATACATATTTTTTATTCAGCTCATCCATTTTAGAATATTATTTTATTTCATTTAATTTATTTTATTAAATTAAGTAAATATTTTTTTATCGTTTATTTATCACTACAAGTATAAATATATGTTCTATGCCCGAGTTTTTTTTGTGAATAAATTTTCTAGCATTTCACATCAATAGAAGAAAAAATTCGACTTCGAACTTTCGATAATAAAATTAGAAAACTAGAATCCCACTACTACATTGAATAGCAAAATAAAAGAATCTTCTATTTTTGATTTCTTCTATTTGATTCAAGAAGATTTTTCAAGAAGAATAGAAGATTTCATTGAATCGACGCCAATATTTTCTAAAATAAAAATTTATAAACATACTCAACCACGTATTGTTTAGAAATTATCAAGATTTTTATTAAAACGGATTAGAACTTTAAAACGATTAGAATAAATATTTAATAAAACAAGAAAAATCAAACTTGAGGTAAAATGACATAAGCACTAGAAAATAAAAGTTTGTATCAAAAAACCCGAAGTAGTGAAGCATTGTAAGCACCAAATGGTTTATTTAGGTGACTCAATGATCAACTTCTTGTACTAACGGTCGGATTGACCGACAATGACCTTCAAAATTTGAGTAAAAATGACATCGGTACATGGAGAATATCAAAATTTTTCAAAACTTTTATTCAAATTTGAATTCCCAGAGATCGTGATTGAGGTCTAGCCAGTACACGAAGTTTGTAATTGAGTCACGTAATCAAAACCACCTAGTGCTAATAATGCACTGCGGATTTTATGGTACGAATTCTCATATTCTAGGTGTACTGATTTCCTTTTTTACTCGAATTTAGATGGCCAATATTAGCCATTTCCGATGTCTGTGATTGAGGTCAGAGTCACTTATCAGTAGTCAGGAGATTTTTTGGTTTTTTATACTAAATTTTGTTGACGACCATATCTGGAGATTTTGATTCAATTCTCGCTTATTCGTTAAGTAGTTGATTAATCACCTACCTAAACCCATCTAGTTTTAATAATGCACTTCTTCAGGTTTATTTCTACGAATTTTTATGGTCGTTTTACTGCTGTAAAAGGGCATTCTTATTTGCTTCTAAAAGTAAAAATTAAGATTATTAAGTTTATTCGGTATATTTTTTTAATCTCTAGAAAGATCTCTGGAATTTTTGTTAATTCATATGAAACTTTAAAAATTCCTATTAGAAATTAATAGGAAATTCATAGATGATTTGAGTACAGTATATTTGGTTTGCGTCCCGACTGTTTTAGTACAAAATTTTGGTTAAACATTTATGGTTATGTTACAATAATATCCTTTCTTCGTAATTTATCAATTAAAATTTTAATTTTTACTTTGTTTATAAGATACGATATTTTTCTGCTATTTTAATTAAGAGAATTTGATATACATACGTTTTATAAATGTAATGATAAAATTTGCTGGATTTCGTTAAACTTATCTTGATATGCTTGTTTTTTAAATATCGTCAATTCAATGAATATATATCTGTCTCTTGTTTCTATCTCACTTTTATATTATTTCAATGTTTTGAATTAAAATTATGTACAAATTTTATAATTTATTTAAAAATATGTTTTATGCTTTCTAAACTAATTAAAATAATGTAAAATCAAACATAATATTTTACTTTGCATTGAGAATTTCGCAAACTAAAACTCATAACAGTGTACTCCACACAAATAAAAGCTTTAAAATTTAAATTGGCATTAGCAGAATTCCAATTAGATTTGTATACGTATATGATTTTAATTTATGGATTATTTTACAGGCCCCGCAAATTGTCTTAGTTGAAATGTCAAAAGAAATTGTATATTTTAACTAAAGTAAAAATTATAATTTTAAACCAAATACCCTGAACTCAAACCATTTATGAATCTCCCACTAATCCCTAATAAGAACTTGATATAGTCCAGGGAGATTTAAAAAAATTTACCGAATCAACTTACAAATTGTCTACTTTTACAAGCAAATAAGAATTAAAAGAACATCAGTAAAACTTGAAGATAAAAATCCAATGAACGTGAAGCAGTGGATTAATTGAACTTTAGAATTCACATAATTCACGAGTTAGCGAAGCTTGAATCACGATCACCAGATATTGTCGTCAATGGCCATCAAAATTTAGTATAAAAAACAAAAAAAAGGGTTAGTTGACTTTGACCTGAATCACAATCTTCGAAAATGGTTAATAAGGGCAGTCTAAATTTGAGTTGAATAATATCTGGCTGTCAACCGGAACATTCCAAAATTGTATGTCTAAATGAGAGTTATAAAAACAACTAAAAGATGAAAAAATGTAACAGGAACCCTGAAGTCGTGAAAAATTAGCACAAAAAGGTTTTAGTTGGGTGACTGAATGACCAACGTCATGTACTAGCCAGATCTGAAACACAGTATCTGAGAATGGCTCTGCAAATTTGAATTATGAAAACAATACACCTATAGAAGATCAAAATCCGTAACAGAAAACCCGAAGTGGTGCATTATTAGCCCTAAGTAGTTTTAGTGACTGGAAATGACCAGTATATTGGGTTTTGGTTTTTGCCCCCACATTTACAAACGGATTTTTTACCGTTTTAATCGAATTCTTCCACCGAATTTGTGCACGCTAATCTAAATTTTTCTAAACATAAAAAATTCCCTATACTTATCCATAAAATCAATAATATATGGGTCATCATCACTCACATAGCTAATGCCGCCAGCTATAGATAAGTACCACCCAAGTGTACAGTTGCATGTTTACAACAGATTATTTCAATGTAAAATTAATTTTTTTTTCTAAAATATTAATTCTGAAAATAAACGCCAACCTTTATATTTATTTGTACGTATATAGATCTAATTATCACTATTAAACACACGATCGGTATGTTGTTGATGCGAACTTGATCCACTTTTATCGCACCTTGCTATAACCATAATTATAATATAATATTTAATTAGAACGATTGATTTGCTATAACATTTATAATTAATTGAATACATTTTTTGTTGTCTTTATTCTAGGAATCATCAAGGATTACTGAAATACAAACTGCCATTGCGAAGTTGTAACACAATGCCACAAGAAACAGTAAGTGATGCACATGTACCACGTAATTTTATTTGTAATATATATTTCATAAATTTTATCTTGGACGAATCTGTTTGTCATATTTTTTACGCCATTTCTATGTCGCACAAATATTACAAAGATCCAAACAAGTGTTAACCTAATTTTTTTTTTTTATATAAAGCACATTGTTGTAATATTTTTTGTTTAGTTTAAACATTTAACCCATTCGATCCGATTTGATCGCTGTCATAGTCGTGAACTTCTGTATTTTTAAATAATGTGTTGTGTGTTAATGGGTTGAGTGTATTTGGCAAGATAGTCTACGTCTTAGACTTAAACAAATATTTTTTTTTCACACAGACATCGGTTCGTATGTAAAACAATAGATATTTTAATTATGTTTTGTTATGCTTAGATGAATGTGTCTAACATAGAAATCATGGAAAACATTTAAAGAGATTCTAAATAATATTTAAATGGCGATAGATCGTATAAAATAATAATAAACAGTTTAATAATTATAGGTATGGTGAGGCGCGTTATATGATTTAATTTAAAGACACGAGTATCTACGTATGCAAATGTTATGAAACCAAGAGTGGATTTACAAGACCCAGTAAGAATATAAAATTGTTTAACATTGCAATAATAATGGGAAATGCCAATCAGATTTCACCCTAGTTACCTATATAAAATAAGAAGATTGACAGCAAAATTTACTAATCTTTAGATTGACAGCAACTTGTTTCTCACACAATTAAAATGATTTGTTGTTTTTATAAATTTACTAGACCCATCCGATCGTATACAAAACTGTTTGTGTAACTTCATCACGAATTGGTGAAAATTATAGAAGTAAACATTGATTTGGTGCCCGTGAAGCAGAAGCATAACTACAGTTTGTCCCTATCCCATACTTTCCATATAGTTCCTTATTAAAGATGCCCTATGTGACGAAATTTGTGCTTATCATAAAAATATATAATCTTCATCAATTTTTATTCATAAATTGATGAACAACAAACTAGCCCCTAAAAGATACTATATACAGAGATATACCGTTCAATAATATTTGGGTTGAACAAAAAATTAAACAATAGAAACAAAATGTTCTAAAATCCAAGAATAATCAATTCAGATAGCATATTCCTGTCAGGTATGTTCATTGCAATCCGCATAATATAGTGACCAAATATACGCTAATCCAGAATCGGCCCAATTTCATTGAACAATAAAAACCGTTGAATGAACGATTTCTAACATAAAGTGTTGTAGAAACCAATGATGTTGACACTTCTGATTCATTTTGGCATTCAAAAGTGCATAAATATATACTACCTTTGAGATACAGGTTGTTTAAAAAATTTGGTTCGAGAAAAAGTACAAGCGAATATTAAACTGTAACTTACAAAATATTTATCAGACGGCAACCAACAAACCTCATTTGACGGACAATTGAATAGGCTATATTTAAGATCTTATTGGCCATCTTGCATCTGCATCCATTTAAAAGCTATGACGTTTTAAAGTTAAAAAAAATGATTTTTTTTTTTAAACTCAAAAAATCCCAAAAAAAATTTTTTGTTTACCTAATTTTAATCCGCTATGATCTCCTCTACAATCCCCTAATCCGTTAGTTGTACCCACGTGCTATAGATGAAAATGAGATGAAAATGAAAACAATACACACAAATTGTAGTGTAAAAATTGCAACAATTTTTTTCATCAGTAAAATAATAGGCGACAAAATTGTTTTACACTACAATTTGTGTGTAGTGTTTTCATTCGTCATCTCATACGTAAAAAACTATAGCACGTGGGTACAATTAACGGATTGGGGGATTGTAGAGGAGATCATACCGGACTAAAATTAGGTAAAAAAAAATTATTAGGAGATTTTTTTGAGAAAAACTCAGTTTTATAAAAAAAATCATTTTTTTTATTGTTTTTAACTATAAAACGTCATAGCTCTTAAATGGATACAGATGCAAGATGGCCAATAAGATCTTAGCCTATTCAATTGTCCGTCAAATGAGGCTTTGTTGGTTG
Organism: Nephrotoma flavescens; assembly: GCA_932526605.1. Taxonomy (NCBI): domain Eukaryota; kingdom Metazoa; phylum Arthropoda; class Insecta; order Diptera; family Tipulidae; genus Nephrotoma; species Nephrotoma flavescens. The sequence goes on along the minus strand of OW052222.1, from coordinate 174,260,465 downwards.
ACGTCTGATAAATATTTTGTAAGTTACAGTTTAATATTCGCTTGTACTTTTTTCCCGAACCAAATTTTTTAAACACCCTGTATCTCAAAGGATACCAAAAAATTGACCCCCCCCCCCCTACCATACGGTTTTTCATGAAATGAACAAAGGAATCACCCCTTAACGGATTAGCATCCCAATCGGGAACACCCTGTATATTTAGATATTTTTGCACTTGGCGCATTTCCCCTTTCCAGTTTCTCAATTTTTGCGTTGGTAGTTTTAGTGTTTTTACCGCTATGGTCATGCAATTGTAGTAACTAACTAGAACTTAGAAGCTCTATATAAAAATTTAGGTGAAGGAGAATATTATACTTCAAATAATTTGTAATTGAAATGAAGGTAAATACCTTTCTTATAACATACCTAGTACCTACTAAAGTTTTTAATTAAAACATGTAGAAAAAGTTTGTCATAATGAATTGCATTCCAAATCATTTGTAAGTTCAACCCTACCACAGGAACATGTGAAATTTGATCTCTATCGACTAATAAATAGACAAGTTTCTTTTTATTTGGCTTTATTCTAGATCTTAATCCAAGAATCGTTCAAAAATTTCGTTCATGTCAAACTTCATCGTGTTCCGTTAATAAATAACCGTAATTGTTGGTCATATTCCAGAAATGAATGAAAATATAATTCATTCATATCCATTAAAAGATTCCATTCTACCTTGTGCAGTTTTCAAAAATGCCGTTTTTAAAAAAACAGTTTTGAAAAATGCTATTTGGAAAACGCAAATTTGTACCTTATGCTATTTCGTACTTTATGCGGTTTTAAAATATGCTAAAATATTGCTCATGCTATAAAGTTACATTATAGCGCTTAATTTTATTAATTTACTTATTTTGTCATTAAATATTTCATCAAAACGTTCTTTTCTGCCCGACCAAAAATATATTTTATTTAAAGAATACAACACCAATTTTATTCCCCATCCAATTGTTTTAGGAATATCCAAGTTCAATAAAACAGGCCCAATTCCAAAAATTCTAGAATTCACATTAAATTGCAAATTATATCCGATCCGAAGATAAAAAAAGAAATATAATATTTTTAAAAAAATCCCAACTCTTTGGAATTTGATTTTGAAAGTCGGGATTTTTAAAGCCGGGATTTTAAAAGCGGAGATTTTGAATGTCGGGATTTTAAAAGTCGGGATTTTGAAATTCGGGATTTTGTACCGACGCCTTTTGAAATCTCGACTTTCAAAATCCCGAATTTTAAAATCCCGATTTTAAAATTCCCGAAAAGTCGGGAGTTTTTTAAAAATATTAAACTTTCTTTTTTATCTTCATTTTTATTAAGAACTTGGTGTCTTTTTATGGTTGATCTTGGTAAAATTTGGGTTATTGGATATAGTTTGCATTTTAATGTGAATTCTAGATTTTTGGAATTGGGCCTGCTCAATTGAACTGCTTAATTTACAAATATGTTCGTTTAATAAAATATATTTTTGGTCATCCTGAAAAGAACGTTTGAGTTTTTGAAGAAATATTTAATGACAAAATAAATAAATAAATAAATTTTAGCGCTATTAATGTAACTTTATAATGCTCATGTTATTTTTTAAATAATTAACTTAATCAGTATTGTTTCTATTTACAACAATATTTAAAGTTTTGCTGTTTCTTTCCACATTTTTTTTTAGTGTGACGCGTTCACCAGCTTTCCATTTATCAATGCGTGTTTTGGATATTATCATCTTCTTTACCAATTCTTCGATTAACTTATAAACCCCAACATGAGATCTTCCAATTACTATTTTTAGTCGGACGTGCCAGGCCTCAACCGAGTTTTGTGTTCTAGGGAAATTATCTTCATGGTTCTGGAATATAGTCCAGAACTCTGGACAGTATTCGGGTCTTTTGGCAATTCGCTTGGCGTCTAGATCAAATGTTTTGTTGATCACATCAAAATACTCGGAAACCTCTTCAGGAGGTACTAATGCTAAGTTTTTCAACATGCGAATTTGCATGTTAAAAGATTCGTCGTTTCCAAATTTAATCTGAAGGTATTCAGATTGTAGTTTTCTCCATAAAATTTGGTCGAAATGGAAAGACATCCTTTATTTTCAACAAACAGAAAATATGTTTTACCAGCAGCTCCGCTTGCTTCTTCAAAATCTGACACAATCCTCTTTGGATTTATCGAGATGTTCCACACAAGCAATTTTACAAAGCTTATAGAACATCTTCGAGTAAGCTTCTGTTGATTTTGAGCTCAATATATAAAATAATAATGGCAATAACTGTCTCATGAGCTAGCATTCCGCCTCTGCTAGCAACATTAAAGATGTTTTGTCCCTAATAAAATATTTGTATTCTCTCCAAAATCTTTCTCCGACAATACAAAGAGCTCTTCGTCAATAAACTTTAACGTTTCCGGAATGGAAATTTCATTTAAGCTTCCCAGCTCTTTCAGTGTTGTCGCCCTCACTTGAGCAATTTTATGGTTTTGTGCTTCGTTTGAAGGCAAATATAATCTACAATCGCGGTCACATTCAGCAATACTTTCTCTTCGGGAACTGGTACTTCTGCCAAACTTTTAACATTTTAATTTGCCTTAAAAACATGTTTTTGGAAGCCTGTGGAGCGTAATTATGATCTGATGGTTCCTTTTTAATTCATGTTTTCCTTCCAAAATCGGGATTATGAAAGTCAGGATTTTGAAAGTAGGGATTTTGAATGGCAGGATTTTAAAAGTCGACATTTTGATCTTTGGTTTTTGAAAGTCAAGCAAACGACCCCAACCCAGTATATACCTATGTATTTTGTTTGTTTACTATAGTATCTTTTAGGGGCTAGTTTGTTTTTCTTCAATTTATGAATGAAATTTATGAAAATTATATTTCTATGATAAGCACAAATTTGGTCAGTTCCAAAAATTTTTAAATTAGGCTTAAATTATTTCTTATTATCATTTATTTGTTTCGTCTTTCAGGCGAAATTTGAAATTTTATTTTCCTCTTTTTTCGGTTCTTGGACTAATTAGCACGTAATTAACACAAATTGGGCTTAATCGGTATGCAAAGTTCCTTTTTTAATTCATGTTTTCCTTCCAAAATCCGGATTATGAAAGTCGGGATTTTGAAAGTCGGAATTTCGAAAATCGGACTTTAGTGAGTTTGGATTTTGAAAGTCGGGATTTTGATAGTCAGGATTTTAAAAGTCGCCATTTTGATTTCGAGATTATGAAAGCCAGGCAAACGACCCCAGCCTGGTATATACCCCCGCATTTTGTTTCTTTATTATAGTATTTTTTAGGGGCTAGTTTATACTTCCTCAATTTATGAATGAAATTTATGAAAAGGGATACCATCGTATTCCCGAATATTTTATTACCAAAAGTGTTGCTTTTGATTAGATCAAAAACTTACTAGTAGGCTTTTGCTCAAATACCAAATTGTCAAAACAAATATTCTGGAAAATATCCCAAATCACCTTTTGTAAATTTTGATTGTTTGGACGAAAAAATTAATCTCAAAAAAATCAATTTCCAAAATTTGCATTTAATTTTGTATTTAAGTCTATTAAATGAAAATATGAAAATGAAATATAAGTCTATATAATAGTAATATATATTTTATATTTTAAAAAAATATCTCATGAAAAATTATCTAATGATTTCATTTTTTCGAAACTTCCGAAAATAGAACCAAATGAGTCTGAATTGCTCGGAAAAAAATTGCTCAAACACAAAATCTCAAAAAAATAAAAATATCGAATTAAAAATTCCAAAATTAGCCGAAAATAAAACTAAATGAGTCGCGATCTGCACGAGAGATTCCGACTCATTTAGTTCTATTTTCGGAAGATTCGTAAAAATTAAATCATTAGTTAATTTTTCTTAAGAAATTTTTTTAAAATATATTTTACTATTATGTAGACTTATATTTCATTTTCATATTTTCATTTAATAGACTTAAATAAATATAAAATTAAATGCAAATTTTGGAAATTTATTTTTTTTGAGATTAATTTTTTCGTCCAAACAATCAAAAATTTACAAAAGGTGATTTGGGATATTTTTCGGGATATTTATTTTTCGAAATTTGAAATTTCAGAAACTGCCTGCTAGTAAGTTTTTGATCTAGTCAAAAACATCATTTTGCTAATAAAATATGCGGGAATACAATGGTATCCCATTTCGCCTCATTTGGTTTTATTTTCGGTAAATTTTGGGATTTTTAATTCGATATTTTTATTTTTTTGAGTTTTTGTGTTCGAGCAATTTTTTTCTTGGTAAATATATATTTAGTATTATGGGTTTTGAGATTTTTGTGGTTTAGATTACTATTTTCGGGATGGCATTTTGGGATATTTTTTCTTCGCTAATAAATTTATGGGCCTTTCGATACCAACCCGTTTTTTCTCAATTTATGAATGAAATTTATGAAAATTATATGGGAAACCATCGTATTCCCGAAAATTTTATTACGAGAATGATGTTTTTGACTAGATCAAAAACTTACTAGCAGGCTGTTTTCACAAATTTCAAATTGCCCAAAATAAATAGTCCGAAAAATATCCCAAATCACTTTTTGTTTGATTATTTGGGATAAAAATTTAATCTCAAAAAATAAAAAATCCAAAATTTTCATTTAATTTTATAATTATTTAAGACAATTAAATGAAAATGAAATACATATTAGTCTACATAAGAGTAATATATATTTTATATTTTAAAAATATATCTTACGAATATTTATCTAATGATTTAATTTTTTCGAATCTTCCGAAAATAGAACCAACTTCAACTCATTTGATTTTATTGTCGGTAAAATTTGGGATTTTTAATTCGATATTTTTATTTTTATGAGATTTTGTGTTCGAGCAATTTTTTTCGTGGTAAATATATTTTTGGTATTATGTGTTTTGAGATTTTTGTTGTTTGGATTATTATTTTCGGGATGGCATTTTGGGATATTTTTTTCGCTAATAAAATTTTTGGCCTTTCGATACCAACTCAAATTATATTTCTATAATAAGCACAAATTTCATCAGTTCCAAAAGTTTTAAAATAAAGCTTAAATTATTTTTGTTTTTTTTTTAATCGGGGTTTATTTGTTTTGTGTTTCAGGCGAAATTTAAAATTGTATTTTCCCATTTTTTCGGTCCCTGGGCTAATTAGCACGAAAGTTTCCCCGTTGTAGTTACCCAGACATCAATTGCTTCTATAAATCAACACCTAAGAAAAATTATTATTTCACATGTTGGAGATTTTCTGTAATTTCAGTTATGACGAAAAACTCACTGTAAACGCTTCTAAATAATATCCCCTGGTATCAGTAATACTTTCTTCAGAGACTATATTTTTAAGTGAAGGTCCATATGGACACGTTTTTTTATATGAGCGAGCCTGTTTTCTCGAATATTTTAATTAATCTTCGAATTGATGACTCATTTGATACGTTATTTTGATTGATTGAGTGATTAATTGGACTTTAGGAAACAAGTACTGGACAAGAAGGGCCTAATAACGCCGGTCCTGTTTCTAGAGGAGCCCTTTTACACATAACAAGACGGAAGGAAAGTATTTTTTTTTGGTTTTTTCTTTAGGATGGAGGTATACCCGGTTGCAGACAAATAGCGATCGCGCGCGGCACAAGACAACACAATTCCAATCTACCAGAATGACGGATAAAAGTTTAACAGATAATGAAAAATGCACCCTACTAAAATTAAATTCAAACCCGAGACCTCCCGATCTGAACGCCGAAGCTTTAAACACTTTGCAATATGGCTGGTGTAACAACAAATACAAATAAAAAAAAGGAAAAATATTTTACGAATATCTCTTACAACAAGCAATGGGTGCTGAGGTGGAATTCTAGGCTTACCCCAACCCCAAGGCCATGACTCATTTGGAACGTTATTTCGATCGAAAATTCCATTACAAAGCTTACGAACTATATCAGCAAAACTTCACCCATTTTTATAACAAGTTTAACAACAATAACTTGCTCTTGCGTATAACGTGTTCCATATCACTAGTCGCAACATTTACAGACCCCAGAACCTTATAGAAAAAAATGGCGCGAAATTTAAATGCGACATTCGTATTGATTTTAACTCTTTAACACCCTTTATATACGCAATCAGCACTCAACATTATGGCTACTACCTTATGTGTATCAAATGACTAGTCGGAAACGGTTCCCAGAATAGGCGAACTATAAAGATCAGCAAAAAATCCACCACAATCTTCCATTTCGGCAGAGAAATGGAAGTATTTAACTAAATTGTGCATAGCAGTCCCAAACTACCATGTTCCAGCTCTCATCGATATGTTGCTTAGAGTTGACTATCCGATTGCGGTAATAATTGATCAAATGAATTTCTATTTAAGGATTCCTGCTTCTAAATATCCTTAGATCAGCGGAGTTTATTATAAGACACACATCTAACAGCACATTTGTCTTGAACTCAGTCACAGAAGCACTATAAAAAAGACCGACATGAGTTTTGGTTCAGTTCTTAGTGGTAAAGCCATGGAGACACCAACTATGCGTGGTAGTATACGGCGTCTTGGGTGCAGTTAAAAAATGAAAATATGTGGTTTCGGAATTTGGAAGAGAAGTGGGAGGACCAATAAGTGCTCCTCCTGTCTTTATGTGTAAAGCCCTTTCGGGTTGGGAGACTATAAGACGGGGTTGTGTTTTCGTTGAGGATTAGAAACCGACATATTAGAATGATGATAATTTTTTCAGATAGGCGATGCAAATCGGAATTTACGGAAATTGGGAAAGTAGCTAAAGGGACCGATGTAGTGTTTTCGTGGATTCTACCTTTGTTCTATTTCTTTCCTTCATTTTTTGTTATTCTTACTACGCACGTTTTGTATACCGTTAACGGGTTTTTGTTTGTATTAGTAGAGCTTGGAGTGACCTATATGGAGAGAGGTAGTGCGGGCGTTAATGATTTCGTTAAAAAATTGTATTACATATTTCATCGAGCAACATCATAGTGGAAACGTTGCCATACAATTGTCCAATTTGGCCAAAGAACCAAGCAAGTTCCTTAAAAACGGACCTTGCTATTCGTAATATTAGTAACATTGGACTGTTCAACTAATCCAACCAACTGCTTTGGAATATTTTTAAAAATAAGTATCAGATTTGCAATTGAGGTTTCATAATGGATATCAAGTTTCTGGCTGTCATTTTTAGATTTATTTTTTTTGCTTTATCTAGAATATAAGTTTGAATACAAATATTATTTAGATTACCGAGTACTAGTATAGTTAACTTTACTTCGGACTTCTGATGTAGATAGTTTTTAAATTAAATTTGACATGTAGTCGTACAATGAGAATAATTAAGCAACCCTAAAACAACTTAAATCTAATACAATAATTTAATAAAATTATTAATACTTATGTGATATTGTTAATATAGTAGTAATTTTGAAACTTTGCTAGTAATGAAATTAACATGATTCTTGAATCTCAATTTTGAATCCAGGAGAATCCCGAGGTACCTTATTTGGTTTTCCCAGTTCACATCTTGACCGTTTATATTTATATCAACCTGAGGTAATTTAGAAAGCTTCCTATACCGGGAAAAGTAGATAGCCTGCGTTTTTTCTGCATTTAATTTCAGCCCAAAAGTTTCAAAGTACGAAATCAGTAAATTTAGATGACTATATAATTTATTGATAATGTTTTGGGAAAATATGTCGGGCGTGAAGACTGATGTGTATTCTGCAATCTTGTAATAGTTAAACAGTGGAATGTCGTTTAGAAAGATACAAAATAATATAGGGCTTAGTATAGATCCCTGTGGAGCACCTGCCAATGTAATCTTTAACGTGGACTTAGAGTTCATGATTTGGACATAAAATTTATATTCAAAGGCTTTTTTAATGTCAAGAAGAACCTTCCCTGTAGATTTATTAACATTTCTTTGACGTTTAATTACATCGATTACACGATGGTCCTGGTGGATTGAGGAACGTTTACGACGAAACCCGAATTGTTGAGGAATCAGGATGTTGTTTATTTCCAAGTGATCACTGAGTCTTTTTTCAATTACGCATTCGAATTGCTTACAGAGCTGAGCAAACTGATTGGCCGGTAGCTTCTGATATCCGAGGGGCTTTTATTAGGATTGGCTGTTGCTACAACTTTTGAAATTTTCCAACAAGAGGAAAGTAATTAATTTTGAAACAGTTATGAAATAGTTTAGAAACCCAGAATCGGGAAGATGTACCGGCAAATGGTCAGAATTTCGCTCATTTTTTGTTTCTATATTTTGTTAACTGGGATTGAACTATTCGATATAAACAAATCCAACGTATCTATATTTTTGAACATAAGTGGAAGAGTATAAAATAGGTAGTGTAAAATGCTGTTTGAGTTACTGTTCATAATGTCAAACAAAGTGCCACAAGCGCGGTCAGCGTGGTCGTTCCGGTAAATATGATAATGTGGTATGTGCAAAGCTATACCAGATGAGTCTCTGTACTTAGCATAACGTCAATATTGAATTTGTTAAGGAAATAAATTACCTCATGTTTTTTTTTCTTATACGCTTCGCGCGTTCCAGATACAGGGTATCCGATCATCATGTGCAGACATATTTGATGGCTGTAGCTAAAATAATCTGAACCTGTTCTGCCGGTGTGCGACATCTTATAAGAATATATTTTTGAGCTGTTTTGTTGATCTGCTTGTCGTGTGTTTATTTATTTATTCAATCAAAGGGGTGACATACAGAACAAGTCCAATTAGGAGTCACCACAGCTAACAAAAATTTAGATTATAAAGATTCAATACATAACACAAAGTGATAATAATATTAATAAGAATAAATAATTATACATATAAAAGTATTAATTCAAGTTACTTATAGAATGAAATTGAAATTAGATATATTAGCTGTGTTTCTTGACACTTGATCTGATCCAGTTCAGTTCATGTTTCATGAAACAACATAAAGGCGCTTGCTAGATTTAAAATCTAAATTTGTGATCTAAAACAAAATTTGGATCATGTTTTCCATATAAAATTTGAACTGATCCGGGTCAATGGGCGTCAAGAAACACGGCAAATATTAACAAAGAAACATTTAATTGCAAGTAAAAAATATGTACATAAATACAAATATTATGAGCTACTACGTTACATTCCATTACCAATTATATAAACATATAAATATGTGAAATAGAAATAAGCTTATATTTTATCGTATCAACAAGACATAATTGGTATTGGCGCAAAGATAATGCAAACAAGTCCAACGAGTCAAACAAATCATTATGACTACGTTGAATTCTAGATAGAGGATTGGCAAAACCCAAGCTTGTTCGAGAATGTTTTGGTAGAAAAAGTTTTCCAGTGCGAGTATTGTACGCTGGTGTATATAACTTGATTTCAGACAACATAGTTGTTTCAACTTTAAAATTTACAATTTTGTACAATAAAACATCGTCAAGGATTAGTCTTCTGTTATCTAGGCTTAACAAATTAAGTATGTTCAACCTCATATTGTAGGAAATATGACCAACGTAGGGTATAGATTTAAAGAAGAGAAAATCTTGTAAATCTTTTTTGGACCCTCTGAATTTGGTCAGAATATGTATCATAGAACGGATTCCAAATCGGAAAGGCGTATTCTAACAAACTCCTAATCAGGCGATTGAAGAGAATCGTAAGCACGTTAGGGTCACGAAATTCCCTACCTCTACGAAAAATAAATCCAAGAATTTTATTAGCCTTTATACAGATCACTTCAAAATGTTTGTTAAATGACAATTTTGAGTCAAATGTGACGCCTAAGTCAGAAATGAGACTGACTCTATTTAAAATTAGGCCACCTATATTGTATGATTGAAGAAGGGGATCAATTTTTTTGGTGAAAGTAATTGTTACACACTTATTAATGTTTAACTTTAGCTTGTTTTGTATGCACCATGATTGTAGCTTATGGATATCTGCTTGCAGTTTAAGAGCATCAGATAAACATATAATAGTATTAAATATTTTTAAATCATCAGCATAGAAAAGGTGTGGACATTCTAAAATATTGGATAAATCGTTAATAAAAATTATAAATAACAGCGGACCCAAAGTTGACCCTTGTGGAACCCCAGAAGTGGCAAAGAAAGGCTTAGATAAATAACCATTGAATTTCACTTTTAACGGACGGTCATGTACATAGGATGATAACCATTTACATATTTGAGGAGATAGATCTATCTTAGAGCATTTATCAATTAAAATATCATGTGCAACCGAATCAAACGCCTTTTGAAAATCAGTATAAATGCAATCGACCTGCAAGCCATTATCAACACTACAAAAAATATAATTAGAAAATTCTAAAAGGTTATAGTCAAAACCGATCTCTATGCAAAGAATCCATGTTGCAATTTATAAATGCTCTTATTAACTACTTGAAATATTAAATTATGTACCAGCTTTTAAAAAACTTTGCTAAAAGCGTGTAATATGGAAATTGGTCTATAATTTTCAATGTTACTCTTGTGACCCTTTTTGAAGATAGGCACAAGAAACGCTCCTTTCCAAACAGTTGGGAATATGCCAGAATTCAAGGAAAGATTGAATATTATCGACAAAGGTTTTGCAAGTTCATCTTTCAATTGGAAAATGAAATAATTGGATATATAGTTAGGTCCAGCACTTTTACGAACGTCAAGTGACGTAAGGACTCGATAAACTTCATCAGTTGTAATACAGTTTAAATCACCATAAAATTTCAGACGCGTGCGTGCAAAGCAATCTTAATAAATCAAGCCTGCCTATTAAATAGCACTTTCAAATATGGGATATAAAACATAATAAAAAAACTAACTTTTCATAGGTTTTGTATGGGAGATAGCATTACGTTTGATAAGTAAAACATGAATTAAAAATAAAGTAAAATTGATTTCTTTTCACATAAATCGATGACATATATAATAGATTTCAACTCATTCGAATGATGCAATCAGTAGGCTTCTCGTTTTCTTCAAATTAATAAAGAAAATATAAGGGATTTTCGCTGTACAACAACAACAATTAAAAAATACGGGAAATTGATGACGTCATAATATCGTCATTTAAAACTAATTGTTAGAGAGAAATAGTAAATTAAAATTTATAAGCAAATAAGAAAGACAACAATGTGTTTTAAAAAAGGGAAATCAAATAGAAACGACAATATGAACTATGAAGTCAAACACAATGAAGAGTGCAAACATCGTAATTCAATGGTGAAGATAAAGTAAACCGTATAATATCCGAAATAAAAATCCGAAAATAAAATAGTTACCTATTTATGCTATTTGTTAACTATAGTAGCCGTATGTAATTCGTTATGGATGCACGTCGTTTTTGTCCCGATTTCAGAAATGAATAAAAATCGTAAATATTTGAATCGTAATCTTATTCTTTATGGATTGATTAACGTTTTTATAATGTTTAAGTGGTTTATTAAATTTTTTGAAACCATCCTTAAATTTTCAATTAGGCTTCCGTATCCTACTAGAAACAATTAAAGTATTAAAAAAATATTTGTTACATATACTTTTGTCTATGTGGAACGGTTGTTGAAAAAGTATGTATTTTCGATTTTCGGTTCTGAGTAGTTTTGTTCTTCTGTTTCAATATGATCATGCATGTATCAATATCTCCCAGATTCCAAAAAGGCATTGAATTTTGCTCCCGGTCTTGGTGTCTGTTGTAACAATTTGCTTTCATAATTTTGGATTTGTATCTCTCTCTCTACCTTCACATCCCATGAAGGGATTTTGCCGCCCGCACTATGGTCCTCCAGCCGTCTCGGTTCATCGCTCTCGTCCTCCAATTTCGACATCCTAGTGCATGTAGATCTTTTTCGACGTCGTCACGCAAGCGCAGTCGGGGTGTTCCTCTACGACGCACACCGGCTGGTTGTTGATGGAACACTTTATATACGTTGTTGTGGGGTTTGATGAAATTTGATTTGATGAAACCGATAATATCGCAACCTCCAAGAATTTGCTTTATCTCGTGGTTCAAGCGAATCCGATATTCATTGTTTGCGACTTTAATTGGACCAAAGATTGAACGAATGACCTTCCTTTCGAAAGTTGATAACAATCCACAATCGTTAGTGGTCAAGGTCCAGCTCTCGCTTCCGAAAGCCAGCGCAGGTCTTATGAGTGCTTTATAAAGTGCGAGCTTGCACGACTGCGATAGATGTTTAGATCGCAATAAATTTGATTGGGCGTAGAAAACTCGATGCGCGGCAGCGATTCGGGATTTTATATCTGCCTGCATGTCATTCAAGGATGTTAAATCTGACCCGAGTTATTTGAAGTTTTCAACGCGATTAAAGTTATGGTCGCCAATTCTGAGATTTATCATGGAGATGTTCCTGGGTGTTGATACAAATTTGGTTTTGCTACTGTTCTCCTTCAAACCAAGTCTTCATGCGCAGCGATCGAGCGGCACGAAACTGTCTTTGATATCGCTAGGTCTTCGGCCAAGAAGCACGATATCATCTGCATTTATAAGAATTTGGCCTGACTTATTAAATATGCAGCGCGAAGTTTCGATGTTGCATTTCCTCACTACGTACTCAAGCGCCAAATTAAACAGCACTGGCGCGAGTGCATCCCCCTGTCGAACACCAGATGTTATTTCAAAGGAGTCTGACACAGTTCCTTCGATTACAATTCTATATACAGACCCAGACGTTGTTAATTTGCACCGAGAAACGAGTTTCTCTGGAATTCCTAGGCATATGAGCGCGGCCCAAAGGTTATCGCGGTTTATACTGTCATATGCCTGTCGGAAGTCTGTATATAGTTGATGTATGGTTATGTTGTACTCCCAACATTTTTCCAAGATCATCCTCATTGTGAAACACTGGTCAGTGGTCGATCGATTGGGACGAAAACCACACTGATAGTCGCCAATGATGTTTTCGGCGATGAGTCTGGCAAGTACAACATTAGCCAACACTTTGTAAGCAGTGTTCAATAGAGCTATGCCACGATAGTTTTCACATTTAAGACGGTCGCCTTTTTTATGCAACGGACATATGAGCGCGGTCTTCCAATTCTCCGGCAGCTCTTCTTGGCCCCAAATACAAACGACGAGATCGTATTGACTTGTTGCAAGTGTAGCGCCTCCGAGTTTAATCAAATCTGCGGGGATTCCATCGAGACCGGGTGCCTTTCCGTTTTTTCAATCGACTAATAGCTGCGTCTACTTCCTCTGCTGTGGGATATTCGACGAAGACTTCATCACCTGGAGAAGGTATTGCTCTAATGGGGGTCACGTCGTCATTCCGATTTAGCAGATTTTTAGCAGATCTAACGTCAGATATGCTGGTGGAGTGTCTCTTTGACACCATGACGTGATCGATTTGGTTTTCCGTTCTTCCATCATTCGATCTCCACGTTACTTTGTGGATTCTCTTATGTGGGAAAAACGTACTTGATACAACTAAGTTGTACGTTATTGCCAGGTCGATGATGCGTTGGCCGTTGTTATTACTAGTTAGGTGCAGGCTGTTAGGACCGATGTGCGATGTATTTTCTGCACTCCTACCGATTTTTGCATTAAAGTTACCCACGATGATTTTAATGTCGTGGTCCGGTATGTTATTGATGACTTCATCCAGCTCGACAAAGAATAAATCTTTGATGTCATCCGATTTATCTTCGGTGGGTACATGCACAAATCCAATCGAGTTTTGATAAATATGCTACTTGAATGTTTCGAGACTGATGTTGTACCACCAAAATGTTATTTAAAACTATTGATGCAAATTGTTAAATCTGACAGATAATTAGGTGGCAAAGACGACTTACTGGCGTACCAGATCGCTATTATATTTTGGAGATCAGAATTATATTATTGTAAAAAAAACAATAAAATTTCTATGATTATTCCCAGATTATTACCGACTGTTCGAGTGCGAATTTTTGTGCGGATATTTAGAATCACACTTTTCCATCGATTTATTGGACACAATGTAGCTCATAATTTTATTTATTTTTTATAATTAGTTTGGTCGTCTGCGAATATTTTGCTTAAAATTAAAAATGTTTTATTGAATGTTTCAATGAACAGCTTGGTTGACCTGAAAAAAAGTTCAAAGTGGTTTGAGCCAGTAGTGGACAAAATTGATTATATATTACTTATATATCGTTTGATTTATTGTCTTGCCAGACCCACATACATTTTCTTGTTATTTGTTAGATATTTCCGTTAAAAATACTGAACAAGATCATCGAAAAAAGCGGTTATAAAAATTTAAAATATAAATTTGTAAGAGCTCATCGTCAAATTAAACAGCGCTGGAAGTAATATAAGAGGAACGACGTATGTCTACGATTATTTGCCAATCCGAATTACTGAGTGGAATATCTTCGATGTTTAAAGCGACAATAATTTATTATATGCTCTGAAACAAGTCCAATGAGAATATACGAGCTGTACTGTACCATACTGTACCACCAAAATGTTGTTCAAAACTATTGGTACAGATTGTTAAATCTGGCAGGAATAAGGTGGCAAAGACGACTAGCTTATCAGATCACGGTTATATTTTGGAGGTCAGAATTAGTTGAATGTACAAAAAAACGTTAATACTGATTATTACCACATTATCACTATATGGTTCATTGCTTATGTATGTATATTGCTTACATATTCGTTCACACTAATTGAATGTTGGAATCGGATACTCAACGTGGCGTATATAACGCCGAATAGTTACGAAATTTGTTGAATGGCAGTACACAGATAAATAGAAAATTCAATTGAAATCATTTAAAAATGCATTGCAATGAATGATGCTCGAGGAGGAATGATAAATAACCATCTACAGTGATTCGAAAATAACGGAGTGTCCAATGGGAAGCGAATGCTTCGAGCTTTTGTATTCGACGCGTACATAACACACGTGAACCGAAGAAAATCAATGTTTGGCACTTTTGGTGAAAGAATGGCTTACAACATTAAGAGACGTCTTGGCTTATCACACATACGTGGCACAAATACGCAAGCATTTAACGTTCATTGCTTGTATACTTTTGAAAATATTGTTGCTATACTTTAAACAAGTTATAATTCCTCAACTGAATGAGATACCAAATCCACCTGTTTGGTAGTACATAATCCATAACTTATCGAAGAGCTGCTATCGAAACGGCCACTATCTGAGTTTTTCATCATTTATCACTGCTGAAAATATCACCGAGCGCAATAATCACCGCAAACAAAAAATTATTTTGGTAAATCAATAAAAAAATCTTTACTCTGTAATTTTTCTTAAGAATAAAATATTTTTAAATTGCATACAAGTAATATGTCTTTTCGGTGGCCGCTATGGTGTTCGAACGAAGTTACAAAACCAAGTACATACTGTAAATGAAAAGAACATGAATATCTATAGAACAATGTTTTTTTAATTTTTTAATCACGTATTTATACATATCTGTGATTCAAAAACATTATCACTCGCATGCTTTCACAACCACATTGTAGTGGTGACTGACTGAATGCCGTTATTTATAAATAATAAAAATAAAAAAATCCTGTACAAAAATCAGTGTTTTTGTTTCCATGGCAATCGTGTTTTTAGAAAGAGAATGGAAAGACATACTATGATTTGAAATGATGACGCCATACAACAACAACATTAATAAAAGCTCATTATTTATTTATTTTCCAAGTCAATTTTCACACAGTTTAAAGGGTTTTCTTGAATTTATTTTTGAACTGATTAAAGTTTGAAGTTTTCTGCATTTGCCCGTACAAAAATATAATAAAAGCTTATGGTTTAAATGTGATTGATCAACCTTTGAAAGTGGATCAGAACACTGGATAACTTCAATAGAGCTAGATTTAAGATTAGAAAAAACAAGATCTAACACATTATCAGAACAGTTAACAATATTATTATGTTGAAGTAGTTTGGTGAGCGTAATTGTTTCAACTAGATATAGTACAGAACGACCTTCATAACTGACAGAATGTAAACCAACATGACTAGAACTCCAGGCGATGCAGGGTAAATTGAAATCACCAATAACTAAAAAGTTATGATTGACAGCAGCTAAGTTTAAGATGGTTTTAGCTATATGATCGCAGAATCTTTTATAATGCTCATATTTAATTCGTTTAGGTGGAAAATAAACCACGCATAAAATTAGAACCATGCCATTGTGCAAGTTGATCTTAAACCAAATATCATCAAATATACTATTGAGGCTAGGAATCACACTAATTACAAAAGATCTTTTAATTGCGATTAAAGATCCAACGCCGTCAGACGTGTCAGATAATGCCAAATCTCGATCCTTCCGGATGACGTAATAACGATCGTCAATAAATTCTGCGTTCATAATGGAATTATTTAGCCAAGTTTCCGTCAAACAAACTATGTCGTAGTTATTGGCCAATAAATTAAGCTTCAAATCTAGTAATTTAGATTTGAGTCCACGGTACTTTTGATAGTATATCTCCATAATAAAATATTGCATGTAGTAGCAGATCATGAATCACAATAAGAACTAAAAGATAAATAGAAAAAGAGGAAAAAATTGAAAACTGAGTTAATATTGAAAAGAAAAAAAAAATTAAATATACTTATTATAATTATTAATGTTTGAACTTAACTAAATCTTGCGACGAAAGTATTTTTATAATATTGCTGTCATCCTTTTCCTTATCATAAATAATCCCATGATTGGCTCATACATATTTAAATTGGTTTCCATAAGATTGTAGAAGTACTTTGGCTTCATGTAGTAAGAGCTTTTTTGCTGGTGATAAATAATCGGTGACAATTGGGCTGCAGATCGTTCCACATAAAGAGACATTAGATAATGTTGATTTCTTTAATTTGGCCGATGTCAAAAACCGTTGGTGCAATAGACGAGAACTCCAGTCAACAACAACAGGTTTAAATTTAAGCCTTGATTTTATTCGATGGATGTTGCGTAAATTGTTGTCACTCAATTCGAAACCAATGATGATGCACATTTCTTTCAGCAGTTGTAGTAGGTTTAAGTTGCCATCACTAAGAAGTCGGTAAATTAGTAACTTGGTGCTATTTATTTGTTGCTCAAGAAAGCAGCGCTGATTAGAAACCACGAATAGTTGAGATTTCAAAATAGTATTCTCGCTCTGAATAGCGGTATTGTTTGCGGAATTCAACTTAATAAACCAAATTAATTAATTATCTAATCGAACAAGTCCTCACACTGTTTTCCAATTTTGGCAAGTGATATTTGCATTTGCTCAATGTCGTATTTTAATGACTCCCAGTTAGAGTTAGCAGTATCATCATCTACAGTAGCAACATTGTGTGGGGCATCAGAGCAACAGACACATTTGAAAATTATTTTATTTGATTCAACGTCAGCCAAGTTAGTTTTTATCACGTTGTCACAATTAGGATGAAAATACAGGTTACAAGCCGAGCACTGCAATGTTCTAGTCTGCTAGATAATACTAGTTAATAATTATAAAAGTAAATCTAGCAATACTTAGTCGTTTCGATTTAGATTGAGATGATCAATGCCACATTGGAATGAGTCGCACAATAGATCTCTGAATTATTAATTTATTTAAATTTAGTTCACTTATCGGAATTGTATATCGTGAACTTGACTATTTATAACTAATGATTTATATGTATATATGTACAAAAGTTTAGCACTATACAAAAATATGCACTATTTAACTATGATAGAAGATATGTTGTTTTACCAGATTCGGAAAGTTAGCTGATGACCAATTGAGCATATTTAGTGATGATTTTGTGTAATTTTTTTGATTAATTTTTTCTCGTATTTGAAGAAGCTCGGCCTTTTCGGGCAAATCCCAGAATTGATGAATTTAGCTTTACCACTTTAGGGAATGTCTAATATCAATTGTTTTTATTTTATCTGGCACGTTTATTCGAAAAGGAATTAAGTTACAATTATTTGAACAAGTTTTTGTTTTTGTACAATAGAAAAAAAAAATTATTTTTTGTATGCTTAACACAATACGCAGCAAAATTTATGTCTGTACTCGATGAGATACAAATATGAACCCACCATTTTTTTAGAAGTGATATGAGCGTTAGTTTTCTGAACGATAAATTAGTAGAAAACTCAAAGCCTTATACCGTTCCTCCATAGACCTACCCGAAACGGGTGGAATACTTTACTACAAGATCGCATGCATCTTATACACTTTAAAATTCCATGAAGCGTCGCCTTTACGCCAGGCATTAACACCACACTTAGTCATCGTAATATTCGCCTTTTCGATACTATAAACAGCTAAGCAGGATGTATTATTATTTATAATTCCACCAATATTTTCACTTTATACCACTTATTATTTGGTCGCTACTCACTTTTAATCGTCGCTCGTGTACCTAATATCGCAAATTTTAAACTCGTTGTGTCCGTTGCACTCGTATATTTATATACCGCATTGAATATTCGAGATCTTTTGCGAATTTTACGTTTTGTTCCACAATAATCCTGCTGTAATCTGCAATACCACAAAACTATTATAAAATTGTCTCTAATGCTACTACTTAAACCTAGATGTCACTAATCTCATACAAAAGTTGTATGATTAATTTTCCAATAAATGAACAATTTCCGTTGCACGATTTTAATTGCACTTCCAAGAGGCCAAGGGATGTGAGCACATAGTTTTGTTGTGATATGCTCCAAACCAAATACACTTATAAATTGTGTATGGACATCACAATGGGTGCCCGCGTCTTTTATCAAAACCAACTAGTTCCGCAAATAACAAAAAAATAACGGATATTATTCCATGTAGTGGAGCTATAAACCTCTTTAAAGGCAATTAAATACCCGCAGTTAAAAAATTAAATAAAATTTGAGAAGATTAAATTGCAGCCGCAATCTTAATGAAGTAAGATCATTATCTTAACTTCTTTGGAGTAAAAATGTTGATTTGTATGATGGTTAATTTAATAGTTTATTAAAAAAAATAGTTATGTGCTTTTGATGAGCAAAGTTGTAAGTGGGTATCAAGTGTGGGTCTTCATGTACACTACACGTATATGTGATATTTTTTCTAAAACAAAAACGCGAAGGTCAAAAGGCTGAACTCTGGTTTCTAAAATCGTGCAATAATGCGATCATCCTAACAACAGTTATAAAAAAAAATTCGACAGGTGCTCGGAACGAATCAAATTTTTTAACAAAATCTTATTTATCGACTACTTCGATCAGCATTCGATAAAACATAATTTTAAAGAATGATGAGACAAGATTTGATCCATCAACATTTTTTTTTTGTTTACAAATGATGTACAAAAATAATTTTGACTGCTGCTGGGTAAGGTACACCACATCATGTACGTACATACATATGTATAAAACTATTACGCGGTGTCATTTTACAAACGTATATACGATTTGACGAATACCACCTCTCATTAAATTAACATCACGTATAGTTATTATTGAAATCAATGTACTTGAATTATTTAATTTATTATATTTATTAAAAGAGTCATGCTGTTTTTCGTATTATCGAATTCATTTGACTATCACGTATAAATTGCAAAATTATCTGCGTACACAGTAAAATAAGCACCGCAGCCAACGTGTTAAAAATCGTATTTACATTTTTCAATAAAAAAAAAAAATATTAATTCCAAAGTACCGAATTAGAGTACTAAAAAATCCCAGAATTTCTTGATTCACATCACACAATTTGGTTTCATGATTCAACACAAATCAAATCAAACAATGACCTTGTCGTTATGTTCCATTGAATGGCTTGGTGTGTTGTTGATTTTCAATCAATGTGATGAAATTACATGAGAAATTCGTCGAACTTACAAAACTTTGTAACACGTTAAGAATTACAAATAAAAACAAAGGTATTTTGTCATCGAAAGATACTTTTTATAGATCGCTCAGTGTCACATCGTGACGTATATTATATTTTATATAAATAAATATTCGTTTTTGTTTTTTATATTTCAATAATTTTCCAACACAAAAACAGTACTTTAAGGGGAAAACAAGTTTGTTGCGTTTTTTTTTTTAATATTTATTTTACAGTGTAGGTTGCACACTGTTTTATAGTGCGCGCACCTACACAATTTGATTACACTTCACATATAAGATTTTGGTCTTGCGGATTTGTTGTTGGGTAATTCCGGCGAAGGTTGTTTTGTGAAATGATTTTTTTTATTTACAAACAAATTAAAAACTCCTACAAATTTGTTTGATAATGTATCTGTGTACATACTCGTTATACGGCGAAAGACAAAACGTTGATATATCACCATGGTGTATATCGCACATACATACGTTCACTTAACACTTCTGTTATAGTTTTGGCCCACGATTTTTTTTAAACAATTCAAGTGACCCAAAATGATTGATCATTTGATTTTAACTCTTTGTGTGTTATTGAACTTAAATATTTATGCGGTGCGTTGTTTCATTCAGCGAGCAACATATAACTTTTAAATATTAAAAATTAATTAAATTCATGACATGCTTGATCTTGAATAGTGTGAAAACAGTCCTTAAATATTGTTTTGGGAAGCCCATTACATCCACAATAAGACAATATTCGCCAAATGGGTACCAAATTCATTAATCAGCATTTTTAATGCATTGAAAGTAACTCCTCATTTATCTCTGCCTATTTAGCATCTCATTGAATGGTTTTGATACAAATTGAACAGAGAAACCATTCCTAAATCTCTTATCTCTCCTAAATTAAAACACGTGCCAGTGTGATAGAAAATCTGTCAACTAATGCTCACAAATTGAGAGCGAGATTCACACACTGTTTGAAGAAAATTCATTGGCACTAATAGGGTTAAATACTACAAAAACCACCCCAGGTCTTACGTTGAACGATGAGACCAAACATTTTTAGATGTTGTATGGTCCGTTGCACACACAGTTTGAAGAAATGTCCTTTGCATTAACAGGTTAAATAAGGCAAAAACCACCACTCGTCATACGTTGTATGGCTAAACTTCAATTTTTCCGTTCCGTATTTAGATCCCAAAATATCTCGGCATTAACAGAAATAAATAAGATGAAAACCACATAAGGGCAAACCTTGAACGTCAAAATTACAATACTTCTGTTCCAAAAATCACCATAGGGTCTCGACCGTAAATGGGACTAATATTTGTAGATCATGCTTGATCCATTCCAGATGCTCGCATTGTAGAAAAAATTCTCTTGGCACTAACATGGTTAAATATTACAAAACCCACCAAGGGCATACATTGAACGGTGACATTTCAATATTTCTGTTCCACAAACCACTATAGGCTCTTGCCCATTGATGAGACAACTATTTGTATACCGTGCTTAGTACATCCAAGGTGCATACACAGTTTAAAGAAATTAACTTGGCATTACCAAGGATAGATAAGATAAAAACCACCCCAGGTCATACGTTGAACGGTAAAATTTCAATACTTCCGTTCCGGAAATTGCAATAGGCTTTTGGCCATGTCTAATATTTTTAGATCATGTTTGGTCCGTACAAATTACACTCTCAGTTTTTTTAATTCTGTGGGCATTAGTAAGATCAAATAAGACGAAAACCACCCCAGGTCATACGTTGATCAGCAAAATTCCAATATTTTCACTAAAATCTCCCTGAACTTTAATACAGTTATTCCAGTGATCTTCTAATTTATGGATTCCATCCCTGAAGTGAAAATCCGGAAGTCGAAATAAGCTTCCACGGCAGCTATTACCTCTTCATTCATATATATTTTAGATGTGAGAATAGCCAGAAGTCAGATCTTTTCTCACGAATTTTTACATCTAGTTGGTCCAAAAGTTTATGATAACAATCTGAGCTTATTGTTTTAGCAGTTTGGAGGTAATACACGAACGAAATTCCTGTTCCATCCCAAAAAAACTGATACTAACACGTTTCTGGCCAATTTCTGAACCCTAACTCACTTTGGACCCGAAGTACCGGGTTCACACCACTCCTTAGCCTTCTATTTTTGATTCAGGATCATAGTAGTAGACCCAATTCTCATCTATAGTGATGAAACGACGCACAGAAATCCTTTTTATTTTTTCTAAAACGTTCCAAATGTTGCTTAGCAAGTCGCACACAGCTTTCTGAAACCTAAAACTTCAATCAAAATATTACTCGCACTGCCTAATGAGGTCCCTAGGTTTTCTACTAAATCTGACACCATATGCTGGATTTTTGCTATGATTTCTGGTGTTGGTGCACTTTTTGGATGTCCTTCACGTGGATCATCTTCAAGAACTGTACGACCTAGTTTAAATTTAGCAACACATTTTTTACTGTTCTAAATAAAGGGGAAGTGTCCTTATCTTATCTTATATATTAATACGCTTAATTTTGTACTCCCTTTTTAACCTATTTCCCGTGCGCGTATCTTAATGAAACACACATCAGGTGTGGTGGTAAATCGACTATATCATCTACATAAGTGCATTAGTTTTAGTTATGTTGTTAATACGAGATTTGTTTTGGAAAACGTCAAAATTATTCATATACAAAAGATCCGCGGTCCTTTTGTACATTCCTCATTAAATATTTAGATTAAAGTTGAGCGCCTCGGTAATTGTGTGCTTTTCCCTTTTGAGATTTTAATATTTAGAAATGGCGCGTTTCGACAACATGTATGCGAGTGCAAATCAAGACCAGAAGCGCGTAATTAACGAGGTCCAAAGCGCGCTCGAATTTGAAACCCTGTCAGCAAAGGTCTTCTACGTTGACGCTCCCGACGGGTGTGGCAAGACATTTGTATTGCAATCACTCATTGCATTTACCAAGGGGCGTGGCTTGGAGTCCATTTGCTACGCCTTGACTGGAATCGCCACGAGCTTGATGGAAGGTGGGCGTACGCTACATAATATTTTCAAACTGCCGGTTCCAATGGATGAGTCATCAGTTTCATCAATGAAGCCAAACTCCTGGCGCGCTGCCAAGTTGAAAAGCGCGCGACTCATCATGTGAGATGAGACCAGCATCATGCCAGGGGCAGCGCTCACAAACATAGACAGACTATTATGAGATTTGTACAGAGGAAAGCCGGAAGTGGGTGTTCTATTCACTTGAAAAAACATCCTCATGTGTGGTGACTTCCGAAAATGCTTGCCTGTAGTACCAAAAGCGAAGCGCGCGAACTTGCGAATCAAGCATCAAGTTGAGCCTGCTTTGGAAACTGGTAAACAAGTTTACACTCACCAAGAACATGCGCATCGATGAAGATGAGGACGAGTTTACGCAATACTTAGTTTCTGTTGGAAACGGCAATGCTCGAACCGAATCGATCACACTTCCGGTGTGCTTTTCCAGTTCTCAAAGTGTGATCGATTTCGTGTATGGTAACATAAACACAACATTAGCCGAGGGAACCATCGAGGAGCGCGCCATCATTATACCCAAGAATGATGATTGCGCGCTAATCAATCAGCAGGTGTTTGACCTCCTGCCCAGAGGACAAGAAGTCAAACTTAGTGTTGATAAAGTTGAGAGTGACGACATGAATGAGGAACTCCACTTACCCGTCGAGATTCTCAACAAGATTGAAGGGTCCATCCCACTAAAGGTAAACAAGATCGTTCTTTTGATGAGGAATCTAAGCACTAGCAAGGGTCCTATCAATGGAAAACGCATGCGAGTCGCAAAAATAAACCGCTACAGTCTGGAATTTGGCAGACTGGCTTCTCAAAAGGCGAGCGCGTTCTCATTCCACGCATGAAGCTCTCACCCTCGGAAGGCACCTTTTCATTTAAAATGTCTCGCCTCCAATTTCCGGTCCAGCTCGCGTTTGACATAACCATCAACAAGAGTCAGGGCCAAAGCTTGAAGAAGGTAGGAGTGTACTTGCCGGCCCCCGAATTTACACACGGTCAGCTGTATGTGGTTTTTTCACGATACCGCTCATTTGACGGACTCAAGGTGTTTTTGGTTGAGACAAGCGATCAATCAGCTGATCGAGACGGGCGCATCATAACAAAGAATGTTGTTTTTGTAAAGATTCTACGCATGTAAATTGTAATGTAAATTCATATTTTATTATCCTTTTGTACATTTCTTATTAAATATTTAATAGCGTATATGAATTTACTTTATTTTTGATAAAAGTGCATCAAATTAACATATTAAAAAATCTTCTTAATCATTTCTTAACCAAAAATTCAATAAAATATAATCACGTGACTGATTATTCAGTCACAGGTCAGCTAGTATACTTTTAACAATCATTCATGAATTTGTTTTGGTGCTACACCTTCCAAAAATAAGAATTTTATCACTGCACGATATTATATTTTTCCATTAAAACGACGAACCTAATAGCGTCATCCCTTATCGAACGACAAAACTTACTTTTTGCTAAGCTTCCACCAAATTTTTGTTAAGCTTCCACTAAACATGTATTTGTTGTTTTTTGGATATGTTTAAGAAAATTGAGCGTTAATATTTATTGAAATTGTTTGGACATCATTGGTTACCAGCTTTAGCTCTTTGGTCACTAATGGTTACAACGATAAAAAATGGAGGGGTGAATATTATGCTCAACACCCGACTTTCGCGAGAGATGTCGACTTTTGTTGGTAGAATAAGCCTTTTTTCCTGAACTCGTGATTTCTGGTTAAATTTAAAAATAATCTGAACTAATTTTCTTTGATAATTAATTTGCAATTTTTTTGTTTTAACCATTTTTCGTAATTGCTATGTACTTTTCAAAATATATGCCAAAAACAAAAAGGCTACTATGGAAGCTGCCACTTCCGGTGAACCGATTGCGGGCAAAAATCAGTGGGATCTCGAAATGTATGGAAAATCTTATGCATGAGTTGCATTCCGATCAATCAATGCTTCTCGGCTGTTCAGGGCCGATTTTTTGTTGAAAAAAGTCGAAAATATTTATTTCCGGTTACATTTTGTAAAATGATCTTGGCCGATATTGTTGCAAATTAAATTTCGAATCATTAGTTGATATCGATTCTCTCGTAAATGCTATACCTTTAAAAAAAAATTACACAAAACGAAAAAGCTCCTATGGAGGCTGCAACTTCCGGAGTAAAAACAAGAAAGCTCCTACGGAAGCCCTCATTTCCGGTGGACCGATTTCAGCCAAAATTTAGTGGCATCTCCAAATTTATGGAAAAACAAAGGTATGAAGTTTTATCCCGATCAATCAGCCCATCTAGGCTGTCCAGGGGCCGAAGTTTCGTTGAAAAACGGTTTTTATAAATTGTAATTTTCACTAAAATTTTATAAAACCGATCTGGAACGGTAGTGTTGCAAATTTTATTTACAATCTTTTACCTCATAATCGTTTTTCTCGCATAACGAAAAATTTGCTATAAAGTTTGACGCTTCCAGTTCCGATTTCTGTTCAATGCGCTTAGTACATCCTTAAAAGGACATTAAATCCATTGGATGATTAATACTTTTGAAAAAAAAAATCATTATGAGGTTTGTCAATTTGTGGAGTATAAAGTTTTAAGTTTCATCCCGATCAATCAATTCGTCCTGGTTCTACAGGGCCGAATTTCAGTTGAAAACAGTTTTTTGTCAAAAAAACGTAATTTTCGGTTAAATTTTGGAAAAATATACTGTGCTCTAATTCTCTAAAAACCAAAATAAACTGCAATGTGTAAAAGTGATAAGTTTTACACACGAAAAAAATTATCGTTGAAGTCTAGATTTATATTGGATATCGTTGATGATGTTTTAGCTGGACTGTTATTGATGTAAATTTAATTTAAATTCTTTTAGTTTATAATCGTTTTTATCATAAATGTTCTACTTTTCAAAATATTTACAAAAATCGGGAAAGCTTATATATAAAGTTTGCTCTCGATCGAGCAAACCGTCCTAACCTGTAAGCTGAAGATACACGAACGTACACCCACACTCACATACATAGATTTTTTTAAAAACTACTTATTTTGACGTCTGCGATATAGCGAATGGTAGAACGACAAAATCGCGAAGCAAAAATTGTTCATGATTAGTATACTTTAATTTACTATGTAAAAGAAAGTAAAATTAAATATTCGGAAAAACAAAATTGCTCCGGCTTGCACCACTTTCGAACACCACTTGTTATTATTTGATTCGTTTGTTTTTTTTTTTTTGGGAAAAAACAAAATCAAAATTACAAAATACAGGCACATTTTACAAAATCCTAAGGGAAAAAAAACATTTTAGACAATAATTGGTTCAGTAAGCTAACCAATCTTTCAAACAAGAAAGGAGAACCAATATTTTTCAAAACAAATATGTTTATTACCATTCCATTTTAAAGTTCGCGAAAATTTCTATTAGGAAGATTTGACCAAGAAATTTTATTTTTTATTAATGCTCATTTACTAACAGCTCCTATTGGAGCTGTCCACTCATCCATATATTCATAGCAAATGTTACACAATTTCTATATATTATTTGTTATAATTTTTAAAATTATAAAAGAAACAAACTAATTTGTCCGCCGTGAATTAATTTGAAAACCGAACCTAGTTCTATTCATACAAACCTTGTTTCATGTTAATCGATTGCGAAATATATGGCTTACAGTACCATTAAAATAAGTAATTTTTTAGAGTCAGATTTCCAAAATTTCATAAAATGATAAAAATGACCCTACCGGAGCAAACCAACATCGGCACTTCAAACCCCCCGCACAAATTTAAGCTTATAAAAATAACCGCAAACTCTCCTCACCGCAAGTTTTATTAAAATAAAAAAGTATTGAAAAGAGATCTGAGCCCCTCCGGTGGATAAACAAAATCAAGGCTTATCTCATTCGCTTTCTAGCACTCGGAAACTCCCACTTACGAATTTTGATGATAATTGTTCGGGCCGAAGAAAAGGTTAACAATTAGCTGTGGCCATCGGAAGTCTTAGCCAAATTTTTAGGACGCATCTCAATCCTCCACCCAAACCTATCCATCCCTATACGAAGTTTATCAAAATTGTTCAAAAATAGCATTCGCATAAATGATATATTTCAAGACATTAACTCGACACTCACCGACCAACCCTCGCCTTCGCAACCGCTTCCTGACACCCAAAAACTCCCTTCACCAGAGGTCCCCTAAACGAATTATACCGGGTTATCGTGAAATCCGGGTTTATTGCAATCACTTTTTGACTTTCAAAAACTACCCTTGTCACTAATTTTTATTAAATTCGTTCGCGCCGGAAAACGTTTAAAATGCGTGATATATAGTTTCGATCTTCACCTATATACTTAAAAGGAGTTTAAGGGTTGACCGCAGTTTTACATTAACCTCCAAAAGTAGAGTTTTTATTATTATAGGCTATCTGAACACCGCAGCCTATGCCTATGCCTAAAATTTAAAACTTTTGGTTAAAAAACGGTTACTTTCGATATTATCGAAAGGGCGATAATTTACTTTTTGAAAAGATTCGATTTTATTATAGAAACGATGCAAAACAACTTTCCTTTATAGAGGACGAATTATCACTTTATACAGGGTTTACACTCCAAATTCAATCTTTTCCAATTCTTTTTCAACCTTGTACAACTAAAATTCACTTTTTGGTAAACCAAATTCAGCCAATTTTTGCAATCCAAATAATTTTTTTTTTTAAATTAAATTCACCCAATTCTCAATTCAAATTCAACCAACAGTTAAAAGTATTTTGAAAACTTAATTATTTTAAAAGTGTATGCTGCTGGTAATAGTTGTTGAATGTTAACATTAGCATTTTAACATATCAATTTGCCTTTCTAGAAATCTGAGCGCAAGGTAGTGCAGAAGTGCAGATAAAAAAATATGTTAATAAAATGTTTTTAAGATGGCAAATCAATTAGTGAATCCGTTGAAATCAATGTTTCCTTATAGGTGACAAATTAAATATTCAAGGAATATCATTTCACGAAACAAGTACGCGCTCTAATGTAAATTCAAATATTTTTAATAATTTGTGAATTTTTACGAAGATTATTTGAAAAATTGGAAGTAGATAAAGGACCAGTTTTTCAGGCAATTAATGATATTGGGCGCGAAGAAGTCTCGCGGGTTTCATTCCTACGTAGCGTTACGCATATAATCAATTAGTTCAATACAGGCGGAAAGCAAGGAATTGAACTGGTCAAACCTAGTGTGTATTAGAAGAAGGTAAAAAAGTGAAAATGACGTTAAAAAACATAGCGAGAAACTACCCTAAAAACATTAGCCTCATCCTAATATAATGATTAGAAATGCGAGTTGTAAAAGATGAAACTACGAGAAATCTGCGATTATATTTTTTTATACGATCTGTCATTAAGGCTCGTCGATGTAAGGTGTAGGGCTTTGACGGTTACAGTGAATTGCACATATCACATGCATTCCCTGGGAATAGAAAATTGGGGATAGAATTTACATATAATTTCTGTTTAAAACGTGAATTCCTCAGTGAAACAATTTTTTCAGTAAAGTTAGCATGAGATGAAAATATCAATCCATTACTTGTTAGAGATAAACAAAAAAAATGTTCAGTAAAATTTACTGGCAGTAAGCGGAGAAAATGTTGGCATAAATAGTATGAAACTCAATAGTTTTTTGGCAACATTTTTTGTCTTTATCACTCTAACGTAATTTTAATATATATACTCTCCTCTTTTCGGTTTCCCAGTATTTTTTTTACTGAAAAAAATTGTTTCACTGTGGAATCCACGCATAAATTATTGCGTTTTTAGCTGGCCTACTGAGGAACCACTTTGATGTAAATTTTTATAACTATATGGCGCCGTTTTCTTGAAATTGGTAAAAATTTCCCCAATCAGAATACAATTTGCTTTGAAATCCTTTGTATTATTCGAATTTTTCGCCGGCTACTTTAATCATTTTTTCAAATTTGTTTTCAAGTTTACTAATATTTGTCTCCCTACTAAGGGAATAATTTCGGATCGATTTACCCAGTCGGAATTTTTCCCTTAGTAGGGGGGAAAATTATGTTTTTTAATTAAAAAAGAAAAGAAATTTAAAAAAATTGATTAAAGTAGCCGGCGAAAAATTCGAATTATATAGAGAATTTCAAAGCAAATTGTATTTCGCCGATTGGGGAAATTTCCACCGATTTCAAGAATGGCGGCCGCTGTGGCACTTTTCTGCTAATTCCCTGGGAATAGGGAATTGGGGAAGATTTTATATGTAATTTTTATTTAAAAACAAAAAAAAAATCTGGCATACTGAGTTAAAAAGCTAGTGGTAATTTTTTTGAAAACAAGAAAAAATTGGAAATAATATTCCCTGCCAATTTAGATATGGTCCAATTTATAAATATTTTCATCAAACTTTTCTCCTCAGTAGGTCGGAAAAAATATTTGAACTGAAATTACATATAAATTCTTTCCCCAATTCCCGGGAAATTACCAGAATAGTGCCACTACTAGGTAGCAGGGAAAATTATTTCCAATTTTTTTATTTTATTATATAATCTTTATCGTCTGTTCTGGGGCCACTACTAGGTAGCAGGGAAAATTATTTCCAATTTTTTTATTTTATTATATAATCTTTATCGTCTGTTCTGGGGCCAAAGCATCCCCAACTCTTTCGTAGTTCGCTTTTCACGTTTTTACCTTACGTAGTTGCCTGCCAAATCGAGGATGTACGGCTATAAGTCCGATTTTATTACCATTTGTACATTGCATAGCTCCATGCCTATCTATACTCGCATGGAAGATGGGTCGGCCTATGAGTTTTGCACTCCGGCAGTTGGTCATAGTTGTGTTTCATTTCATCACAGATCGTAATCTTTTGATGAAATTTCCCTTTAACATCCTGCTCCTATCGGAATTTGAATCGGTACATCCCGATCCAAACGCCAAAGCCACTGTGCCGTTTGGTCGGTATCTCCAATTTAGATTTGTTTTGAAAAAAATAAGTAGTAACAGTAATAAATTGTAGACGATCTTTTGGTAGGACCCGGGACCCATTTCTTTGAAAAATTATTCAGTTCGACCGATTTTGATAAAATTTTGTAATCGAGGCTTTCGATTGGCAGGAATCAATTGCGAGGGGTCCTAATTTTGGAGAATTCATTGAAGATTTTTTCGGGTCGAACGATTTTATAAAAATGGGTTAAGCAATTTTCAAGAGCTAAGAATCGATTGTGATGAGGTCTTATTTTTGGAAAATTTGGTTAGAGAGGTTTCGGGGGTCTCTATTTAAAAAACAAATCACCTGGAATGATTTTGATAAAAAATTTTGGGAGAGGGAATTTTTGACTGTTAGGAAACAACTGTAATGGATCATGATTTCGGAAAAATCGTTTAGAGTCCCTAGGTTAAGCCGGTAGGTATTGCATCTTGCTCTACAATAGAACTAAGTCATTACTCAATCGAAGGGGATAGAAACCAGAATACATGATGAAAATGGGAATTTAATACAATATAAATTTTTTACATGCTATGGAAAACTGCCAATTTAAATTAACTAAACCATTTCTAAACCGATTGGAATAAAACTCTGTTTTTATGATATTAGAAAATTACTGAATTGGACGGAATGAAGAATTTCCTCAAACGAATACTGTTATTAAATCTTATTTAATAATTTCGACGATTTGATAGAATGAAGCATAGAAATTGATTGTTCTTGAAAATAAAAGAAATTTCTTTTGTGGTTTGACGATATTCCTTTCGACTTTGTATAATAAAGGGTCTTTCAATAGGGCCGCCCGAAATTTGTTAGGTTATAGCAGCCATGTTGCTAAAGCAAAATCTGCCAAATTTTTTGTGGATTGTTCAATAGAGTTTGGCAAATCACTTTGGAAGGTTATAGCGTAGAACAAGTGAGCAAATAATCAAATTTTATTTTCAAAATCAGTGCTCTGTTTGAGCAAAGAGTATGTAATGTTTATAAAGAGTAATGAAACTGTGTAAAATTTTTTGATTTTATTTGAATCGAATATTGTCATACTCATGCCTTAGGACGTGTAAGTGTATTGTATAACCAAAATTGCATAATTCACGAATTTTTGGATGAAAATTTTTCCTCTGGTTCGTAACTCTTTATATAGCATTACATACTTTTTGATTCGAGAAACTTTACGCGATTTTTATCTTCGCCACAAAGCATCCTGCCAAGTCGATTTTTTGTCAACTTGGCGAATTTTACGACTTCAACTTGCCGAATTTTGCATCGGGACTTGGGTGTGATAATTTACCATGGAACATAAAGTAAATGGTGTGTGTTCGTTGATTGAGCTCTGGAGCACTTGGAAGTTGACCCAAATTTCTCCAAAAACTCATCTTTTGCAACGTTGCCCATTTTTGGATGAATGGACATGGGAACAAGCAAAATTGTCGGTTGGGACGAACCAATCCACACGAGATACACCAGCACTAAATACATCCTGAAAGTCACTGTTTGGTGCGGATTTTACTCTGGCGGAATCATCGGTCCGTACTTTTTCCAAAACAAATGTGGCATTGCCATAACTAGGACGGCACTACGTTAGCTTACAGCGCTTACCTCAATGAAAATTCTTCACTTCAGCCACCAACGCCATCCAGCAGACTCAGCCAGATTTATGCGACAAGGGCATCGAAAATTGGACCTCCCGTGGTGAACATTTGAACGACGTTATATTACATAGTTAATGTTGTTGCAACAACTAAAACAACTTGTTTTATTTACATTTAAAAATCGAGCGTCCTTATTGAAAGATATAAAGGGTCCTAATAACTCGATTTTTACTCGGTATACTTAATGGCACAAAAACTTTGAATTCAACCAACATATACCGAGTAACGCGGAAAATCCGGCAATTTTCGCTCGATGTAAAAGTTCATTTTGATTAAATAAGAATCAATTTGCGAAATTTGCAAAAAAGCCAAGATGGTAATAATTGTTTGGCTAGTGGTGAATAATTGATTGCCTCACAAATTTTAGTTAATTCGGCATTATATGATCAGTTTATGATGGTTAGTTCAATTAAAATTTAAATGTCATTCAGTCTCATCGTAAAGTCGATGTAATAATACAAAATGGTTTTATAAGCTTTAAATTATATATATAAACCATACAACCGTTATGCATTCCTTTCCAATCCAAAACACACTCCAGTACCTAATTGAGTAAAGCGCATCAATGTATTTCCGTTTCCAAATTGAAATAAGCCACCACAACAAAAAAAAAGTGTCTTCTATAGTAATTGTTCGACTTCAAATTTAACTGCTTTATGCATATCATTATTTACCTGTACGTCATTATAATTTTATGCACTAATGAAGCGAATTATAATTAAGATTTAAGACGTATACTTTACTTTACTATATACGACAATATTCATAAAATGTTAATTACATTATTTATTTTACTCTACGTACCTAATTATACAGTGCACATGGCAAAATGTCCTTAAACTTCAAGTTCCTGGGCGTATAAATCATAAAGCAGCATCATCCGGTAAAAATGCATCGTAAAAATAAATTAACAATATCAAATCAAGAAAAGTAATTAGTCTTACGTCAAGTACATTACGAAACGTCCTTAAACTTCAAGATGCGCTTCATCCCATCGGTTTATATTTATGCGAATAGTGTTATGCTTCGTTCTGGTTATTTATTGTTATTTGCGATCATTGCTATTTATAAAAAAAATCTTAAATAGCCTAGAGGCAAAATGGATGATCGTTTTATTTACAGATGTAGATTAGATTTGCTTTTAAGTTTAAACCGTGTAATTAACGTAATGAGGAAACAACCTTTCAATGCTATTATATGTGTAATAATATACATCATCGTTTTTTTTTTGGGAATTACGGTACAACGACACGTCATGTTGTCTGTGTGTGGGTTTTTGTAACATATTCCCAAGTTCTAATTTTATTTTTGCTACCACCCGGTAAGGACGTTGTCGCTCATCATGATGACAGTTCAATGCTTCAAATAAAAAATATTCAAAGCTTCCGCTTACAAACGTCTTGTTGTGTTCTTGTTATTCTTTTTCTCTATTTGTAAATTTCTTAATCCATAATCGGTTTTTGCATTCGATTAATGAACTTGCTATTGCTAACAAAAGAATAATTTCATAGGAGTATATGCTTCCTACATGTGTTTCATTTTACACATAATTATTGTTGGAACTCATCAATCTTCGGCGTCATCAGATACATATTATATTGGATGTCTATATGGGGGCACCACCCAGGTGAAATAGATAAGTGTAATTTTAAATGTCAAAACGAGTTCAGTATAATTTAGAATAATAAAATGTAGTGGGAATAGTTTAATGTTTGCCATTTATGTATAATTTGTAGGTCCGTGTATACAGGGCTCAGTACGGCTTTTCTATCGCGACTATACATGTGATCGACAAAAAAGCAACCAAAGCAAATTTTAGTTTGCCTTGAGATTGTCTCAACGCCACACATTCCATTTGCAAATCATGAACGCAAAAAATCGTTCAATATAATTCTTAAGAAAATTTTCAGTCATTTTGTTGTCTTGCCTTAAAAGTTTTAAATGACTGTGAGAACCTGTTTTGCTTTAGTGTACATCAATGTAACATCCTTTAGATATTTGTATTGTATATGTGTATAGAGATTCTTTGGTGCAAAAAAAGTGGTTGTACATATTTGTATATACAGTAACACATCTAACATATACCTCTATACAGACTTGTAATCCAAGTCACGTTAAATGATTTAATGACATAATAATATTGGCGAGTTAGCTTTAGTTAGATGGCTATCGCAAAATATATTTAATTTTTAGTTTTGCAAAATGTCAGCATTTAATGTCGAAATGTGTATACAAAAAAAACATTTATTTATAGAATTTATATGACAAAGAAATCAACCTACAACTTCTTTTACGTAAGAAAGTTGGTTTTATATACAGGAATAAATTAAAATGTTAATGGACATGTATCGGTAAATAAATAAAACTTTTATAATGCACCAAAAGGGTGAAGAAGTATACGTATTTCAAGTCATAAAAAACAACTTATCTTAGACTTAAGGCAACATACATTTCTTTTTTGCAATAATAAAAATTCTACCACAAAAACTTGATCAAAATGAACTCTCAACTTTATATGTATATAAAGTAGAAATATGGTTGTAAGTGAAAACAATTTTTGTAAACTGGTATATATTGCTCTCCTATATCGTTTACAAGAATTCTGAGTTTTTATTTATAGACGGTGCTGCCATTGAAAATTGTTTCATGCACAAGTAGCAAAATAATCGATCGCGATATTTCTACTTTTCTTATAATTACAGCAGTAAAGGTCCAGTGTCATAGTTTACTTATGTAAAAAATATGATTCACGAACGAAACCACACATATTATCTTCCCTAATATGCTGAACGATGTCTTAAACAGTGTCTTAAGGGTCTGACCATCTCAAAACCATATATCTCTGATCCGACAAATTAATACTTTTTACATGTCAAATTAAAATATCACTTTTGGTCCAAAATAATAAATTATATGGAAATATTTTGCTCGGAGCCTAATTTCGCTAGGTTGCAACGGTACGATTTTGTCGTGTGTTTGTTCCGTCTTATAATTATAATCTGACAAATTTATGAGCCATTTTAAAAATTATTTTACTTCATTTTATTAAATTATAACATTTATTTTTTGTGTTTTCTGAATTAAAATAATTTTAATAAACATTATTTTTTCATATAATAAAATTCGGGGATAACTTCACATATGAAGTGTATTTGTAATGAAATATAATATAAAATGGGGCGGGGCTAACTTCACACATGAGTTAGAGGGATATAATTATGTTAGTGTTGCCTGATTATTTTTTTTTTAATTTCGGGGATAGAATCCGGGGATAACTTCACATACGTCGATAGCTACCAAATCCTAATAAGCAATTCAATTCAGAGATCACCTAAACCGATTTGATTTGATAGTGATTTAATTGCCCTTTTTTATTTCATCGCCCCCATCCGAGCGTTGTTGAATAATAAGGCTTTGATTGATATACAGTGGGTCACAGCCAAAATGATGCAAGCCATTTTTATTTATTTTAAAATAAATATCCAAAAAACAATTATAAATATCTATTTATAATTTACATTTATTTTAAGCTTCAGTATTAATTGTTAATTTCAAAAATCAAAATTTCCACGTAGAAACATGTCACATCTAAAATGATGCAGTTTTAAAAATTCTTTAAAAATTTAATTCATAAATTTGTAACTAATATTATCACATTGTATAATTAATTTATTAATATTTGGTAAGAAATCCATTTTGTTTTAGAACCGCTTTGAGTCTTTTTGGCATTGAATCTACGAGTTTTTTCGTGTTCTCTTTTTCGAGTTATTTTACTCCACTCTTCTAACAATGCTTTTCTAAGTCCGCTACATTTTTAATCTCATATTTTTTGTTTTTGCTTTCAAGTTTACACCATAAGTTTTCAATAAAATTGATGTCTGGTCATTGGGCACGTGTTTTCATGACATGAGAAGCATTCCAAATGAGCCAACTTTGAACAATTCGAGATTTGTGTTTCTGATCATTGTCCTGGTAGAAACGAAAATGTTCCTTAATATTTAACTTTGCAGCACTTTCCTCCATATTTCCTTTTAGTATGTCTAAATATACATTTTTGTTCCAATTGCTTTCGATAAACTCCAAATTTCCAACTCCGAAAGATGCCAAATAAGCCCGTAACATAACATGACCTCCACCGTGTTTAACAGTGCTTCGTAAATTTTTAGCTGCTACCTCCGTATTAGTCTTTCTCCATACGTAGTTTCTTCCGTCTGATCCAAAAAGATTAAATTTGCTTTCACCAGCAAGTAAAACCGTGTTTCTGAAGGTTTCATCTTTGTTTGCCCAAGACCATGGGCAAATTTAATTCTAGCCTTACGATTAACTTTACTGATGTATGGCTCTAAATATTTTCAGCCTCCTCAGCCCACTTTGGAGCTCTCAATTTGGGTTATTCTTTTATTTTGCGGACAACCCATCGACAATCTTTTCCGGAAAATATTCTATTGTGCGCTTTTCTAGGCTAATTTTTAACACGGTGTTGATAAATGAAGCGTTCGATAATATGCTGAACAGAAGAAAAACTTGTTTTCACCATTTCTGCAATTTTTCTGAGAGTTTCGCCATCTTTAAAGGGTTTAATAATTTAAATTTACAAGTTTCAATACTTGTGAGGCGACGCATTTTTATCAATTATTACAAAATTTCACTTATTTGCCTATATTGACGCACTATATTGACTATAATCGCACATAAGGTTGCTTAAAACTGATACCCAAAATTGTTTTTATTGAAAATTTTGTTTTGCTGTGACATGTTTTTACGTGGACATTTTGTTTTTTGTTATTATTTTGTTATAATTTGAAATTTTATATTTATTTTGTTTTATGAAATTAACAATTAATACTGAAGCTTATAATAAATGTAAATCAAAAATAGATATTTATAGTTGTTTTTTGAATGTTTACTTAAAAAAAAACAAAAATTGCTTGCATCATTTTGGCTGTGACCCACTGTAGCTATGCTATCTGCACCGCGCGTTGCTGCTCGGATGGTAGTTGACATAAATAAAATGTTTTCTTCGTTGCAGTGTTACAACATTTTCTCGATTTTATGGTGGTTATACTGCTTACCGATAGGTGACTCCTCTGACTGACGTGGAAACGTCAAAGGAAAATATGACAAGGTTGAATTTTCAATTTTTCTCATTAAAATCCGATTTAAGAAAATAAAAGAAAATAAAAATTAAAACAACTGGATTTTATTCATTGAACATTATAGAACTTTAAACCTAGTATCGTAGGTGTTTGATGGCCATTAACATAGTATGATATTTAAACAAATTTACATTTTCGACACTTTCAAGAATTTTTACCAGCATTTTGGGAATAACTTTGAGAATTTCTAGTGATATGCGGTGACAAATAAAAAATTCTAGAGGTGTCTACACAAATCTTGTTACATCGGAATTTTGAGGATACTTTTGAGAATTTGTAGTGTGAATTTTTAGTGATATGCGTTTTAGTGATATCGATGCGACCCTCGAGGAATTTTTTGTCGAATTTACAAGAACATAAAATTATGAAAAGTGTACATACAGTTTTGTGGATGTTTGATGGCCATTAACACATAATTCTATAGATGTCTACGCAAATCTGATTATACCGGCATTTTAGGGTTACTTTTTAGAAATTCTAGTGATATGCGGTACATCATGCGAATCTCGAGGATGTTTTTGTCGAATTTACACTAAAATAAAATTATGAAAAGTGTACGTAGAGTCTTGTAGATGTTTGATGCCAATAACACATAATTCTAGAGATGTCTACGGAAATCTGATTATACCGTCATTTTGGGGCTACTTTTTAGAATTTCTAGTGATATGCGGTCGACCCTCGAGGAATTTTTTGTCGAAGTTACAAGAAAATAAAATTATGAGAAGTGTAGATGTTTGATGTCCATTACCACATAATTCTAGAGATGTCTACGCAAATCTTGTTATACTGGCATTTTGGGGATACTTTGTCGAATTTACAAGAAAATGAAATTATGAAAAGTGTACGACTGATATTTTTAAATATTGACATGTACTTTGAAACATTCCGATCATCAAAGGTGGAGTAAAATTTAAAATTCCACCATGCCATTTCTTGTGTGTGTATGCTGCACTTTTCATTTTATTGTATAACTACACTTTTGTTATTTGTTAATTTGTGTAGCTACACTTTAGATAAATGTTAAATAGTTCACACCGGTACCTAACACAACGAACACAGCTATCGCAAATTCAAACACGATTCGCAATTTGTAAACGCGTATGTTAATCGTTTTAGATTTGTTGAACAGCCTTCCTACGCGTAGCACATCGTTAATCTCGACAAAAGAATTCAGCGGACGAAGTGGGCTTGTGTCTTGTCTTGAATTTACGGTTACGAAACCTGATGTAAATGAAGTATCTGGACGTAAATGTTATGTGAATCGTTTTCAGTAGACTGCGATGCAAAGTAGATGATCGAGTGGTCAACTTCGACCATTATTTTGATTGGTGTGTCATGTAGTTCTAATTGGCTAAATATAATTCAAAATTTGCGAAACCCAATTAACTAAAGCATCTTAAGCAATTGATTGTGAAACAGCTTTGTCCCACGTTATGTCAAGTACCCACAACTGGGTAGGGGATACAACCGAGGGGATGAAATATGTTCGATGTTCGGTTTTAGGTTGAGGTGATGTTAAATCTGAAACAATTAGCCGAGGGAGAACAATGCAGTCCAAGAAATATGATTGCTCGCAGAATTCAAGGGCGATATTCGCAATTCAAGGGCCATCATTTGCATCTGGATTGAAGTTTTATTTTTTTTTTTTTTTTTTTTTTTTTTTAAGAAAGAACTTAATGCCGCATGTCGAAGATGCTGTGGTGATGCTTGGTACCAACACGGTCCCTCTATTTTAGCGATTTACCGATCGTAGTTTTATTTAGTTTATTTGCATTACAACGTGGTAAGGCAAGTTACAGATTTGTTTATAGATTGCGGGCTGCTCCTTGTCGTCAAACACTTATTCCATATGAGCCGTATTCCAAGTTATTTTTGCATGAATTTATTGTATTTTAAATGAAGTTTGTCTTTGAACGGCGGAAAGACTGTGCATCTTCCGTCTCCATGTTTTAATTCATCTTGTGAAACGACGGTGTTATGATTTTGATAGCGCCCGTGAGACTCGATAGCTAATTGATGGCCTTGTACTTCACTTTGCCGAACTAGTTGTATCCGAGACTCCTGTTTTGTTTATCTTGCCAAGACGATAACAATGACAATCGGAAAATTTTAAATGATCCAAGTCTGACTATCCATGCATGTCGATGATTTGGGACGGTGAAGCACCCGTCAATTTGACAACCACGAAGGCTGTGACCAATATAGATATTATTGATTCGATACGTGAACCCAGGACAATTTTAAAAATTGAACGCGACATATGGGTGCCTCACCGTTATAAATTCCACTGATCGTTACTGATTGTGACTCCGGTTGCTTTTTTAATACTCCGAAACGAGTTATTGTGCTGTGGTATGGTGCTTGACGTTATTGAGTGAATATGTGATTCGACAGATAATGGCTCGATGGATAATGATTTGAAATAATCACACTGCAACACGTTATGGTTTCCGTCACCAACTTGAAACGTCGATGTGTGAGAGTTTGAAGTATCGACAAGATGGAGCAGATTGTGTATCATGGCTTTCAGATATTTCGCTCGGGTTAGTATTATTTCCCATTGCTGGTCGATTTCAGAATCCAGCTTGTCGACGATGATGTTGATCATAATGATATCCCCTGTGGTGGCCAACTCATAGATCCTTCAAGCAGCGATGGTGTCAGTGTGGGTGATTCGAGTTCCAACACGGCATAGCTTTCGAAGGTTACTGCCGATGATAAATCGACGGTGGTCAGAACAATTTCGTAGAATCCGCCATGCTACCTCAAAATTAGGTTTTTGTTTTGGAAAACTGCAAACTTTATTCGAGACAAATGTGCTTCGATTGATTTCGGTGCGGGTGCAGATTTAACCTCGTTGATCAATTTTGCAAATTTGTATAGCTGCATGGTTTTCGAGTTCGAGACGGTGCCAAAATAATAGTTCTAGCCTAGAGCGCACTTTTCACACTCTCCTTTGAACTCTTCGAGGCCGCACACGGCGTCCACTTGTCTTGAACGTCATAACACTCTCGATAACGTGATTCGACTTGGTCGAGCTGCGTGTGTACAAAGTTGGCATAGTCACTCCGAGGTCTGCTCATGATTGCATGTTCTAATTAATTAGTGTGTGAAATTTTGGCATTGTACATTGCGCTTAAAACTTGCATATGCTCTGTGCACTAAAATTGAATATGTTACACCGTTGATTAACACGGGCACAGGTAGTTGATCTGCTCAACAGCTAAATATGTTTTAATAGAAGTTTAGCCTACTTCAAAAATTTGGAACTAAACGTTTATTACCCCATCAACCTCACCTTAGGCTATAAAGGTGTTTAGGTTCACGATTCATATAATTAGGAATGTTACAATTTGCCCATCAGGCAAAATCTTGAATTGCAAAACATTTTATTGAATAATCATCGGGGCATTCAAAACTTTACTTATGTAACTCCGTTAGGCCTAGACTAAGCCTAGGGATTAATTTTATCTAGAGTTATGGTCTATTTAAAGCACAATCAAGTATAGAATTGATGAAATCGAGACTCAAATTATTCGGAGAGGGCCTGGCATCGCTACGATTAAAGACCATCCATCTAGCTAAATCTTAAAATGAGAATCTATTGTAAAAATAAAAACACCTTGGCAAATTATCACAAAATTTATAATTACACCTCTAAACCCCCTTCTTGCCGACCCCTCCACAAAAATGAAATATTTTCATATTTTCTAGGACCATGAACTTTCGAGCAGCAATTTTGAAAGTCTGAAAAGGTTTTCGAAGTTGCAGAAATCCAACAGAACTAATTTGTAAAAATACAAATACGCGGTTCATCAACTAAAGATGAAATTGCCCGGTGGTATTATTGGGTGTGTGAATTCATTTTTAGACTTTTTTTTTATAAAAAAGAAATGTTTATTAAAAGATAATGATACAGTATATTTTATCCAATGTATTCGCCATCGTTAGCTATGACTTTCTGCCATCTCCTGGGTAAGTTTGTGGTTTCCTCGTTTGAAGAAGATTTCAACTTCTATTTGGGGGTATTTGCATTGATCGAAACAAATGGTAGTCGGAAGGTGCAAGGTCTGGAGAATACGCAGGTTCTTCAAGCCGATCCCAACCGAGTTGCTCTACCATGTTTTGAGCGGCTTTTGCACCATGTGGTCTGGCATTGTCATCATGAAACAAAAAATTATAACTTTTGTTCGCTATTGCTGGCCGTTTTTCATCTAATGCACGTGCCAAATTGTCCAGTTGGCATCGGTAGCGATCACTTGTAACCGTTTCATTTAGATTTAACAGCTCATAATACACCACACCTTTCTGGTCCCACCAAATACTCAGCATAACCTTATCGCAATGAATATCTCGTTTTAGCTGCGATGGTCCTGCTTGGCCTGGATCGATGTAAGCTGCTTTGCGTTTGGGGTTGGGGTTGTCGTAATAGACCCACTTTTCATCGCCATTAACAGTTCGATGCAAAAAAATATGTTTTTAAAATATGTTATCGATTGATTTTCGGACAGTTGATGTGGGACCCATCTACCTAGCTTTCGAATCTTTCCCATTGCGTGCAAACGATGAGAAATGGTTGATCGGCCAATGTTTAACTGCATTGCAAGTTCTTTTTGCGTTTGACATGCATTTTCATCCAATAATGTTTGTAATTCGGCATCTTCAAACTTTTTTGGCTGACCTGGCCGTTCTTTGTCTGTCAAGTCAAAATCACCACTTTGGAATCGATGAAACCAATTGAAACAGCTTGCTCTCGATGGAGCTTAATTACCATAAATATCAGAAAGCAATCGATCAGCTTCAGCGGCAGTTTTCTTGGAATCAAAAAAGAAAAGAAGAACCCCTCGAAAAAACAATTTATCATGATCCATTTTAAATCGATTACAAAAAAATGACGTAATATGAAAAAAACACTTTCTGCTCTGAATTAGATTGACAATTATGACAGCTACAAAATGCAATTGGAATTGCTTGTCAAACTATTCGTAATCTCTCGTAGCAAAATTTAAATGTCGACTCTAAGAATTAATTCACACATCCAATAATTCCAAGTACAGTTTATACCAGCGAGTTCACAAAATTCCAGAACGATTTTCATTTGTTCATGCGACGATTTTCATTTGTTCCTCAGGTCTCCAAAAGCCTAGACTCGCTGAAGTTGCAAATTACGTAACAATTATTTCTCGTTTAATTTCGAACCGAGTGCCGGCACTAAAATTTAATCATATTCATGTCGGTTTTGCCAGGAAAAAGTCATTACGTCCCAACTAGGTAGCTGCATTCGATTATCGTCGAACTACCCGATTAAAGTTAACCAAAAAATTTCAGTCAAAAATTAAAAAAGGTTATGCTCTGGCTCACTAATGCTCAGTCATTACCCCGTCCGATAATAAGAGACATCTCGTTTAAATTTTTACCATTTTCATCAATCTAATTATGATTAGAGCTCAACCTCCTCAGACCACGCACAACCATACTGATATACTGATACACTATGATATTTTGCGTAAATCCATGCTACACCGTATAGTCAAAGTGAGAGTGACCAAGTGTCAAAATCTGGCACGCGGGGCCACTTTGTCATTATAAACTCAGAAAATTCACAATTATACTCACTGGAACTACTCAAACCAGCCTTAACCAAGTTATGAAATTTTTCGTAAACCCATGCTTTATCGAATAGTCATAATTAGATCATCTGGCAAAATCTTGAAAGCGAAGTAAATTTTTTTATCATACGACTTTGTTTCGGCAAAGTAGACAATCTGTACTATCTACTATATAATCTTCTTTATCGACAGCGTTGGACTCATGTTGTTTGGAATTGGCATTATCTACATTTTCCGGTAGACTATTTTAGTTGTTACAACTAAAATTTTGCGGCTTTCAAAAGATAATAAATCTGCTTTACCGTTAGTCGGAATAGTTGGTATAATTATAATAATAATCAACTGAATCTGTATTATCGATATTTTGGGTTATTACTTTCGGCGTTACAGTCGATTTGCATTACCGACATTATTCGGCGGGATAAGTAAGGTAGGATGTTAAAAACGAATCGCGAAAGAGTTGGGAATGCTTCACTAACCTAGACAGAGTACTGAGTTACTACTCGACATTGGTCTAAGCTAAAGTGCCGAATACTTCGAGAAAATTTGAGAAAATTTTAAAAAATTTTAATTTTTCAAATTTTGGGCTGTTATGGAGAACCTGAAATTTTAACATAAGACCACGATCTAAATTACAACATAATTGGAAAATTGTAGATTTCATGACAAACTCACATTTTTATCTACAAAATGAGCCATCCCATCCCACACATTTTTTTAATAAATATTTATTAAAAAAAGGCCGATAAACACTAAAAACTCCAGATTTAGGTGAATTAAATCTCAGCAGCTGTGTGACAAGCAAGACTGTTATCCGCATCCGTGTTTATTTAGAATTTCGGCGTTACCAGTACATTTTGGTTTGTTCTGCTACTGTCAAGTTTCCATTCCCGGTTGGTAAATTTTTCTCACGGCACTTTCCCGATGAAAGCTGTCATCTAAACTTTTTACAAAAATCTTTAAATTTGCTGAGAATTTATTGAACCTGAATCAATTCTTGTCACAATTTATTTCTAGAATTGGATGGTAATTTTAACATGAATAAATTTTGATGTTTTGAATCTCAACATGAATCTTGAAACGTAATTCTTAAAACTACCCATGCTTAGTGAAAATTTACCATTTCCTGCACTTTAAGATCAAATTCGGTTGTCAGGATCGAACTGGGATTACTGCATTAGTTTTGGTCGGAGTTCTAGAATCTGACTCTGCTGAATGGAATTCGATTATTTTTAACTCGATTGCGATCAAATTTGGTTTGTAGTATTAAATGTTGGATGAAATTCTGGACTCGATTTTGGTGATAGAACTCGGCGGTTTCTGAACAATTATCATCGGAGAACGTAATTTTGATTCTAATATGAATTTTAGGTGAAGAACTGAGATTTATTCGCGCTA
Organism: Nephrotoma flavescens; assembly: GCA_932526605.1. Taxonomy (NCBI): domain Eukaryota; kingdom Metazoa; phylum Arthropoda; class Insecta; order Diptera; family Tipulidae; genus Nephrotoma; species Nephrotoma flavescens. Next base: position 174,216,746 of record OW052222.1, on the reverse strand, counting down.
ATAGTGCAAATTGAACATACGCTTAAAATCAAATTCGTAAAGTGGAATTCAGATCAAAGTTGGTTTGCAGGGTTGAACGGCAATTAGAGCATACATTTTGTAGCAAATTCTAGAATCTAGCCATGCTAAATGAAAATCGACCATTTTAATTCTAATCTTATGAGATTAAATTTCTAACACAAATTTTAAATGACATTTAAGGTTCAGCTTGTTAATGATGTACATACTTGACCATATATCCTAAACGGCTAAGATCAAATTCGATTTGTGCAATAGAATAGGAATTTTTTAGATAGATTAAATGAAGTCCAAATAAAAAGTTCAGTGCCGATGGAGTTTGGAAGTTTGGCAAAACTCAGCCGTTCTTAACCCGATTACAGTCAAATTTTATTTTGTACGATGAGATTAAGATTCTAACACGAATGTTGGATTAAATTCTGGGAATCGTTCTTAATAATTGTACATAAATAATCATGTCCTAGACGATAAGACCAAATTCGGTTTAGATGATATCCTCTCATTCTCAGTGGAATAGTGGATAACAGTGGAATCGGTCATGCTGAATGGATTCCACCATTTTTATCACTCCATAAGATCAAATTAGATTTGTAGAATCAAAATTGAATTGTTGCATGAATTTTGAACGAAGTTCTAGAATTTGGTAATGCCGAACGAAATTCTGCCTTTACTAATCGCAATACAACCAAAATCAGTTTAGAGGGTTAAATTGGTATTCCAACACGAATTTTACATGAAATATTTTACATGAACTTTACTGAAATAAATAGCCATGTAAACTTGGGATTTGGATTTTTTAAGTTTGGGATTCCTGATGATGGTCCACTTTCTCGATTCTACGGCCTTATTGAAGGGAAGTAGACTATTACCTACAAAATTCTAGAACTTGGCCATACATACATACATTAAGCTAGCAGAACCCACACAGCAGAACATTACAAGATTGTACGGATAATTGTAGACTAATTATGGGCTAATTCAATGCTCTATTAAAAAATGATAGGCTCCGTCCCTTCCAACTAAAACGCGGATTCTGTTAGCTTTAGAAAAAGTTAGCAGAATCCATATCGAAAAACGATTTAAACACAATTGGAAAATTAAAGGATAATTTTAGGTTAATTAAATGCCCTATTAAAATGTTTTTTATTCTGCTGGTTCTAGGAAAAGCATAAGGCTTTATCATTTAAAATCTAGCTAAAAATCAAATTAGAACGCAAAACAAGATCAATTGACATGCAAATAATTTTAAGCTCACTATGGCCTAATCAAATGCCCCATTTAAAAATGTTGGGCTCCGCTCGTTCTTGACCAAACTTCAGGTCATTTAATCAAAATCTAGTAGAACCTAAATCAAAAATCGATTGACATGCATATAATTTTAGGCTCGGTATGGCCTAATCAAATGCCCCATTGACAAAATAATGTTGGGCTACACTCGTTCTTAACCAAACTTCAGGTCATTTAATCAAAAGCTAGTAGAACCTAAATCGAAAATCGGACCAAACCCGAAATTAGAACGCAAAACAAAATCAATTGACATGCAAATATTTTAGGCTCACTATGGCCTAATCAAATGCCCCATTTAAAAATGTGGGGCTCCACTCGTTCTTGAACAAGCTTCAAGTCATTTAATCAAAAGCTAGTAGAAAATAAATCGAAAATCGGGCCAAAACCGAAAGTAAATGCAAAACAAGATCAATTGACATGCAAATAATTTTAGGCTCATTATGGCCTAATCAAATGCCCCATTTAAAAATGTTGGGCTCCGGTCGTTCTTGACCAAACTTCAGGTCATTTAATCAAAAGCTAGTAGAACCTAAATCGAAAATCGGACCAAACCCGAAATTAGAACGCAAAACAAAATCAATTGACATGCAAATATTTTAGGCTCACTATGGCCTAATCAAATGCCTCATTGAAAAATGTTGGGCTCCACTCGTTCTTGACAAAACTTCAGGTCATTTAATCAAAAGCTAGTAGAACCTAAATCGAAAATCGATTGACATGCAAATAATTTTAGGCTCATTATGGCCTAATCAAATGCCCCATTGAAAAATGTTGGGCTCCACTCTTTCTTGACCAAATTTCAAGTCATTTAATCAAAAGCTAGTAGAACCTTAATCGAAAATCGATTGACATGCAAATAATTTTAGGCTCATTATGGCCTAATCAACCGGACAAGTGGTGCAGTGGTTAAAGCTTCGGCACTTGGACCGGGAGGTACTGGGTTCGAATCCCATCAGAGGCCAGATGCAAATTGAATTTTCATCATCAACGCAGAGTGCAGAATTCAGCGCCGACCCACCGTCCATGTCAATGTACAGGTTGACATGGAGCTTGCAATGTGCAGGTGGTATACTGTAGTTGTGTGAGTAGGTGAATAGGTGAATGGGTTAATGATGTAGCATGAATGCGTGGTATCACAATGGGCCAAAAATGGCCTAAGTGTAAACCACTGAAACCTATGGCCTAATCAAATGCCTCATTGAAAAATGTTGGGCTCCACTCATTATTGACCAAATTTCAGGTCATTTAATCAAAAGCTAGTAGGACCTAAATCGAAAAATTAGAACGCAAAACTAGATCAATTGACATATAAATAAAATAAGGCTCATTATGGCCTAATCAAATGCCCCATTGAAAACTGTTGGGCTCCACTCGTTCTTGATCAAACTTTAGGTCATTTAATCAAAAGCTAGCAGAACCTAAATCGAAAATCGATTGACATGCAAATAATTTTAGGCTCATTATGGCCTAATCAAATGCCCCATTTAAAAATGTTGGGCTCCACTCGTTCTTGACCAAACTTCAGGTGATTTAATCTATGACCTGAGGTTTGGTCAAGAACGAGTGGAGCCCAAATTTTTTCATGGTATCATTTTATTATGCCATAATGAGCCTAAAATTATTTGCATGTCGATTGATCTTGTTTTGCGTTGTAATTTGGAGCCCAAAAAATTTTAATGGGGCATTTGATGTATGTAAATTTTTCTAAAGCTAGCAGAACCTGCGTTGTAGTTGGAAGGGTTGGAGCCTAAGATTTTTAACAGAGCCTATTGTTAGCCTATAATTATCCATAACACCTTGTAATGTTCTGCTGCATGGGTTCTGCTAGCTTAAGGGACGTATAAAATTTGGCTTTCAGCTATTTTGTTGTTCGCATTTGTCTTGCCCTAACGGTTTCATTCAGATTTTGTTTGTACATACAGTGGAATTGGGATTTTACATGATGGGCGTTGAACGGACTATTGAAATTTAGCCGGGCTGAATTATACGTCTTTTTTTTATTAATAATGGCCAAATTTGTGGGATGAGGTTTAAGTTCCAACAAGAATATTGGATAAAGTTCTGGAATTCGGCTGATACTAAATTCGATTTATAGAATGGAACTGGTAACATGAGTTTTTTGGAGGATATCTGGAATCTGGCCAAACTCAGAAGTATGAAAATACTCGGACCCATTGATATCATCGTCTTCAAATCCAGATTGAATACTACTTGAACGATTTGTAAGATGTGGTTTGGATTCAATCATACATCATATAAAAATAAGTTACGGTATCAATGGCTGCCGAAGGTTTTAATTTAAACCAAAGTAAAATTTTATTAATTTCCAATTCTTTACCAATATTGACAAAAAAGTATATAGAATATAGAAGCGAATCACTTATATAATATTTTACAATTAATAGTAAAGTTGGTATGATTACGTTTTACCGCCTTGATTAAATATTTACCAATTATGTTAAACCAACGTCAAAATATTTCTTTATATTATACCTTTTACATATAAATAAAAGCGATCGATGCATGTTTTTATAGACTTAAATATTATATGGGCATGGAGACATTGACACACTGCATAATGGATGTTGGTGGTACGTACACAACAATGCACATATAAGACAATTCCGAAGATAAACAAAATCAAACGAATATGTTGTGTGAATATACACAATGGGAAATTGTCCCAGGTATTCTTCTTGTAGTGTGTAATACATACGTTTGTTTAGCTATAGAATGTTTGAACTTGAATACAAACCTTCACACCATATTATCCACCATATATACATGTCTTATAAGAAGATATTGTGTGTGGGTTTAAGATGAACAAACGCATCTATAAAAAAATAATTAATATTGTCGTTGTTGGTGTTGTTGTTGCGATTTCTCTCTGTTTTTGGGAAACGTATACCTCGGCATCTTATAGGTGGCAGAGACCTTGTAAAATTTTCACTTAATTACAAAATATTATTAATTATTTTTGGGTAACTTTAGAAATTTTACTCTCACTATTATTTATTACGTAAATCAAATTTACCAATTATGAATCATTTTTTTTTTTGTTTTATTTCGTTACAGGATGACGGCGGTATTGAGTTCTTCAATACAATCGTACTACAACCGCATTTAAAATTAGTGACCGATCTTGGCCGCGGATATCACGTTCGTTGTCGGTACAAGAGTCGCGAGGCGGCCGCACACGATAAATCAATGTTATCGTCAGTAAATGGTACAGGAGACCGAAAAGAAGGTGTACCCGAACGTTTTACGAGCGATGATGAGAGTGCGGGTGCAAGACGCGATGGTAAATCCTTAGATGTTAATACCGAAATTGAGAATAATGCGATTCCAATGCCGGCGTGTCACATGAAAATCTTTTCGGGCGATATTATTGCGGAAAATGTTAAAATTGGTGACCCCTTAAAGATTGTGATTAATATTGATAAGCAAACGGCGTATGGTTTGCATGTCACCGATTGCTCGGTGCGTGATGGTTTAGGTTGGGGCGAACAGAAATTGATTAATGGTAATGGATGTCCGCTCGACGGTGAAATTATGGGACAATTTGAATATACGGATGATAATACAAAAGCGACGGTTTCGTTTCCGGCACACAAATTTCCGTACACTACCTCAGTTTACTATCAATGCAATGTTAAGTTGTGTTCGACGGATAATCCTGAATGCAGGAAGGTAAGTAGAACATTTTAAAATTTAAATTTTGAAAGGTGATAACTGGAATTTTATTTAGAAGACCACTCTTTAAAGTTAGCTTGAGAAAAAACACATACGGAAAATTTAACTCAAATTTAGTTTTGGAGTTGAAATTTAATAACCATTTTACAGATATTTCACGAAATATGAACTGAATCGAATTAGACTAAACGTTAAGGCGTTTAAGCAACACGCTCGTCGCCACTAATATAAGTCAACCAATCATTACTCGATTCAAAATAGTCTGAAGAGAATCTTGAATTGGCGAGTTACTAACCTGGTTTTTCATGCTCGCAATACCTGACACAATACTCTGCGGGCTACCTTACGTACGTAACGTAATAAATACAAATCAAAGTAGAATCAGCAGGTCGATTTTCGCTTTCCTATAGGAAAAAGGAATTAGGAAAAATATTTTCATAGTATTTTTGTCGCAAAATTTTTTTTTCTGGCCTACTATGGTAAACAGTTGGTGTAAATTTTTTCAAAACAAAATTAAATTGGGAATATTTTTCCTATCCAATTTCAATACGGAAAAAATATTTCCTATATTATAAAAATTTAGATCAAACATGTTTTCTCAGTAGGCCAGAAAATGATATTTTTGACAAAAACGCTATATAAATATTTTTCCTAATTTCTTTACCTACAGGAAAATCAGAATCGACCTGCCTGGGCCGACATGTTGTAACTATCACTATTTTCGCTTCGACGAAAAGACCGTGCTACTTTGATGAAAATTTAAAAATACATGAAAGAAAAAAATGTTTACTTCCAAAATACCGTTATTCTATCGAAAATGCATCGAAGCGAAAATAGTGATAGCTACAACATGTCAGCCCTGGAATACGATTTCTAAGCGTATTTTACTAACATATTCTCACTTTTCTCTTTTCTCAAGAACGTTTTCTCAAGAACGTTTTCCAATCTCTTTATTTTGCAAATGCCCAAATGTTCACTGCTGAACTTACTATCTCGGTCGTTTATAACACAGCAGCAGTCCCTCCAGCAGATTGTTATACGATCCGATAGATAATTTCAGAGTCCTAACTGTACGCTGATTAAATACACCTTTAAAAAAATCCAATTTAGGTTCTGCTGCTAACAAAACATCCAGAGTGGTAAAAACGAGTAGAGCTTTTAATTTGGTATTTAATTAGGCATTTCATTCATTGTGAAATTGGTTTCTTGACCTAAGGCCTTTGAGCCAGAAATGTTGGTTTCTAAAAATTTTTATTCTGTCATCTGATAGTTTATAATGGCCGTTCAATGGCCGTTGGACTCAATTTTCGATTTAAGTTTTGTTTTCTTCTTTTAGAATTTGGGCGGCATTCAATTAGACTTTTATTATTCAAACTTATCCCGGTTGATTTCATTATGGAATTTTTGGCAATTAGGTTAAGTTAGGTTAGGGTAGAGTGGCTGCTATCGTACACACGCCAATAGTGGCCAATTGTGATACCACAGATACCTATCTCCACTTTACTCCCGCTGAAACCATCCAGAGCTACTTATGTAGCGTAAAATATCTCGCACTCCACAGTCCACGAGTTCCGAAAGGTTGTTCATACCGTACACACCCAAGTACTTATGCCTTCTGTATGATAGTGCCGGGCACGAGAATAGGAAGTTATCTAAAGTCTCTTCCTCCTCTTCGTTCATACAACTTCCACAAAAAAGGCGGAGTCCTGTCAGTATCCCTACGACCAATCCTACCTCTCGCTTTCCCAGGGATATTAGTGCCTGAGAACGCCGCAAGTCCAATTTTGGTCAAATCTGTTTTGCTACCCTGCACGTGAGGTTGTTGGTTCACCTCTAATTTGTCAAAGTGATTGCCTATTCACTGAGAGCCAATTTAAGCGCTGCTATAGTTCTCCCCATACCTTCCCTTTCTGGCAGCATCTTGAGAGTCGTACCGTACCTAGCTAGTTCGTCTGCCCTGCCGTGTCCTCCCGTGACTTCCGAGTGACTAGGGGCCTAGTTGGATGTTGAAATACTCGCTCATCTCATTAAGAGATGATCAGCAATCCGTATGTTCGGAAATCTATATCAACTTTTCCAAAGTTTTCAACAGAAAGGATGATAGAGCTAAAGGCCTCAGGTCCTTTGGATAAGCATGTTAGCTTGTTCCCGATTTCAGGAAAATGACCACTCTGACCTCTGGCCTTTTTCTGCGAATATAGACCAGTTTCAGACATCTCCTGAAGATACCCTCCACCCAGGGGAGGATGACTGCCAAGTTCCTCTGGGTCTTTGCTGGTATAATTCGATCCGGGCCCGGCGATTTATAAGGCTTAAAACCGTTCAGCACCCACAGGATTCGTTCCTGTCGACGATGCCTTGCTCCTCTATTGAAGGTGTTCCTTGATGAGCCTCAGACTCCATCGAGTCATCAAAGCTTCCCGGAAAATGGGTCTCGGTGAGGAGCTCTAATGATTACGCACTTGAAGCTGTCCATGATGACCCGTCCAGTCTAATTAAATAACTAGGACTGGTTGGGGTAGTAGATAGAATTTTCCTAATGCGAGATGTCTCAGAGACCTCCTCCGATCTACAACAGAAGAGCCTCCAAGACCCCCTTTGTGCCTTCCTCACCTCTTTTTTGTACTTTCTTAGGTCCTCTTTATAAAAGTCTCAATCCCGAACCTCCCTTGTGTTCTTAGTTTTATTAAAAGCTGCCCTACATGCGATAGGTTCCCAACTCCGTAGTCCACCATGACGGTTTCTTCTTGGCCTTAGGCTTTATCAGAGGGCACGCAGCATTAAATGAAAGATTGCATGCTTTTGTAACAATATCTCAACCATGCAATCAAATTCTTCTACTGTCGCTGGAAGTCCAGGGATCTCCAGCTGCAATAATTCCTCCAGCCCAACACCTCCCCATATTTGTTCCAGTTTATCCTTGTGGGATTCCTGAAGGCTTTCCGGGTAACAGGTTTAATGTTGAGGTTGTATGTGGCTCGTTGCTTCGACCGACACCCCGCTCGTCGAGAGTCTGACAGGCTGTTCCCATCAAACAAGAGAAAGGAGGCTACTTCTCCTCACTATACCCCCCACGTCCGAAGCACCACTCCTCAGGTCATCCCCCGCCCGATTGACCGTCTCCCGCTTGGTCCATTCGCAGTCGTCCCTAGGCTGGTCTTCGCGCACGTATCGGCCTCGTCTTTCTTCTATTTTTTAAGAGTGATCGAAAGGAAACCGAAGTTGATCACTCCCTTTGATTTTGCAAAGGAAACCCGGGATTCTTTATTGATCAGCATGATTGCCAATCTACAGTCCCCCTTAACCTCCTCCTGTTTTACAATCCTCTAATCTTTCGTTGGAAGATCGGGATTACTGACCCAAATGATCTGAAGGATGTTCTCTGGCTTATCTGGCTCGTTTGGTAACCAGACGCGTGCCTACCCGGGATTTTCTCTCTGCAGACTGTCTCAAGCCTTGTGCCCTGCCACACCTCGCATACTTTGGCCACTGCAATTTTATGTCTCTGGTCCGAGCACGCAGTTAACTTAACGAACGCCTGGTATCATGCCGCATCTCTACAGGACGGATTTTCTCCCGAATTTTCTCTGATCTTCTCTCAGGACTCCTTTAGGATCTCACTGAATAGCTTCAGTTTTTGACCCCTAGGGCACCCGACGTCCTGATGGGGTGAACAGAACTCTGCTGTTTTGTGTTCGGCATTATCCGTACTAGTGCCGCATTAACTCTTCTTGCCTGCCTGCTGGAGGCAGGGAGGTGTACGTGTGTCTTATATGACAATCTGGAATCGTTCATTACCCGTAGGTACTATTGATGGTTGACTAACATTCCGTTGGGCTCCAATCTCTATTTTCTGCTAGTAATAAAGATAGCCTCTGTTTTATGTTCTACTGGTTGCAGTCCAGCAGATGTTAACCACTGTTGAATAAGTCTGACCGTCTTATTACAGATCTCTTCAATCTTCTCTCTGTGTTTTGCGACAACTACAATCGCGATGTCGTTCGCAAATCCAAACACCCGTGCATCACTATGGGCAGTCGAAGCAATCGTACATCACATTCCAGAGTGTATGACCTAACACTGACTCTTGAGGAACCCCACTAGTCGCCTCGCAAGTTTTCTTTCCCTGTATCATAAATCAAGATCCTCTCGCTAAAGTAGCCGTAAACTAGTCTCAGCAGGTACTTCGCTACCTTCATCCATGTAAGTGCGTTAAATATGCAGCTCCAATTTGCCGTGTTTAATACGTTTTTCAAGTTCAATGTAACTATGGCACAGTATTTTTTTACTACCACATAGCCATCGAGAACCGGATATCGCCTGTGCGCCGTATCTACAACTTCTTTAATCGCATCCACTGTTGAGCGCGCCTTTCGAAAGCCATACTGATGCTCTGCGATGTTTCCTGCTCTAACTATAGCCTCTTGTAGCAGGTCACATACAACTCTCTCTCTAGGGTTTTGCCAGCCGTATCCAACAGGTAGACTGGATGCCAGGAGGACGGCACACCTGGTGGTTTGTCTCCTTTTGGCAACAGTATCAGTCTCTGTTCATTCCAGCAATATTCGGAATGTTATTCGGGTCAGGGGCTTTATTGTTACCCACTCTGCCACATGCCTTCAAAACCTCATCCTATAGTAACTGCTGGTACATCATCCTCCTCGTTGCTTAATACTTCTAGTACACAATCAGGTTGCTGCGGGAACAGGTGACTCACTATGTCAGACAGCATTACCCGGCTGTGGGAGCGGTGGCCTAAATGCTTCTGAGTCTTTTCGTCACCAATCGGTAGGGTCTACCCCAGAGTAGGGGATAGTTTTCGACGTGTCTGGCACGCTGATATCGCCTACTTGCGTTCAGGCACCTTTTACGCAATTCCGAAATCTCGCCGTTCCACCAGAAGACCGGTTTTCTACGATTATCCACCATCCTTCTTTGCATTGCTTTATCACAGGTTCTTGTAACATGTCTCATGAGCTGGACGGCCTTGTTATTTGCGGTACCAGATAGGGTATGATTCTCTATCATGAGACGGAAGATGCTCTCATCGAACGCTGCGGACTTCCACCCTATTATTTTCTTGTGTCTAACTATAGTCCTTTTTGGTCCACTATCCACCAGTTCATACACAATGGCTTGAAGATCACTATGCGTATGTAGATTGCTCATTTTCCATGCTATTCCTCTGGTGGCAAGACAATGGCTCACTTTAGATCAATTATCGAGGTTGCGTTTCCTCTCGCGTTTACTCAAGTCCAACACCGTCTATCAAGGTTTCAGTATTGCTCAACAACAATTACAACGTCCGCTTCCACTTCCTGTATTGATTGCTGCAGCAGGCCCTGCGCAGTCTCACAGTGGTTAAGATTGACTTGGATCACTTTCATTTCCAACGTTCTATTTGCAGCGCTTTCTGGTAAGCCGGACATCTAACGCTACCAGTTACGCGTTTGCTACAGCTTTTGGCCGTTTCGTCGTACAGCATGCGTTTTGAATCTTTTGGGCATGTCTTAGCAAAGTGCCCTTCTTCACCACATCTCCTGCAAAACTTTGATCTATCGGCTTCACTTCTACAGTTCCATGACCGATGCCCATAACCGTGGAACTTAAAGCTTCTAGTCAACTTTATTTTTTCCCGGATTCGACAAGAAACCCAGCCGATTCCAACTTTACCCACTTTTAGCACTTTCCCAACCATATAGTGTTAGGGAGGCTAACAACCGCTGTCTGCGTTCTTCGCTAGGCTTTTGTGAATGATTTAACAATACAGACACCTTTCGCCCCTTCAAACTGTGCTTCCAGGGCCTCTCTCTTCTTTTTAGATGTAACTTCGTCCGTGTCTTTGATCACCAGTAGCGGATCCTGGATCAAAGTTTTAACTGAAACATTGTCCCCGATCACTTTCGCTAGTTGCTCTCGAATTATTACGGTCATCGGCTGGCCTTCTGTACTTTGTAGCTAAAGAGCATTTAGCGCCGGGTCCACCGTAACTTTCTGCAGCAGATCGGCAAATGAGATTTCGTCACTCTTCTTTATTAGCAGCGCATCCGTTAGAGCCCGTTTCTTTCGCGGACGTGTTTGTTTCTTGACGTTCTTTTGCCCTTCACTTTCTGCCATTGTTGTTCTGAACCAACTGTCGCATCCTCCAATTGATTTGAACTCGTGGTATTTGGCTTATTGTTTCCTTCCTCCTTGTTAATAAGGGTCTCCGACATTCTAAGTGCTTACTGCGGACTTTATGAGGATGCGTTGCGGAGCAGCCTTAGTATATTCTTTCTCTTAGTTGCCTACTTTCATCACTCTTGTGGCGTGGACAACTTTCTTTTACTGGGCTCCACAAGTGGCATATCTTATTTTGCCCCCGTTCGTAGACGAACTAAATCGTTCCCGTCATTATTGATCGGTGAAGATGATCACTGCTTTTCCAAAACGTTCATCCTACTTATAACTGAGGCATAAAGCGTGCTAATGGTGTTTATTATCTTTTTGATCTCGCTGTGCACATTATTGCTTGGTTTTACGAACTCCTTTAGTTCCTCATTTTTTCTTCCAAGCTTGGTTAGCCTTAGTTCTTTGGTTTCCTCTTTATAACTCCCCAAAGAAGGCGATGAAAAACATCTCTCCAATATACTGGTCATCGCTCGAAATTCATTTTCGTTTCGTTAACTTCATAAAACAAAAATCTGAAGTAGCGAGTTGCATCTTCAGAAGGACGATAAGCACAAACTTCGTACTGTCGGGTCTGACAATGGCGCGAAATTTGTGAATGCAGAATTAAATGCATTTTTCGAGGAAAACGGCATTCCAACGAACTGTGCCGTACACAGCTGAGCAAAACGGGTGTGCTGAACGAGAAATGTGGACGATCCTCGAACCAGCAGCAGTCCATGTGCTACATTGAACTGGAACAAGCACGATCGTCGGAAAACCACCGTATGAATGAACGAGGAAGCGAAGATTGACCATTTGCAAATTTTTTGGTTCGGAAGTCTTCGTACACATGGCAAAGGAGAAGCGACAGAAACTCGACGCGTAGGCCACCAAATGTATCTTCGTTGGATACGACAGTTTTTCCAAGGTGAAATATCATACGACGTGGTAATTTTGTGTGAGAAATCCATGGCAACGCTCGACATCAGAGCTGAAAAAAAGCTATCGACGTTTGCTCAGTCGGAGCACCATCACGGCAGCGAGGCGTCTAACGTTTTTTGCATCGATGCAAGACAATGTAATGTTGTCAATCAGCGAAGAGCCGAGGATATACGAGCAGGCGATACAATCGAGTGATCGCAAACAGTACATGGACTTTGGTTAAGGCATCAACTAACCAAATAGGAATCGACAATTGGTGGGTCTACAAGAACAAGAAGAATATGGATGGAAGCATTGATCGCTACTAGGCGCGATTGGTTGTACGAGGTTTCGCGCAAATTTGATGTCGATTATCAAGAACGACTAAAGTGAAGTTTCTGAGAAACTAAAAATGACAAAAAACTTTACAACAGCCCTAAAAGTGTAAATCTACATTTTCAGGAAAAACGTGTTATGTAAAACTAAAGAAGTTGTTAAAAAACTAAGTTCAGAATAGCAAGCTAATTTAGCCACAACCATGTGCAATAACCACTCGTTATGTTTTCTAGAAGCCAACATAATTATGCGGAGTCAAAATTTTTTTTAATTTTAAAATTTTGCTATAGAAGAAAGTGTAGTGGTGTTTCGATCGTCAATGACAAGGTATCGTAGAGAAGTCTAAGTAAATTGAAGTATGCTATCGCGTAGTACTGACCCTATTGCATTTTTTGTAGAAGCCAACATAATTTTTAATTTTTATGATTCCAACATAGAAAATTGATGCTTCGATGGCAATCATTATGTTGGCTTCCACAAAATATGCAATAGGGTCTGCATTGCACGATAGCATACTTCGATTTACTTAGACATCTCTACGATGCCTTGTCATTGACCATCGAACCGCCACACTACACTTTTTACTATAGCAAGATTTTAAAAGTGAAAAAATTCTATGACTGCCCCACTGGATAAATATGTTGGCCTCTAGAAAACATAAAGAATTGTCTAATAACTATGATTTTATATACCGTTAAGCGTAGACATCTCTACGATGCCTTGTCATTGACCATCGAACCGCCACTACACTTTTTACTATAGCAAAATTTTAAAAGTGAAAAAACTCTATGACTGCCCCACTGGATAAATATGTTGGCTTCTATAAAACATAAAGAATTGTCTAAATAACATAATTTCATATACAGTGAAGCGTAGACATCTCTACGATGCCTTGTCATTGACCATCGAACCGCCACTACACTTTTTACTGTTGCAAAATTTTAAAAGTGAAAAAACTCTATGACTGCCCCACTGGATAAATATGTTGGCTTCTAGAAAACATTAAGAATTGTCTAACAACCATGATTTTATATACCGTTAAGCGTAGACATCTCTACGATGCCTTGTCATTGACCATCGAACCGCCACTACACTTTTTACTATAGCAAAATTTTAAAAGTGAAAAAACTCTATGACTGCCCCACTGGATAAATATGTTGGATTCTAGAAAACATAAAGAATTGTCTAAATAACATGATTTCATATACTGTTAGGCGTAGACATCTCTACGATTCCTTGTCATTGACCATCGAACCGCCACTACACTTTTTACTGTTGCAAAATTTTAAAAGTGAAAAAACTCTATGACTGCCCCACTGGATAAATATGTTGGCTTCTAGAAAACATTAAGAATTGTCTAACAACCATGATTTTATATACCGTTAAGCGTAGACATCTCTACGATGCCTTGTCATTGACCATCGAACCGCCACTACACTTTTTACTATAGCAAAATTTTAAAAGTGAAAAAACTCTATGACTGCCCCACTGGATAAATATGTTGGATTCTAGAAAACATAAAGAATTGTCTAAATAACATGATTTCATATACTGTTAGGCGTAGACATCTCTACGATTCCTTGTCATTGACCATCGAACCGCCACTACACTTTTTACTGTTGCAAAATTTTAAAAGTGAAAAAACTCTATGATTGCCCCACTGGATAAATATGTTGGCTTCTATAAAACATTAAGAATTGTCTAAATAACATAATTTCATATACAGTGAAGCGTAGACATCTCTACGATGCCTTGTCATTGACCATCGAACCGCCACTACACTTTTTACTGTTGCAAAATTTTAAAAGTGAAAAAACTCTATGACTGCCCCACTGGATAAATATGTTGGATTCTAGAAAACATAAAGAATTGTCTAAATAACATGATTTCATATACTGTTAGGCGTAGACATCTCTACGATTCCTTGTCATTGACCATCGAACCGCCACTACACTTTTTACTGTTGCAAAATTTTAAAAGTGAAAAAACTCTATGACTGCCCCACTGGATAAATATGTTGGCTTCTAGAAAACATTAAGAATTGTCTAACAACCATGATTTTATATACCGTTAAGCGTAGACATCTCTACGATGCCTTGTCATTGACCATCGAACCGCCACTACACTTTTTACTATAGCAAAATTTTAAAAGTGAAAAAACTCTATGACTGCCCCACTGGATAAATATGTTGGATTCTAGAAAACATAAAGAATTGTCTAAATAACATGATTTCATATACTGTTAGGCGTAGACATCTCTACGATTCCTTGTCATTGACCATCGAACCGCCACTACACTTTTTACTGTTGCAAAATTTTAAAAGTGAAAAAACTCTATGATTGCCCCACTGGATAAATATGTTGGCTTCTATAAAACATTAAGAATTGTCTAAATAACATAATTTCATATACAGTGAAGCGTAGACATCTCTACGATGCCTTGTCATTGACCATCGAACCGCCACTACACTTTTTACTGTTGCAAAATTTTAAAAGTGAAAAAACTCTATGACTGCCCCACTGGATAAATATGTTGGCTTCTAGAAAACATTAAAAATTGTCTAACAACCATGATTTTATATACCGTGAAGCGTAGACGTCTCTACGATGCCTTGTCATTGACTATCGAACCGCCACTACACTTGATTAGTGTAAGTTACATTTAATCAGGATATTTATGTATATACACTTTTAAGCTTTTGTAAGGTTTTTTGTCAATTTGTCGGAAGCTTCCCGCTACACAAGAATGGCATTTCTAAATGGAGATTTAAAAGAAAATGTATACATGAGCCAGCCGATTGGATATGATGATGATGGAAACGGAAATTTGTGCAAGCGATCCAAAGGCTTGTATGGACTGTAACAGGCGTCACGCTGTTGGAACAAACGATTCACTGCTTTTGTCAAAAATTTTGGATTCAGAGCGAATGAATCGGATCCGTGTGTTTTCGTCTGCGGCGAGAAAAATTGTATGCTAATCCTTGCAATTTATGTCGATTGCAGCGGAGATACAGGAAGACATTACGCCGGTTATCGAACATTTGAAAAAGGATTTTGAGATCAAAGTTTTCGAGATGAATTGTTTTCTGGGACTTGAAATTGATCGGAAACAATTCACAAAATCTGAGAGATTTTGAGGCCGACGAGGAAGTGGATTTTCCATATCTAGAAGCAGTCACCAGGCCAGATATCAGCTTCGCAGTTGGAAGTGTCAGCCGATACTTGGAAAAGCCAGCTGCAGCACATGTGAGTGCAGTCAAATGCATTCTGAAGTCGTTTTTATGTTTGGACGTAGCGTCATCAGCTGGGGATCAGAACGCCAGAAATCAGTTGTGCTTTCTACGGAGAAGTCAGAGTATATGGCAGCATCACGCGCTATAAAGGAATTGGTCTGGCTACGAATCTTGCTAGGTCAACTTCAGCAAATCGAGAGCAATGCGCCCGTATTTTTCATGGAGAATCAGAGCGTAATAAGACTGGTGAAGAATCCGGAGTTCCACAAATGCACAAAACGTGCGGTATTCCTTCATTCGGATAGATAAGCGGATAGCGGACATCATGCCAAAGAATTAACGTAGTTTTTATTTTAAATGTTGGCATCGACTTGGAACAAAAAGTGGGAGTATTGAATTTAGTACTTCACTCTTGATTGAGTATTCTGTTCTGAGTCAACACTCACACTTCGAATATAAAATATACTTATATGTGTTATTTCATTGTAAAAGTAATTGAGAATGACGCAAAACTCAAACGACCCTTCACTCTCCCTAGCCAACGTGGTTGAAAAAATTTAACTATGAAAATATCCAAACAAGTTATCACTTTTAAAAAAATTTTAAAACAAATATTACCTAATTTTATTAATTATAATTGTTTTGCAACTAGGTACCAGCGTGCAGCACAAAACGACCCAAACGTGACACTGAAACGGATAAAGTGGATGATGAAGATAGCCATCCGGCAACTATTGAAGTTTATTCAGGATTATACGTAAACGAAAACGCCGAAGTTGTTGAAGGTTCAGACAATGCTGTTTTTAGAGAAAAGGTAATAAATCTAAAAATAAATAAAATATAATTAAAATTAATTTGTGTTTTTTATAAATTGTTTCAGACACCCGACGATGCAATTTGCGTATCACAACGAAATTTCGCCATAGCCATAGCAATAGCCGGTTTAATATTAATGTTAGCTGTAATCGCAGCCGTTCTTATCATAATGACACGACGACGCGGTAAAACCATATCAAATTCAGGAAGTTCCATATACAGTGGACCATATACAAATACCGCCTTCTCGCATAGTAGCTAAAAGCCCAACATCTATAATTAACTCTTTCGTTTTTAATAATTATATTAATTTTTAAAATAAAACTCAAATTAATTTTTGATTATCTAGTGATTCATTTTTGAATGAAAAAAAAATTAAAAATTTTCCAAAATATGTAAAAGTGCTAATATAATTTTAAAAAGTATATGTACCGGTGCAATTAATCAAATTTGACATTTCTTGTATCAACGAAACAAAAACACAACAACTATCGCATTAATCTTAAGAATTATGTTAAGAGTTTATAAAAAAAAAAATACATTTTTTGTAAACATCACTAGTTATTAATTATGATTAATATTAATATTAGAATATTGATCACCTAACAGGTAAAAACTTATATAATAAGTGTATTTACACCGTTAGATATTGATCACACTCCTTCAGAAGAAATTATAATCGAACACAACAAAAAAACCATGTAATGGTATTTGGTTGTGATTTGGTTGTAATTTCTTTTATGCCAAAATTTTAATTAAATTAAATGTAGTTCCCGTACACGACGATTGTTAAGATACTGCCAATTTATCACCTTTATTATTTGAGACGTGCTAACGAAATTTCTTTTTTTACTACCTCTTATACGCAACGTACACAAAAAACACTTAACTGCCAAATCGTCTCCGAACTACATTTAACTTAACTAAAATCTATATGTAAAACGGCATTTGTTCAAAATAACGTTATACGCGTAAGGTTATTTTAATCAAATGGCGGTACTATATCACTTTGATAAACCCTTTAACGTCTATTAATTTTAAAAATCATATCAAAAAACCCTCAATATGCAAACAAACAAACAAACAAGAAAATAATGGTGGCGGGCTTTCTCTTAATACACGGTAACCTATCTATCCTCCTCTTAATTATATAAACAAAACAACTTTTTGAGACTTTCTAGTCGTTTATTAATTTTAAAATTAAAAACTATAAAATTCTATATATATTATAATATAAATGCGCAATATTTCATTTTCAATCACATTATAAAATAATAATATAAAGTCACTTTTCAAGTCAAGTGCATCGAACATTCTCAAGTCAAAATACAAAAATCATATTTTCATTGTTTCACAGACTCATTGGGTGTGGATTTCAAACAAAATTTTAAAAATTGTTTATAGTTGGTAAATGTATGTAGCATTAATTAATTTTAATTTTATTTTTAACTAATGAGTTTCTGGAATTTTGAAAATTTACCAAAAATATTCGAAGCGTTGCGGAAAATATTTTTGTATATAACGAATTGTTCGTGACACTTTAAATTTGGGTTTTGTGCGAGAAAAACGAAAAACTATAAAATTGAATTGAACATTATGAAAAAATATAATTTGAATAAAATACTCTGTCTGTAAAATTTGCTAAATTCAATTAATAAAATTTTTTAAAAAAATCGCCTAATTTACATACCGTTTTGTGTTTTATTTTGGTAAACGTCAGAAAATAGTTTACTCACACGCCGAGTGTTTTTTATAATTTTCTTATAATATTCTTCGTCACCTATAACGGTTTCCAATAATGATTAATAGAAGATTATACAAATTTAAAAATGTAAAGAATAGAATATCGTTTACTGCATCATGTATCGTCAGATCATATTCAAACAAGTTATAGGTGAGAATTTATGCATAAAATTTGATCACACTTAATAAATGTAGAACACCTCTTGACATGGATTTTCTAGAATATTAGAATGCTAATTTTAAATGCAGTTACAACTAAAACCGTTAAATCAAAATTGATCTAGCACATTTTTAAACCTCAAAGCGGCAAACACTTGTCCAAAGCATATACGGCACCGCTGTTGTATCCTGCAGTAAGCGAATATCCCTTCCTAATGCATTCAGCTTTAACACTTTAGTTCTCATTGACTTTATTTCTAAATTATCCTTCAATCAGCAGTGGTTAAGGACAAACGCAAGCTAAACAGAGTTAGAAAAATGCGCAAGCATAGAAAATTATGTACAGTTTGGTCGTTTGCAAATATGGATTTACTGTCTACATCGAGTGACATGGTGCTCGAATTCTTACACAGAAGAAATTGTGTTCGCCGCTCCGGATATTGCAGGGTTTACTTTTTACTTGTCGCAAACCAAAAATTCTCGAGAACAATCGGTGCTGAGAGAACTGTGCTCCGATGTGTGCAAACACAACATTCCTCCCTGTTTATTTTAATGAAGCCGTCATTCATAATGAAGGATCAAATTTTACCACAGATCGTCCAATTCTTGCTGAAATATGTGGTGACTAGTAACCAGCATGTTGATTTTGACTATTTAAAATGCAAGAGACAACAAACGTGTATGATGGTTTTGATGGCCTTGAGAAATTTGACACGAAAACATACTAGCCCACAATGAACTTTCTCCACCTATATTCTTCGTGGATATTGTGTACGGGTACCTAAGAGATATCAAAGACTTGGTTTTGACCATGAAGTTTTTCGCTCTGAGATTTACCATCAGGATTCGGCAGAAATCAGAAACTGCTAAAGAATGGCTCCCAATTATTTCTTCATAGCGGCTTTGAAAGATCTCACAAGCCTTTCAGCCTCCCCATTTGACGAGGAATGGAAAGGCACAGCTGTTAAGTGATCAATACCATTGAGTCGACAGGACTCGTTAAAGTCTGTTGATGTAAACACTGTCCCATGTCCCCCACTTACAATGCTTTCTGGCAATCCTTTCATTGCAAAAAGTTGTTGTAGCTCGCGGAACTTAGATTTGGTAGTAATGTCTGGCATCCTAAATACGGACAAGGAAAGTGGACGGCTTCGTTGTGAATGGCTAACTTCCGAATACCTTCCTCCTGAAGGTGCTGACTGAACACTCGCTAGAACGGAATCTCTAACTCTTTCAACACTTCGTGGCATTCTTCGTTCACTTGATATGCACATTCTTCAAGATTTCTCGTCAAATTTCAAGTCCGGACCAACGGAAAGTTGCGAAAATGCATCGATAATATACTGGTATCTCATGAAAAATATAGCACAACGCTGGTAGGCTGTCGTCACGAGCAGGCCTTTTTCTTGGTGAAACAGTGGCCTAAGGATACGTCATCAGAATAAATATCCTGTCATAGGCACATTCTCAATCTGACTGTATATCTTCTGATGATCATCAAGTGTCTTTGATGAAAAATTTTCGTACACTACTTTCCATCATGTATAAGAAGTTGGCCCGAAATGTCCAAAGCGTGTGTCTTTGCTAATAATTCCATCCCGAAAATTGTATTGTTAAATTAAAGAGAATAAAAAGCCCGAAAAATTATAAAACTGTATTACTGTTTGCAGTAAAAAAGCTACATAAACTATTAATAAATTAAATCTACATTATTGATCATCTCGAAAACCACTTTCTAAACATTATTCAGTTGAAAATATGTTCATTGCCGAATTTCCTAGTGGCGAACTCAAAGATGACCCCCTACCTTGTCATATAGAGTAAGGTGTGCCAATGTGCATTGAACTTATATTCAGGCACCCATTTGAAAATCACGGGGATTGATGATGAATAATGATCATATAGAAAAACATTTTCTATTAAATCTTCAGTTGGAAATGCCAAGGAAGGGCATCTCTGTGTTTGCCACAAGGAAGTTTGGTAATGAACATATTTTCAACTGAAGAATGGATAGAAAGTGGTTTCAGGATGATCAATATTTACCTTCAATCCTCGTGATTTTCGGAACGGGTGCCTGAATATAAGTTGTATGCATATTGGAACACCTACCTACATATACCAAGGCCCCCGGTCTTCTCTGAGTTCACCACTAGGAAATTATTAGACAATTTAAGACTGGAATAAAACGCTGTCAGACAATTTGAGACTGGAAAACCACATTATATGTACGAATCATCTTTTTTGTATTTAATTTTGATTAAAATACAACCAAAAATAGTAAACAATCAACAAAACTAATTTACGCTATAAGTTCTGTAGTAACTCCAACTATACGTTGCTTAAAAATGGAATTTAAAACCAGAAATCAAGTATTCGATTTGAAAAAGTTCATGACAGACGCCACATTTTTCACAGCAAAATCAAAGCCGAATTTAGCCTCGTAAAATTCTTATGGTTACCAATACACCGATATTGAAGATATCAATTGACCATGATTTTCAATTTCACCTATTTATTTAATAAAAACTGAATTTCAACTGCCAAAATATATGTAAAGTGCAATTTAAACTGGAAAACTAAAAAATGACGATGTCGTACAGAAAAGCAATGAAAAAAACCCAAAAAAATAATAATCTACATTGTCTACGAATTTACATATTCTACCAATTCTCGAAATTGTCTAAACGAAAATCAATTATCTAGGCTATTTTCGAACAGTGATTAAGAGGAGCTGCAAAAGCTTGCAATTCTTTCCAGTTTGTTTGTTGGAGGATCTGTTCAATCACTCGAACATCCAAAACATCTTGTAACTAATCCACTTTAGTTTGGAACAATTTGCATTTGCCCATATTACATTTCAAGTTGGCAGCAGCAAGTCGTTTAAGATTTTCATCCATACTTCCAAGTAACTTCATCCATGTAGCTAGAAACAAACTCTGCATTCGTTGGGACCTGCTAGCTATTCCAAACGTCAATCGTTGGTACTGAAATCAAGTTCAAATGGGTTCGAAACTACCATCAGATTTTTCGATTCACTGTCAGATTCCAAATTCAAATATAATTTGCTGAAATCAATCTTTGAAAATCGTTTTTCTCCTTAGATCAACTGACAAACTCCTCGACGCTTGGAATTGGATACTGATCAACGCAGAGTTGAGAATTTGCCTTGACCTTAAAATCTTAGCAGATTCTCAATGACTGACTCTCAATCTCTCTGTTAGCTTGGTACATCTGATCAAACGGTAACGGACGTGCCTTGGAACTGTTCGTTACATCAGTCTTCAAGGTCAACTGTGCTCTGAATTTGTTACAGTGACCCAAACCAGATTTGGAAATGCTCGAATAGTTTTTACACAGATAACCAACTTTGGTTTCCTAATCGAACGAAATAGAAAAGAATACTGTTTCTCCGCTTTACCCAAAAAACATATGTTCGTTAGCGGCACTCTCAAGTAATGCAATTTTGTCTGAATGTTCAAAATTTTGATATTAACGTTCAATTTACCCCCGCACTATCAGGGCACCCGAATATTACCATAGGTTGCTCAAGCTTATGTTCACGATCGTGACTTTCTGCTGGTGTAATTCACGATAAATCGAGAATTATCAAAACTTTCGATCACAACCACTGATGAAGAAAAATAATCGATATTTGCTGCTGACACATTCTGATTACGCTTGCCCACTTCGATTTGAACTCATTTTTTGCAGCCACTTCCATACAATTTTACTTTTTTTCATCTGCAAGAACTTAAACCAGGATGACAATACATGAACAGATTTGGTGAACGATTATGTTAATCTTTTCTCAATTTCGTCTACACGGTTTATTGCTGAAACTTTTCTCGCCGTACAATTTCATGATGATATGATACATATCGATTCCGACCCAGGCTAGAAAACATAATTTTTTTCTTTTCATCCGACACGATGATGTTCACGATAAAATATTGTTTTAACTGAGCCATATGCAATCATCATAAATTTTTTTGTTGTGGTCGTACGTTGGCAAATTCTATGTTCTTTGATTGATCAACAAGTTTTTCATCTAGTTCATCAAACTTGCTTGGCCGACAACCACATGTGCAACAAACTCTTTCTTTAAAACGTTTATTATATTTGAATGACGAACGATATATTATGCTCCTATCAAAGAATAGTTAGAATGTACTATGACATTAACTCGAACGGACAAAACTTTTACCAAATATTAATATCAGTCGAAGTGCTTTGAATTTCTGAAATTCTTTTCTATTTATGGTTTCTTCTTATTCAACGTACAACGTTCAAAATTATGAACAAACCTTGTAATGTAAAAATGTAATGTAGAAATGTATAAAAACGAAATGGTGTACCATTTTTCCAATCGACGTTGGTAAATAATTTAAGAGATTTTACCCACGTTTCCCATATATGTATGTATTTTGAAGAAAATGGTGCATTTCTCAACTAATTTGTACTAAAACTAAGAATAAACGGTTGTACTAAAACAAATATTGTTGTTAGCGCCATCTATCTAATTTAATTGCAAAACTGAAAATGGTTTGTGTCTAACAATCGTTGTTATTACGACAGTTTACAAAAAAATTCCTCAGATGACGCTAAAGGTAATTTTGAAATTAATTTTCCTTTTTTTTACCAAACAATCATTCATATATTTCAATCGTATTCATCTTGTATATACATACAACTTTCAGCTCGAATGGACGATTCTATTGAAAAAATTACAAGATCTAAGAAAATGTTCAGATGTAAAGCGATTATTTACTTTTTAATTTTAAAAGCAATAAACACAAATTATTAAGGCCATTTTTGAGATCTAGATTTTAGTTTAAATTTTGTTTTCGAGAGAGCAATAAAAAATCTATTACGACATACCATACGTATTTATGAAGCGTGAAGCAGACCTCATTTGGCAACGCGTGTGGTATACTGTTGAATGCGAACCATTTGGATACCAAAATATTGTAGCATTAAACTCAGCATTTTCCAATGGCATGGAACACCATACCAGAAATTGTGTCAAATCTATAAATGTTCAAATTACCTGACGCGCCCCATCCCTCAAGGTGAAATGAGGAAAGATTCTTAGGATCAACTAACAAACGAAGAGTTACTCTTGAGGAGCTAAATTCAGCAAATACTGACTAAATTTGCAGGGAGACGATACTAGATAAAACACTGAGGAACTAAGAGGATAACAAACTGCTCGGGATTTGGGATGCTGAACCCGATGCAGGATCAAAGCGTCATAATGAGCCATTTGTTGATTAGCGAGAGTCAGAAGAGGAGGTGCTCATGATGAGTGAGGATGACGGCGGATTACCTGGTGGGGATGATTTCGACGATTTCCGCGCAACTTAGGTCTTGATGAAAATGATTGCGCTGATGCTGGAGGTGTCGAGGTTAACATCTAAGTATAACTTACAGGAAAATGGGAAAGTCATGGTAGGTACGGCGATACTCTAGGATGATGCCCAAGAGCAATGGTGACAACTACGTTTAGACGGTTTAGAGGGACATAAAATGAATGAAAACCGGGAGGAACAAATTGAGACTTTTGGAGTGATCAACTCAGAGTCGTTAGACAGAACATTGAAATGTATCTGGAGAAGATATTCTGGCCAAGGCGACTAAAAATTAGAGTTTGTTCACCAGTAGTGTAACTCTTGGGATAGCGAGGGTCATCAGAAGCGGCGATTGGCGATTGGTAATTTACAGGAAGGCTCTTTAGCGAGGGCCATTTGTGTTTTGAAACGGCACATGGATGAAAGGAGGATGCGCGGAGCACATCTCTCGCAAAGTGATTGTAAGAAAAGGCGGAATGTAAGCGAATAAGAGTCATAAGGAAGGCGAACAGTGATACTAAGTTGACCGGACTAAACCGTAGATCGCTAAAAATCGAGAGCGACAGACAAACTTGGAAAAGATTGCTTATGCGATGCGGGTCAAAAATGGTTATGGTAATAGGGGCGGCTGTTTACAAGGATGACAGAATGGATGAAGAAATGCATGAGCTGGTGGTGCCGAAGGTAGAAGAAAGCGTGACGTGCAAACAATGATGGAATGGGTTGTGTTGAAGGAAGATACACTGGAACATGGAGATTCCATGGATTTTCCTGGCTTGGGAGGTAATGTAACGATCTCGTTTATTGGGTTGACGAGTGGTTTATTCTACAAAAATTGCTGAATTAAGGTTTAGAACTAACTATTATCTTTTATGCTATATTGGTGACAGTTGGGGTTTAGTAGTAGTACTAAAGAATTTTATATCGGTTTATTGTGTAGCGGATTTAAAACTCTGGAATAGAACAACTAGGCGAATCTAGAGTATTCGATTGATGTACATATCAGGAATTATATTGGCCACAATTCAACAGTATTGAATTTTTAATGAACATAGTCCTGAATCCAGCTTAAAAGTACTTTCTGTACCTTCCGACTCCATGAATATCTCAGTCAATTTCAAGGCAAATTGTTTTAAGCTTGGTATGCGACTCACATCAAAATATCGTTTTGCAACAGCCAAGTCGCATCTCGACCATGTTCATGTCAAAAAGTTCTAGCAAATCTATCATAGTTTTCTTCTAATCTCATTTTAAAAGTACAGTAATACAGTAATTTTAAACGATCCGCTATTTTCTGTTGGACAAGCAGTGGGAATTAACGGTTAAGTGCCCGTGCTGCTCTTATTGAAAATGTTTTAAGAGAAGCATTAAAACTACACTAATCGTAAGTATCGATTTTACATGAGGAATCAAACTGAATTTTTCTGTTTCCTGGTCTTCACTGTTTGCTATTCCATATCTGTATTACTCGTTGAGTAATTAAGCTAATACCAAACTACTACTAATCCTGTAAGCAATATAACTAATTACATTGTTATCTGAGTGGTTCACAAATTATAGTTCTTTACATAGACGTTATTCTTTGTATCTGAAAATTTTTACTCGACTATCGCAGCTAAGAATGGGGATCAAAAGGTCTGGTTGGATCGACTAACGGCACACGTCGTTCGACAGTTGAAGGCTTAGTTCACAGAAACTAAGAAAATCTAAGCTCATTCAATATTCACCTACCAAACGAGTATGGATTGAGCCAATGAATGGTTTCTACTTTTGTATGCATATATGAACTGAGATGTAGTCCGCAGAAGTCAGGAGCTAAATGCTTGATCGTTCAATGTTTAAAGAGCATGGAGCTGAGATATAGTCCACAGAAGTCAGGAATCATACATCGAAATTTTTTTGTCTTCTCTGGACTAAGTCTCAGCCCCTGATGAAATTATGTACCCTGCTAGTTACGCCAGCGTATGATTTCTGAATTTTGTGAACTATATCTCTGCTCCATGCATAGAAAAAACCTAAAAATAATCATCCAAGCGAATCAAACATTCACCTATCTAACGATGTACCTCGCTAATTATAGGCAGACGTATATGCTTCTAGAATTCTATGGACTATATATCAGCTCTTATGGATAAAAAAACTCTATAAATATCTTTCAAGCTCATTCAACATACCAATCGACGTACGCCGCTAGTTTAACCAACTTATGGTTCCTAACTTTTATGGACTATATCTCAGCTCCTACACATATAGAAATTCCGAAAAAAAATCATCGAAGCGTTTTCAACATTCACCTATCCAACAATGTATGCCGCTAGTTGAGCCATCGAATCCCTGACTTCTGTGGACTATCTCTCAATTTAT
Source organism: Nephrotoma flavescens (assembly GCA_932526605.1). Classification (NCBI taxonomy): domain Eukaryota; kingdom Metazoa; phylum Arthropoda; class Insecta; order Diptera; family Tipulidae; genus Nephrotoma; species Nephrotoma flavescens. Next base: position 174,190,678 of record OW052222.1, on the reverse strand, counting down.
TTGCATAGAAAAACTTTGAAAAAATCTTCCAAGCTCAGTAAACCTTCACCTTTCTACAAATATAGACTTGTAGTTGAGCCAACATATATAGTTCTTGATTTCTGTAGACTATAACTCAGCTCTCATATGCATAGAAAAATTCTAAAAAATAATCCATGCGCATTCAATTTTCATCTGCCATAAAATATATGCCGCTAGTTGAGCGAAGGACTTGTTCCTTTCTCGTGTACTACATCTTAGTTCCGATATGCATAAAAAAAATTGTTCTAAAAAAAACGTTCACGTATCAAACGTGCCGCTTTCAAGGCGTATTGTTTATTGTATAAAATTTATAGAAATAAATGAAGTTTCATCCCGAACAGTGAATCTTCCTGCACTCTACAGGTGCCGAGATTTAGTACAATAAAGTTTCTTTTTATTAAACAAACGGTTAACAATTCAACTTACATTTTTTTTGTTTGTACCGTTTCTCTTTAAATGATATACTTTCCGAAATTTTTTGCAAAAAAAGAAAAGTTCCTGGGAGGAAGCTTTCATTTCCGGTAAACTAATTTCTGTTAAAAAAAACAGAGATCCTAAAATTTATGGAAACCCGTTAAGTATAAAGTTCCACTCCGATTAGTCAATCCACCTGCCTAGACAACCAACAAAAATTTGGGCTGCACGGTACCACACACACACACACACACACACACACACACACACACACACACACACACACACACACACACACACACATACACACACACACACGCACACACACACACACACACACACACACACACACACACACACACACACACACACACACACACACACACACACACACACACACACACACACAAACACACACACACACACACACACACACACACACAAACACACACACACACACACACACACACACACACACACACACACACACACACACACATACACACACACATACACAAACACACACACACACACACACACACACACACACACACACACACACACACACACACACACACACACACACACACACACACACGAGGCCAGTAGCAGGCGAGTGGTAGGTGGTAGGGAGAAAACCGAGGAGGCGCCGCGGAAGGCCTCCGAGACCCGCCGCACTAATGATCAAAACCACTAATCCAGCCTCGTTCGCGGAGGTTTTAAAAGGAATAAAAATAGATCCTGCCTTGAAGAGTGGCGGTAATAGTGTGGCCCGGGTCCATAAAACCGAGAAGGGGTATCTACTGTTAAAAATACAAAAGTCAGCGTGCGATAGTGCCAACCTCGATACGATGCGCGGTAAAATTGAGACGTACCTTGACGGTAAAATAGAGGTTGCGACTCTTGCTGATTCCGATGAGCGCACACTGGAGATATGGGACATTGACGAGGTAACAACAAAGGGGGAGGTCTTTAACGCTATAACTATGGACTTCGATGACGGAAAAATGCTCGATGAGAATATCGTCACTAGTCTTAGACCTGCGCACAGAGGTACGCAGATAGCGGTTGTCAAAATACCAACGGCTATAGCTCGTAAAATGGTTGAGGTTGGCAGAATCCGTATAGGCTGGGTTAGGTGCCGTATACGTGAAGTAGTTAGCCCAGTGAGATGCTTTAAATGCTGGAAACCAGGTCACAGAGCGACCACATGCAAGAGCGAAGTTGACCTATCAAACCTTTGCTTTAGGTGCTGCAGAGCTGGCCACAAGGCAAAAAGCTGTGAACGGGAACCGCAGTGTGCATTCTGCCGCTCAGGGAATGGAGAAGCTAACGGTACTCACATCACCTGTAGGGGTAATTGCCCAGCACGACGGTTGGTTATGGGCGACAAACGTAGAAGGTGAAGCTACTTCAGCTAAACTTAAACCACTGTGAGGCTGCCCAGGACCTCCTATGGCAGACTATACATGAACTGAAGTCAGACGTCGCAATACTATGTGAACAGTACAAAAATTTGGATGATGCTGCATGGGTGATGGACCATAGTGGCAAGGCAGCAATCTGGGCATGCTCTGGCTTGGCCATTCAAGAAAGCCAGCAAGGTTCCTCTGGATATGTTCGAGCAAAAATTAATGGCATACATATCTTCAGTTGTTATGCCCCTCCAAATGAGCCAATCGAGCGATTCGTCCACTTCTTAGATTGCCTGGTTCTGGACGTAAGAGATCATAGTCCTGTAGTAATCTCAGGAGACTTCAACGCATGGGCTACGGAGTGGGGTAGCGCTCAAACAAATAGGAGAGGTCAAGCCCTTCTGGAGGCTTTTTCAGTTCTGAATGTTGTCCTGTGCAACACCGGCTTTGGAAATACATTCGGCAATAGTAATGCTGGTTCTATTATAGACCTAACGTTTGCTAGCGAATCTCTCTGGAGGAGAGGAATAACTTGGGAGGTTTGCGACTCTTACACGCACAGTGACCACCAGGCCATCCTGTGTGAACTGCATGGAATACACCCAAGTAATAGTATACAAATTGCGGGATGGAAGACAAACGCTTTCAATGAGGACATCTTCAGGTTTATGCTCCAGGGCTCTAACCTGACGGACACCGCTAACACCAAGGCGTCCCAGTTAATAGGCAGCATTACCAGTGCATGTAACGTTACAATGCCTAAAAGAAGGTTAAACCCAAGACGCCCTCCGGCCTACTGCTGGAATGAGGAAATTGTATTGCTCCGGCGAAAGTGCAATCGTGCAAGGCGCGTTTCCCAGCGAGGTAGAAACACCAGCTCCTTCTTCAGGTTACAACAAATATACAGGGAAGCGCGGGGTGCGCTTAAGGTGGCCATTAAACAAAGCAAGCGACGATGCTGGAAGTCCCTCTGTGATGAGGTTGAGGATGACCCATGGGGTAGGCCCTACAAGATGGTAATGTCCAAGCTTAAACCTGCAAGAGGTGCAGCACCAACATGCCCTATTCTGATGGATAATATAGTATCTTCCTTGTATCCCTGCAAACCAGTGACTATTCACTCGAGTGTCATTGTAGTGGACGACGTTCCGCTATTCACGATTGATGAACTAATATCCGCATCTAAGAGAATTCTCAGCAAGAAAGCGCCAGGACCGGACTATATACCAAATGTTGCCTTAAAAGCTGCGATTCTAGAAAAACCCGAGGAGTTCCTACAAGTGTATAACTCTTGACTAAGAGAAGGAACATTCCCAGATATTTGCTTGGTAATCGGTTAGAAGAAGCTATCGTATCATCTGGAGACCCTGCCCATAACCAATACGGGTTCCGCAAAGCACGCTCAACTATTGATGCTATTCAGCTCGTTACCAAGCTGGCTGAAGACGCCATCAGTAGCAGCAGATGGAAAGGAGGCCGTAAAAAATACTGCGCTATTGTTACGCTAGATATTAAAAATGCGTTTAACACAGCAAGATGGGAACATATTATGAACGCCCTTAATATCAGGAATGTGCCTT